>CAWUFW010000562.1:1218333-1827500 GCA_963921515.1 Calotriton arnoldi | reverse complement strand
TGTGTGTATGTATATGTGTGTGTATGTATATATGTGTGTGTATGTATATATGTGTGTGTATGTATATATGTGTGTGTATGTATATATGTGTATGTATATGTGTATGTATGTGTATGTATATGTATGTGTATGTATGTGTATATGTATGTATATATGTATATATATGTATGTATATATGTATATGTATGTATATATGTATCTGAAAGAGACACGTTAGTGACAGATTCCTTACCTTAGAATATCCCCAGGCGTCAGGCTGGATCCGGAAAGTTTTTTGCGTAGCAGTACCCTTGCGCGTCGGTAGGTGGCGTCGTGCGGCTCCGCGTCCGTCGTCGGCGTCGTGATCGCCGGGATGACGTCGCGGGCAGTACTTAGGCGCCGCCCCTGCGCGCTGACGTCAGTTCTTCTTTTTCCGCGCCAGCAAGCGCAGATCCGGGAAGAGCAGTGCCCTGGTCTTTTTTTGACCATACTTTTGGTGAATTTTTTCACTGTTTTTCTCTATCAAGGTGTCGTAGGGATGCCCGGTTTCAAACGTTGCGGCGCCTGTGCTCGGATGATGTCCGTCACCGACCCGCATTGGGAGTGTCTCTTCTGCCTCGGCCGAGGCCACGACACCGAGTCTTGTACCGACTGCCAGGCCCTCAACCCGAAAGCTTTGCGAGAGCGGTCTCGAAAGCTCCTCGAGGCCCGGCATTCGGCTCCGCGGAAGCCCCGGTCGCGTGAGAGGTCCAGGGGTCGATCGCGGAGTCCACACCGGTCGTCGGCATCGAAGTCTTCTTCGTCCGGTAAGTCAAAACACAAGAAGTCTAAAAAGCATCATCGCTCTAGGACTTCGCCTCGCCGGTCTCGCGACTCGGCTGAGGCCCCTCCCGGCACCGTCCCCGCGGCCCCAGACATGCCTGTGGAGTCGCCCCCGCCATACCCGCCCTTCCCGGGTTCGGGGGCGGATCCGGCCAAAGTGCAGGAATTCCTGTCGGCCATGGCCCGCCTCTTCGGGCCTCCGGTGCGCCTTCGGGCCCCGCGGGCCCTGATGGGGTTGCTCCGGCGTCGCCGACGGCTCCGGCCCCGGCGTCGCCTGTGCCTCCAGCCTCGATCCCGGCTTCGGCCCCGGCCTCGATCCCGGCTCCACAACCCCCATCGACGCCGGTCGACCTAACAACACCTCCGCCGGCGCCGATGTCTCCGGTGCCGTTCTCGACGCCGCCTGGGGCTCCGAGCGGCGTCGTTCCCCAGTTCCTTCCGGCTCCGGACATGGACCCGGACCGACGTCGCTCGACGCCGGTTCCGGCGCCGATGAGACCTTGGGTCCCAAATGTCCCTCCTCCCCTTATTTTGAACCTGAGGAGGACCAGGAGGACTGGGAGGGGTCTGATGACCCTCTGACACAACAGTGTCAGTACGATGAGGACTGGACAGAGGGTCTAGGGGATGCCAGTGGTCTAGATACTTCCCCTGACACTGGCATGCTGTCTCCTCCCGTGGCTACGGAGGAGGGAGCCAATTTTGCAACGGTGTTGCGTAGGGCGGCTGGAGCCTTACATCTCCAACTCCCTGCTGTGGCGGTCAAGGTTAATCTCTTGACAGAGGTGCTTCAGCCGGCAGCCTCCTCTTCGGAGACTGTGCTGCCGTTTAACGACGCCCTCACTGACGTTCTTTTGGGCGCCTGGTCCAAGCCCAACACAGGGGCTCCTGTGGATAAGAACGTGTCCCGACGCCATCGCCCTGCTCCGGGCGACCCCTGTTTCTCTCTGTCCACCCCACCCCTGAGAGCTTGGTTGTCCAAGCCTCCGCTTCCCAAACCGCCTTCCCTACCGCCCCTCCGGATAGGGAATCCAAACGCCTGGATCAATTTGGGAAGAAGGGTTTTCTTCCTCCAGTGCTGGCTTGCGGTCCATCAACACCGCTTGCCTTTTGGGCCGATATACCCACTCCTTGTGGGATTCGGTGGCGGATGTTTTGCCCCAGTGTTCTGAGGAGGTCCAGACACTGCTTTCCCGCGCCATTGCGGAAGGAAGGGATGCGGCCAAATATACAATTCGTTGTGGCCTTGATACCGCCGACTCACTGGGCAGGTCTATTGCAACGACGGTGGCGCTACGACGCCACGCCTGGCTGAGAACCACTGGTTTTTCAGGGGATGTCCAGAATACTCTCATGGACATGCCCTTTGATGGAGTCGGTCTTTTGGGTCCAAAGCAGACCATGCGTTGGAGCGCTTTAAGGACTCACGGGCTACTACAAAGTCCCTGGGCCTTTCTGCTACACGCCCTCCGCTGACTTCTGCTTTTCGCCCCTATCGTGGCCACGGTAGGGGCGCCCTTCACGTCAGCAGCCCAGCCACCGGCCCGCGCAGCAGGCGTCTTCGCGTGGCCGAGGACGTGGATTCCGCCGTGGCGGATCGGGCAACCAGCGTGCGGGTCAGGCCACCACCTCCAACCCGTCCGCGGCCTCCAAACCCTCCTAGTCCCTCCTTTCAGGTGCACAGCACGCCAGTAGGGGCAGGGTCCGCCATCACCTTCCCCACTGGCGTACCATCACCTCGGACAGGTGGGTCTTGGACATTGTTCGAAGGGGCTACTCCCTCCCCTTCGAGTCCACCCCCCCCCCGCCATGCCACCTCAATTCCACCGCATGTCAGGGGATCACTTGGTACTTCTGCAGAAGGAAGTCACGGCCCTCTTGGCCAAGAGGGCCATCGAGCATGTTCCGACCCCAGAAGTAGGGCGTGGTTGCTACTCCCACTACTTCCTGGTGCCCAAAAGGACAAGGAGGACATGCGTCCTATCTTGGACCTCCGGAACGTCAATCGCTTCCTCCGGAAGGAGAAGTTCAAGATGCTCACCCTAGCTCAGGTCTTGACTGCCCTCGACCCTGGAGACTGGTTGGTAGCGTTGGACTTGCAGGACGCATATTTCCACATCCCCGTCCTGCCGGCCCACCGGCGTTACCTTCGGTTCACGGTAGGCCTCGAGCATTTTCAGTTCACCGTGCTCCCCTTTGGCCTTACCAGTGCCCCTCGGGTGTTCACGAAAGTGATGGCGGTGGTCGCAGCTCATCTGCGCCGGGCAGGGGTTTCAGTCTTCCCCTACCTCGACGACTGGCTGCTGAAGGCGGGCTCGTCCCAGGCAGTCGTCTCCCACCTCCAGACTATGGCCGAACTCCTGCACTCGCTGGGGTTCTCCATCAATGTGCCGAAGTCGCATCTGATTCCTTCTCCACAGCTCCTTTTCATCGGAGCAGTTCTGGACACGACGCAGTTTCGGGCCTATCCTCCCGAACGGCGAGTCCGGGATATTCAGTCTATGATTCCGATCTTTCAGCCTTTATCCTGGGTTTCGGTACGGATGACCCTGAGGCTGCTGGGCCTCATGGCCTCCTGCATCCTGCTGGTCAATCATGCCAGATGGCATATGCGGGCTCTGCAGTGGGACCTAAAGTTCCAGTGGGCGCAGCACCAGGGCAACCTGTCCGATCACGTCCAGATCTCGGAGGGGACTGCACAACAGTTGCAGTGGTGGCTCTCGAACCGGCAATGGGTCATGGGCAGATCCCTCTCCCTTCCCCAGCCAGAGCACACAGTTGTGACGGACGCGTCCCTTCTGGGATGGGGCGGTCACATGGGAGAGGCGGAGATCAGGGGCCTCTGGTCTCCGGCGGAGTCCCGGCTCCATATCAACATTCTGGAGCTCCGGGCGATCCGACTTGCACTCAAGGCATTCCTTCCCTCTGTCAAAGGGAAGGTAGTGCAGGTGTTCACAGACAACACCACCGCCATGTGGTACTGCAACAAACAAGGCGGGGTGGGGTCGTGGACCCTTTGTCAGGAGGCTCTGCGCCTCTGGACATGGCTGGAACATCAGGGCATGTTCCTGATGGTTCAACACCTGGCAGGTTCCCTGAACGCCAGGGCGGACGAACTCAGCCGCAGGTGCATGATGGATCACGAATGGCGTCTTCACTCGGAAGTGGCGCAAGGACTCTTTCTACAGTGGGGAGAGCCTTGGTTAGATCTATTCGCCACCGAAGAGAACGCGCAATGTCATCAGTTCTGCGCATTGGGATTTCCAAGGCGGCACTCGCTCGGCGACGCTTTTCGTCACGAGTGGAGTTGCGGTCTATTGTACGCCTTTCCGCCTATACCACTTCTACCCAGAGTGTTGAAGAAGATTCGGCACGACCGGGCCCAAGTCATTCTTGTGGCTCCGGACTGGGCTCGAAGAGTTTGGTATCCCGAGCTACTCAATATGAGCGTAGATCCCCCGATCCGTCTGCCTCTTCGGGAGGATCTTCTGTCGCAGCAGCAGGGGACGGTCCTCCACCCGAACCTGTCCAGTCTACACCTGCTTGCGTGGAGATTGAGCGGCGGCAGTTGATTCCTTTCGACTTGCCTCCCGAAGTTTGTGATGTGATTCTGGCAGCCAGGCGTCCCTCCACTAAGGTGGTATACGCCTGCAGGTGGAACAAATTTGTGGCATGGTGCACAGCAAAGGCTGTGAATCCCCTTTCTGCCCCTCTTTCTGAGGTCCTTCTGTTCCTTCTCTCTCTGGCCCAACAGGGTTCTGCCCTGGGTACCATCAAGGGTTATCTTTGTGCTATCTCGGCCTTCCTCAGGCTCCCTGATCAGCCCTCCCTTTTCAAGTCCCCTGTTGTTAACAGGTTCTTAAAAGGCATTACTCACCTTTTCCCTCCTGTTCCGTTTGTTATGCCTCAGTGGGACTTGAACTTGGTTCTTACCTTTTAATGTGCGCTCCCTTTGAGCCTCTACATAACTGTCCTCTTCGTCTTCTGACTCTGAAGACAGCCTTTCTGGTGGCCATCACCTCCGCTCGGCGGGTGAGTGAGCTCCAGGCTCTATCTTGTAAGCCTCCCTTTCTGTCTGTTCATCCAGACAAGGTTGTTCTTCGGACGCGTCCGTCCTTCTTGCCAAAGGTGGTTACTGCTTTCCACATTGGGCAGACCATCACTTTGCCCACCTTCTTTCCGCCTCCGCATCCTTCCAGAGAGGAAGAGAGGCTCCACCGTCTGGACCCAAAACGTGCGCTCTCCTTCTATATCGACCGCACAAAACACTTCCGGGTGGATGACCAGCTCTTTGTTGGCTACGTGGGCGCCAAAAAGGTCGGGCGGTGCACAAACGAACTATCTCCCGCTGGGTTACTTTGTGCATCAAGACCTGCTATTCTTTGGCTAAAAAGGAGCCTCCTGTTGGGCTGCGTGCCCATTCCACCAGGGCAACGGCTGCTACCACGGCCTTGGGCCGCGGTGTTCCGCTGCCGGTTATCTGTCAGGCAGCTACGTGGGCCTCGCTGCACACGTTTACAAAGCATTACTGCCTTGACAGTCAGGTCCGTAGGGACGGCTTCTTTGGCCTTTCTGTCCTCCAGGACTTCCTTGTCTGATCTTTGTTCGCAGACCCACCACCGGGGTTGGTATTGCTGGGGTATCTATTCTAAGGTAAGGAATCTGTCACTAACGTGTCTCTTTCAGATGCACAAGTTACTAACTTGTGTAACGATATATCTGTAAGAGACAGTAGTTAGTGACAGATTCCTACCGCCCCACCCATCCTCCCCGTTCTGCGAACTGATTTCTAGGGTTAAGGACATCCCTTTCAGGGCCCTAGTATTTTTCAGACACCTATGTCAGCTTCTTGCATGGCTCTGCGTTCCTGGCGCGGAAAGTCGTGTACAGAACTGACGTCAGCGCGCAGGGGCGGCGCCTAAGTACTGCCCGCGACGTCATCCCGGCGATCACGACGCCGACGACGGACGCGGAGCCGCACGACGCCGCCTACCGACGCGCAAGGGTACTGCTACGCAAAAAACTTTCCGGATCCAGCCTGACGCCTGGGGATATTCTAAGGTAAGGAATCTGTCACTAACTACTGTCTCTTACAGATATATAGTTACACAAGTTAGTAACTTGTGCATATATGTATGTGTATGTATGTATGTATATATGTATGTATATATGTATATGTATGTATGTATATATGTGTATGTATATATGTGTGTGTATGTATATATGTGTGTGTATGTATATGTATATGTATGTATGTATATATGTATGTGTATGTATGTGTATATATGTATGTATATATGTGTATGTGAAAAGAAAGGGTTGCCCTGCATGAGACCGCACACACGGTAAGTAGACCACTTTATTGAGGACTTGGCAGGTTCCACAGGCTCACAGTGCGAATCCTCTCTGGGAAGCCTGACGCGTTTCGAACATCCTTGTTCTTATTGATAGGCATATCACAAGCGGAGCCGCCACAGCATTGCAGAGCAGTTATTCAAGTTCACCAACATCCCGCCCCCATGGGCGTGTACCAAAGTGCCTTCTGGAAGTTGAAGTTCTGCAATGAAAATTAAAACCCAGGTGGGTGTTGCTGGCATCCAAGAATTTTAAAACAATCCCCAGCAGTGAGTAAATTCTTAACTGTAAGTCCCGAAAACACTGACTTGCCGTTGCCAAGGCTTGTTGGGTCCAATCCGGTCGCCGACACTTCAGCAAGCGACAGACGTCGTGGGACAGCTCGAATCCAGCTCCTGGTCGTCGTCGACGCCTCCTGGACCTCGTGGCTGAAGAGTCAAGACGACCGTCAACCTACCTGAAGCACCCGACATCGGTGGGCATCTGCTCATCGCCTTCCTGGTCACTGGCTAGTGACCCAGACTCTGTCCCCTCTGCTTTCAGGTTCTTCAGATCTTCGATCCACCCTTGGATCCACCCGAACACTTTCGACTTGGTCGCCAGCAGCACTTTGCAGCAGATCGCCATTGAAAGCGACAGACGAAACCCGACCCCGAAAGACACCTATGCACCCGGCTTCCTGGGTGAGGTAACTCGAGTACTCCGGTGCTCCCGTGGGTACTGACTCTAGAACAGCCTAGTTCTAAAGGGGTATGCTCCAAGTCCTCCTCCAAGTGTCCTTTTTCTTTAAAACTCCAACTGCGACATTCCCCATAGAAGTCAACGGCGGCTCGCGGCTGTGTTCTCACACTGCACGTGTCCCCCGTGGGTCCCCTGTGTCACTACCTTGGGTGGTTCCTTGAGGGCCAAGCACTTCTACAGGCTCTAGGCCTTGTGTCTAGCTCAGCCGTGGTTCTTATACCACTTTATTGGTATATGGTTTGGTACGCCCCTAGGGCTCAAACGTGTATTTGTGCTATTACTGTTGATATTCGCCTCATAAAGAGACTAGAGGGGTGTGTTTAAGACTAAATACATATATTTTAAATATCTACCTGGTGTGGTCCTCTTTCATTTGGTCACTCAAGAGATTATAGACTGGTAAAACAAGCTGCTTTACATTCCTTCAAGACTTAGCCTGAAGGCTGCTCTCCATAGCTACCACTAGGATAGCTTTCAATAAAGGTTGTCTTTAACCTATCTCCAATAAGGGGTTGTTTGGACTGGTGCAAGGTGCCCACTATAATTAGTGGACAGCATATACCAGGCCAACTTCTCACACCAGCCAATCACTTATAAATAACTAACAAAAAGGGAATGTGAGTGGTGGTTACGGTGCAAAAAATATTAATTAATGGGGAGTTTAAAATGAACCAAGGAGGTTGCATCCTACAACCCCACGGCTTTGCCAAAACACTTCATAATCAGCTCAGAAGATGGATATATTGACTGCCTAGATACCAGAGCCCCAGTGCAATAGGCAACCTGTGAAGTTTTTCAAAATTGTCAATACTGGAACCCCCACCGTAACCCAGTATACACAGAGAAAATCATGCTCACAAAGGAAGCAGGTGGTCAACTTAGGAACATAATCAGTTACTCATCCAATGTGGACAAAAAGTTCCTCGTCCTCATTCATCCCATAAGGAGACTTGCTGCCAAGAAGCACAATGTAACTGGATTCCAGGATTCTAAATCGCTTATCTCTGTCTCCCCCTCTCGGGTTGCCGCCACTCTGTCCATGCCAAAGAAAGAGAAAATGTCACGATTCTGATTATGAAATTTTAACCAGTGTCTGGCTGTAGAGTAACTTAAATCACCATTTCTGATTGCCCTCTGATGCTCCAATTTTTTTTTTTTTTTTTTATATATTTTTATTAGTTCCAAAACAGAAAAATTCAATCATGATCAGAATACAAAGACAGATAGGTACTCATGTAATGACAGCACACCCTGGTCGCACCCAGGTATAAATGACACCACCCTGGTCAGCAGATATTATGTACCGTTCTGCAGTGCAAAGGTATCAACCGTCAGTAAGATCATTGATAAACAAACATATTAGGAACGACCAGTACTTTATGAGGACCAATGGAGAGACACCTATGTCGCACACTTAGGAATACAAAACGAAATTTACCCCCTTCCCTCTTATCCCACTCCTTTCCCCGGCGTGTCACATAGAACAAAGTTTATGGCCATAGCAAGGTATAGCACTAAGGAGCACAATACAGGTATACTGTAACAAAGATCAGGAAGTTCTGCTGCAGCAGAGGCAGATGTAGTCAGGGGTACAATAGGCCCATACAGCCAGTTATTGAGCATACAATAACATAACATGTGTATTTGTAAAGCGCACATTCAACACTACGGGTATCTTGGCGCTGAATAACAGATGTTTGTTGTTACCCAACTCAATGGTACTCATTTTATCGACCTCAGATGGATGAAAGGCTGAGTGGACCCGCCGGGATTTGAACCTGTGACCATGAGGTCGAACACAGGCCCCTGCAGTAGACGCATTAGTCCACTGAGCCACCAGACCCAGACAATGGTCAGGGCAAAACAGCCGGGTCTCCAGCCGCCGGGTCTACCTCCAGGTCAATGTCTGGGACTTTCAGCAAAACTACTAACGCCTCCCAAGCCCTCGCTGCCTCCAAAGCTTTCTCGCTATTTGCTCGGGTAGCCAGCTGTACTCTAACGGTGCCTTCGCATTCCGCCCATTTAAGGAGGTCAGCCTTCCATCTTTGGACTTTCCATCTTTCCAGCATGTATCTTGTGGCCCTTCCTGGATTTCCAATGTGCTGTAATGTCTCTTTTAGCCAAGAAAAGGCCCAGGTCCAAAACTTTACTAGTGATCTTGTTGTTAGACGTATGGGGGAACCAGTGCAGCAGACAAAGAGCCATAGTGGGCTCTACATCTCTCTCAGTAATGTCGCACAAGAGCGTAACCACTTCTTCCCAATACTTTTTATTTATTTTATTTGTAGAGTTTTATATAGCGCGAACGTGACCCAAGGGTATCAGAGCGCTTCACAGTTACATGAGGTAAACAGTTTAGAATGCAATGGCTATAGCAGCAGTAATATATATATGATTCCGGTACATGCCTTTCTTAACAGTTTCAACAATAGCAAGTTTAGGATCTGTTTAGTGTACCAAAGGTATCACAGTAGTATTATACATATGGTTCCACTGTGTACCTTTCGCATGCTTTACATCAATAATACAAAGATCCATTAATTGTAGTCCTGTACAGTCAAAGAGTTCTTCTCAGTTAACAGGTGATTTTATCTTTACATTCGTTGTTGATCTGTAGAGGTAACACCTACATCAGCTCTAGTTGGCATCTGTCTTTGGTTAGTTTTGGTGTCTTTGTGGTCTTTTTGTGCAGGATGTATCCATATCTGACAGGACTATGCGACGTCCGGCTATTAACCCCGATGCAGATGATGAACAGTCTAGCCTAGGGAAGGAACTTGCTCATTAGGAAGATCTTCGCTTCCCTTTTGAATGTTGCCGTGTTTGGAATTTTTCTAATGTTTGGAGGGAGTGAATTCCAGATTCTGGGGGCCTCTCCGGAGAATGCTCTGTCATACCTTTTCTTCTTCTGAAAGATGGGTGGTTTCAGCAGCAGCTCTCTGGCACTCCTGGATGGTCTGTTTCCCCCTGATAGCTCAATTTTCTGGACTAAGTACATTGGTGTTTTGTAGTGCAGCGCTTTGTGGGTAATACATGCCAGTTTAAGTTGAATTCTGGCTTCGTATGGTAGCCAGTTTAATGCTTTCAGGTGTGGGGGAATATGGTCGTATTTTCTAGAACTTGTAATGAGTCTTGCGGCCGCATTGAGACAGGCTTTTAGTGGTGCTGTAGAAATTTTAGGTAGACCTGTTAGTGTTGTACATCCATATTCAATCCTTGATATAACTAAAGACTGAACTGCCAATTTGAGGTCCGCCGTAGTAATGAGTGGTTTCACCTTTCTAATATAGTTCAAGTGAAACCGTGCGCTTTTTGCCATTGATTTGATGTGGGCTTTCATGTCTAGGTTCTTATCAAGCGTGATTCCTAGTGATTTGGTCGAGTCAACTAGGGTAGGGGTGCAGTTTAGCGGTGTGATCAGTTTGGTCCATTCCTTCACATTTGCGGGGTTCTTTGGCAGTGATATTAATAGGAATTCCGTTTTTTGTGCATTTAATTTCAGATGATTGCTAGTTAACCATTGTAATGATACTTTTAAGGCCTCATTCATTGACTTAATCTCTTCCAATGACGAAATCTTGATGTAGATCTGAGTGTCATCTGCGTACAAGTGATAGGATATGTTTTTGTGTCGGAGAATTTCTGTAAGAGGTTCGACATATAGGTTGAATAGTGATGGAAATAATGTTGATCCTTGCGGGACTCCAATCGAATTAGGGCATGATGGGGATAGCGTCTGGTTGACCAGGAATCTTTGTGTTCTGTTCTGAAGGAAGGATTCAAACCATTTCAAAACCTTTCCAGATAATCCCATCCTGTCTTCAAGCCGGGCTAGCAATTTTTCATGATTTACGGTGTCAAATGCAGAAGACAAGTCAAGAAGAACTAGTAGACACGTTTGATTGGGATCCAGAGCCTGTAGTGCATCATCCACTATATGTAAGATTGCTGTTTCCGTACTGTGGCCTGGTCTGAAACCAGATTGGCAGTCGTCCAGCAGATTGAAATTAGTGATGTGGTTGCTCAGTTGATTTTGCACACATTTTTTCAATTAGTTTGGCAAGTAATGGAATATTGGTTACTGGGCGAAAGTTATTTGGGTCTGCTGGGTCCGCTGTAGGTTTTTTTGATGATGGGGAGGACTTGGCCTGTTTTTAGGCACTCTGGAAGGACCCCTTGAGAAAGGGAGGCATTGATTATTTTTGTCCATATTGGGACGACGATATGATTGATTCTTTTCAGGCATTTAGAGGGGAGGGTCATTGTAGTGGTTATTTGGTTTGATATCCGAGAGAGTTTTGGCAATGGTATTCTGGTCATATAACTTGAAGGTCGACCATTGTGCTTTATTTTTCGTCCTATCATGCCCGTTTTTCATGGTAGCATCGTTCTGTGGTGATAGTTGGCTAGAGAGGTTGTCGGCTGCCAACCTGAGATCTCTTTCTAGCGTGTTGGCCTTGTCTGTGAAGAATGTTGAGAATTCCTCGCAGCTCAGTTGAGTTTTAGTTGCTTCTTGGGCAGATTTGGCCAACTTATTGGATTGTTTTAACATCTCAAAGTTTCCGTGGTCTGTTTTTGGCGTTATCCAATTCCGATCTAAAAAATTCCTTTTTGGAATTGATAACACTTTTGTTGTATTCGTTTCTGATTTTTCTGAGAGTTTTTAGCTGGGGTGATGATGGGTGCTGTCTCCATTTTCTTTCTGCGAGTCTCAGCTTCCGCCTGTCTTCATTCAGTGTCCCATTAAACCATGGATTTTTATCTTTCTCTGAGACTCTTTTCCGTTTTAGCGGCATGTTGGAGTTGACTACATTCGTCATTGATGTGGTGTAGTGATCAGTGAGTTCGTTAACGTTCAGCAAGTTGTTAGGCGGATTTAGATCCTTCTCACATCTTGCTACTCAATGCTCAATATTAGGGTCTTTGGTGTCCCGTGTCCACTTTTTAAGTTTGACAGGTTGCGTGGTCTTGTTCTTTTTTATGGTGGATATATGGAAGGTTATGGCATGGTGATCCGACCAATCGCAAGGAACAATTGAGTGGATTGTAATATCCTTGACTCTCGAGATTACCCAGTCTAAGGTTTCCCCTTTCGAGTGTGTTGGCAGTGTGCAGGCTTGAGTAAGGTTTAGGTCTGCTAAAAAGTCTTTAATTGCGTTGACCTGTTTGTCATTATTGTCGTCCCAGTGTAAATTAAAGTCGCCTAGGAATATATCATTAGTGTTACTGTTAGAGTTAGCCGTGATGATCTCCATTAACTGGTCTATGAACGGGGCATTATTGCCTGGTGGATGGTAGAATGCATGCAAGTTGCACCTTTGATTATCTCCAGTTCTTATGCCGAGACCGAGGTATTCACAGGATTCAAGAGGGTCGCATTGTATTTGGCTGACCTAGATATCAGATCGGTGTATGCAGGCTATACCACCTCCTGTCTTTTTTTGTCTGTCTAATCTCACAATGTTATAATGAGGAGGCACCAGTAGATCCATGAACGGGGAAGAAGATTCCGTGAGCCATGTTTGTTAAGATTGTCACGTCAACTTCCTGACTAATGATGAGGGCAGCAATGTCTGAGGCATGTTTTGCTGCGAAACGACAGTTGAGCAGTAGGCATATCAGTGGTTTCCCTGAGCTACCAGAGTTAATCTCTTGAGTATTGGCGGTTAGCTGGACTTGTAGGTTGTTAAGGTTGGGTTTTCTGTTCTTAGGCCTGGATGTTCTATTTGCCTCGATCAGGACTGATCTAATTTCCTCACCTCTGCTGATGGCTGTAGACTCATATGACAGGAGTAGGGTTTGGGTTTCATCATCCGATAAGTATTTAAGATTTTTGTATGGTCTATTATGCCTATTTGAAAATGGCATGGCTGTCCCTTTACTCTTTCCTTGAAGATCGTCCACTGTTTTTTGGATGAGCTCGACTTTGGAGTGAGTGCTTACAGTGATTTCTAGTATTTTTTCCATAGCTTGTAGTGCATTTAGAATGTCCTGCGACATATTGCCCGCTTGTATTTGAAGAGTTTCGATTTCTCTCTGAGTATGAGGTGATATACTAGAGGTACGCATCTGCCTATTTCGGGTTTTGTCTGTGTCCCGGTGCTTTAGATCCGTGAATTTTTCAGTGTTCCTTTTTTTGTGTTCCTTTTTTTGTCATTAGTTCGGGTGTCTGCGCCTGTGCTCACTTTGTCCTGTGAACTTAATATCAAGCTAGGGGGATACGAGTTTTGTATGGACGCAGGTGCTATTTGTACTGTTGTGGAGTGGGGTATGGGAGGGGTGTTATCTTCCCTACCCTTTATTGCTGGATGGGGATTCCCATTAAATGGCCTATGTGTGGGAGTAATCATATCCTGGGGTAGAGGCACTGATTTTTCCCGATGTAACGTCGTAGGGGCGATATTAGCGTATACTAGGGCTTCTTCTCCTATCTCTGTACAGATCCCGTCAAGTGTGTCTCTTGGCAAAGTAGTGTCCCCTGACAGAATTGTAGGTTCTGGTTGTTGAGGGTCTCTAGGTGTTATGACGTCTATGGTGGTTGTGTTGGTGTTAGATAGGGTGATTGCTTGTGTGATCAGGTGTTGAGGAGACCTTGTGTTATCTACACACTCTTAAGGTTGCAAACAGGTTGTCAAACTTTTTTAATTCGTTGTTGGCTGCTTGTATAAGCACAATGCCGTTCTTGTAGATAGTTATGCATAGTTCGCTCTTAATCTTGGTGACGTGATGATCAATAGTTTAGTACCATGTGGGATATTGCTTATATTTTTTATGTTGAGCATCTTCGTAATGACAGTGCGCCATTTAGCAGTTTTTCTGGTGAAAAATATCAAGTCATTTACAATAATGCCTTTGTTTAGATTAAAGGAGGGGTCCGAGATCAGCGTGTCTGGGTTTTTTCCAATTAGATTGTGTTTGAATTTTTTGGCTGCATTCTTAGATAGGTTAGTTGGGTACTTTGACGTACGAATTATTGCCTGCTGATTTTAAATTGGTTCCGGCCATAATTCCTGATCACGATATATAATACTCCGGGGTGGTCTTGCGGAGGTGACCTCACTTTGATGTATCCTCTAGTCCATTACCTGTCTCAGGACGTCTACAAGTCTACTGTGGTTCCTGTTGGTGTCTCTATTCTCCTTTGTTTGCTTATGTCCCACTCTGATGTAACCTTTTGCCCCCTGAGTCTTTCTGTGGTTCCTTCTAATGACTTTGCTATCCTTTAATTCCTTATGTTCGTGATCATTTGGGAAGTATCTTCATCGAGAATAGCAAATATTTAATTAGATAACACTTGGTTAGGTCTTATGTAAACAGTACTTTCCTATGTTTCAAAATCTAACTCTTCCTTTATTGGAGTCTATAGACAGTCATTCCAAGATGGCTGCCGTCTTAGTGATCTTAGCTATCGTGTAGCTGTAGGCCCTTGTTTGTTTCTATTTCACCGTCCTCTTTCTATTGCCATTTCCAGCTGGTTACCATTTTGGAGGAAATCGAGTTGAGGCAATAATGCTCAAGATGGCTGGGGTAATAAAGCACCAAAACACGTGGGCAAAAGAAATAAAAAAGAGAAGAAAAAAAAAAGATGCTGCACACTGTCTGCATTGCATCGCATCGCTATAACGCTTGTCACCAGTCAACTACCTCAGCCAGTACAGCGATGGGCCTCTCCTCGGCAGGGCCGATTGGGTGTGTGGAGAGTTAACACTCCCAGTATATGTGGCGTGAAAAACGAGCAAAAACGCCAGCGATCTAGGGCTGATCACCCGCCCCTCTTACCGCTTGGAGAAACACAGGTGCTGCTCCGCATCTCGTCGATCTGGGAGTTCTGTCGCTCCTCATTAGGACCGCGAGTCTCCCGTAGCTCCGCTGGTCATGGACACATCCAGGCTCTAAGTGCCCCTGGGCCGACTTCGCTCCGGAGCTGACTTGCATGATTTGGCTCTTGCGCCCCGACCACGGACAGTCACGGGCGGCAGGTTTGTACTGGCGGCCCTCCCAGGGGCTGATGTGCGGGTCCGAGTGGCGGTTGAGGGCCGAGGAGAGGGACACGGTGGTCGGTCCCCACCCCCTGCCAAGGGACATCAGCCTGCAGTGGACAGTCCCACAACGGACCTCCACAATTCACCTCTTCCCTCCGATGCCGGTGCCCTGATATTTTCAACGGTGATGTGGAGCCTCTCCGTGGAGCTTTGGTGTTGATTGGGGGGCGCCGGTCGTGCAGTGCGTCCTCGGGTCAGGTTCAGCTTCCTGGGGCAACGGCGTAACCAAGGGACCTCAAACCTGGAGTGGACAGTCCCAGAACGGACCTCCACAATTCACCTCTCCCCTCCGATGCCGTTGCGGTGATGTTTTCAACGGTGATGCAGAGCCTCTCCGTGGAGCTTTGGTGTTGGTTGTTGATGCAGCCTGCAGTGCCGGTCCGGGATCGCCTGAGATAGACCGGAGATGGGAGTCGACGTGCTGGGGATCCAGAAAGGCCAGGTAACGTTTAATTTCCTCTTTGGGATCTTTTGTTCGTTGCTTGGTTCGTTCGTTCTTTCGTTGGGCACGATGGGCTAGCTTTACCAGGGATTAACGCTGATGGCTATCCCTTACCTCAGGAGCTCGTAGGAAGAGCTCCTTCTCCGTCGGCCATCTTGCCGTCATGCTATACGTCCCAAGCTGGGGGCAGTTCCACATCATGTGACGGAAATCCGCACCCACTGTATTGCATCGCGGGCACACTGCTGTATCCGTGCTGAAGTATGTATTAATTTTTGCCGGGGTGAGGTACGCCCTGTGCAGAATAAAAAAGTGCACCAATTGGAAACTGGCATTTCTAGAGCTCTTCCAAGCCCGTTCGACTAGCTCAGCCCATACCTTCTCGGGAATCTCTTCCCCTAAGTCTTCCTCCCACTTCTGCTGCAACGCCAGCAACGGAGTCAGTGCCTCAAGCGTCATATGCCTATATAGGCAGGTAACTGCTTTAACGGTACCCGCCGCTAACACTACATACTGGCAGGCCATTGAGGTTTGCGGTTCAGACAACCCTTATCGCCAATGCTTTTGGATGGCCGCAACGAGGGCCGAATGGAATAGAAAGTCCCCGCGAGGCAGGCCGTACCTGTCCTGTAATGTACCGAAGGGAAGCAATGTGTTATCCTCATATAGGTCCCCTAGTGTATGCAGGCCCTTCTCCTTCCAGTCGGTCAGCGCAGTCCAGTTGCCCCCATGTGGAAGAGCAGTGCACATGGCCAACGGGTTCTCAGGGGCATACGGTTGCGCGATCTGCGCTCTCTTCTGGCTCCTGTTCCAGCAAAGCCGAAACGTCCAACTCGTTAGTGAGTGCCTTGAGCCGCAGCGGCAGTTGCAAGATGAGTCGGGAGAGCACCTGCCTGGGGGCCTGCCCTCCATCCCGTTCGCCCGGCCCTCGAAATTCCAACGCTACTGCTTGGGTAAGCCACTGTAATTGGGCCGCCAAGTAGTATGTCTCAAGGTCAGGAACCGCCAAACCACCGTCAGACTTTGGTCTCATTAATGTTTTCAACGCCACCCTCCGTCTGCCAGCAGCCCAAACAAACCCCGTAATCCTCGATTGAAGCTGTTTAAAAATCGCAGGTATCCAGACCGGTAGGGTTCTAAAATAGTACAGCAGTCTGGGGAGGGTCACCATCTTAAGGAGGGCCACTCGACCAGCCACTGAAAGAGGGCAGGGTCCCCCAAAATTCAAAATTGCTTTTAAGGCCCCGGATGGCTCTACCTACATTGCCCTCCAGCAAGTCGGCCTGCGTATGATAGATTCGGGTTCCCAGATACGGCAGACAACGATATTCCCACTGCACCCCTTCTGTAATTAGAGGGCCACCAGCCAACGGGGCAGCGGGGAACAAGCAAAACTTCGCCCAATTCACCCTTGAGACCAGCAACAGCGTCAAGGTCCTGAAGTAAACGCTTTGCTCCGAGCAGGGCGTCGGCCGTATTTGCTAGAAACATGAGTAGATCATCGGCATAAAGCGCGATATAATGGGTTAAACCATATACACAAAGCCCCGGATACCGCAGTCCCGTCCTGGCCTGGGCCGCTAAGGGCTCCATGGCCAGGGCAAATAACAGAGGGGAGAGTGGGCAGCCCTGCCTCGTCCCACGGCTCACAGCGCAGGCATCTGAAATCAGTCTCCTCGTTTTAACCCGTACAGTATAATGTTTGTACAATAACGCCGTCCAAGCTACGAAAGTGTCACCCAAGCCAAAACTGCGCATCACTTGAAATAAATAGGGCCATTCTAAACTGTTGAATGCTTTCTCTATATCGACCGAGAAAATGGCAGCTGATGCTTTCGGGTAAGTGTCCGCTTCTAAAATACGAATCGGGCGTCTCACATTTATGGCTGTGTTCTTTGTCGGGATAAATCCTGCCTGATCCCTGTGTACTATGTGGACCATGTGTGGGAGCAGCCGGGATGCTAAGATCCGACTTAAAATCTTATAATCAGTAGTAAGCATGGACAGAGGGCGATAAGCGGTCCTATCTGAAGGCGGTTTCCCTGGCTTCAGCAGTGAAATAATTATGGCTTCGCGAGTGGTGGCAGGCAGTTGACCCGCGCGCTTCGCCTCATTATAAAGTATCACTAACTTAGGAGCCAGAAGGTCAATGTAGGTCAAATAAAACTCAATCGGCAGGCCATCTGCCCCAGGGTTTTTTTTCCGCGCCATATGTTTGATCGCCCCCGAACTTCTCCAATTGTTATATCTTGGCCTATCAGCTCCGCCTGTGCCCTATCAAGTTTTGGAAGATCAGCCGCATTGAGAAACTCCCCAAGGGAGGCATCATTCAGCATCCCCGTGCTCCGATAGAGATCTGTGTAATAAGCAAGGAACTGATCATTAATCCCCTGCTGGGTATAGCAAATTTCCCCCGTTGGGCTACACAATTCTAGTATGACCGGCCCTCGTCTAGCAGGGTTAGCTAACCAAGCCAACAACGCTCCGGATTTATCGCTCTCAGCATGAGCGCGCGCTAAATATTTTTTGTAATCAAAACAGCGCAGCCTCTCAACCCGCATGGCGACCGCTTCCCTCGCCTCCAACAAGCCCTGCTGTCTATCAGGGTGCCCGGGTTGCTCCTGTTCCGCTTCGCGTAGGCGCTGATCTGCAGTCTGTCTTGCAAAAGTGTCCTACGCACCCCCATCATGTTGGTAATGCAGTGACCCCGTAACACAGCCTTGAAGGCATCCCATTCCACAGCAGATGAGGACGCCGTGCCAGTATTCTCGAGAAAATATTGGGTAATGCCCGCTCCCACCACCTCATGAAAGGCCTGGTCCTCTAACAGTTCTGGAGATAAGCGCCATGTCGGGATTGTAGGACGCGCCTGGGCCCAATGTATTCGTAGGAGTAACAGGTTATGATCTGAGAGTGTTCTGGTGAGGTACTCACTATGTTTGACTGCTGCGTGAATATCTGGGGAACACAGTAGCGCGTCTAAACGAACATGGAGCTCATGCAGTGCTGAAAAGGAATAATCGCGATCTCTCGGGTGGTGTGCCCTCCATGTATCAATTAGCCCCCATCTATGCTGCCAATCCCTTCTAGCCTTAGAGATCTTATGTATAGGTGCGTCAGGGAGAGGCGGATGAGACCTATCTAGGGAAATATCGGGGACGGAGTTAAAGTCCCCACCCATAATCACTGACCCAGTCAGGTGGGACGCCAGTTTCCCTGATAACTGGGTAAAAAAGGCCGGCTGCTCCGTGTTGGGCGCATAGATGCTGCTCAGCACTACATCCCTACAATTGAGTCGACCCGCAACCATCACATATTTCCCCTCTGGGTCCGCTAGCTGCTGTGTGGGCTGAAAAGGAACCCCCGCCCTGACCCATATTAATACTCCCCGCGCAAACGCAGAATAAGTTGTATAGAAAACCTGACTCCGCCATCTACGCTGCAGGGCGAGACCCTCTTGACGTGTGATGTGCGTTTCCTGAAGGAAGGCAATTTGAACCCCTCTACGCACTAAGTACGCATGTATCTTGTGGCGGCGCACCATGGTATGCATGCCCCTGACATTCCACGTTATGCATTTGAATTCAAGTGACGAACCCATGACAGAGCTGTGCCCAGTACCCTAGTAACCCCCGTAGTGTGACACGCCGAGGCCCCAAAGACATCCCATTACAAAACAGAAAAAAAACAACTCCCCCAACCCAGAACAGGCACTAAAACGCTAGTCCCCATCTAAACTAGCTATACTCTCGGTATCCTCTAGTAACTACAGAGGATCAAGGGGGAAAGCGGCTGCGAGCCGGCGTTGCCTTGCAATGTACCAGCACCTAATGCTGCGCCTATGCCTCTAACAGCACCCATTGCCCCGCATCCAGGGGCGCATAATAATGAGCCTGGAGAGCCCTCCACGCCACCCCAACGGTGTAAGAAAAGACAGTGCAGCGCCAGGAGGCCCGGGAAGAGAGTAAGGGGCAGACAAGTGTGAAGAAAAAGAGCGAGGCAGTAAAGCAGCAGAGCAGTCAAATAATAGCAGCTGTTCCCGGAGTTACATGTGGTAACTTAACAGTGTCATCTTAGGACTCCTCCGATGCCGAACCACCGGATGCCTTCTCCGACCCAGGGTCTGCTCCAGATGGCATTTTATGGTCCTGCAATAATTCTGACACCACCCGCAGTGCATCAGACCTTGCTCTCTCCATCTGGGAGGCACTCGGCATTCGCATGGTGTAGCGACGATGCCTTGTCTGTCGGGTTCTTTGCGGGCATTGCTCCGCGGGGGGAGGCGTGGGCCTGCGCCCTGACGGTCCGCGACCAGCTTTATAAGATTCAATCCAGTCCCAAGTCTCCTTGGGCTCATCACAAAAGTGAGTCTTGCCATCTAAGACTATCCGCAGTCGAGCTGGGAACATCAAGGAGTACTGGAGCCCTTCATCACGCAAGGCCCTCTTGACTGCTAAGAAGGACGTGCGGCGGCGTTGGACCTGCAATGTATAGTCAGGGAAGATCAACACCCTACTATTATCCACCGTATAGGGCCCTGATGAGCGCGCCCTCTGAAGTAGAAAATCCCTGTCTTTGTAATGAAGGAGTCGAGCGACCACCGGCCGAGGGGGCCTCCCCGGCGCCGGGGGTCGGGCAGGGACACGGTGAGCCCTCTCCAGGGTATAAAACTGTCTGTCCAGCAGGTGCCACCACATCCCGAAGCCAGCCCTCCAGGTAGTCTATCATATTCGCACCTTCCACTCCCTCCAGCAGACCCAGCACCCTTATATTATTTCTGCGGTTACGCCCTTCAGCATCCTCCGCTCGTTTCTCCAGTGATTGAACCCTGTGGGAGAGATCCCCCATCTGAGTCGAGAGGGATTGCTGCACTGGCGCCGTGTCCGCCAGAGAGGCCTCCATCTGCTTCACCCGGTCAGCCAGCTTGGTGTGTTCTGCTTGCAGGAGTCCTAGCCCACCGCCACATTGGCAATGTCCTGGTGCAGCGTGTCTTTGGTATCCGCTATAGCCTGCAAGATCTGGGCCTATTGCTGCTGGACCAAGTTGTCGGCTGGCGGTTCGGGTGAATCCTGCCGTCTGCGCTCCGAAGCTGACTCATCCTGGCCTGGGAAACCCCCGTCTGCTTGCCCCTGGGCTTCCCCATGTCCCCAGGAGTACAACGCCACCAGCCGGATACAGACGAACAGTGGCGCCAACCAGCGCAGTCACCGGAACAGGTGCGAATGACGGCCCCCACTTCTCAGGGCGATAGAATCGTCCAAGGAGCACCCTTATTTGTTGCCCATGCGGAGCACGAATGGTCAGGCCCCGGAGTCCAGTCCCCACGAGTAGGTCTAAGGCCAGAGCTACTGTGCACGTCGATGACTCTCTCCCCTCTCCACTCCGGGCAAGATGCGCAGCACGCGGCGACACCAGCAGGGATGGAGCTCGTCCGCTTCCTCAGCCGGCCCCCCCCCAAAAGGAGCGGGGATCCCACGGGGACTACCAGAGCACGACCGCTCTCTTCTTCAATCCGTGGGGGCGCAGAGTCGAAGCCAGAGCCCCCCAAGGGTATATGTCCAAGGTCTGCATCGCTCCGCCCCTAGCAACCGGAAAGGGCGCACAGCACACAGGTGAGCAGTCCCAAGTTCAATCTCCTGATCCCCGATAGGTGCAGCGACACCCACAGTAGCAGGACCCCACAGGAAACCCACGCTCCAGTCTGCTATGGAGGGTACAATGAGCTTCAGCGGCGTCTCAGAGGTGGGTCCCCACCCGCCGCACCATCAACAAAATGGCGCCGGCCTCCAAATGCACCAGCCTGCCAGCAGCGAGTGACCACCGGGCCATTCAGCGAAGGAGTAGGTCTCCCCCCCCTCCCCCCCCGGCGGCCCACACATCTGAAGGCAACAACAGTAAGCAGGCTCAGATCTGCCCCAAAGCAGTCTTCAGGAGTACAGGTAGGTGCGTGATGGTTCCGTTACAGTACGCGAGTCTCTTCAATAGAAAAACACCACGTTTGGTATCGCTCACCTCGGCAGCCCCCTCCGGTCGGTGGCGGGTCAGCAGAGCCCTCGTTGGAACTCCGAGGCTACCCAGGCAACCACGAGGATCAGGACCCCTCTGCAGCCTCCGGTCCGATCGCTCTGATTCAGCGGGCGCCGCCATCTTGGGGACTCTGAGACGGAGCCACTCCTCTCGCTCCCCGCGACGTGCTCAGCTCCACGGGCTCTCAGAACTCTCCAAAGTCGGGCCCAGGCACCACCCAGTCACGGCAGGGCCAGGTGCATGCCCCCGGCAGCAGGGCAACAGCAATCGGGTAGGATAAGTGTGCAGGCCGGCGCGGAGCTCCGAACTCACGCGTCCGTCGCCATCGGCCTGTTCGCCACGCCCCGCCCCGCCCTCTGATGCTCCAATATCCTCTTTTTCAGAGGGAAAATCGTGCTCCCACATACTTTTTCTGCCAGGGGAACACAATCACATATACACAATAGTCAGTGTTGCAATTCATGAATTTCTTAATCTCTCCTGTTTTACCTGTGGGTAAGGGAAATGTCTTCCTATTTCTACTGCCCAGACAGACCTTACACTTGCCACATTTAAAGAAGCCCTTCTGTTGTTGTAACCAGCTTTGCTCCTTAGTATTACCCATGTAGCTACTCACTAACATGTCCTTCAAGGATCAAGATTTTCTATATGTGCCCAACGGATGTGTGGACACGTGAGCCTACCACCGGGTCACCTTTGATTATGTGCCAATGTGTATTAAGGACATTCAGAACAGCTGCTGACTCTGTGTTGTATGTAGCAATCAGTCTAACTTGGTTCCTATCTTTAGTGTCCTTCAATCTTTTAGCTAGTAAAGTGGATCTGTTCAAATTTCTTGCATTTGTCTGCTGCCTTCAATACTTTCATCAGTTAGCCCCTTCTCCTGAATCTGCCAATCATTCTCCCCTTTTCCTCCTCATAAGTCTGTGTTGTATTGCAGTTACGTTTAGCCCTGATGAACTCACCAAAGGGGATACTCCATTTGAGTTTAGGTGGATGGTGACTCCCCGCATGTAAAATGCTATTGCCTGAGGTTGCCTTCCTGTGTAGTGTGGTGGAGATTGCGCTATTCTCTATTTTAACACGTACGTCCAGGAACTTCATCTGAGATTGATCGCTTTTGTGTGTGAATTGCAAATTGATTTCATTATCGGCTATCATCACAAAAAACCTTTCCAGTTCTGCTTTGGTAGCACTCCATATCATAAAGATGTCATCAATAAATCTCGTCCAAAAGACAATATGCCTTGTCAATGATTCATTCTTCTCTACCGACACCAGTTGTTCCTCCCACCAGCCCATAAACATACAGGCGTGGCTTGGTGCGAAACCGCTTCCCATGGCAGTTCCGACCATCTGCTTGTACCATTTATCTTCAAATAGGAAGAAGTTGTTCTCTAGACAAAATGTTAGCATGCTTATTAACATCATCGAATGATTATAAAGGAAGATAGATTTGTCCCTAAAGAAGTGTTTACATGCTGCAATACCTGTAGTATGTTCGATACATGTGTACAACGCAACTACATCAATTGTAATCAGCCAGTAATTATCCTGCCACGGGATACCTTCAGTTTTATTAATAAAGTCTGTACTGTCCCTACAGTATGAGGGGAGGCTTAGAACTTATGGGAACAGGAATTAATCCAGAAACACAGAAGTGTTTTCCAAATGACTACCATTGGCTGACACAATGGGTCTGTCCGGGGGATTAATGTTGTCCTTGTGAATTTTCGGCAGCATGTAAAAACATGGTGCCGTAGGTCTTTTTACAAAAAGAAAGCGGAATTCATCCTCCCCTATGAGTTCCTGTTGTCTCCATTCAGATAATACAGCATAAAAGCTGCTGGTTGCCTCATCATACGCCTCTTTGTTGGATCTTATATAGCTTCCTGGTGAGATAAGCTGTCTGTTGGCCTCTTGTCTACATTTGTTTATGTCCCATAGGACAACATTGCCCCCTTTATCAGATGGTTTGATGACAAAACTCTGGTCTTTTATTGAATGTGCCCAACGCTAATCTCTGATCTTGCGTGAGGTTATGTGCATGTTCATTACTAGTCCTGGTCCATATCTTCATAAGTTCTTTCTCTCTATATATATATATATATATATATATATATATATATATATATATATGTATATATATATATATATATATATTCACTGAAAAAACCATAGGTTTCAGGCATGTTATAGTTGGAAATTAGCATTTAAAAAACCTTAGAAATTCACTGAAAAAACCATAGGTTTTAGGGACAGTTATAGTTAGTTGGACATTTCACTCGTACAAAACCATAGAAATTCCCCGTTATAGTTAGTTCAGCTAACTAGAACTCGCGCCCCCGCAATGCACTGCTGATGACGTCACATATTACATCACTCATGACATGGTCAGTGACATCACTCATGACATCACTCATGACATCACTGATGACATAATCCAGTGACTGTGTGTTTCTGTAAAGTTTAAATATGTTTAATATATATAGGGAAAGGCGTATTGAAGAATGAGTGGGTATATAAGTGTTTGAATGGATGATTTAGTAGGTGCGTGACTGACTCTATAAGTGAGTGATTAAACGTATCTTACTGAATGCATGGGTTAGTGACTAAACTGTGTGAATGTCTGTATCCGTCTGTCTGTTGGTGTGTAAGCGGCTGCATGGGTTTGTGAATAGCTACATGAGTGTCTACATGGGTTATTGATTGGTTGTCTGAGTATCTGTATGGGTGCCTGAGTGTTTGTGTGGGTGGGGTGTGTGTGACTCTGTGCATAGATGTGTGAGTGGTTACTGGGTGCATGGTTTCAAGAGTGCATCTGTGATGGACTGTATGGGTGGGTGAGTGTGTGTATGGGTGTGTTAGTGAGTGAATGTATATCTCAGTGGTACATGTGTGAGTAACTACATATGTGAAAGGCAGTATATATGTGTGTTGGAGTATATAAATGGCTATAAGTGACAGTGTGTGATTGGCTGTATGGATGAGTGTGTACTTGTATCAGTGATTGTATAAGAGCGTAAGAATGTGCTAGTATTTGTATGAGTAAGTGAGCTGGTGTGTGTATAACTGTATAGGTGAGTAAATGGCAGTGTGATTAATTATTTGCATGACTGACTAGGTGTGTGAGTACCTCTATGGATGAGTGGCGGTGTGCGAGTGTCTATGTAGGTGTATGAGTGCATATGATAGTCCTGTACTGAGTTGACAGTAAGTATGAGTGACTGTACGGGTGAGTGAGTGGATGTGTGTGTAGACCTAAGAATCGGTGAGTGGGTATGTAGTTATTGGTGTTGGAGTGTCTATGGTTTTGAGAATGGCAGTCTGTAATTTAGAGTGGGTGTATCAAAGGTTATATTAGGGTGTGAGAAGATGCATCAAATTATCACATGGATGATGTCATCAGTGATGTCATTTGAGATGTCATCAGTGATGTCATCAGTGATGTCACTGACCATGTCATGAGTGATGTAATATGTGACGTCATCAGCAGTGCATTGCGAGGCGCGAGTTATAGTTAGCTGAACTAACTATAACGGGGAATTTCTATGGTTTTGTACGAGTGAAATGTCCAACTAACTATAACTGTCCCTAAAACCTATGTTTTTTAGTGAATTTCTAAGGTTTTTTAAATGCTAATTTCTAACTATAACGTGCCTGAAACCTATGGTTTTTCAGTGAATTTCAAAGGTTTTTAAATGCTAATTTCTAACTATAACGTGCCTGAAACCTATGGTTTTTAAGTGAATTTCAAAGGTTTTTAAATGCTAGTCTCTAACTATGCCTACAGAGGTAGGACATGTGAAGAAAGAAGAAAAACGCACAGAAAGAAGCAAAAGAAATGCAGAAAGAAGCAACAGAAGTCCACAAAGACGAAGAAAAGAGCAGGAAGAAGCAAGACATGTGCAGAAAGAACCAACAGAGGAGCAGAAAGAGGCCTTGTTGCAAAACCATCCTGTGCCCACAACTTTTTCAGACGGGTACTGGTGGTAACTGACTCGGACTAACCAGGCCTAGAGCCAGTGCTATGCTAAAAGACACTTAGAATACAGTGAAAACACCTACATACACTAGGGAACACTATGCATTGGGGTACCCCTGTGATTAGCATGACCTCCTCTGTAAGGCCCTAGTACATAATAGGGCAGGGGGATTAAAACTTCCTCTTAAAACGCGCCGGGGCGTGTTTGCACAGTGGTGAAGGGAGGGGGGGCCTGAGGTGACGTGTGCAAACAAGCCCTGTGGCCGTTTTAAGTTGGGAGATTAAGTCCCCTTGAATCCTGAGGGTCCCTGGGGTCCAACTAGCCCACTAGGTACCTCCAGTAAGCGCCACAGAGCTGCGTTGCACAGAGGTGTAAAAAGGGGCGTGGCCTGGACCACCTCTCTGCAACGCAGCCCTGTGGCGCACACTGGAGGTACCTGGTGGGCTAGTTGGCCCCCAGGGTCCCTCAGGATTCAAGGGGAATTAATTCCCCAACTTAAAACGCGCCACAGGGCGTGTTTGCACACGTCACCTGAGGCCCCGCCCTCCCTTCACCACTGTGCAAACGCGCCCTGTGGCGCGTTTTAAGTTGGGGTATTAGGTCACCTTGAATCCTGAGGGTCCCTGGGGCCCAACTTGCCCACGAGGTACTTCCAGTAAGCGCCACAGGCCTGCGTTGCAGAGAGGTGGTCCGAGGCCACGCCCCTTTTTACACCTCTCTGCAACGCAGCTCTGTGGCGCTTACTGGAGGTACCTGGTGGGCTAGTTGGACCCCAGGGACCCTCAGGATTCAAGGGGACTTAATCCCCCAACTTAAAACACGCCACAGGGCGTGTTTGCACACGTCACCTCAGTCCCCTTGAATCCTGAGGGTCCCTGGGGTCCAACTAGCCCACCAGGTACCTCCAGTAAGCGCCACAGAGCTGCGTTGCAGAGATGTGTAAAAAGGGGCGTGGCCTGCACCACCTCTCTGCAACGCAGCCCTGTGGCGCGCACTGGAGGTACCTGGTGGGCTAGTTGGCCCCCAGTATAAAAGGGGAATTAATGCCCCAATTTAAAACGCGCCCGGTGCAGAGTGGTGAAGGGAGGGGGCGGGGCCTGAGGCACGATCGCTTCTTTTTTTTTTTTGTGGATTTTTTTAGAAGGGGACCTGTGTGGCCCTCCTTCTTTTTTCCTTTTTTGGGCCCCGGGGACCCCATCCCCCGGGGCATGGCCACATTTTTTTTAAATTTTTAAGGGGGGGGCTGCGTGGCCCCCCTCCTGAGGCCTCTATTGGCCCCGGGGACCCCATCCCCCGGGGCCGGCCTTTTTTTTTTTTTTTTTTTAATTTTGGGGAGGGGGGCCGCGTGGCCCCCCTCCAGGGCCACTACTAGCTCCGGGGACCCCATCCCCCGGGGCAGGCCCTATCCTTTGGGGACCGTGGGGGGAGCCCCAATGCCCCCACGGTCCCGCCGGCTCCCCGCGTCCTGCAGGAGCCGGCATTGCTTTTCCACATGGGGAGCTGCTGACATGCAGCTCCCCTTGTGGAAAAGCAATCTGCTTTAGATTTTGGAAGAGAGAGCAGGTTTCCTGCTCTCTTCCAAAATCCAAAGCAAGTTTGCTATGGCAGGACGGGAGCCGCGAGGCTCCGTCCTGCCATAGCAAACAGCAGTGTCCCGGGGGTGGGCACCCCGGGACACTGCAGGAGCCGGCCCTGGGGGGTGGCGGTCCCCAGGACCATCACAGGCTCCAGGAGGGGGGCCGCGCGGCCCCCTCCCTTCACTTGCACAGCCCCGGGAGGTGGTGGTCCCGGGGCTCGGGGTCCGTTACGGACCCCCAAATTTAATATTAGTGCCCCGGGAGGTGACGGTCCCCGGGCGTGTGGGGGCTCGAGCCCCCCCACACAGGTATATTTTTAAAAAAAAGAAGCCCTGGGGGGTGGCAGTCCCCGGGGCTTGGGGGGGCCTTAGAGCAACATTACAGTCACTGCAATCATATTTATCTTTCATATGCCCAGATGTCAGATAAAACATAATTCCCGATGGACTAATTCAGTTACTGGTAACGTTGTCTTGAATTCACTGTTGATCCTCTTTGCCGTCCCTCTTTGGCGGAAGAAACTGACGTCATCGCGTCATGGGAGGGTTTATATGGACTCTGAGTTTACATTCTGTGGACGACGCCCTGTACTGATGCGCAGAAGTACTACTGTAGAAAAGTTTCCAGATCCAGTCTGGCACCTGGGGATAATTCAAACGTAAGGAATCTGAGGCTATATCTTGTCTCTACCAGATAAGGCGTTACTGAAGGTAAGTAACTTATTCATCAGAACCCTTCATCTGTGATAAGCTCAGGATATAACCCCCTCAAATCAGCCATGAGCCTTTTCTTCTATTGTTATAATATTAGTTTTTGTCCCCCTTCTGACTCTTGATATATTGCGTATTTGTAAATATGCTTGTATCTACCTCAGTTTTGAATTGTTAATTATCTTCATTTATTTATTCACACAACTATTTGAATTTTTTTGTTTTGTTCAGAGGTGAAGAAATTGGAGGAGCAGTACAATAAGATTGAAATTCCAAATGAAGAAAGTGTGGTTACCTACTACAAGATTCGGCAGCAGCTTGCAAAACTAAGTAAAGAGATTGAAGAATACATTCATAAGCCCAAATACTGCTTGCCATTTTTACAACCAGGCAGGCTGGTCAAGGTACATCATTTTACTTCCTCCATGCGATCAGTTTTTGTTTCATAAAGCTTTCACTATTTTCTAATTTTTAGTTTAAATGTTTTGCCCGTTGATAGGATTTGAGTTACTACACGGAAAAGGATCATGTTTGACTTCTTTTTGTTGCCCATTTGCAAACCGAGTTGTCCCTGTTTGGGTCTGTGTGCTTTTATTCTTGATAGCAACTTTGAACATTGTGTAGTGAATGACCCATTCTTTGGAACTGATAATGGGAATATCTTTATCGGTAAGGCATATTACAACTCCTGCAAAATTGTTAATTATCAGTACTTAATGTGGTGTAGACTGAGGCATCCACAGCATGTTTTTATAAATTGATGCATTCTATACAATGATTTTCATGTGAAGGAAATAGGAATATATTTGAGTTTTTGTAGCCTTTCATCCTCCTTGTTAGATGTTTGAATACTTAATCTCTTGTGAAATTTTAGTGGTTCTTTCCGCTTTCAAGCTGATACATGTGATGTTTGCCAGGTGTTTGATGCAAATGTTTTCTGTTTCCAGTGTTGCCTTGTCTCGTGTGGTTGTAATCTTTATTTCTTCTACACCTAGTGTGGGTATTTTTCCTGTTGAGCTGTGTGTTTCATTTATTGACGTTTATTTCTTTTCATTTTTGTCCTCCAAGACAATATATTTTTGTTAATTACTTTTCTGCAAGTATTTATGGAAGAAACATATTGAAAAAATTGCCTTGGGTACTCATTGAAGACTCCTGTTACTGATGGACACATGAGGGCTGCGAGTATTGTCTACCATCTCGCCACTATCATTTGAAGAGCAAATTTAGCATTTGCTGATCCTATTACCATCATTGATCAACTGGCGATTGAATCTTTTGATTTTATTGTAACGCCTGGTGAAAGAGTGCGCTAAAGTGACAGCAGGAATGTCACTACAGCTCATTAGACTCCTCAAATAGATAGCCCTCCTCGCACAAAAAGTGGCTTTGTAAGCATTTATTTCTTTCGCTGGGGGTCTTGAAAAAAATCAAAACAAAGGGATCAAATGGGCCCTCAAAAATTGTTTTGTCATGGATATGTTTGAACATCTTTACCATTTAAAACTGTTTTGATAAACCACCTTCCTTCATTATCTTTGGCTCACCTTATTTATACCCTTGATTAGATAGTGGTAGACTAGCCTGAACAGCCAAGCCAGGTTCTCTCTGAACTGGAACACAAGCAACCCAACACTTGTTTCACCCTAGTTGGGTCTCATCAGTCAGGAGTAGCTTGTTTCCAGTGGCACAGCGAGCATAGGGCCCATGTCTGGGCATACTCTTTGCACTTAATTCATCTCATTGAAGTAAACAAAAAGTGCTTGAATTAATCTCAGCCACTGGTAATTGCTCGAGCCGCATCAAAGTCCATCGTTCTTTTTGCCCACCATGCCACCTAAGGTTAGACCCAGTCATGTGCAAATCAGCCTTGATCCTGCTTCAGTAGAAATAAATCACTGTCAGTCATTTCCATCACTCTGTTTAGTTTATATTGTTCACCATAAACAAAAAGAGAGAGAGAAGTCGTGCCCGTTCGTCTTGCCAGTCAAAATATATTCAAAACAAAGTGAGAAAAGATCATCCACCTATTTATGATTTGGTTACTTCAAGTCTTCTTTCTTCTGTCCCTTCTGATGTGGTTTAGGTACTTGGGAACCCACAGGGTGTTTTAGAAGAACCTTCACTCACCTACCTAGTAGGTGACATGCTTCATCATTGGGTTCCCACCCTGGTTGCTGAATGCCCCCAGGGTGTGCTGCGACGCCAGATGACTGCAGAGCTGTTTTTTTTTCCATTTTGATTTTTGTGAATGTGACGTGGTGATTTAAAATTGGCTCGGGAATCCCTATGATCCTAAGTATCACAATTTCATTTAAATGTTTTGGGGTTCCCGGTCAATGTTGAAACAGTGGTGGATGTGTATGGGATAATTAGTTGGTCCCATGTATCCTTACTATGGTCATCCTGGGTGTGGGCTACATGTTTCAGCCACCTTTGGTGGCCCAAGAGGGTCAACGTGGATTTCTTCAGGACCAGGTTTTATTGTGTCTGCACGCGTACTAAAGCATGCAAGGCGAGGGTAGTGTGTAGCCAGTGGTTACAACATCCCGCGTTCGATTACAATACGACTTGTATTGTATCCTGTGAAGATAAAAAAGTTACAAGAAAGAGAGACAAGTAGGTATCAATAGGTAGTCACGTTTTTCTAGAGCCCAGATGGTGTCCCATCGAAGCCCCTTTCAACAATCTTTTATCCATTGAACACTAAAGAAACCAAACTTTTTCAATAGCGAGGTAAAAGATGCTCACATCTGTCTTTTCAAGCCCGTATTATATGGGTTGACAAGGGAAGTTATAAGGATTCACTATTTTCAGATACACACATTATTTAGCCAGAATTGCGAGTGGACCAAATAACTCCATCTTCCAATATTGAGGCTCTAAGCCCCATAAGAATTCGTAATGTGCCAAATTCTGTGCACAGTTTGTTGGTCATACCTCATATTTTCTGCTCAGGGAAAAAAGAGGGTGAAAAACATTGATCATTCATGCTTGCAAACATCGCAGATCGTAATGTAGTGCTCTCAAACACGTGTGTGTGTCTTTGTTCCTCACGAGTGCCTATACATCCAAGTGTAAACACCTCTCAACCCAGTGATGGGAAAAACAGGTTAAGTAATGTGGCCGGGATTAAAATTCCTTGTGAAAGACCAATGCACTGACGTTACTATTAGTGGTTAAATTCTCCATGGGATACTGCTTCAGACTGGGCCTCTCTCATCAACATTTTCATTTTTTAGCCTCACCGTCTGTGGCACCTAAAGTAGTCTTTGCAGCCCTGTGTCCAAGACAGTTTGTCTGTGGCTGCCGATAAATAGGGAAAATAGTTTCTCACTTCCATTGCAGGCCCGAGTCCGGGACTGGTCTCGCTTCCTGATGGGGCGGGGCCTCACTGCGCTCGCGACCACTTTCTGCATAGGCGGGGCATGCTCCCACATGTGGGCGTGCTCCCGCGTCTGATTGGGACTCGTTCAACAATGTGTGCGGCCACACCACCATATGCACACGTGGTCCCGCTGCCAACGAGGCCCTGTCCATGCAATTGGAGTCCCCCGCTGGTGCTTATGGTCGAAGTAGTCTTTTTTGTGACTCATGACTATTTTCCAAATGCTGGTCAGACCTGATAAATAAAAATACTCCGCATTCATTATGCAATGGTTCATGATTATTACAAAAGGTGGTCAGACCTACGAGACTACCAAATAATTCTTATTAGCTATGGCTTGGATCAAGAAGTAGTAGTCTTTTTTTGTGTTTGTGGCTCTCTTTAAACATTGGTCAGACCAGACAAGTGTACAAATACTCCACATATATCAGACCGTGGTTTTTGGTTATTTACAAACGTTAGTCAGACCTGCAAATCTAATCATAATCCTTGTATAATATGAATTGGTTCACGGCTATTTCCAAACGTAGATTCAACCTGTGAAACCTACAGATGCTCCTCATTCACTCTGGTTCACAGGTCGAGTTCAGTAAAAAAAAAATCATTTTGAAGTTATAATGTGTCAGGGTTATACTGCAGAGAGTAACCTCCAATATTTTTCTTTCTCTTTTATTGTCGTTCCCCAGTCATTTGGTTCGGTTCACGGCTATATTAAGTCAATGGTATCTCCCTCCACATCTCTTAGTACAGTACTAATGAGTTCTTCAAAAAAAGGGAGCTAATTGAATTCTATATTCAGATTGCCGGTGGTAGTTCTTCAGTGATTCACAAGAGATTTGGTTTTCAGTTGCAGCAAATAATATCATCCTCCTTCCTTCTCTTTATTGACATACTGTGGTGGTTTTGCATGATGATTCTCTTTGGGTCAATGAATCAATCTGCTGAAAGTCTATGTTGTCCGTGGCTAATAAATTGCGGACATGTGATCTTTGTTTGGGGGTAAAGGGTTACCCGTCTTGGTGGTTTTGGATATGATGGACAGTCTTATCTCCGTTATTTGTTGCTGTAGTCTCTAACACTGTTTATTTCTGTAGAACACTGTGCCAAGGAATGTTATCATTTAGACCTGTCTTGTGTGTTGACATACGATAGACCCAGCGTTCTTTCTCAAACAGGCGGCTTTCCATTTTGTCTCCATTCCTCAGTTGTTCTATTACCACCCAGGTCATGTCATTTGGGGTGTGTCCTTGGTTGATGAAATGGTCCGTCAATTCTGTTGTGATCCTTTTGCACCTAATGTTGCTTCAATTTTCATTTATCCGTGTCTTAACCTTGCTTGTCGTCATCCCCACGTAACGTTGTCCACATGTACAGGTGATCAAATAGACTACTCCTGATGAATTGCAGTTGGTATGCTTTCGTAGTGTCCATATCTTTCCAGGTTCCAAGTTTGTTTTAGTAGTCTTGGTTATGTGACAGACACTGCAGTTTCCACAGGGTTGATGTCCTGTTACTTCTGATATACCCCTTGGGCTTCTCACTGTGGTTCTTTCATCATCTGATGTGGGAGTTACGGGTCTGGTCCTTACTAGCTTGTCCCTTATGCTTTTTGAAAGAAAAAAGTTTGCAGTATGCACCAGTACTTGTTTGTTTTCTTTACCTTATTGGAGATGGTATTGTAGGTGGTCACACAAGTTAAGAGAATTGTGTTCTCTGTTCTTGTGACTTGTTCTAGAAGGCCCTCTCTATTTTGATTAGTGGCTCTCTTGTATTTTTTTTTATATTATTCGCTCAGGATATTCATGGTCCCTCAGTCTTTCTTTCAATTCTTTTGCCTGATTTGTAAAATCTGTTTTCTTTGGCTAGTTCCTCCTTAGTCATAAAAACTGCCCATATGGTAAGTTCTCTCGTAAGGCTCTTGGGTGGAAGTTGTCGAACTTCAATAGTGTATTTCTATCTGTAGGTTTTTTAAATGTCTTGGTGCAAAGAGTTCCATCTTCCTCATAAATGGTAACATCCAGGAAGGTGATGGATTCCTTGCTCACTGTATGTATGAATTTCAAGTTGGGGTCGCATGTGTTGATCCAGGATAGGAATTCATTCAAAGAAGCGTTGTCTCCCTTCCAAATTATAAGGATATTGTCTATGTAGCGCTTCCATAACTGTATATTGTTTTTATATCTGCTATCTTCTTGTAAAATGTATTTAGTCTCAAAATCAAATACATATAGAACAGTTACACTGGGGGCAAATGTACTGCCCATCGACGTCCAGAATGTTTGTAAATAGATTGTGTCTTTAAATTGGAAGTGGTTTTCTTTCAGTGCCAGGCGTGCACATTCCAAGATGAAACACTTGGGTGTCATAAAGTTCCAATCTTCTCGATCCAGAGTGTCCTTTAATACTTCCAGAGTGGCGTCCTGGGGTAGGCTTGTGTATAGGCGCTCCACATCTAGGGACAACAGGGTGCTGGTAGTGTTTTCGAATTCCATATCATGAAGTGTGGAATGTAGATCTTTTGTATCTTTAAGGTAGGTGCTTGTATTCTGTACAATTGGTTTTAGGAAAAAGTTGCAAAACTGGAATATTGGTTCTAATAGAGAGCAAATTCCTGAAACGATTGGCCTGACCGGTGTTTTTTTTTTGTTTTTATGAATCTTTGGAAGAGTGTAGATGTAGGGCATTTTTGAGTTGTCAATGATGAGAAACTCCGCTTCTTTCTTCGAAATCCAGTCTCTTTCCACTGCTGTCTCCACCAAATCCTTTATTTCTGCCTTTAGTTTTGTGGTGGGGTCATTTTGGGTAATCTTATAGTTCTTTTGATCTGAAAGGAGGTTTAGCATTCTAGTCTGTAATCCTCACTATCTTGGAGAACTATACCTTCACCCTTGTATGCGGGTTTTATAACCATATGTGTTTGGTTTTTCAATTCTCCTAGCGCCAATGTTTCATGTTTTGCCATGTTCCAGCATACTTCATTTAATTCTTGTTGACCTTTTCAATTTCTTTATACACTGCTTGTTCGAAAGTAGCTATTTCTGTTGGTACTGAGGATGCTGGGGGCAAAAGTTAGACTTGTTTCTCAAATCTGTGTCTCCTTTCTGGAGGAATTCTTCTGAAGGTCTCAGAGTTCCCAATGCAAGCGGAATTTGTCTAGGTTAGGAGTTGGTACGAAACCTAGACCTTTGTTCAATGCAGCTCTTTGTGATTCTGTTGAAGTCCAGGTCGATTGATTTGTTACTATATCTGGTTTCTGCTTGTTTCCGGTTGGGGTTTTTTCGACATGCTCCTGGTGTTCATTCTCTGCTGATCATCTTCGAAGTGTACTTGGTTCTCTCGTCTTTTCCTTTCTTGTCCTCTTCCTCCCCTCCATAAAAAAGGCGGTCTTAGCATCTGAGGGAAGCCCTGAGGTGGCATGTTCTGGAATGGGACACCCCAGCCAAAATATTGGGGTGGCGGACCTTGCAGAAAGAAGGGTTGTTGGATTCCTCCCATCTGATTCTGATATTGGTTTTGCCCTTGCCATGGAGGCTGACATCTCTTCCCTTTCTGTCTGTTTTTTGTCTTGAACCTACTGTTTTCTTCGCTGGACCAGCTGCCTGTGTCTGATGAGTTATCCTCAGAGGTGTAATTATCTGATGAATAACCCTCTTTGGTTGATGATGTAAAGTAAGGTGCTTTAGATTGGGTTAGGTAGTCCTTGTATTCTGTTTCTTTTTTTATTTAATCCAGTCTCTTTTTGTGAGAAGAGATCATTGTTTTTAGGTGTGTTTCAGTTAGTTGTAGTTCAATCAACATCGCTTCAGACAGTCGTTTTGCTGTCTTTATGATTAAAATGAGCCAATCGCGGGTACAGTGCCAAGCGATCTGTGCCCGGTCTTTTCTGAATATTGGGTCATCCAGAAAAATTCTTGAGGCATTGGTTACTAGTATCCCCCTAAGTGCTGTATTGTGATCGAACAACACCAGGATGTTGTAAGTACTGGCTACACACAACCCTCGCCTTGCATGCTTTAGTACGCGTGCATACACAGTAAACCCTGGTCCTGAAGAAAGTCACGTTGACCCACTTGGGCTACCAAAGGTCGCTGAAACATGTTGACAAAACCCAGGTTGACCATAGTAAGGATACATGGGACCAACTAATTATCCCATACACATCCACCACTGTTTTTAACATTGACCGGGAACCCCAAAACATTTAAATAAAATTGGGATACTTGGGATCATAGGGATTCCCAAGCCAATTTTAAATTGGCACGTCACATTCACGAAAACACACTGAAAAAAAAACAGCTCTGCAGTAATCTGGCGTCGCAGCACAACCTGGGGGCATTCAGCAACCAGGATGGGAACCCAATAATGAATCATGTCACCTACTAGGTACGTGAGTGAGGGTTCTTATAAAACTACCTGTGAGTTCCAAGTCCCTAAACCACATCAGAAGGGACGGAAGGAAGAAGACTTGAAGTAACCAGATCATAAATAGGTTGTTTATAATGTTGCCTTTTTTGGGAGCATGGTCTCTTGAGGTTAAATAAAAGATGTGGAAAGTAGCCAGATCCTGCTACCTCTGCTTTCCCATGGATGCCTTCGTAGCATTGAGGTAACCGTCAAGGAAGAAATTTAGTATCTGAAAGAGACACGTTAGTGATAGATTCCTTACCTTAGAATATCCCCAGGCGTCAGGCTGGATCCGGAAAGTTTTGCGTAGCAGTACCCCTGCACGTCGGTAGGCGGCGTCGTGCGGCTCCGCGTCCGTCGTCGGCGTCGTGATCGCCGGGATGACGCTCGCGGGCAGTACTTAGGCGCCGCCCTGCGCGCTGACGTCAGTTCTTCTTTTTCCGCGCCAGCAAGCGCAGATCCGGGAAGAGCAGTGCCCTGGTCAATTTTTGACCATACTTTTTGGTGATTTTTTCACTGTTTTTTCCATCTTTAAGGTGTCGTAGGGATGCCCGGCTTCAAGCGATGCGGCGCCTGTGCGCGGATGATGTCCGTCACCGACCCGCATTGGGAGTGTCTCTTCTGCCTCGGCCGAGGCCACGACACCGAGTCTTGTCCCGAATGCCAGGCCCTCAACCCGAAAGCTTTGCGAGAGCGGTCTCGAAAGCTCCTCGAGGCCCGGCATTCGGCTCCACGGAAGCCCCGGTCGCGTGAGAGGTCCAGGGGTCGCTCGCGGAGTGCACACCGGTCGTCGGCGTCGAAGTCTTCTTCGTCCGGTAAGTCTAAGCACAAGAAGTCCAAGAAGCATCGTCGCTCTCGGACTTCGCCTCGCCGGTCTCGCGACTCGGCTGAGGCCCCTCCCGGCACCGTCCCCGCCCCCGCGGCCCCGGACTTGCCTGTGGAGTCGCCCCCGCCATACCCGCCCTTCCCGGGTTCGGGGCGGATCCGGCCAAGGTACAGGAGTTCCTGTCGGCCATGGCCCGCCTCTTCGGGCCTTCAGGCCCCTCCGGTGCGCCTTCGGGCCCCGCGGGCCCTGATGGGGTTGCTCCGGCGTCGCCGGCGGCTCCGGCCCCGGCGTCGCCCGTGCCTCCAGCCTCGATCCCGGCTCCGGCTTCGGCCCCGGCCTCGATCCCGGCTCCACAACCCCCATCGACGCCGGTCGACCTCACGACACCTCCGCCGGCGCCGATGTCTCCGGTGCCGTTCTCGACGCCGCCCTGGGCTCCGGGCGGCGTCGTCCCCCAGTTCCTTCCGGCTCCGGACATGGACCCGGAGCGACGTCGCTCGACGCCGGCTCCGGCGCCGATGGGACCTTGGGTCCCAAATGTCCCTCCTCCTCCTTATTTTGAACCAGAGGAGGACCAGGAGGACTGGGAGGGGTCTGATGACCCTCTGACGCGCAACTGTCAGTATGATGAGGACTGGACAGAGAGTCTAGGGAGGCCAGTGGTCTGGATACTTCCCCTGACACTGGCATGCTGTCTCCTCCCGTGGCTACGGAGGAGGGGGCCAATTTTGGTACGGTGTTGCGTAGGGCTGCTGGGGCCTTACGTCTCCAGCTCCCTACTTTGACGGTCAAGCCTAACATCTTGACAGAGGTGCTTCAGCCGGCAGCCTCCTCTGCGGAGACTGTGCTGCCGTTTAACGACGCCCTCACTGACGTTCTTTTGGGCGCCTGGTCCAAGCCCAACACAGGGGCTCCTGTGGATCGGAACGTGTCACGACGCCATCGCCCGCTCCGGGCGACCCCCTGTTTCTTTCTGTCCACCCCACTCCTGAGAGCTTGGTTGTCCAAGCCTCCGCTTCCCAAACCGCCTTCCCTACCGCTCCTCCGGATAGGGAATCCAAACGCCTGGATCAGTTTGGGAAGAAAGGTTTTTCTTCCTCCAGTGCTGGCTTGCGGTCCGTTAACACCGCTTGTCTTTTGGGCCGATATACCCAGTCCCTGTGGGATTCGGTGGCGGATGTTTTGCCCCAGTGCCCTGAGGAGGTCCAGGCACTGCTTTCCCGCGCCATTGCGGAAGGAAGGGATGCGGCCAAATACACTATCCGTTGTGGCCTTGACACCGCCGACTCGCTGGGCCGGTCGATTGCAACGACGGTGGCGCTCCGACGCCACGCCTGGCTGAGAACCACTGGTTTTTCAGGGGATGTCCAGAATACTCTCATGGACATGCCCTTTGATGGAGTCGGTCTTTTGGGTCCAAAGCAGACCATGCGTTGGAGCGCTTTAAGGACTCACGGGCTACTGCCAAGTCCCTGGGCCTTTCTGCTACACGCCCTCCGCTGCCTTCTGCTTTTCGCCCCTATCGTGGCCACGGTAGGGGCGCCCCTTCACGTCAGCAGCCCAGCCACCGGCCCGCGCAGCAGGCGTCTTCGCGTGGCCGAGGACGTGGATTCCGCCGTGGCGGATCGGGCAACCAGCGTGCGGGTCAGGCCACCACCTCCAACCCGTCCGCGGCCTCCAAGCCCTCCTAGTCCCTCCTTTCAGGTGCACGGCACGCCAGTAGGGGCAGGGTCCGCCATCACCTTCCCCACTGGCGCACCATCACCTCGGACAGGTGGGTCTTGGACATTGTCCGAAGGGGCTACTCCCTCCCCTTCGAGACCACCCCCCAGCCATGCCACCTCAATTCCACCGCATGTCAGGGGATCACTTGGTGCTTCTACAGAAGGAAGTCACGGCCCTCTTGACCAAGAGGGCCATCGAGCATGTTCCGACCCCAGAAGTAGGGCGTGGTTGCTACTCCCACTACTTTCTGGTGCCCAAAAGGACAAGGAGGACATGCGTCCTATCTTGGACCTCCGGAACGTCAATCGCTTCCTCCGGAAGGAGAAGTTCAAGATGCTCACCCTAGCTCAGGTCTTGACTGCCCTCGACCCAGGAGACTGGTTGGTAGCGTTGGACTTGCAGGACGCGTATTTCCACATCCCCGTCCTGCCGGCCCACCGGCGTTACCTTCGGTTCACGGTAGGCCCCGAGCATTTTCAGTTCACCGTGCTCCCTTTGGCCTTACCAGTGCCCCTCGGGTGTTCACGAAAGTGATGGCGGTGGTAGCAGCTCATCTGCGCCGGGCAGGGGTTTCAGTCTTCCCCTACCTCGACGACTGGCTGCTGAAGGCGGGCTCGTCCCAGGCAGTCGTCTCCCACCTCCAGACTACGGCCGAACTCCTGCACTCGCTGGGGTTCTCCATCAATGTGCCGAAGTCGCATCTGATTCCTTCTCCACAGCTCCTTTTCATCGGAGCAGTTCTGGACACGACGCAGTTTCGGGCTTATCCTCCCGAACGGCGAGTCCGGGATATTCAGGCTATGATTCCGATCTTTCGGCCTTTATCCTGGGTTTCGGTACGGATGACCCTGAGGCTGCTGGGCCTCATGGCCTCCTGCATCCTGCTGGTCAATCATGCCAGATGGCATATGCGGGCTCTGCAGTGGGACCTGAAGTTCCAGTGGGCGCAGCACCAGGGCAACCTGTCCGATCACGTCCAGATCTCGGAGGGGACTGCAAAACAGTTGCAGTGGTGGCTCTCGAACCGGCAATGGGTCATGGGCAGATCCCTCTCCCTTCCCCAGCCAGAGCATACAGTTGTGACGGACGCGTCCCTTCTGGGATGGGGCGGTCACATGGGAGAGGCGGAGATCAGGGGCCTCTGGTCTCCGGCGGAGTCCCGGCTCCATATCAACCTTCTGGAGCTCCGGGCGATCCGGCTTGCACTCAAGGCATTCCTTCCCTCTGTCAAAGGGAAGGTAGTGCAGGTGTTCACAGACAACACCACTGCCATGTGGTACTGCAACAAACAGGGCGGGGTGGGGTCTTGGACCCTTTGTCAGGAGGCTCTGCGCCTCTGGACATGGCTGGAACATCAGGGCATGTTCCTGATGGTTCAACACCTGGCAGGTTCTCTGAACGCCAGGGCGGACGAACTCAGCCGCAGGTGCATGATGGATCACGAATGGCGTCTTCACTCGGAAGTGGCGCAAGGACTCTTTCTACAGTGGGGAGAGCCTTGGTTAGATCTATTCGCCACCGAAGAGAACGCGCAATGTCATCAGTTCTGCGCGTTGGAATTTCCAAGGCGGCACTCGCTCGGCGACGCTTTTCGTCGCGAGTGGAGTTGCGGTCTGTTGTACGCCTTTCCGCCTATACCACTTCTACCCAGAGTGTTGAAGAAGATTCGGCACGACCGGGCCCAAGTCATTCTTGTGGCTCGGGACTGGGCTCGAAGAGTTTGGTATCCCGAGCTACTCAATATGAGCATAGATCCCCCGATCCGTCTGCCTCTTCGGGAGGATCTTCTGTCGCAGCAGCAGGGGACGGTCCTCCACCCGAACCTGTCCAGTCTACACCTGCTTGCGTGGAGATTGAGCGGCGGCAGTTGATTCCTTTCGACTTGCCTCCCGAAGTTTGTGATGTGATTCTGGCAGCCAGGCGTCCCTCCACTAAGGTGGTATACGCCTGCAGGTGGAACAAATTTGTGGCATGGTGCACAGCAAAGGCTGTGGATCCCCTTTCTGCCCCTCTTTCTGAGGTCCTTCTGTTCCTTCTCTCTCTGGCCCAACAGGGTTCTGCCCTGGGTACCATCAAGGGTTATCTTTGTGCTATCTCGGCCTTCCTCAGGCTCCCTGATCAGCCCTCCCTGTTCAAGTCCCCTGTTGTCAACAGGTTCTTAAAAGGCATTACTCACCTCTTCCCTCCTGTTCCGTTTGTAATGCCTCAGTGGGACTTGAACTTGGTTCTTACCTTTTAATGTGCGCTCCCTTTGAGCCTCTGCATAACTGTCCTCTTCGTCTTCTGACTCTGAAGACAGCCTTTCTGGTGGCCATCACCTCCGCTCGGCGGGTGAGTGAGCTCCAGGCTCTATCTTGCAAGCCTCCCTTTCTGTCTGTTCATCCAGACAAGGTTGTTCTTCGGACGCGTCCGTCCTTCTTGCCAAAGGTGGTTACTGCTTTCCACATTGGGCAGACCATCACTTTGCCCACCTTCTTTCCGCCTCCGCATCCTTCCAGAGAGGAAGAGAGGCTCCACCGTCTGGACCCAAAACGTGCGCTCTCCTTCTATATCGACCGCACAAAACACTTCCGGGTGGATGACCAGCTCTTTGTTGGCTACGTGGGCGCCAAAAAGGTCGGGCGGTGCACAAGAGGACCATCTCCCGCTGGGTTACCTTGTGCATCAAGACCTGCTATTCTTTGGCCAAGAAGGAGCCTCCTGTTGGGCTGCGTGCCCATTCCACCAGGGCAACGGCTGCTACCACGGCCTTGGGCCGCGGTGTTCCGCTGCCGGTTATCTGTCAGGCAGCTACGTGGGCCTCGCTGCACACGTTTACTAAGCATTACTGCCTTGACAGTCAGGTCCGGAGGGACGGCTTCTTTGGCCGTTCTGTCCTCCAGGACTTCCTTGTCTGATCTTTGTTCGCAGACCCACCACCGGGGTTGGTATTGCTGGGGTATCTATTCTAAGGTAAGGAATCTATCACTAACGTGTCTCTTTCAGATGCACAAGTTACTAACTTGTGTAACGATATATCTGTAAGAGACAGTAGTTGGTGATAGATTCCTTACCGCCCACCCATCCTCCCCGTTCTGCGAACTGATTTCTAGGGTTAAGGACATCCCTTTCAGGGCCCTAGTATTTTTCAGACACCTGTGTCAGCTTCTTGCATGGCTCTGCGTTCCTGGCGCGGAAAGTCGTGTACAGAACTGACGTCAGCGCGCAGGGGCGGCGCCTAAGTACTGCCCGCGACGTCATCCCGGCGATCACGACGCCGACGACGGACGCGGAGCCGCACGACGCCGCCTACCGACGCGCAGGGGTACTGCTACGCAAAACTTTCCGGATCCAGCCTGACGCCTGGGGATATTCTAAGGTAAGGAATCTATCACCAACTACTGTCTCTTACAGATATATCGTTACACAAGTTAGTAACTTGTGCTTTAACGTCAAACCCCATTTCCATCTATGATGGTACCGATTATGATACGACTCCCCTGGCCACCTCAGAAGTTGCACGTACCCCTAGTTCCAACAAGGCTCACATGTTTAAATAATACAGGTTTATGAATAGTTTCACTGGTTGAGTGGGGATTAAGCTTTTTGCTGGCGTCTGTCATATCTGATCAGTAGTGTCCTTTATTGCTTAGACTGTGGTAGATACTTTATGATGAATTGTACATTGATGCTGGTACAGAGAATCATACAAATTACATTGATTTAGGGAAGTAAGACTACATCATGTTCTCTCGTAGGGGATTTCCATGTATAGTCATAAGCACTTGAATAGTCCCGCCCACGTGCGGGGACCCCAGAGCACTTCTTTGGATATATCTTCTTAAGTGGATATTTTTCGTCTTTCTTCAGGAAGGCCTGCAAAGACACTTAAGAGATAGAAAGACAATAATGCAGCCTAAATACATAGGCTACACTGGCTGTATCCTCATAAAGAATTGAAAAAAGGTAGCCAGTATACTAAAATTGTGTAGTTTTTGTAGTATTAAACACACAGAATAATCTCCTTCACAAAAACCCTTTTTTCATGATAGAGATGAAAGGAAAGGACAGGATAGCCCCATAAGCTGCCATTATATGTCTTTGGAAATGGACGCTGTGCCTTTAAGATCCCAGAAACCACCAGTATCCCATCATGCAAAGCTAGTGGCAGTTACTTCAGTCCTTTTTCCGGCTCCTGCTTTCAGGACCCTGGAACATTGAGCTCTACCAATTTGGTGTTTCTCTTCAAAATTCACTTCTGAATTTAGCAAATAACGACTTCACTCGACGTCTATGGTCTTCCTCTTTGTGTTTCTGTCTTTTTCTGACAGAAACCTTGCAGTTTTTCACTTAAAAATTCCATCTCTTTTTGATAAGTGCCCAGATTGTGGTAGGAAGAAGGCCAAGACTGATCCTCACAGAGTGTGCATAATTTGTCTTCCTGCTTCCCATGTTCCTGATGCTTGTTCCATCTGTAAAACCTTCCCGAGAGGAGGTACAGCGCCGACCTGTTCGCCGTCGACCCAGGGCTGTGGGTCAAAACGACGTTGACGTTCCACATCGAGAAAAAGGTCGACTTCGAAGCCGACGACGATACCACCTCGGTCGGCTTCAGGAAGTCCACCGCCGACGGTGACACCTCGTAGGTTGCTGTCGAGAACCTTGTCTCACTGGCAAAGTCGCCCGATGTCGAGACGGCCCCGGCCATCGACGAAGAGTCATCACCGTCGATCACTGACACACTCCCACCGTTGGTTGATGCCGAGAGGGCGGCTCTCGACTTCGAAGCGAGATCCTCCTTCTAGACGACGTCGAAGGTCGCCGTCGACTAGTAGATCGACGTCGAGAGGGAGTCATAGAACCTCCTCAGGAACTTTGTCACCATCTTCAAGACTTCAGGAGGCGCGTAAGAAGAGAAGACTTATTTATACGTCAGATTTGGATTATTCCCGCACTTATTCTCCATCTAGGCTTGTTTCTTCTCCAGCATCTCATCAGCAGTCTTTGCCACCTCTTCCAAATGTGGAGCCAAGATCTCCGCCTCCTCCGCCTCCTCTTCCTCCTCCACTATCTTCGCCACGAAGACTGAGGTCTAGATCCCACACAAGGCATCGTTCTCATAGTCCTACATCCTCTACTCATTCACGTCCTCACCATCATAGACGGCGGTCTCATTCCAGACATACCAGAGACACTTCCTCGTCAAGCACTGGCAGATATTCACCTACATTGACTGATTCGCCTCCCCCACGGATCTCACCAGTTGACATTTCAACGTTTCAAGAGGTTTTAGTGAGGGGTGCTTCCAAGCTGAACATTCCAGTCTCCACTCCTACCTCTACAACGTCCGTCATATTTGAGAGACTGCAACAAAAACATGCGTCACATCCTTTACTTCTGGTGCCAAGACTGTTAGAACCAGCGATGGAGCTTTTCTTGACACCCTCTACGGTTAAGTCAGCTCCTTCCAGGCTGCATAAAAAATACCGGCCTCCGGAGCAGGACCCTGCTTTCCTTAGGATGGACCCAACTCCGGATTCTGTTACTGTGGTGGCTGCGAAGAAGCAACATGCCACAGCTCCAACTTTGACAGTACCACCAGATAAAGAAAGCCGCAAAATGGATTCGGTGGGGAGGAAAATTTGCAACACAGCAGCGACTGTCATGAAAGCTGCTAGTGCCACAGCCTTGTTAGAGAGATATGATGGGGCGATGTGGGAATCGCTCCAACAGTTTGCGGACTACCTCCCTAGAGACCAGAGAGAAGATTTTAATGAAATACTGGCAGAGGGTTTGATGGTCTCTAATCAAATTATAAGTGCAGCAGCAGACACGTCTCTTCTTGCTGCGCATGAGTATTGCCATGGCGTGGCATTACGGCGGCATTCTTGGCTACGCCTTACGTCACTCAAGCCTGAATCGCAACAACGCATTCTGAATCTCCCGTTTTCAGGTACGACTCTTTTTGGCACTCATTCAGATCAGATGGCCAGGATGAAAGCCGAAATGGAAACTCTAAAAGCAGTAGGCCTGGAGAGGCCTAAGGAGCAGCGCAAATCTTTCCGTCCTTTTCAACGACTCTACCCTACACAGAGGGTTCAACCCCTTTGGTGGTATCAGGGCCGTCAGGCAGGTACCCAACCACAGTACCAACGTTCCTAACAGCCGTATCAGAAAAAAACGAACAAGAGGAAGATCAGGCCAGCAGCCTGCTCAAGGAGGCAAGATGCCAGCTGGTGCAAAATCCTGAATCCTGTCTTCCCCCTCTTCCGTTACCCGTTCCGGTAGGGGGAAGCATCGGACATTACCTGACAGTGACAAAAAATAACGCAAGAAAATTGGGTTCTGAATAATGTTCGCAATGGATACTCGCTCAGGTTCCTCAGCCCTCCACTGTCAATACCTCCGAAACAATCCAGGTTCCAATTGCACCAATTACAACTGGAAGCGGACATTCTCTTACAGAAACAGGCGGTGGAACCCGTTCCTCCCCTACAATGAGGCAGGGGGATATACTCCAGATTCTTTCTTGTCAAAAAGAAAGACAAGAACGAATTCAGACCCATTCTCGACCTAAGGACAGCCAACAAGTGGATTCGGAGAGAGAGGTTCCGAATGCTAGCATTACACCAAACCTACCCTCCGTTACATCGAGGAGATTGGTTATGCGCAATCGACCTTCAAGATGCATACTTCCACATTCCGATCACAGAGAAGCATTGCAAATTCTTGAGATTCACAGTGGGGAACAACCACTACCAAAACTGTGTACCCCCATTTGGCCTGAAGTCAGCACCCAGGACTTTCTCCAAATGCATGGTGGTGGTGGTGGCCGTGCATCTGAGGAAGCACAAAGTGTTTGTCTACCCCTATCTAGATGATTGGCTAATCAAGGCATCCACGACTCAGGAAGCTCAGCTTCATTTCAATTGGACTGCTGATCTTCTCCTGTGGTTGGGTCTTCATATCAACCAGGCGAAATCCCTTTTGGTTCCCGTGCAGTGCCTGCAATATCTGGGAGCTTCTATCGATACTCACACGGCAAATGTGTGTCCTTCGGAGGAGAGATCCTTCGGAAGGCTCAGGCTCTCATGGCACTGTCTCGCCAGACTGTGAGAAAGGTATCCTCGCTCCTAGGTTCGATGGCATCCTGTATATTTCTCACTCCTAATGCACGTCTCGACATTAGACCTCTGCAGAAATGCCTGGAAGATCAATGGGATCAGCGAACAGGAGACTGGGAAGACCAGATTCAATTGTCTCAACACGCCCTCCAGTCCATCAAATGGTAGTGCTATCCCACCAAACTCCTATGAGGGATCCTGTTTCACAAGGAGATGCCTGTTCATACCATAGTCACGGATGCCTCTCTCCTGGGATGGGAGCCCATACAGGTCAACTTCAAATCCAGGGCAAATGGTCACACAAGGAATCTACTTACCACATCAATCTGCTAGAGCTACGAGCAGTTCACATGTCGTTGAAAGCCTTTCGTCCACCACTCCGCTTCAACTCCCTGCTTGTACAGACGGACAATACAAGAACAATGTACTACCTAAACAAGCAGGGAGGCTCGAGGCCCAGACCTTTGTCTCGGGAGGCCCAGACGATCTGGAAGTGGCTTCCAGCCAGAGACTTGACCATAACAGCAACTCACCTCCCAGGTGTTCAAAATGCTCAGGCCGACTCTCTAAGCAGACTCCTCCAGGAAAACCACGAGTGGGTCTTAAGCGACGATGTGGTCCACGATATCTTTGGAATATGGGGTACTTCGGAGGTCGACTTGTTCCTCACTGCAGAAAACAGTAAATGCCAAAACTTTGCAACCGGGAACGTTGGGGAATGCTCTGTGGATCAACTGGTCCTGCAGATTTCTCTACGCCTTTCCTCCAGTTCCCCTAATCCCGGCAGTCCTCATTGAGCTGGCACAGTCGCGGACCACAATGATTCTCATAGCCCCAGAGTGGCCACGTTAATGGTGGTTCACGGACCTCCTTCACCGGTCAATCCGTCCACATCTCAGGCTTCCTAGCTGATCAGATCTACTAACGAAGTTCAGAGGCCAGATGGTGCACCCCAACCTCTCTTCTTTGAATTTGGCAGCATGACTCCTGAGATAATACAATATGGACACTTGAACTTACCCCAAAGTTGCATAGACATCCTCAAAGAAGCTAAGCGGCCATCCACCCGGTCCGCTTATGCTCATAAATGGAAGAGATTCTGTATTTGGTGCTAATCAAATAATGAGGATCCTACCTCTTGCCAAGAAGATGTCATCCTTCCATATTTGCTTCATCTGGCACAATCTGGCCTTCAATTTTCTTCCATTAACATAGTGAGGGCTATTTTAATTTTCTGGCTACTTTCTTGAAGATAGCCTTGTAAAAAGATTGCCGTCCAGTAAGAGCAGAAGCCTGTGCAGCACCATTGCAACGACCCCGTGCATCGGAAAGGGCCGCCTTTCGAAAGACTGCCTTGAGATCAGGCCCAAAGCCTGCGTGGCACCGTTGCTGCGACACCCCCCTGTAACCTTCCTTTGAATGAGTAGGGTTAGAAATGAAATACTTCTTATGCTTATAAAAGTAAGTATTTGGCTGAACATTGATTTATTGCTGCTGCTGCATGCTTTTTGAGTTATGAGCCATGTTCACTATCTTATAACCCATCCACCCCATGCCCAAGGGACCCTTAGATTGCTCATTCACGTCTACTTGGTCCTGTTGCTCAGGATCCATAGTAGGTCGGGCCCTGGGACATCAGGAATAAAAGGCCCCAACTCCCGTGGTTGAACACAGTAACCCATGCGTGCCCCGTGGCCCTCTCAAAGGAGTTCTGAGAATTGGAGGCAACCGGTGGGACACCTAACGTTTATCAGCCTGTATACATTGGCCATTTCTAGCTTGCACCAGTAGTATAATAAGTCCAAGTTTTTTTCTTCTACACAAAGGTGAACCACATAAGCAATGGAAAATACAGGATTGCGAATTGACATGAGCACAATGTCCAAAGATCAGATGAAGGAGTTATGTAGGGACAGAGGGTGCCACTTTGGCAATATCTGTCTTGTATCTGTTCTAATCTGACAGAAAAGGATCCAACAAAACTTGCAGTGTTGACTGACAAGTGGTTTGCTTACCTGGTTCGCAAAGGACTAGAGCAGCACCGTTTTTTTTTAAACCAAAAGGGGAGCAGAACTCTCCACAGACTGGTTCTTATCCGGAGAACAAGGCCTGCTAGTTTCCCTGCTGGGTGAGGGGACATCACCCAGATAAACTAAGACCAATTGCTCTTGAGCCTAGAGCACTAGCGCCTGCATGTTTGCCAAGAACTGTGAGCCCTGTGAGGAACAGAAGAGCTTTGGTGGGAGCGAGGTCCAGTGGGGAGCCCTGTTTAGTAGACTCCCGGTGTGAGGAGACGGCTGCTGCACGTATCGGGTCATTGCCAGAGTACAGGGCTGAGTCGGCGATCCGTGTACACCAAGCGAAGACTTCTGTGAAGATTGCTGTGCGGTAAGGGCGGAAGCCTGTGCAGCAGTTTTGCGGCAATTCCGTAAATCAGGAGGGGCTGCCGTAGAAAAGACTGTCTTGAGATCAGGGCTGAAGCCTGTATAACACCATAGCAGTGACCCCGTATTCCCGAAGGGACAGCCCTGGTGAAGTCTGCTGTGCAGTATGGGCCGAAGCCTTGTATAGCATTGGCGCAGCAAAACCGTAAGCCAGGAGGGACTGCCAGGCATAATTGTGTGTGTGGATCGACAGGAGCCCGTGAACTGAACAGCAGTGACCCATAGGTCACCAGGAGCAGTGTGAATTGCAGCTGACCTGACCCCATGGACCAAGTGAGGACATCATGGGAGCCTCGTCACCTCAGTGGGATCGAGATCAGGAGCATCCGAATCACCCCTTTGGGAGTGTGGAATTTTACCCCACAGGAGGAGGGCGCAACCACCTCTGATCGCTGTCAGAGCACGACCACACCAGCTAAGGAGAGAGCCTGCGCTCGCTGGGTGTTGCTGCTGAGTCCGAGTGCATCCGTCTCAGCTGAGCAGTACCAGAGCTGTTGAGAATGCCCGCAATGGAGCACCCTCCAAGACACTGCACGCTACCTCCCTGCTGGAGCAGGTAAGACTTGTTACGGGCCTACTTTATTCAAAGAGTCAGAGGGGCTTTCCCTGGATGCGGCCACCAGTGAGTGGCACATTACCCTGATTACATTGGGAAGAACGGGTGGGAGAGGGACTTGCCAATAAAACACTAGAGCCCCGCCAATAAAACACTAGAGCCCCGCCCTCAAGGGAGAAATGCCTGAATGCCGTAACCTTCCTTTGAATGAGTAATAAAATAATTATTTTGGTTATAAAAGTAAGTATTTGACTGGACATTGATTTATTGCTGCTGCAGAGGAAACCTTTGATTGCTCGTTCACGTCTGCCATGGACAGTCAAGTGCAGAAGGGGTATTTGGCCCAGTTGCCCAGGATCCATAGAAGATTGGCCCCAAGACATCAGGAGTTAAAGCCCTCAACCCCCAGGGTTGGGCCCAGTAACCCCGCGTGCCCTGTGGCCCTCTGAAAGGGGTTCTGAAAGTAGGTGACAAAATTAGAAATGTATTCTCCTCTCTATGAGCTCCCGGTGCTTTTCCCCATATTAGTTTACCCTCTCGCCTTGATTTTTCTCTTGGGGCCTGTGAGGTGACCAACAAACATTGCATATGCTGACAAACCCATTGTACACAAAGTTAGCGCCTTGGCCATACCAAAGAATGTTTGAGTATTTCTCAGTGTCCCTTGTACCCCAGTGGCTATGTGTATAATCTCCCGCTTTTGAGTGCAATGCCTGGTTCATCAAGTTTGACGAGTGCCACTTTTCTGAAAGACTGAGATTCTTTCTCCCAAATTCTTGTTCAGTTTTAGATGGACCTGCTTCTTGCCTTCTTTACCATAGTAGGGCTAATAATGTTACTCAAGTCTTCACCATGGATCAGTAACACCCTGTTGGTCACCTAAAAGATGTCCACAAATCTTGGTTCAAAGCTTGAATGCTAGTCATGGGCATGCACCTTTGTAGCTTACATGCCCAGCTCCTCAGTCTACAATAGGTATGAGCGCCCCCCGCATCCCTCATTCTGCTGCCTACCTTAATCAGGAATAGCATTCTAAAAACACTTCCTACCCATCAAACTCACAATTGCGAAACCTGTCTGAAATACTCTTTCTGAAGCCCTACCAAGGAACATATTTAGTTTCTCTTTCAGCAAGTTGTAGCGCCGATGCTCTCAATTTTAGAACATAAGGTGTTAACATTCTATACTAGCCAATGTTTTTCATTTCGTGATGAACAGTTATTTTGTATGTTCAAATCATGAGTAGTTTGGAAATGTCAAAAGACCCAGATTCTTATTTTCACAGGATTCCCCCGCAGGATCACCACTGGTTGCAACTTTGGTTCTCAAGAGTTCCATGGGGAAAATGTCAGTCGTGTGCCTCTTGATTATACTGAAGCAAAAAGAACAGATGATGGATAAAATACAGAACAAATCAAACATTCACCCTCAGGCACAGATCTGGGTTTAATCCATTGTTTCTTTGCTCATCACGCCACCCCAGTTTGGACCCAGCCATATGCAATTCAGTCTTGACCCTGCTCCCCTTGGGAACAGTCCAGCCTGAACCACCAGCCAGGTCCTCCCTGGACCAGAAACAAGCACCTACTGGCTAGGTGTTCCTGCATGAAAAGGTACTCACTATTTAACCTAAGGGGCAAGATGTTACCCATTTAGTGGGCGCAACAAAACATATCCAACTAATTTATTAATAGCAAATGCCCAGTATAAACTTTTTGCGACAGGCATAACAGGCAACAAAAAAGAGGTTGCTGAACAGTGAATAATGAGGGGGTGATCTCTGCATGTATTATATTATGTTTTGCAGCGTGATCCTCTCTGGATTCACATCATGTGAATTCTTCCGCTATCCAATGGTTAGATCCAAAATGGTCTTTATTTTAGAATTTTTTTGGGAGGGCGTCAACATTTAGTGGTATGTCCGTCATCTCGTGGCATCAGACGTACACCCTGAAGTCCTTGTGCGTGGCCATTACGCTGTAATGGATCACCGAGAACAGCCGGAAAACCAGAGAAAACAATCGAGACTGTCAAAAGACGACAGATAATCACCCGATATCACCAAATGTAGGTGCGCCACAAGGATTACCTGACTGCAGGATTCTGACGTTGAGATGAAAGTCTTTGAGCATGAAAAAGAAGAGCCAGTGAAGAAGGCACAAAGGGAATGAGAAACAAAGAGGGAGGTACTCAAGTAAAACCTTGAAAGCATAGCAGGCCCAAGTCGAAAACTTGAGACCTATGGTTCCCAAAGATCCTTTTTCGATGCCAAAACCCTAGCAGAGCAAAGGAAGGTCGAAGAACAAAATTCCACACTGATCCAAACAGATGGACACCACTGCTGGTAGACCATAAGACACCTGTCCAACACCAACAAGTGATCAAGATCTCTGATGGTAAAAGGAGCCAAAGTAAATTTCTCTATCGTCAATTTAAGAATTCCCATTTGCATCAGGTTTTTGGTACTACCAATATCGGTAAGAATTTGTTTTCATTTATCCCTATTTTTGATGGCTGAATTGCAAATATCTCGTCTTTGGGAGCACCACTGGGTCCTCTATTTCCCTTTTTCATTCTCATTTCTTTTTCCTTTTATCTTTTGATGTTAATACCCATTATGACGCACTAACCTGGTGAAGGCTTTTGTTCCGCGAGAATCCATTTCTTTTCTATTGTCTTTTTTCATAATATTTTCCTACAATATAATTTGAAGGCTGAGTGTACTTTTTATATATTTTTAGATACGATTTGTTTGTAGCTTTCCTGATGAACGTGCTTGGGTTGCTGAAACGCGTTTAGACTTGATTCCATGAAGATTCATCAATAATCAAAGCCACTACATTTCTTCTCAGATCGAATATACTCATTGAGATATCCTATTAGTTACTGTATCGCCATTTAAAAGGAATGATTTCTATCAAATATTAGATGTGACTCTATAAGACAGATGTTTCAATAATTGTAGGATTCAAATTAAGGTTATCAAGCAATATCATCTAGTATTTCTTTATTCAGGTCATTAAGATTTTGCTCTGATTATTGAATGCATGTTTGTATGAGAGGAATGCTTGTGATTTATTTTGTTTTTAGTCATGTAACCTTGCTAACATTGAATATCATTGTTTTTAGAGATATTTTGTAAAAATATTTTATTTTTCCTTCATGTGTACACTTGGCCTTCATATTAATAGATCAAAAAGTGTAAAGTAAATAGTTAGTGGCCTAGGGACTTGTTAGTACAATTGTCAAAGTAAGGCACACCAACTCCGAAAAGGCAACCTAAAACCACCCTTGATGCCGAACAGAAGTGCTCAAAATTGAAAGGAAGAAGTGCTGGTTCAAAATGGAAATGGCTGACATTCTCCAAAAAAGCTATTTTAACCAATCTCTGAAGGGGTTTCAAATCACTGCAAGACTTGTTTAAGACAAGGGGCAAGAAGGGTAGCAAGTTGAGTTACAACCACTTACTGCGTCCGAGCTTCAAGAACAAGATGTCTTCTACGAGGACACACATGAGTAGGGCCAACCTGACCAGATTCTGTCATGTAGGGCGTTGACTCCTTTCTCTTGAGGCCTTCACCCCAAGCGACATTGTGATGTACATCACTGCCGTAAAGAAAAGTGCCAACACCTATGGGGAGCAACTTAAGGAGGAACAGTCTCTATCCTTTTTCCTGCTGGAGACACTCTTTACTGCGCAAAAGAAGAGCCAGTACCTCTTATTGCTCCTCCGTATTCTGGACCAGGGGAAGAAGCCCTTAATGGAACCAGCCTCCTGAAAACATTAACTCCAAGGGTCGAGAAAAACTAAAAACCCTCACATGCACTCCTCAATCGCTACAGATATCAACAGTGGGAGGAGATCGAGGAGTTGATGGAGCACCTTCCCGATCAGTATAAAAAGTGGGCAAAAACAATTATCCAAGAGGGCAAGACAATAACCAACTCCTGCCTAAAGTCAGCCTTAGACACTACGGACACAGCAGGCAGACAGCTTTGTACAGCCACTACCCTGTAGAAATAAAAACCTTTTTAGGGGTTCACTGATACACCTGGTCCTTAAAACCAACAAAGAAGAGATTGGCACGGAAGCTGTAATATAAAAAACGTTTTTATTAACCTCCTATGAGGGAGACTGTGTCAAATTCAATACCCTCAGGCCACTGTATGAGACAGTTTAAGGAGTACAGAGAACAGGGTCCTTATATATGCATTTGTTACATAGTCGGCATAAAATCAAGGGGAGGTCCTGGCACGTACAAGCATGCTTATTGACTAATATGGGTATACAAAATTTGCTTGCTCCACAAAGTGGGAGGGGAGACTAAACTGCTTACCTCAGTAAGAATAGCCTGACAGTTCTATACTAGGAGCAGGTGCATTCTACCAGCTAGGCCCTTCAGAGCATGTGCAAGACTCTGGAAGAGGGAGAAAGCACATGGCGAGCACATGGCTAACTAAAATGGCTGCCAAGTACAAAATGGCTTTCAGCTCATGCTAACAGCGATTCCTGTAATCTTTAACAGATGGTCCTTTTAGCATGAGCTAAAGACATTCCTATGAGCTAGAAGGAACATAGAAAATATTTTGCACATTTTCTTCTCATAAATTCATCAATATCCCTAATCTATTGCTAGGTGGGCATTTTTCATTCTAAACATTTCATTAAGCGGGTATATATAAGGTATAAGCAGGAGTAAAAAGGGAACAGAGCATTGGGTCATACATGTAGCAGGAGAGAGTAATGACTATTATCACAAACAGAAATCTCAATATTTTTCCAACCCTAAGCAGAAAGCAAATCCCAGAACCATCTAGTCTAATTCTAAGTTTCAGGGCTCTGATGTATTTCAGTGACCATCTATTTCAATTTCAGAATAGCCAACAGCACATACCTAATAAAAACATTTTCAATAGACTTTTCCAGTGTTCCTTTTATGAGGGCTAGAGTATCAATTAATATACTCAAGGAAAGAGTAAAGTAACATTTGTTAACTGCTCAGATGCACTTTTCTCGTGCAGAATAAACATTATTCCTAATACAAATATCTGAAAGAGACACGTTAGTGACAGATTCCTTACCTTAGAATATCCCCAGGCGTCAGGCTGGATCCGGAAAGTTTTTTGCGTAGCAGTACCCTTGCGCGTCGGTAGGCGGCGTCGTGCGGCTCCGCGTCCGTCGTCGGCGTCGTGATCGCCGGGATGACGTCGCGGGCAGTACTTGGACGCCGCCCCTGCGCGCTGACGTCAGTTACTCTTTTTCCGCGCCAGTAAGCGCAGATCCGGGAAGAGCAGTGCCCTAGTCAATTTTTTACTAACTTTTTTGTGAATTTTTTCACTGTTTCTTTCGAGTCTTCATCGACTCTTAGGTGTCAGTAGGGATGCCCGGCTTCAAGCCCTGCGACGTCTGTGGTCGAATGATGTCGATCACGGACCCTCATTTAGAGTGTCTCTACTGTCTCGGCCGAGACCACGACACGAAGTCGTGCCCTGACTGCCGGAAACTTCACCCGAAGGCTTTGCGAGAGCGGTCTCGAAAGCTACCCGAGGTCCGGCAGTCTGCTCCGCGCCACACCAAGCCCCGGTCCCGGGAGAGGTCGAGGGGCCGGTTGCGGAGTCCCCGCCGGTCGTCGGAGTCCAAGTCTTCGCGCTCCTCGGGTAAGTCGAAGCACAAGAAGTCTAAGAAGCATCATCGCTCTAAGACTTCGCCTCGCTGGTCTCACGACTCGGCTGAGGCCCCTGTCGGCACCGTCCCCGCGGCCCCGGACGTGCCTGTGGAGCCGCCCCCGCATTATCCGTCCTTCCCTGACACTGGCATGCTGTCTCCTCCCGTGGCTACGGAGGAGGGAGCCAATTTCACAACGGTGTTGCGTAGAGCAGCTGGAGCCTTGCACCTCCAATTGCCTACTCTGGCTGTCAAGACTAATCTCTTGACGGAAGTGCTTCAGCCGGCAGCCTCCTCTGCGGAGACTGTGCTGCCATTTAATGATGCACTGACTGACGTTCTTTTGGGCGCCTGGTCCAAGCCCACCACAGGGGCTCCTGTGGATAGGAACGTGGCCCGACGCCATCGCCCTGCTCCGGGCGACCCCGTGTTAATCTCTCAGCACCCCACCCCCGAGAGCTTGGTTGTCCAAGCCTCTGCCTCCCAAACCGCCTTCCCTACCGCCCCTCCGGATAGGGAATCCAAACGCCTGGACCAATTTGGGAAGAAGGCCTTTTCTTCCTCCAGTACTGGCTTGCGGTCGGTGAACACCGCTTGCCTTTTGGGCCGATATACCCACTCCCTGTGGGATTCGGTGGCGAATGTTTTGCCCCAGTGTTCTGAGGAGGTCCAGACACTGCTTACCCGCACCATTGCGGAAGGTAGGGATGCGGCAAAGTACACCATACGTTGTGGCCTTGATACCGCCGACTCGCTGGGCAGATCGCTTGCAACGACGGTGGCGCTGCGTCGCCACGCCTGGCTGAGAACCACTGGTTTCTCGGGTGATGTCCAGAATACACTCATGGACATGCCCTTTGATGGAGTCGGTCTTTTTGGTTCCAAAGCAGACCATGCGCTGGAGCATTTTAAGGACTCACGGGCTACTGCCAACCCGAACCTGTCCAGCCTCCACCTGCTTGCGTGGAGATTGAGCGGCGGCAGTTGATTCCTTTCGACTTGCCTCCCGAAGTTTGTGATGTGATTCTGGCAGCCAGGCGTCCCTCCACTAAGGTGGTATACGCCTGCAGGTGGAACACGTTTGTGGCATGGTGCACAGCAAAGGCTGTGAATCCCCTCTCTGCCCCTCTTTCTGAGGTTCTTCTGTTCCTTCTTTCACTGGCCCAACAGGGTTCTGCCCTGGGTACCATCAAGGGCTATCTTTGTGCCATTTCGGCCTTCCTCAGGCTTCCTGATCAGCCCTCCTTTTCAAGTCCCCTGTTGTTAACAGGTTCCTAAAAGGCATTACACACCTCTTCCTCCTGTTCCGTTTGTAATGCCTCAGTGGGACTTGAACTTGGTTCTTACTTTTCTAATGTGCGCTCCCTTTGAGCCTCTACATAACTGTCCTCTTCGTCTTCTGACTCTGAAGACAGCCTTTCTGGTGGCCATCACCTCCGCTCGGCGGGTGAGTGAGCTCCAGGCTCTATCATGCAAACCTCCCTTTCTGTCTGTCCATCCAGACAAGGTTGTTCTTAGGACGCGTCCGTCCTTCTTGCCTAAGGTGGTCACTGCCTTCCACATTGGGCAGACCATCACTTTGCCCACCTTCTTTCCGCCTCCGCATCCTTCCAGAGAGGAAGAGAGGCTCCACCGTCTGGACCCAAAACGTGCGCTTTCTTTTTATCTCAACCGCACACAACACTTCCGGGTGGATGACCAGCTCTTTGTTGGCTACGTGGGCGCCAAAAAAGGTCGGGCGGTGCACAAGAGAACCATCTCCCGCTGGGTCACCTTGTGCATCAAAGCCTGCTATTCTTTGGCTAAGAAGGATCCTCCTGTTGGGCTGCGTGCCCATTCCACCAGGGCAACGGCTGCTACCACGGCTTTAGGCCGCGGTGTTCCGCTGCAGGATATCTGTCAGGCAGCTACGTGGGCCTCGCTGCACACGTTTACAAAGTATTACTGCCTTGACAGTCAGGTCCGGAGAGACGGCTTCTTTAGCCGTTCTGTTCTCCGAGACTTCCTTGTCTGATCTTTGTTCGCAGACCCACCACCGGGGTTGGTATTGCTGGGGTATCTATTCTAAGGTAAGGAATCTGTCACTAACGTGTCTCTTTCAGATGCACAAGTTACTAACTTGTGTAACGATATATCTGTAAGAGACAGTAGTTAGTGACAGATTCTTACCGCCCACCCATCCTCCCCGTTCTGCGAACTGATTTCTAGGGTTAAGGAGATCCCTTTCAGGGCCCTAGTATTTTTCAGACACCTATGTCAGCTTCTTGCATGGCTCTGCGTTCCTGGCGCGGAAAGTCGTGTACAGAACTGGCGTCAGCGCGCAGGGGCGGCGTCTAAGTACTGCCCGCGACGTCATCCCGGCGATCACGACGCCGACGACGGACACGGAGCCGCACGACGCCGCCTACCGGCGCGCAAGGGTACTGCTACGCAAAAACTTTTCCGGATCCAGCCTGACGCCTGGGGATATTCTAAGGTAAGGAATCTGTCACTAACTACTGTCTCTTACAGATATATCGTTACACAAGTTAGTAACTTGTGCATTAAAGCAGTCAGACATATTATTACAAAAACAATCCTGGCTCCAGGGGACCAGGAGGACCACACAGGGCCATAGGAATTAGGACGAGGAGCCGCAAAGGGCTGCTCCTCCTCAAAAATGGGACGACCAAAGGGGTACATTATTAACAAAAAAAGAGTCCTTGGGAAATTGAAGCCGCTGTACAACCAGCCAGAGGGGAGCCTTCTCCCTGTGTCCGTCTGAGCCTCACAGGCAGGCTCTTGTTGTTCCCACAGTGGAGCTGCACAACTTGCAACTCAAGAAAACAATCACGGCCCAGATTGAGAAGAAAAAGTCTTTTAACGATCCTGTCCAGTGTCTCAGGCAGTGCACCAGTTCTCTTCACTTTAATCTAACAGGCACCAAGGGCACAGCACCTGTACCCTAAACTCAATTCCTTCCCTAACTCCTGTATTGCTCCGCTGGCGCACTGCTCTTTTGTTGGGGCCACAGATTGTACCCAGTGTGCTCAGGCATCTCTTGATCAACAAACAGAGGTGCAAACTTGCATTCACTTGGGGACCAGGACTCAAAGGCCTGATGCTGGGATATGTGAAGCAACCCTTGTTTCAAAGGGGGTCACCTCAAGCAAAAGCCTCCTTGCCGTCCTTGTTGGTCTGTGACTCTCTCAGCTGGGCATCAAAAACTGGATCCACACTAAGATTTCTCCATCCTGATTTGTGACCCCGTCTTTTGCCCAAGACAGTGGCAGGGGTACACACTTCACGTCTCAGTGCTTCCGGCCTTCTACCTTCACTGAGGTCCTAGTTGCCAGCAATGGCTGTGCTGGTTATCTTCACCTTGGCTTCAAGCTGGACTGGCGCTGACTCCCAGGCTGGATCTGATGTCCGGGCCCCTCTGGCAATGGTTGTAGGGCAGCAAATATCTATTGGTGGACAGAACAAAAGGTCTTTAGACAAGGCACAGAAATAATCTATCAACAGAGAGGATAGTCTCAGAATACTTCCTTAGTCTTGGGGCGCCCCATACATTAGCAAGGCACCCAAGAACCACTTCATCTATCTGAGAGTAAAAACACCCTAGACCTATTGGCAAGTATAAAGGAACTTTTGGTGAACTGACAAGAGTAATACGTTACACAATTTGATTTGTTTCTCCCAATCCCAAGCAGCCAAGGAAGTCTGTGTTCATTTACTAAATTCTGAGGAAAAAGAAAAACAATACAGACATACTCTAAATCCTTACATTTGTGTATTCCTATATTATTCATCTGAAGAACCTCAAGAAAAAGGAAATTTTCTACACTTCTACTTATGAACCTTGCACTACTTGTACAGGACTGCAGACACTTCTAAAATTATTTCTCTTAATAAAAGCACCTACATTTTACACTTAGGGTCATGCTTTCATGTTATAGGCGCAGCAGGAAAATCTAAAACTGCTAATTTAACAGGGATTCTTATTTCATAAATAACTAAAAAAAAAACTCAACATAGGGGGTACATACATTTCTCCAGCAGAACATGTTGTGACAAACTCCTATAAAACAATATTTTCCTTCAAAATGTTTGCTAAGGATCACATGGGCGTCTTTCCTGCATTCTACTTTTCACGATCCGGACTATGCAACATCAGCTCTAACAAGGGATGTCAGCTTATTTACACAGACTAGTTAATAAAAGACTAGTGATGCCTTTGCAAAAGTATATATATATAGCATGAGAATAACAAACAATAATGGTGTTGTCACCTGAGATTTTTGAACAGGAACCCCCACTATACAGTTCCCCTTAAAGGTCAAATAAGGGAACATCAATCTGTTCTACTCATTCTTTCATACAGGATGGCAGTAACATGGCATATTTTTAATCATTTTATTAATTCTAACAATTTTAAAACAGTATTACTGAATAGCCAATTAAATGTCTCATTGCCATTTCCTAGACAGCTTAGACAGACTCAAGAGAGAGTGAGAAAAAGAGAGAAAACATAAATTTGCCTACCCTTAATTTGCCCAGGAGCTAACCTCCTGCCCCCATTTCGACAGTAGGAAACCTATACAGGTGACCCTCTGTCGAAAGACTTATAGGAGGTAAATAGCTAGGGAATCCATATCAAGGAGGCCATATCTAATATATTGAACTGTACCACTTTATAAATTTTGGTGTACAAACTGTTGGAAATGGCCCTTTTTGCAGGGTTATCCCCAAACTCTTTTGCTTCTTCTACCCTTTATTTTAATTAATTATCTATGATTGACTTATTTGTCTTACCAGTATGTTCCTAGTAAAGTGCACAGAGTATATCAGGGCTGGTGATTCAAATGCTACTAGTGGGCCTGCAGCACTGATTGTGCCACCCACATGAGTAGTCCTAAAATTGTGTCTCAGGCCTGCCACCACAGTGCCCCTGCGCAGTCTGTGAACTGTCACGTTGTCCTGGCCAGTGTACACACGTGCCAGGCCTGACCCTTCCCTTTTCTCACACATTGAACACTCCCATGGTAGGCCCCAAGTACCCCCCTGGGCAGGGTGCAATGTATGTAAAAGGTAGGACATGTACTAGTGTGGGTAACATGTCCTGATAGTGAAATACTGTCAATTTCGTTCTCACTATTGAAAGGCTATCTTGGCCATAAGATAACATGGGAATGCTGTGTAACATGTTTACCTGCATATCTCCCCATAACGGCAAGATGGACATATAGAATCTGGTATCCCTGAACTCAAAATTTAATAACCCATCTGTCAGGAAGGATTGTTCCTAAATTCTGTGTTTGAATATAGCACTTTAGAAAGTGGCTATTTTCTTGTTCAGCCTAACACAAGCACATTCACTGGCGTAGCAAGGAGGGGGCGGTGCGCCCCGGGCGGCACGAGTTTTGGGGGCGGCGGCGGCCGCAAAAATCATCGCCAACACCCCCCCCCCCCCTCCCCATCAGCGCGGCGGCAAAAGGCAGGGACCGCCACTGGCGGCAGAGTGCCTAGCTACGCCACTGAGCACATTGAGTTAACTTTAGAAAGCGTTAATAACCAACTACCAATTCCTTCAGCAATTGTACTAGTTTAACATGAGGGCACATGTATGCAAACTAAATCCCATTGCCTCCTTATCTCAGCCCTTGCACAGTAATCTTTAAGCTAAAACCATTATTTTTATATACATGGCAGAGCTATGCTCTACTCAGGGCCCACATACGTCACTGCTTTTCCTTCTGTTCATATAACTGCGCAAAACTTGCTTTTGCCAAAAATAGTAAGCAAAGCTTCTCTTCCTCTCTCTGCGCTGTCATCTCTTATTTCAAAATCTTTTCGGAGGTCTAAGTGCCAAAGCTACCCTTATCCCTGCTAGGTTGCTAAATGCAGAACTTCGACCTCTGACCCTTACCAGCTGTCCCATTTTTGTGCAAGGCTTTCCATGCGGTCTTTCCAATTCAAAGCAACTCTGGAGAATCACAGCTGAAAGGCAGTCCTGTCCGTCTAATAATTTTAAAGGTAGGATCTAACTTCTGCTGTGTTTTTTTTCAATACTTGTCTCTATCTGTGTGCAGTGTATGGTGTGCTTTCTAGCAGGTTAGAGGTCAGCTGTTTGGTCTGTACTTGCATGTGTGCATTACTGAAGCCTGAGATCAGTTTGAAACCTGCCCTGAGTGGCAGAACTGCTTTTAAAAAGTAAATTTTGCCCAAATTCGACTTTGGTGGTAGGGGCACTTAAAAATGAATAACCTACAATATTTTGACATATTAGGGATCCCCAGGGTGTCCTCTAGATATCCCAGGGATGGGGGATCAGAAATGTATAAGGTACACCCTTAAAAATAAGTTTTTATATGCCTGGATAAAGTGACATTTCACATTTTATTCCCTACCTTGTGGTTAAAATACTGCTAAAATTCCAACTTTGATGCTAGGAGTTCACAGTATGATTATCAGACATTACAAAGATCAAAAACGATTTTAGGGCAATTATTTTTAATAAACATTTTTTTTTTTCTCATATAATCAAAATTCCCCTTTTTTTTTTTAATAATGATCACCAACCCTTTTGATGGTTCCACATATGAAAAGCAAGCCTCTTTCCTTTCCTATCACCTTTAAATGTATTCATTTATAATACGAAGCACAAAAGCCTTACTGAAACATGAAAAGTCTGCGTCACTTTTAAAGGACAGTAATCATTTGACATCAGAACCATGGATGTGCTTGTTAAAAAGGCATTAAGAAAGAAAATCCCTTTTAATCTTTTAATCTCTGTTATCCAAAATAATGAAACTGTCTTTTCTGACTTTTAAAATCAGCTGTTTTTAATGCACACTTTCAAACCATGTTTGCACTAACTTAAAATCTAGTTGACTCAGCCGTTTCCTTGTGGCTTGGGACCAAGAATAGCCATGTGTTGACACAGCTGTGTTCTGACCAGCAGGCGTCAACATCTCACGCCTTTCAAGCCAGCACAAATCTATCGTTCTGTAATGTGGTGTTTATTTCAGCAACAACCAATTCACTCAGATGATGTGAATGCCTTTTAATATCTAATACAATGTATCTAAGGAGACTACTGTAACATTTTGTATTTTAGTCCTAGTTATTGTAAAGCACACAATTTCATTTTTTCTTCCTTTCTGTGAGGCCTATTTTATTCCTATTGAGTGTGAATTCTGATTTATCTTTACCAGTGTGGCAATTTGCACATATCTATTCTTTGTTACTGGTTTACTCCTAATGGTAGCGTGCAGCTATTTAGCATATGTTACATTATTCATTCCCTGAATTTTAAAATGTAGTTCTTTAAATGACATTTGCATAACAGAATGACAACAAAACCAAATTTAGCTCATTCCAGACATTTTCAGAAGGGGGTCATACACTCATAACACACAACACAGCGCGCTTAAGGCTAGCCATTCTTACACAAAAAACATAGTCTATTTTACTAAAACAAGTACTTTCAAGCATGTCAGTCCACAACCACATACAACAAAAAAAAACATTTAACCCACAAATCAACACTTAGGACAAAAACAAGAGACAGCCTACAGACTGTACGCAAAACCAAACTATTTGTAAATACTAATTGTAAGTCATATTTACAAGAAGAGCTCTCAAAAGTAGTCCAAAAGACTGCACCAAAACAGCCCAAAAGACTGTTCCATGTTCAAAAAGCCAAAATACACCAAATTCGCCAGTTTTGGCTGGTAGAACACTCAAAAAGCGCTCTGCATATCACCACTTATGAATGTTACTAAGTGCACAGATCCGGATCCTTTGTATATATATATCTGAAAGAGACACGTTAGTGACAGATTCCTTACCTTAGAATATCCCCAGACGTCAGGCTGGATCCGGAAGGTTTTTGCGTAGCAGTACCCTTGCGCGTCGGTAGGCGGCGTCGTGCGGCTCCGCGTCCGGCGTCGGAGTCGGGATCACCGGGATGACGTCGCGGCCAGTACTTAGACGCCGCCCCTGCGCGCTGACGTCAGTTCTTCTTTTTTCCGCGACAGTAAGCGCAGATCCGGGAAGAGCAGTGCCCTAGTCAATTTTTGACTACATTTTTGGTGATTTTTTCACTGTTTCTTTTCGAGTCATCTCGACTCCTAGGTGTCGGTAGGGATGCCCGGCTTCAAGCCATGCGACGTCTGTGGTCGAATGATGTCGATCACAGACCCGCACTTAGAGTGTCTCTACTGTCTCGGCCGAGACCACGACACGAAGTCGTGCCCCGACTGCCGGGCCTTACACCCGAAGGCTTTGCGAGAGCGGTCTCGAAAGCTCCTCGAGGTCCGGCAGTCGGCTCCGCGCCGCACCAAGACCCGGTCCCGTGAGAGGTCGAGGGGCCGGTCGCGGAGTCCCCGCCGGTCGTCGGAGTCCAAGTCTTCGCACTCCTCGGGTAAGTCGAAGCACAAAAAGTCTAAGAAGCATCATCGCTCTAAGACTTCGCCTCGCCGGTCTCGCGACTCGGCTGAGGCCCCTGTCGGCACCGTCCCCGCGGCCCCGGACGTGCCTGTGGAGCCGCCCCCGCAATACCCGTCCTTTCCGGGTTCGGGGGCGACTCCGGGCCCAAATACAGGAATTCCTGTCGGCCATGACCCGCCTCTTCGGGCCTCAAGGTCCCTCCGGTGCGCCTTCGGGCCCCGCGGGCCCTGATGGGGTTGCTCAGGCGTCGCCGACGACTCCGGTCCCGGCGTCGCCCGTCCCGCCAGCCTTGATCCCGACTCCGGTCCCGTCCTCGATCCCGGCTCCGGTGGTACCGCAACCCCCATCGACGCCGGTTGACCTAACCACGCCTCCGCCGACGTCCCCGGTGCCGTTCCTGATGCCGTCCGGGGCTCCGGGCGGCGTCGTTCCCCGGCTCTCTCCGGACATGGCGCCGGACCGACGTCGCTCAACGCCGGCTCCGGCGCCGATGAGACCTTGGGTCCCAAATGTCCCTCCTCCTCCTTATTTTGAACCGGAGGAGGACCAGGAGAGCTGGGAGGGGTCGGATGACCCTCTCACACAGCAGTGTGACTATGACCAGGACTGGGCAGAGGAACTTGGGGATGCCAGTGGTCTGGACACCTCCCCTGACACTGGCATGCTGTCTCCTCCTTCCGTGGCAACGAAGGAGGGAGCAAATTTCGCAACGGTGTTGCGTAGAGCAGCTGGAGCCTTACACCTCCAGTTGCCTACTGTGGCTGTCAGGACTAACCTCCTGACGGAAGTGCTTCAGCCGGCGGCTACCTCCTCGGAGCCATTGCTGCCGTTTAATGACGCACTTTCTGACGTTCTTTTGGGCACCTGGTCCAAGCCCGCCACAGGGGCTCCTGTGGATAGGAACGTAGCCCGACGCCATCGCCCCGGGCGACCCCTTGTTTCTCTCTCAACATCCCACCCCCGAGAGCTTGGTTGTCCTCTGCCTCCCAAACCGCCTTCCCTACCGCCCCTCCGGATAGGGAATCCAAACGCCTGGACCAATTTGGGAAGAAGGCCTTTTCTTCCTCCAGTGCTGGCTTGCGGTCTGTTAACACCGCTTGCCTTGTGGGCCGATACTCCCACTCTCTGTGGGATTCGGTGGCGCAAGTTTTGCCCCAGTGTCCTGAGGAGGTCCAGACACTGCTTCACCGCACCGTTGCGGAAGGACGGGATGCGGCAAAGTACACCATCCGTTGTGGCCTTGATACCGCCGACTCGCTGGGCAGATCGCTTGCAACGACGGTGGCGCTGCGTCGCCACGCCTGGCTGAGAACAACTGGTTTCTCGGGTGATGTCCAGAACACACTCATGGACATGCCCTTTGATGGAGTCGGTCTTTTTGGTACCAAAGCAGACCAAGCGCTGGATCGTTTTAAGGACTCATGGGCTACTGCCAAGTCCCTGGGCCTTTCTGCTGTGCGCCCTCCGCTAACCTCTGCTTTTCGCCCCTTTCGTGGCCACGGAAGGGGCGCCCAGTCACGTCCGCTGCCCAGCCACCGGCCCGCTCAGCAAGCATCTTCGCGTGGCCGAGGACGTGGCTCCCGCTGTGGCGGGTCAGGCAACCAGCGTGCGGGTCAGGCCACCCAACCCCGCCCCGTCCGCGGCCTCCAAGCCCTCCTAGTCCTTCCTTTCGGGTGCACAGCACGCCAGTAGGGGGCAGGGTCCGCCATCACCTTCACCACTGGCGTGCCATCACCTCGGACAGGTGGGTCTTGGACATTGTCCGAAGGGGCTACTCCCTCCCCTTCGAGACCACCCCCAGCCATGCCACCTCAAATCCACCGCATGTCAGGGGATCACTTGGTGCTTCTGCAGAAGGAAGTCACGGCCCTCTTGGCCAAGAGGGCCATCGAGCATGTTCCGACCCCAGAAGTAGGACGTGGTTGCTACTCCCACTACTTTCTGGTGCCCAAAAGGACAAGGAGGACATGCGTCCTATCTTGGACCTCCGGAACGTCAATCGCTTCCTCCGGAAGGAGAAGTTCAAGATGCTCACCCTAGCTCAGGTCTTGACTGCCCTCGACCCTGGAGACTGGTTGGTAGCGTTGGACTTGCAGGACGCTTATTTCCACATCCCCGTCCTGCCGGCCCACCGGCGTTACCTCCGGTTCACGGTAGGCCTCGAGCATTTTCAGTTCACTGTGCTCCCCTTTGGCCTTACCAGTGCCCCTCGGGTGTTCACGAAAGTGATGGCGGTGGTCGCAGCTCATCTGCGCCGGGCAGGGGTTCCAGTCTTCCCCTACCTCGACGACTGGCTGCTGAAGGCGGGCTCGTCCCAGGCAGTCGTCTCCCACCTCCAGACTACGGCCGAACTCCTGCACTTGCTGGGGTTCTCCATCAATGTGCCGAAGTCTCATCTGATTCCTTCTCCACAGCTCCTTTTCATCGGAGCAGTTCTGGACACGACGCAGTTTCGGGCCTATCCTCCCGAACGGCGAGTCCGGGATATTCAGGCTATGATTCCGATCTTTCAGCCTTTATCCTGGGTTTTGGTACGGATGACCCTGAGGCTGCTGGGCCTCATGGCCTCCTGCATCCTGCTGGTCGATCATGCCAGATGGCATATGCGGGCTCTGCAGTGGGACCTGAAGTTCCAGTGGGCGCAGCACCAGGGCAACCTGTCCGATCACGTCCAGATCTCGGAGGGGACTGCAAAACAGTTGCAGTGGTGGCTCTCGAACCGGCAATGGGTCATGGGCAGATCCCTCTCCCTTCCCCAGCCAGAGCACACAGTTGTGACGGATGCGTCCCTTCTGGGATGGGGCGGTCACATGGGAGAGGCGGAGATCAGAGGCCTCTGGTCTCCGGCGGAGTCCCGGCTCCATATCAACCTTCTGGAGCTCCGGGCGATCCGACTTGCACTCAAGGCATTCCTTCCCTCTGTCAAAGGGAAGGTAGTGCAGGTGTTCACAGACACCACCACCGCCATGTGGTACTGCAACAAACAAGGCGGGGTGGGGTCGTGGACCCTATGTCAGGAGGCTCTGCGCCTCTGGACATGGCAGGAACATCAGGGCATATTCCTGATGGTTCAACACCTGGCAGGTTCCCTGAACGGCCGGGCGGACGAACTCAGCCGCAGGTGCATGATGGATCACGAATGGCGTCTTCACTCGGAAGTGGCGCAAGGACTCTTTCTACAGTGGGGAGAGCCTTTGTTAGATCTATTCGCCACCGAAGAGAACGCGCAATGTCAGCAGTTCTGCGCGTTGGAATTTCCAAGGCGGCACTCGCCCGGCGACGCTTTTCGTCGCGAGTGGAGTTGCGGTCTGTTGTACGCCTTTCTGCCTATACCACTTCTACCCAGAGTGTTGAAGAAGATTCGGCGCGACCGGGCCCAAGTCATCCTTGTGGCTCCGGACTGGGCGCGAAGAGTTTGGCATCCCGAGCTACTCAGTACGAGCGTCGATCCCCCGATCCGTCTGCCTCTTCGGGAGGATCTTCTGTCGCAGCAGCAGGGGACGGTCCTCCACCCGAACCTGTCCAGTCTACACCTGCTTGCGTGGAGATTGAGCGGCGGCAGTTGATTCTTTCGACTTGCCTCCCGAAGTTTGTGATGTGATTCTGGCAGCCAGGCGTCCCTCCACTAAGGTGGTATACGCCTGCAGGTGGAACAAGTTTGTGGCATGGTGCACAGCAAAGGCTGTGAATCCCCTCTCTGCCCCTCTTTCTGAGGTCCTTCTATTCCTTCTTTCTCTGGCCCAACAGGGTTCTGCCCTGGGTACCATCAAGGGCTATCTTTGTGCCATTTCGGCCTTCCTCAGGCTTCCTGATCAGCCCTCCCTTTTCAAGTCCCCTGTTGTTAACAGGTTTCTAAAAGGCTTTACACACCTCTTCCCTCCTGTTCCGTTTGTGATGCCTCAGTGGGACTTGAACTTGGTTCTTACCTTTCTCATGTGCGCTCCCTTTGAGCCTCTACATAACTGTCCTCTTCGTCTTCTGACTCTGAAGACAGCCTTTCTGGTGGCCATCACCTCCGCTCGGCGGGTTAGTGAGCTCCAGGCTCTATCATGCAAACCTCCCTTTCTGTCTGTCCATCCAGACAAGGTTGTTCTTACGATGCGTCCGTCCTTCTTGCCAAAGGTGGTTCTGCCTTCCACATTGGGCAGACCATCACTTTGCCCACCTTCTTTCCGCCTCCGCATCCTTCCAGAGAGGAAGAGAGGCTCCACCGTCTGGACCCAAAACGTGCGCTTTCCTTTTATATCAACCGCACACAACACTTCCGGGTGGATGGCCAGCTCTTTGTTGACTACGTGGGCGCCAAAAAAGGTCGGGCGGTGCACAAGAGGACCATCTCCCGCTGGGTAACCTTGTGTATCAAAGCCTGCTATTCTTTGGCTAAGAAGGAGCCTCCTGTTGGGCTGCGTGCCCATTCCACCAGGGCAACGGCTGCTACCACGGCTTTAGGCCGCGGTGTTCCGCTGCAGGATATCTGTCAGGCAGCTACGTGGGCCTCGCTGCACACGTTTACCAAGCATTACTGCCTTGACAGTCAGGTCCGGAGGGACGGCTTCTTTGGCCGTTCTGTCCTCCGGGACTTCCTTGTCTGATCTTTGTTCGCAGACCCACCACCGGGGTTGGTATTGCTGGGGTATCTATTCTAAGGTAAGGAATCTGTCACTAACGTGTCTCTTTCAGATGCACAAGTTACTAACTTGTGTAACAATATATCTGTAAGAGACAGTAGTTAGTGACAGATTCCTACCGCCCACCCATCCTCCCCGTTCTGCGAACTGATTTCTAGGGTTAAGGACATCCCTTTCAGGGCCCTAGTATTTTTCAGACACCTATGTCAGCTTCTTGCATGGCTCTGCGTTCCTGGCGCGGAAAGTCGTGTACAGAACAGACGTCAGCGCGCAGGGGCGGCGTATAAGTACTGCCCGCGGCGTCATCCCGGCGATGCCGACGACGGACGCGGAGCCGCACGACGCCGCCTACCGACGCGCAAGGGTACTGCTACGCAAAAACTTTCCGGATCCAGCCTGACGCCTGGGGATATTCTAAGGTAAGGAATCTGTCACTAACTACTGTCTCTTACAGATATATCGTTACAAAAGTTAGTAACTTGTGCATTTGGTTCCATGGTGTACTAGTCATCAAGGAATAAATACCATTTTTACTATACCTAAACCTATATAGGTATCCCCTCTGAGGGGAGTCAGCTGAGTACTTTGTAAATCCATATTGGTACCTCCAAGAAAGCAACACTTTCTACGAAGTGTGCTAGAAGCAGGCATGTCAAGAATATTATAGCATATATAATATTATGCTCCAAGTGACACTTAACACAATGTGTGCCGTTCAAGTTTTCATAGTTGGAGAAAAATCTCCTCATTACCTGCCTTCATTTGCTGCAGCAAACAAACAAACAAACAAGAATCTTGGCCAAGTCATTCCAAACAAAAGTGGTGCTATAGCAACCTTACCAAACCAAAGTCTCCAGTTTCCAACTGCCAAGTTCTGAATGACCTAACGGTCGTTTTAAAATACTCACGCCAAAGATTTCTCAGTCGGGAGCGGCAAACACTTGGAGGGTCAGATCAGGAAAACCAGAAACACATTGTCTGCAAAGACAAAGAATCTCCGTGCGCAGGGTACCTCCTCAGTAGATTCCTGTCCTGTACTCCTCAGTAGATTCCTGTCTCCCTTCAAGACCACTCCCTTGGATAGCCGCTTCACCGATGAGCCCCACGGTTGGGCGCCAATTTGTAGAAATAAAAACCTTTTTAGTGTGTTCACTGATGCACCTGGTCCTTAAAACCAACAAAGAAGAGATTGGCACGGAAGCTGTAATATAAAAAACGTTTTTATTAACTTCATATGAGGGAGACTGTGTCAAATACAATACCCTCAGGCCACTGTATGAGACAGTCTAAGGAGTACAGAGAACAGGGTCCTTATATATGCATTTGTTACATAGTCGGCATAAAATCAAGGGGAGGTCCTGGCACGTACAAGCATGCTTATTGACTAATATGGGTATACAAAATTTGCTTGCTCCACAAAGTGGGAGGGGAGACTAAACTGCTTACCTCAGTAAGAATAGCCTGACAGTTCTATACTAGGAGCAGGTGCATTCTACCAGCTAGGCCCTTCAGAGCATGTGCAAGACTCTGGAAGAGGGAGAAAGCACATGGCGAGCACATGGCTAACTAAAATGGCTGCCAAGTACAAAATGGCTTTCAGCTCATGCTAACAGCGATTCCTGTAATCTTTAACAACCCAAAGGAGGCATGCTTGGTTGCACATCTCAGGTTTCAAGCAGAGAGCACAGTTATCTGTTATAAACACACCTTTTACCAGATACCATCTGTTTGGCACAGTGGTGGATAACACTATCAAACACATCAAGAAGGATGAAAATATGGCAGAGCCGGTGGTAGCCCTGCAATTTTGAGGCCTTTTCAAAAGGGGGTCCACACTAATAAGTAGACCTTTGGGAGGCAGGGCTTTTCAACCTGTTTCTAAACACACTTTTTTCTCTACGCAGCCAGAAGGGCAACAAGCAATAACCGCACAGTGGCTTTTCCCCTCAATACCATGTCGGCCCTTTTGCAGCAGGGCGATGGGGAAGAGAACAGACCCCAAAAGGGTCAGGCCGCTTGGACAAATGACTTAAGGGAGGAAAGCTCCTGACAGGTTACACCAGTGGGGGTGGAAAAATGGGAGGGTTCTAAGAAAAATGGAGGACAATCTCCTCCAACAAATGAATAATGGACATTATACAACCTGGAACTTTTAAGGCAATCTCCCAACAGTAAAGGCAAGAAAAACTGATACCAAGGAAGAACAAAGTCACTTGCAGCAACACTTTGAAGAACTCCTGCTAAAACATGCAATAGAAGAAGGTAACATAGAAAGAGACCATCCAGGTCATCATATGTCTACTTTCTGGTAGAAAAACCAGACCAGACATTAGGACCAATTTTGGACGCCAGTTTTTGAACAAGTTCAGAAAGACCCAGAAGTTCAAGGTGATGACTCTTCTGGAGGTTTCCCAGGACTTTGAAAGGTAGAGTACATGGCGACAATAGGCTGCAAGGATGCCTTTGTGCACATGCCGATGGAGAGCAAACACAAGAAATACCTCAGATTTGTTGTGAACTAGGTACACTATCAGTTCAAGATACCCCCTTTGGGATAAAGTTAGTGTCCAGGATGTTTACCAAATGTTTTCATGTAGTAACAGCACATTTGAAAAGGCACGGGATACATGTTTGCCCCTACCTAGACAATTGGCTGGTAAAGGTGAACTTGTTCAGACAATGCCAAAGGAGCACAAAAAGTCATGCATGACCTACACAAACTGAGGTTTTCACTGTACTTAGATAAATCTTCACAGATACCGGAGAAGGAAAATACATTCCTATCAAGACTCCCTTCAAGGGAAGCTAAATCATTCCCCACAACCAAAAGGAGACTAGCATTGACAGAATAAACTCTCCGATTTCAGGGTCAATCTCTGACCCTGAGGACAGATGGGATATTAGTGAGTATGATGTCCTCATGCCCATAAGACTAACCCATGAGACCAATCCCGGAGTGACTACAGAATCAATGGTCACAGACAAGTGTGAGTTGGGAGGATCTAGGGGCTGTTTAAGAAGGTACAGAAGGAGATAGCATGGTAATACTTGGGCAACATAGCAGTAGGAAGGCTTTTTACACACAAAAAACTCCCTTAATGACAATTTCCACAGATGCATCCCACACTGGATGGGGAGTGCACAATGAATCTGAACATCAGGTATCTGTGCAACCCAGGGGAAGCAGTGAAACGCATACATGTATTGGAAGTGAAGACAGTTTTCCTGATGCTTAAAGTTTTTCATGTACAGGTCAAAGGGAAAACAGTACAAATCCAGATGACAACACAACTACAGTGTTTTACCTCAACAGAATGGGAGGGGCAAGATCATATGTGCGGACCAAGTTGTCCTAAGAAATTTGTAAATGGGCCATTCAGAGACATATGACCCTAATAGCAATACACCTCCCAGTCATCTAAAATGTAGGGGCAGACAGACTAAGCAGACAAGTGCCTCGCACAAATGGAAATTAAAACACATTCTGGAAAGAGTTTTTCGAGAATGGGGCACAGCAGAGTTAGACCTATTTCCTACCCCAAAAAACACAAAATGGCAAGACTTTGCATCCAGGTACCCACACCACCTATCCTTGGGTAATGCACTATCGATAGATTGGTCCAGTAAATTTGCATACACGTTTTCCCCAATACCACTAATAAATACCACTGGGGATATTCAAGTGCAAGCTGTCACCTGTGACATTGATCTTAATAGCACCATGATAGGCAAGACAAACATGGTTCTCAGACCTGGTGGAGATTTCCCTAAGAGAATAACGCATCTACAAGCAGCTCAAGACATGCTAACAATGCAAAAAGGACAGGACAGAAACAGCCCTCCTTAGTCTGGCAGCTTGGCTCCTGAGGACTTGGAGTTTGACCACCAAGGACCATGGAGGACCTAAAGTAAGCCAGAGGACCAAGCGCAAGAAAATGCTATGCTTCATAGTTGAAGAGGTATGCCTATGGTTCAACAAGGATGGGTTGATGGACAGTAGAAGAAAAGACACTGCAGTCATTCGATACCTACCTTACCTGCACATCTATTAAGGTCCATCTATCGGTCATAGTGGCCTACACATGGTGACTCCTGGGTAGAAGCTCCTTCAATACACCAGTCCTCAGAATAGTCATAATAGCACGGCTCCGCTTGCGACTCCGTATTACGTCATCTGAGCCATAAGAAGACCTCATCGGCGTGCTGACGTCCGTTCCCTTTTTTCCGCGCCGTCGACGCGTAACGTTTTTTTTCTAGGGACTCTCCATTTTCTTGGTGATTACTTTGTTTCTTCGAGTATTTCAGATAATGGCTACTTCTAAGAAGTCTGGATTCAAGCCCTGCAGGGAGTGTGGCGGTCATATGTCAATGACTGATCCTCACGATGATTCTCTTTGGTGTTTGTCTTCCGACCACGACGTCGAAGGGTGTTTGTGCTGCAGGAAAATGAATCCTAAGGCTTTAAAGGAACTGTTCATGGCTAAAGCGAAGAAGGAAAAGAGGGGTCGAAAACGTTTGAAGTAGTCGACTTCGTACTCTTCAAAATCCAGGAAGCACAAGAAGTCGAAGAAGAGGCGTAGTTCTCGGCGTCACTCTTCGAAGGGCAAGGCATCGAAGTCGCCTTCACCAGCTCAGCGACGTCGGAGAAAAGACCTTGTGTCTCCATCGCCTTCTCCTTCTCCGCAGGCGACTCCGATCCATTCTCCGGCTCCGAGGTCGCCGGCGTCGAGGGGCTCTTCGACGCCTAAAGGTACTGCGACGCCCAGGAGGTCTCCGACGCCCAGGGAGTCTTCTCCAGTTCATGTGGCTTCGCCCGTGCGGGCGCCGTCTCCATCGGCTCCGCAGCCTCCAGTTCGGCCTCAGGTTGATCCTGTTCAGGAAGGTACGGATTCTTATCCTCCTTTTCCGGGCCCTGTAACGTATCCTACGCATTTTTAAAATGCGATGTTTGGCATGTTTGCCAGGGCCTCCCATCATACCGGTGCGCCTTCGGGCCCCGTGGGGCCATTGGCCTTTAATTTGGGTGTTCCCCTTCAATACGCCCAGGCGCCTTTCGTGCCTTTCATGCCGACGGCTCCGGCTTGGCATTCTCCGGCGCCGAGGTCTTCCACTCCAAATCCTCGGATTCATCTGTTGTCGAGTCGGCGCCGCCTCGGATTCGATCGGCGCCGATACTTGGTCCTGAAGGTCCTCCTTCGACGCCGGTGCTGTCGTCACCGGTGTCGCGTCTGGCGCCACCGCCGCCGATTCTGAAGCAGCGCTCCAGGAGGGATGCGCAGAGACTGCTTGAAGAGGAAGAATATAGACAAGAGCAGGAAGAGGGAGAGATTGTCGACTCTGTTGACGAATTTGAGGGCCTACAAGAGGCCAGTGGATTGGATACTTCCCCGGAATGGGAACTCTCCTCACCAAAGGCTGGGGTTTCACAGGATGTTGCTCCTTATCATGTAGTCGTAAGGAAAGCAGCTGAGTTGCTAGACCTGCAGTTGCCTTCAGCTGAAGTTAAATCTAATATTTTAACTGAGGTTCTTAATACATCTTCAGTAAGTGAGCCTCTTCTGCCCTTCAATGAGGCTCTGACAGAACCTATTTTAGAAGCTTGGCAAAGACCCTTGACTGCTCCAGCTGTTTCCAGGTCTATTGCGAGAAGGTACAGACCTGCTCCTGGGGATCCGGCTTTTCTGTCTGCTCATCCATCACCTGAAAGCTTGGTGGTCCAAGCTTCTTGTTCCAAACAGTCATCTGGTTCCTTCCCTACCATCCCGGGGATAGGGATTCTAAAAAGATGGAGCAGGCAGCTAAGAAAGTCTTTTCATCTGCAAGTATGGCATTGAAATCTACTAATGCTACCTGTTTACTTGGAAGATATATCCATGGACTCTTATGTCCATGGATATATCTTCCATCTTATGGACTCTGTAAAACAGTTAGCCCCCAAACTCCCAGAGGATGATCGGGTTAATTTTCTTGAAGCTCTTTCAGACTCTCAGGCAGCTGCCCGTCAAGTTATCCAGTCCGGTTTGGACACTGCTGACTCGTGGCCCGAGTAATGGGATCTTCTGTTGCGACAAGGAGACAAGCTTAGCTAAGATCGTCTGGATTTTCTGCGGATGTTCAAGCAACTCTGTTGGATTTGCCTTTTGATGGTACGAGGCTGTTTGGCACAAAGGCTGACTGCTTTACAGTGCTTTAAAGATAACAGAGCGACTGCAAGATCTCTGGGTCTTCAAACTCAGTCTAGAGGGTACGGCTACAAGCGATATCGAGGATTTGGAAGGGCGGCTTCCTTTCGTGGCCGCCAGAAACCTCAGCAGAGTCAGCAGCAGAACCCCTTGTACAGGTCGTACAGGGGCAAAAATAGAGGCCGTCTTCGAGGAGCCGCTCGGCAACAGTCCTCCTTCTCTTCCTGCCACCGTTGGTGCCACAGGAAAGCAGCTCTAGATCCCCCATCTTAGAGCATGTTGGTCCTGTAGGGTGTCGGGTGTCCCATTTTCTACAAGATTGGAAATCGATTACTTCAGACCGTTGGGTTTTGAATCTTGTAGAGAATGGGTACACCCTCCCTTTTCTAGAGTTTCCTCCTCCTTACCCTCCTCGCCAGGATTGGTGTTCAGAGGACCACTTGCTGCTTTTGCAGCAGGAGGTTCTTGCCTTGCTGCAGAAAGGTGTGATAGAGGTGGTTCCAGAGCAGGAAAGGGGTCAGGGGTGCTACTCCCGGTACTTTCTGATACCCAAAAAGGACGGTCGGTTGAGGCCGATCCTGGACCTCAGGATTTTGAATCTTTACCTCAGGCAGGAAAAGTTCAAAATGTTGACCTTGGCTCAGGTTCTTCTCGCGCTGCAACGAGAAGGCTGGATGGTGTCCATCGATTTGCAGATTGCGCATTTTCATCTTCCCATCCTGAAGTCGCATCGTAAGTATCTCCGGTTCACGGTAGGGTCGCAACACTACCAGTTTGCGGTCCTCCCGTTCGGTCTGACTTCCGCACCTCGAGTCTTCACGAAGGTGATGGCGGTGGTAGCGGCACATCTCAGAAGGTCAGGGATTCCTGTTTTCCCCTATCTGGACGACTGGCTGTTGAAAGCAGAGTCTCCAGAGTTGGTGTTGCGCCACTTGAAAGCAACAACGCAACTGTTGTTCAACTTGGGTTTCTCGATAAATGTACCCAAATCTCACCTGGTGCCTTCTCAGCGCAGCCTGTTCATAGGGGCAATACTGGACACTACTGTGTGTCGGGCATTTCCGCCTCCGCAGAGGATTCTCGTCATTCAGGAGATGATTCCTTTGTTTCACGATGGAGCGGTTGTTCCAGTTCTGAAGGTTCTACGCCTGCTCGGTCTGTTCGCTTCCTGCATACTGTTGGTCAGTCATGCACGCTGGCACATGAGGGCACTCCAGTGGTGCCTCCACAGGCAGTGGTATCAACACAACGGAGATCTCGGGGAGAAGGTCAGAATCTCCAGAGACACTGCAGCGGAGTTGACTTGGTGGGGTGTGCTGGGCAACCTGTCTCAAGGAAAGCCCTTTCAGCCTCCTCCGCCGGTGGCCACAGTGATTACGGATGCCTCCACTCTAGGGTGGGGTGCTCATCTGGGGGATCTGGAGGTCAAAGGTCTTTGGTCTCCATAGGAAAGGTTGCTTCACATCAACCTTCTGGAATTGCGGGCGATACGTTTGGCGCTAAAGGCTTTCCTTCCTTCCCTTCGCGGTCAGTCAGTTCAGGTCCTGACGGACAACACTACCGCGATGTGGTACATCAACAAACAGGGAGGTGTAGGGTCGTATCGCCTCTGTCGAGAGGCTCTGCGACTCTGGTCCTGGACTCAGGGCCATCAGATTTGTGTTTGCAAATCATCTAGCCGGTGTGCTGAATGTTCGTGCGGACGGTCTCAGTCGGCATTACTCGGCCGATCACGAGTGGCGGCTTCATCCGGAGGTGGTCCATCACATCTTCGAGATGTGGGGGTCTCCTCGGTTGGACCTGTTTGCCACTCACGAGAACGCGCACTGTCCGTTGTTCTGCAGTCTCAAGTATCCGATACAGGGAGCCCTGGGGGACGCGTTTCATTTGGATTGGAGCTCGCAACTCCTTTACGCGTTTCCTCCCATACCCTTGATTCCTCGGGTTCTGAGGAAGATTCGCCTAGACCGGGCCCAAGTTATATTGATCGCTCTGTATTGGCCAAGAAGGGTGTGGTACACAGATCTACTTCACCTCTCATCGCACCCTCCGCTCCGTCTCCCTTTCAGGGCAGACCTCCTCTAGCAATCGCAGGGGCGGGTTCTACACCCCCACCTCCAGAGCCTGCACCTACATGCCTTGAGATTGAACGGGGCAACCTGAGTTCTTTCTCTCTCCCACCGGATGTGGTGGATGTAATTTTGTCATCCAGGAGGCACTCCACCAAATCTGTGTATTCCTCCAGGTGGTCCAAGTTTGTAAAGTGGTGTGGAGAGATGGCCATTGATCCTTTAAAGGCTCGTTTGTCTGATGTTGAGTTTCTCTCTTTCCCTGGCCCAGCAGGGTTGTGCTGTGGCTACAGTTAAAGGTTATTTGTCGGCTTTTATTTGTTTGCCGGACCAGCCATCTTTATTCAAATCTGCTGTAGTTATGAGGTTCATTAAGGGCCTTACAAATAAGTTTCCTCCCACTCCTTTCATTATGCCTCAGTGGGATTTAAATCTTGTTCTTACTTTTCTAATGGGTTCTCCATTTGAGCCTCTTCATAGTTGTCCTTTGAGGCTTCTCTCTTTAAAAACGGTTTTCTTGATTGCTATTACCTCGGCCAGGAGGGTAAGTGAGCTTCAGGCTCTTAGTTCTAAGCCTCCATTCTTGACCATTCATGCAGATAAGTTGGTTCTTAGGACCAGGGCTGCTTTCCTTCCTAAGGTGGTTACTCCTTTCCATTTGAGACAGTCCATTACCTTACCTACCTTCTATCCTCCCCCTCACCCTTCCAAGGAGGAGGAGAGACTTCATCGCTTGGACCCTAAGAGGGCGGTTAGCTTTTACCTGGACAGGACCAGGGAATTAAGGCTGGATAATCAGCTCTTTGTGGGCTACATTGGTCGGATGAAAGGAAGGGCTGTACACAAGCGAACTCTTTCCAGATGGATCATCTTGTGTATCAAGATCTGCTATGCTCTGGCCAAGAAGGACCCGCCTGAAGGTATCAGAGCTCATTCTACCAGAGCTAAGTCATCTTCTTCTGCTTTGGCTAGAGGTGTTCCTGTTGTTGACATTTGTAAGGCAGCAACTTGGGCCTCCCTCCATACCTTTGCGAAGCATTACTGCTTGGATTCAGAGTTTAGGAGGGACGACCATTTTGCACGCTCTGTGTTGCAAGATTTTTTGGTCTAGTCAGGTGGACACCCTCCTCCGGGAGAGGTACGGCTTTGGGATTCTATTCAAAAGGTGAGGAATCCACAGGCAGATATATCCATCAGAAGAACAAGTTACTTACCTTCGGTAACGCTTTTTCTGGTGGATACAGTATCTGCCTGTGGATTCCTCACTGTCCCACCCGCCTCCCCGTTGTCCACCTGTTTCTACCAAAAAATTGCTATAACTGTTTGACATGAATGTTTTTAATATGTCTTTTTCATGCTTACGGTTTGATACTGGAAAATGCTTGGTTTGTTGCCCTTTTTCCATGCTATTATTGGTTATGCTATGTGTTCTTGCATTTGTTTATATATTTTGTATACGTGTGAAAATGTTGTCGGTCCGTCTGTTTGCCTCAAGGGCACGGAAAAAATGGGTGGAACTGACGTCAGCACGCCGGCGGGTTCTTCTTATGGCTCCGATGACGTCATACGGAGTCGCGAGCGGAGCTGTGCTATTATGACGTCCTCGTCGACGTGGGAGAGCTAGGAAAAGAATTTCCGCAGAATGCTGGCGCAGGGTTATTCAAAAGGTGAGGAATCCACAGGCAGATACTGTATCCACCAGAAAAAGCGTTACCGAAGGTAAGTAACTTGTTCATCTGCAAGAAACTAAACAATCAGAAAAGGGAGCCAGTTGTTTGTCCCTTTTGCACCAACAAGAGATGGCTCACTGGTGACAGAGAGGACCCATCACATGATGGATAGTACATACAATCCAGATTTGGTGCAAAAAAGCAGAAGAGCAACCAAGAGCCCACTTTACAAGGAAAAGGGGGGGGCAAACGTCGCATTTTGGAGAACTTTTACATTAACTAAATCTGTATGGCAGCTACTTGGTTGTCTATACACACCTTCACCAAAGGCTATTGTGTGGACATACAAGTCAATAGAGAAAGATGGGTGGGAGAGAAGGTATTAAAACACCTGTTTGCAAGCCCAAACTCATTTGCTGCAAAATCAGTGTATAGCATGTGAATCTAGTAATGATTCATGCTGCAAAAAGAAATGTTTACTTACCTCGAGGAGTCTAATGACACAAATTTACCTAGGCACTCTTCAAATTTATAAAACACTACAGTTGAATAGTGTAACCAGTCTGTATAGGAATCTATATATCAATTCACAGGCAAATAATCCAACAAGTCAACTTGAGCAGTAAAAAAAGTCTTTTAATCTACTGATATTGTTTCATTGCTAATTGTGGTGATCTTATGTTTTGCAACACAAAAAATAATCAACAGTTACAGGTATTATTTTCTTTTATGATTTCCCATAGGTCCTGTTCATATAACCTTTACTACGTTGTCTTGGATGGAAACAGCCGACACGTGTTTCGTTACGTTAGTAACTTCTTCAAGGCTGTAAATAATATGAACATCAGTACAAAAAAATGTTATACAAAAAGCTAATGAAAAAAATAAACAATATTTAAAACCATTAAGTGATTTCTTCTTTGTGGTCCTACTATTTTAATAGGAACAAAGGGGAAAAGATATAAGAAGAACCAAAGCAAACCATCACCACGATAACGTCAAAACTATAAATAGATCAGAAAGGCCAGAATAGAAATCCCATGTGCAGAAAGTAAAACCTATATCTCAAATAGATGAAAAATAGGAAAGCCAAAATTCCAATAAGGAAAATACACTTTAAGTGCAAAAAGAAAAAAATAATTTTTAATCAAAGAAGGGATGCACGAATAATTATATAATTAAAGAAAAAGGTAAAATACCTCATACTAAAAGATGCGAAGCGCAATCACTATGATAGATGACTAAATCTACCTTCAAAAATCCATAAACGACAGTCCAAATAGTAGGTAACGTTCCCATGGACACAGGGATCACCCGTACCATGTATGTCGGATATTGAGGGACCTTTGAAAAAAATATATATAATAGAGAAACATAAGCATAATGCAAATGTAATACTGGAATTAAAATAAGATCTTAGTGGCCCTTATTTGATAAAAATACACCACTTACAATTAATGTATGTCAGCCGCCTGAAAGTAGATCAATCTTTCAGAAAAGATCCACTTGCATAAGGTGTCTTCTCATAATGGTCTAACTAATGGCAATATTCGCCTATAGGAAAAATAAATAGCGTCCTTGTAAAAACATGTACCCAATAGGGTGCGCAACAGAAGGAATTTGAATGACTCCCCCTATCCTCTTGATACTCTTAATTTATCGTGCCCCTAAAATCAAAAGGACGAAAATGGTCCATAAGTTTGTCTGACCAACATGGAATAATAAAAATAAGACTTACAAATAAGTGTTAATCCTGTTTCGTATATATGACGTAGGTTTGTTGAATAAATGATTCAAGTGAAGGTCCTATACACCGAACAAAAAGAAGAGTGACCGGTTGACCAGCACCAAACACTTATTTTGAATAACATATATTCATCTCTATATACAAGTTCCTTAACTTTAGTCCATTTCCTTATATGTTATATTTGTCTCGGTCAATTAAATTTCAGTATTAATATCAAAAATGCCGGAAGCAATGAGTATAAAGATTATTTAGCCCTATCTGTTTAAAAATAAGGGCGGCCAAATATATATATCTAACAAAATTGAATGTGAAAAGCAATTTAAGAGGGAAACCAGTTTAAAATCACTCGCAGTATATAACTTCTGTAGATTCCTGTCCCATCTAATTGTGTAATGAGACGTAAATTTCAAAAGGGAACACATGTTGAAAGTTAATCGCAGCATTTGTTTGCTATAAATCTCTGTCCCAAACAGTTCCATCCATGAAGTCTTTCAAAACACACTGAAGGGCTACTTTATGGCTAACAGTCTTATCAAATCCAAGAGAAAACGAAAAGACGAGAGTCCTTCCAAACATTTCACCCCTTTTGTACCAAAAGTCCTTGACTTACTTGAAGATTTTATTATGACTTCAAGGGCTATGATAAGCCTCCTAAATTCAAAGAAAAGAATTAGAGATAAGTAAACCATAAACGAAACAGCAAAGGAGCTAGGAATAGGGCTGTCAATTAGCAATTGCCCTATTCTATATCACAATTACAAAAACCGTGGGAGCTTCCTTTTTGTTTACCTTATTTTGGCGCAGAGCGCCGTGTTCAATCGTGGCGTCCCTCGACAAATAAACAATTCCTTCTCTCCCAACGGCACTATTTGTATGTGCCGATGCCGCCCTATAGGTCAAACCTTAGGCGGGTTTTTTTAACGTCGTAACTAACCGGGCAACTCCTCCTCGAATACGTTAGTGCCAGAATGTTATGAAGCCCTTAATCTAAGAGTAGAAGAAGGACTTCAAAAATTACCGGTATGCTAGGATGGCGGCCATGTTTGAAAGGAGTGAATATATACGAGTTCCATTGATAGTAGCCCATAACAAAAAGCGATGGCAAGTAGATGAAATAATGACATAAAAAGCTTGGTAGTCAGTTTAACCTATCAAGATTTAAATTTTAAATAATCCCAAAAATAGAAGAAAAGAAAAGAAAGAAAAGAAAATGTGAAACGCCCCAACACCACCTACATCTTAAGTCATTTGAAGTTAGTTATGCATAGAAATTGGATATCACATATTATGTCATTCCACATGTTTGCACAATGTAATATAATACAAGGCTACAGTATGTGTAATACAAGACTACAATTCGATTTCTAAAAACCAGTCTGACAATAATTTAAGGTACGTGAGCATGACATAGCAATACATTCACCATACTAAATGTGTCAGAGAACACTAGATTCACAAAAGAGATCTCATGAATCCTAAAGCACGCACAATCTTTTGAAATACACACAGTTTCCCTTGTTTAGAATAGAGACATATTAAACTTAAAGCAAAATCAGATGGTATTAATGCAGTTTGTATCCAAACTATACACAGATACAGTAACATGTCTTAAAGGTCAAGCCAAGATGATAACAAATAGAGCAAGTTCAATCAGTGGCATAGAGATTAAATTTCAATCTGTAAGAAATACATGTAATTCCCTATCGATGTTCAAGCCCCGCTCTACAGCCCAAAGACGAAGTATCCATTGCGATTCCGCAATTTAAAGAACTGAGTACAACCCAAGATAATGCTCAAGATGGATCTAACTGTGTGAATGTGACTCCTTCCAATGATGTAAACATAGTGAACTTATCCAATTTGACGCTTTCCAAAGATGTTACCAATGTTCTTGTTAAAGGCTTAGGTTTTTGTCCAACTACATGACCAGACTTTGTAAATATCCATATTGATTTGTTTAAATTTACTAGACGTGCTAAATTAAAAAAGTTCTTTGAGGACAATCCTATGCCAACTCAACTTGCTACTACTAATGCACCATTATGCAATAAAACAATTCAAGATGTGCACAATATACATCTACTGTTGTCTTTGGAGAATGATTCAGACACTATGTTAGACACTTTATCGGAACTTGATATTATGCCAAATCTTAATGTTGATAGTGGTCTTAAATTAAAATCTAAATTTGTCCCGGCCTTGCCTTTAGACAATTTGATAGATTGCTTTCACAAAGCTGTTACAAAAGATTTACATTTGTTAGAGGAGAAATGTAAGAGCCAAGGTGTGAAACCTCTGTTCAATCTGACAAAGAATGAATATCAAGCCCTTCAAACATTAGCTGCTAACAACGATGTTGTTATCAAGGAAGCAGATAAGGGCGGCAATATTGTGGTGATGCAAGATGTGGACTATATACAGGAAATTGAGAGACAGTTAGGAGAAGGGATGGCATACACAAAACTTGTCTCTAACCCGTTGAAGGAGGTCACAAGTCACATTGAAGAAAGACTTACGTTTTGGCAAGAACGTGGCCTTATTTCTGACATTGAATATAGATATCTGTTTACTCCATTGCCAAGAGCACCTTGTATATACATGCTCCCTAAAATTCATAAGACAGGCAATTTTCCACCAGGGAGACCGATTGTCTCCGGCATTGGGTCACCCACAGAACGCTTGTCGGAATATATTGACATCTTTTTACAGCCCCTGGTATTCAACTTACCATCATATCTTAGGGATACAGGGGATCTCCTTAGTAAACTAGAAGACATAGAATGGACTGGGGAACTTGCATTTGCCACATTAGATGTGTGCTCCCTATACACAAGCATATCAGTTAATCAAGGTCTACAGGCTTTGCGGGACTCATTATCGTCAAGAGATGCCACTCTTTTTGAACACACAGAAATGGTGCTAGATCTTACCCGGTTAGTGTTAGAGAACAATGTATTTTTACATCAAGATACTTGGTTTAAACAGTTGATGGGCGTAGCTATGGGGTCAAAATTTTCACCATCGTTCGCTAATCTGTATATGTGCAGATTTGAAGCCAAACATCTGTGGGCTAATGGTCCCCCTCAACTGACTGGTCGGATAGTTTATTGGGGTCGGTACATAGATGATATTTTTGTTATCTGGGCAGGCAACAAATTGGAGTTTGAATCTCTGACGGAATATCTTAATGATAACAGTTTTAATCTTAGATTCACCTCGAAATACAATGATTCTGAAATAGAGTTTCTGGATGTGGTGATCTACATCAAAGATAATAAAATAATGTCTCGTCTATATAGAAAACCAACATCATGCAATTCAATACTGCATGCTTCTAGTGCTCATCCTAACACACAGGTTAATGCAATTCCATTAGGCGAAATGACTCGTTTAAGGAGAAATTGTAGTGAGGACAGCATCTTTCTTCAGGAACTAGATAATCTAGAAGACCGTTTTAAGAACAGAGGATATACTTCATCGGTCCTCAACCAGTCTAGGAAACAGATTATGAAAACAAATAGACACACGCTTCTAAGAAAAAAGAACAAGAAGGCCCAGAACAAATATAGCAACAGACTTAGTTTTGTAACAGGATACAACACACATAGCCATGCCATTTATAAAATCTTATTAAAGCATTGGCATCTCCTAACTCTGGATAGGTCATTGGAGAAATACATCACAAGAAACCCCAGAGTAGTCCACAGAAGGGGCAAGACCCTTAGAGACATTCTGTGTTCTAGCTATCTCCCACCCAAGTCTGAGAGACTGACATGGCTACCGGACAAACCAAGAGGGTTCTATAGCTGCACTCGGTGCAACATGTGTGCGTTTGCGTGTAATAAGATCAAGGAATTTAGTTATATCACGACCACTGTGTACCAGATCAGACATTTTATAAATTGCAACTCCAAAAATGTAGTTTACTGTATCCGTTGCCAATGCGGACAAATTTACATAGGGAGCACGATACGTCCACTTAAGGAAAGAATCCAAGAGCATATGAGGGCTATACGTAATGATGATATGAGCTATCCTCTTGCGGTTCATTTCAATACATGAAATCCAAATTTAAATCTGGCAAGTATCAGCTTCCATGGAATTGCTCAGATACAGAATGACCCTAGGGGTGGGGATAAGACAAAGGTACTCAGAAAAGCAGAATCGCAATGGATACTTAGTCTTCGGGCTGTAGAGCGGGGCTTGAACATCGATAGGGAATTACATGTATTTCTTACAGATTGAAATTTAATCTCTATGCCACTGATTGAACTTGCTCTATTTGTTATCATCTTGGCTTGACCTTTAAGACATGTTACTTTATCTGTGTATAGTTTGGATACAAACTGCATTAATACCATCTGATTTTGCTTTAAGTTTAATATGTCTCTATTCTAAACAAGGGAAACTGTGTGTATTTCAAAAGATTGTGCGTGCTTTAGGATTCATGAGATCTCTTTTGTGAATCTAGTGTTCTCTGACACATTTAATATGGTGAATGTATTGCTATGTCATGCTCACGTACCTTAAATTATTGTCAGACTGGTTTTTAGAAATCGAACTGTAGTCTTGTATTACACATACTGTAGCCTTGTATTATATTACATTGTGCAAACATGTGGAATGACATAATATGTGATATCCAATTTCTATGCATAACTCTAACTTCAAATGACTTAAGATGTAGGTGGTGTTGGGGCGTTTCACATTTTCTTTTCTTTCTTTTCTTTTCTTCTATTTTTGGGATTATTTAAAATTTAAATCTTGATCGGTTAAACTGACTACCAAGCTTTTTATGTCATTATTTCATCTACTAGCCATCGCTTTTTGTTATGGGCTACTATCAATGGAACTCGTATATATTCACTCCTTTCAAACATGGCCGCCATCCTAGCATACCGGTAATTTTTGAAGTCCTTCTTCTACTCTTAGATTAAGGGCTTCGTAACATTCTGGCACTAACGTATTCGAGGAGGAGTTGCCGGGTTAGTTACGACGTTAAAAAAAACCCGCCTACATACAAATAGTGCCGTTGGGAGAGAAGGAATTGTTTATTTGTCGAGGGACGCCACGATTGGAACACGGCGCTCTGCGCCAAAATAAGGTAAGCAAAAAGGAAGCTCCCACGGTTTTTGTAATTGTGATATAGAATAGGGCAATTGCTAATTGACAGCCCTATTCCTAGCTCCTTTGCTGTTTCGTTTATGGTTTACTTATCTCTAATTCTTTTCTTTGAATTTAGGGAGGCTTATCATAGCCCTTGAAGTCATAATAAAATCTTCAAGTAAGTCAAGGACTTTTGGTACAAAAGGGGTGAAATGTTTGGAAGGACTCTCGTCTTTTCGTTTTCTCTTGGATTTGATAAGACTGTTAGCCATAAAGTAGCCCTTCAGTGTGTTTTGAAAGACTTCATGGATGGAACTGTTTGGGACAGAGATTTATAGCAAACAAATGCTGCGATTAACTTTCAACATGTGTTCCCTTTTGAAATTTGCGTCTCATTACACAATTAGATGGGACAGGAATCTACAGAAGTTACATACCGCGAAGTTTATACTGCGATTAACTTTCAACATGTGTTCCCTTTTGAAATTTGCGTCTCATTACACAATTAGATGGGACAGGAATCTACAGAAGTTATATACTGCGAGTGATTTTAAACTGGTTTCCCCTCTTAAATTGCTTTTCACATTCAATTTTGTTAGATATATATTTGGCCGCCCTTATTTTTAAACAGATAGGGCTAAATAATCTTTATACTAATTGCTTCCGGCATTTTTGATATTAATACTGAAATTTAATTGACCGAGACAAATATAACATATAAGGAAATGGACTAAAGTTAAGGAACTTGTATATAGAGATGAATATATGTTATTCAAAATAAGTGTTTGGTGCTGGTCAACCGGTCACTCTTCTTTTTTGTTCGGTGTATAGGACCTTCACTTGAATCATTTATTCAACAAACCTACGTCATATATACGAAACAGGATTAACACTTATTTGTAAGTCTTATTTTTTATTATTCCATGTTGGTCAGACAAACTTATGGACCATTTTCGTCCTTTTGATTTTAGGGGCACGATAAATTAAGCGTATCAAGAGGATAGGGGGAGTCATTCAAATTCCTTCTGTTGCACACCCTATTGGGTACATGTTTTTACAAGGACGCTATTTATTTTTCCTATATGCGAATATTGCCATTAGTTAGACCATTATGAGAAGACACCTTATGCAAGTGGATCTTTTCTGAAAGATTGATCTACTTTCAGGCGGCTGACATACATTAATTGTAAGTGGTGTATTTTTATCAAATAAGGGCCACTAAGATCTTATTTTAATTCCAGTATTACATTTGCATTATGCTTATGTTTCTCTATTATATATATTTTTTCAAAGGTCCCTCAATATCCGACATACATGGTACGGGTGATCCCTGTGTCCATGGGAACGTTACCTACTATTTGGACTGTCGTTTATGGATTTTTGAAGGTAGATTTAGTCATCTATCATAGTGATTGCGCTTCGCATCTTTTAGTATGAGGTATTTTACCTTTTTCTTTAATTATATAATTATTCGTGCATCCCTTCTTTGATTAAAAATTATTTTTTCTTTTTGCACTTAAAGTGTATTTTCCTTATTGGAATTTTGGCTTTCCTATTTTTCATCTATTTGAGATATAGGTTTTACTTTCTGCACATGGGATTTCTATTCTGGCCTTTCTGATCTATTTATAGTTTTGACGTTATCGTGGTGATGGTTTGCTTTGGTTCTTCTTATATCTTTTCCCCTTTGTTCCTATTAAAATAGTAGGACCACAAAGAAGAAATCACTTAATGGTTTTAAATATTTATTTTTTTCATTAGCTTTTTGTATAACATTTTTTTGTACTGATGTTCATATTATTTACAGCCTTGAAGAAGTTACTAACGTAACGAAACACGTGTCGGCTGTTTCCATCCAAGACAACGTAGTAAAGGTTATATGAACAGGACCTATGGGAAATCATAAAAAGAAAATAATACCTGTAACTGTTGATTATTTTTTGTGTTGCAAAACATAAGATCACCACAATTAGCAATGAAACAATATCAGTAGATTAAAAGACATTTTTTTTACTGCTCAAATTGACTTGTTGGATTATTTGCCTGTGAATTGATATATAGATTCCTATACAGACTGGTTACACTATTCAACTGTAGTGTTTTATAAATTTGAAGAGTGCCTAGGTAAATTTGTGTCATTAGAGCTAACATAGGAGTCCGTTGGTACTCCTATGGGGTCACATCCGTGGTAGCGGGATGTTTTACATTACCTGGAGTGGCACCAACACTGATAGATGAATAAGAAAGAATTTCAGAAAAATACTGCTTTATAACTGAGGTGCTACCCTATATTCCACCGCTACCTTCTCTCTGTGTTTTATTACCTCGAGGAGTAGTTGTGCCAATTGAAGACTTTTTGGGATTTGACACTCCTACCTCCCCATTTATGGTATGTATTGAATTCAACAACGGAGGTAATCTGTTTATACAGCATACAGGAAGCCCAAGATGGACTAAAATCATCTGGGGTGCACATCTGACATCATGAGGCGATATACATGCCACCAAATGGTGGCGGACGATGCTCACAACAACAAAAAAAAGGCGGCCATTCGAGTCCTAACTGCTAGATGATCGAATAATGCACAGCCTGGGAATCCAGAAAAATCTTCAGTCTGCAAAAGTACTTCTACAGCTAAGTAACCATTTCGACGTGGACTTGGATTTGTTTATTTATCAAATTTATAGAGCACAAACTGTCACCTTACCGGTATCCTGTCGCTGCTAGCTTTCATCGTAACATACTGGCTGTAAAAGTGAGCACAAGAAGACCACATTGTTACTTAGGGAAGAACCAAGTCATCAAGGCCTTCCTAAAGTGCAGTAGATCAGTTAATGATCTGAGAGTATCTGATAACTTTTTATAATTGGGCTGCAGTAACTCTAAAGGCCCTACCACCTTGTCTGGTCTTGCAGAATTTAGTTACACAGAGGAGGTTTGCTGAAGCTAAATGGAGGCATCTCCCTTGGGTATATCTCTTTAGGCTCCATTGTCTGGGCACAGGACCCATGCCCTGCAGGGCCTTACAGACGATGCACAGAGACTTAAAGGCTATCCTCTGTTTCAAAGGAAGCCAGTGTAGTTCCTTCATTGCATCAGATGCCAATGATTTTCAAGGTCTGTTTAATGCCTATTTGGCAACTGACGCTTCAACTCTGTGCAGTCTGTTGATAAGATAGTCAGGTGCTCCAAGTAGCAGCATAATACAGTAATCTAACCTGCTCAGAATAACGCTCCACACTATTTGAGATTTAGCTTGAGCCGGCAGCAGTGGAAGAGCTTCCTAAGACAACACAAAAGTTCTAATCATGTCCCTGCTACTTTACTAACATAGTTCTCCAGGAATAATTTCGAGTCAAAGTTGATCCCAAAGTTGCGGACTGTGTCTGTAAGTGTCTGCAGATGATCAGAGGAATTCAGTTTTTCCCCGTTAAATTTGAGGGGATTTGCATTCAACCAGTTTACAATGTCTGCCATGCAGTTAGAAAATGCATCAATGACATCCTGCTGGCTACCATTGATGGACCGAATGAGCTGCATGTCATCAGCATAGTTAATTGGTCTAATAATATGGGGTTTGATAAGAGTAATTAGCGGCCTCATGTAAATATTAAAGAGCATAGGACTGAGAGCGGAGCCCTGTGGAACTTCATGTTGGGTAGATTTAAAAGCAGAATGGTAAGGGGCAATGCAACCGCCTGACACCTATCTGGAAGATAGGAGCTTATCCACTTCAATACGGTCACACCAATTCCAGTCAAGATGAGTCTATTCAAGAGGATTTGATCGTTGACCGTATCCAAGGCGGCCAACAGATCGAGCAGTATAAAAACCGTGGATTGGCCGGTGTCCACCCTCAGCCGGAGTTCTTCCATGGCAACGAGTAGGGCCGTTTCACTCTCATGCCCTGGCCTAAAGCAGAACTGTTCCTCCGCTAAAAGAGAGTGGTTTTCCAAATAGTGGGACAACTTCCTACTAACAAAGCGCTCAATAATTTTTACTAGGAAAGGATGGAGTAATATTGCCCTGTAATTACTGAGAATCAATAGATCTGCCGTAGTTTTTGTCAACATGGGGGTGACTATGGCCCTCTTTCACCTTCGTGGGACAGTGCCCAGCTCCAATGATTGGTTACAGATCTGCATTGTAGTAAGGATCAGCTCCTCTGACAACTTCTTCCATACCCTATGTGGTAGAGGGTCAAGATGAGGTGGACAGCGAAATGGCCCGAAAAGCCTCCTCAGATATTGGGTTCAGAATTTTGAACCTGTGAGAGCAATTATCTACAGGATTGGTCCCATCGTGCAATTTGATCACACTTGGTGCCGTGACTTCAGTATTAGAGGAAATTTGATGTGACTGATTCCGTACTTCTATCAGGATACTGTTCAATCTGACCCTTCCCTATCGGTTCAAGGGGGCCTCCAATATCCTTCAAAATCTTGCTTAGCATCTTCTTAAAGAAGTCAGCAAGATTATCGCAGAGATCTTGCAAAGGCGTTATTTTGCGTTTTTGACACTCTGGGTTAGACAGGTCACGCAGAATGTCGAAGACCTTCTTTGCACTGTTAGAAGCGGTCATAATAGTGGTGGCATAGTATTCGGCATTTGCTTTACCTACTTCCCTTTTATATTCATTCAGAGAGTACTTTAAACATTTGTTATCCTCTTCTGAATACGACCTATGCCATTGCCTTTCTAGTTTTTTTATAAGCTTGTATTAAGTTTATACCAGGCCCTGCCTTTCCTTGTTATGACTGAGCACGACTTTGGAATATGAGGTTCCTTTAGATTAAGGAGGAAGGCTATTAGTCCTTGGTAGGTCCAGCACAGGGTAGAGACCTCTTTTACTAGGATTGGCCTGTCGGAAGAAAAGATGAGGTCGAGGGTGTGCCCACCCCGGTGTGTAGGGTCTTGCACTAGCTATTGTAGTCTTAGAATTTCACCGGCATCCTGCAGCTCTTTAAAAGGAGGTGATAGATCCTCCCCAGCCCACATATTAAAATCTCCTAGTAGAAAGAAGTTAGAATGGGCAAGGGCCATATTGGAGATAACCTCAATGGGAGGTTTAAGGTGAGGGTTCGGAGGGCCTTTGGGTCCAAAGCAAAGAACACCTGAGAACACAGAGCCCATTTCCGACTTCAAAGTAAACCCCAATAGTTCCTGGCCTGATATTTCATCAAGAGTGAGCACAGAGAAGTTCCATTTTCCCTTGTAGATGATGCCCACTCCACCCCCAATCCCGTTTAGGCATGATTTGTGCATAACTTTGTAACCCAGGGGGCAGGCCATACCTAGGTCAATGTCAGAGTCAGGAGTGGTCCACGTTTCAGTGATAGAAAGTACATCCAGATTCTATGTATCAATTAAGAAATTAATTTCTGTGGAGTGCTTCACTAGGGACCTGACGTTTAATAAGCCAGAGCTCAGAGTGGTGGATCCTTTGGTGTCAGTATAGGGCGAAGGGCTGATTCCTGCCTCACTAAGGGTCGGTACGGGTTAGGGCTAATCTTAGGCTCGATTGGGACCGGTGTGGACAGAGGGTTCTCATTCAGCTTAAGAATCTGCAGCAACTGGTCCCTTAAATAGCAGATCCTAGGGCCAGAATCAGCCGTGCGTGACTGATGGAACCCGTGAGCACAACCGGCAAAATGGCTGGCGCTGTGCATGGTTGGTGTGTAGATGGGCTCGCCTTAGACACGCCTTCAGCCCGCGGTCGCACCAGCGTTTGTCTTAGTCTTCCAAGCTGAAAGACTAGACTGGCACCCAAGATGGCGACCGGCGTCTACTCGCTCTGACGGGCAAGGCATGTAACTAAAATGCAAAAACAGTACAGTACTTTAAAAATGCTACACATATTAATTTTTAAAAGAATTCAGACCCGTTTCAAATGCCCCCAATCAATTGTGCATATGCGCTGTTTAGATAGCCGTAATGCCGTGATGAACTTGGTAGTTGAATCGACTCCCTAATGTTGTGGGGATTCTGGGAAATATAGTATGGGGTTTAGGTGGGAGTCAGGAGTAGTTCCTATTGGTTATTTTTTCTGTGATGCTGCTGTTCAATAAAGTCAAGACAGAAATCCTCGTCTTTTATCTGGAAATAGAAGATGTCTGCTGAACTCGTATGTAAAAGACTTTGTGGAATGTTGAATTGAGGAGTATAGATTGTGTGATATCTGCATATGGGAAATATACGTCATTTAAGTATTGTAACTTTAATGCAGACATTGCCTCGGGGTTGGAAATTTAGAAAATATTAACTACAGAGCTATGCTCACTGTTTTCTAACTTTTGTAGAATGGTTGTACTAACAACTCATTTTATTAGTAGTCCTTGTAATGTATGTTTATTTTTTTAGGTAAAGCATGATGATGAAGACTTTGGATGGGGAGTGGTGGTTAATTTTTCCAAGAAATCAAATGTAAAGGTAAGATTGTGCCTGCAATCAGTCTCTGAAGTAATGTAATGTTGGACAGAGGATGATATACCTTAGTTGCCAGTCTGTTCCTGAGCTTAATTGTGTTAAGTATTATTTTCTGTAATACATAAAGGCTTCAGGTGCTGTCAGTTATTTTACTTTTCAAGATAAATTATTTCAAATCAATTTTTCAATGTTTCAGCAAATTAGCCCCACTAAGTACACATTAAAATATTTCCTTAATCTAAATACAGATAAAACACATGGAACAACACTCCAAGGCCTAAACACATATTACACTTAATGGAATCTAAAAATGAAAAAAATGAAGTTACAACTAATCGACGTACGTCTGAATAACATTGTCTCAGCAAAGTTCACTTCAAAAATGGCTCCTGTCGAAGTCAACCCAAGCAGAATAACGGATAGCACGATAGACGCCAAAGGACCTACTTTCCCAATAGAGGTGCTGGCAGAGGCAGAGGAACATTTAGATTAGTTTCAATAAAATGTAACCTATAGAATAGTTGGATTGTTGTTTACACTATCCTTCTGTTGGCTACACATTTTCAACATCATTACATAGATCTCTAGCATATCACAAGGCAGATGCAATTTTCTTAATACAGTAGTAACAGCATTGCTTAATTAATTTATGCACAACTTAAACAGCGCGTCCCACACAAATTCATTATACAGTTAAAAGGCAAGTGAAGAACGTGCAAATAGATGCATATAGGCCACGCCTCACCCAAAGCAGCTTCATTAGTAGAATCTTAACTTCCATTGTACATTCTCAGTATATCCAAGTCGAATATTAACGGTGGCTAGTGACTTTAACATGTGGCCAAATTTTCCATAGGCAAGAAGCTATGGAATTAAAAATAAATTTATCATCTGTCCTAAAACAGAAAGAAAGTACAGACCTAGTAGAACTAATACCATCAATTCTAAATAGAGGCAGAAGCCATCTTTTACGTGCAAAAAAAGATTTTGTGCAAAAGAGCAGGTGGTGTATAATATTATCCTTTCTCCCGAACATTATCACAAAATTCTCTTCCCATAGGGAGCCTTGCACACCTAAAAAAATATTCCGTAGCAGGCAAGGTCCCCAACCTGAGCTTAATACAAAATGTACGTTTCAGCTCGGGGTAGATCATATCCAGATACAACTTACTACCTGGGCCTTGCCTGATAATGAAGTAAACTCCCAATACGCTTCCTGGCCTTATTGTGGAAAGCTTCATCTCCCACCTTAGTGTATAGTAACGCTCCTTCACAAGTTCTGTTGTATCCCATCCCATCCCTTTTGGGTTGGTTCATAGTAACCCCAGTTGTTAATCAATGTATATACTCTTCACATGAGCCAACCAATTACTTTGGCTCAGAATGCTGGCATTTTCCAGCAATTTTAAGTAAATTGTTGCTTTCGGGTTCCTCACCAGCCTAATCCAATACAACACTGGTTTTAATACTGCTAATTCAGGCCAAGTTCCACATAGAGGGCTAGCCGGGGAGTATAAAAAATGTGGGCACTCAAAGATGAAAATGTATTTCCTCGAAATATGCAACTCTGGTTCTAATGTGTTGTTTTATTATTTGTTACTGGAAAACAAGTGCATACAAATCCGGCAAGAAATTTGACACAACTTGAAAGAACAACTAATTCAACAGTTTGTGGTCTAATGATCTTAATTTCCTGTTGAAAGTTAGCCTTTCAAAAAGTTACTAAGAATGCAAATGCAATTCACTCAACTTGCTTTGCTTTTACTTGGTTGTCTAGTGCCACCAGATAAGTTAAATCATGCCTTGCCCCTCTGAGAGCTTTACAAAATGAAGTCCCCTTTAAAAATGCTGCCCAAAGTGTATTTTTTCTTTTTAGGTATGCTGATAATATGCAAATTCATAACCTATTTAAAATGGGTAATGTGCAACTTGATTCATAGTTTAACTGTGAACGTATTCTAGATTGACATGCAGTGCATTATTCAGCAATGCTATAACAGCATCTCATTTTCTCAATTTTAACTTTTAATGTATACATTTTCCCACAGAATTCTCTCCCTATGAATACTCCTTCCAGGCTTCAGACTGCTCCAGAAAATGTTCTCCCTAGCTATAACTCTTCAGCATCTGCAGGTGATGTTATGCTGCTCCTGCCAAGTCATCACCTCCAGATGTGAAGAATTAGGCACCTGCCGAAGCTGATATCAGTTATTGTTTTTCCACACATCTTCGCCATATTCCAAAGCTCTCTCTCTACCTCACCAACAGATTAATTTGCTATGCAACAGCATATAGGTCTCCTTAAAAGGGCTTCAGGCTTCAAGCCTTGCTGGAGGTGCGGCAAGATATTGCCTCTTTTGGACCCCCAAGTTTGACTGTATGTGATGTATGGGGTTGGAACATGACTTGGCAGCTTGCAGCTCTTTTTTTCCTCCGGACAAGGCCATCAGGGAGTGGAGATCATAGTTTTTTTTTTTTTAGTTAAGGCCTGCAGGGAGACTCCCAAGTGGACTCCCCTCCCAAAAGTGAGTCACCTTCTGGGAAGCATTCTCCTAAGAGGTCTTACCACAAAAACTCAAAGTGCGTTAAGAAAGATAAGTTCTCTTTTTGAGGAAGCAGTTCTGATCCAGGGCCTGCTTGGAATCTCAATGCTGTTCCGCACAGAAACAAATAGCCAAAACCAGTATTCCCAGTCCTTCTGGTTACCTACAAAAGTCGAGGCCTTTCACCTAGCAATGCTGGATAGTTTCAGGACAGCTCCTCAGCCCTCTAGGCTACTCCCCAGTTTGGGTGTTATGTGGTGCATGAATCTGTTACTGCTGCTCTTGGCAACTTCAACATTGCGCCTCTATGAGCTCCAGTGCCTAAGGCAAACTTGGAAACATCTAAGGTGCTGCCCCCATCTGTTCAGGCCTTTCATCTGCGCCATTCTCGAAGTCTACAATGATGACGTCCAGAGAGCCAACCCTGGCACCAGCAAAGTAGTCCATAGAAGTTGACTACTCATCTGATAATCTTCTGCCACATTGAAAACTGACGCCAGCATTTACTTGTACTTGCAGAATGATAGTTATCTAGACACTTCACCAGGTGTGGGGGATTTCCTACCCCTCTGGTCCTTTTTCAGAGGAGGTTTCCTCTTTCACAACAGTTAGAAGGTGGTGGAGGTCTTGGATCTGCCTTTTGTTCCTCTTGCTTCCAGTCAGTGAGGCTGTACTAGATCCTATAATGGCTGCATGAGAGAAACCATTTAGTTGCCCAGCAGTCCCTAGGCAGTTCACCAGATGCCATAGGCCTGCTCTGCGTGATCCGCTATTTTTGTCCTCCCAATGTGACCGGTGAGTTTGGTTGTTCAGGCGTCTTCTAAGCGGAACCCAAACATGTTCCCGACAGCTATCCTAGATCGGGAATCTAAGAAGCTGACCTCTGGCACTTTAGTTTTTAGAGCAGCGAATGCCAACTGCCTGCTAGACCAATATGGGAAAAGGCAAAACTTATTTATCAGTTTGCTAGAACAGAAATGCAGGGCTATGGTTCTCGTCTTAGGCCTGACATCCCCTGCACAGGTGTTTCACCTACAGTATCAGATGTTCCGAATTTATTATAAGGCAGTGCAGACAAAGGCAGCTGCCTCAGCCCAACCCGATCCCACATCAAATTCAGTGTCCCTTTCAGTGTAGGGGTGGATCTAGGAGTCTTCAGCAGCAGCCCAAGTCTTCACCATCCTCTGGGGCTGTGTTGCCTCAAATTCCGTTTGAGTACATGCCCCCACCTCACAGCACTAGCTTCTGTTGTGAGGAAAGGTCTTCCATTCTTGGCACTCCATGGCAGGTGATTATACTGGCCGACCGGTGAACCAGCTTATTGATTGGACGTCACTCTTCCTCTCCTATCCTCTCCTCCAGATTACCTGTCTTCCATCACAGTGCATGGCTCGATATTGCCCCTGAAAGAGATGGACAGAGGGTTTTACTCCCTTTTCTGCTTGGTTCCCAAGATGGATGGAAGCTTAAGGCCTGTATTGAATCTCCTCTGCCTTCCAAACCTGTTCAGCTGGCAGGACAAGGTCAAGATTGTGTCCCTCAGCCAGGTACCTTTGGACTTGAACTTGAGAAATTGGTTGGCGTACCTGGACCTCTAGGATGCCAACAACCATCTTCTGGTCCTCCCTGCGCATAGGTGCTATTTTAGGTTCACAGCGAGATCCCAACACTATCAGTGTGTAGCTTTCATGTTCAGACTGACAATATCACCATGCTTCTTTACAAAAGTGCTGGGAACTTTGACATGTTTGCTTCGGAGATGGTGAGTCTATGTACGTCAGTATTTGGATGACTGTGTTAAAGGCAGGATTCCCAATGCTGGTCCAGGAGCATCTCTGGTGCACTAGAACTCTCTCTCCACAACCTGGGCTTTACCATCAACCTACAGATGTCTCTCCTCACTCTCACACAGTGAATTACATTTATTGGGACCATGCTCTGTGCTACACCTACAAACATCTTCTTTGCTCCTCAGAGGATCACAGATATTCAGACACTAATTAGTTTCTGACTTGGATTCCAGTTCCAGTAGGTCTTGTGCCTGCTAAGCCTCATGTTCATCCTGTTGGTGCTTCATTCCTGATGGCAGATAAGAGTGATCCACTGGTGTGTGAAGAAGCAGTGGCTGCAACAGCAAGGAAGTCTCCAGGCTTAGGGGCACAAGTTACAGTCGGTACAGCCAGGATCTGCACTGGTGGATCGACCCTCCAAACTTCTAAGAAGTCACCCATTGAGCCCGCCCCACAGGCTCTGGCTACCGTGGCCAAGGACACCTCTCTTCTGGGCTGGTGTGCTGATCTTGGTGACATGATGGGGTGTGACCTTTTGAGCAGTGCCTGCACATAAATGTAATTGAGCTGCTGGTGGTCTGTCTTGCCTTGACAACCTTTCTATTTCAACTCCACCACAGAGCAGACAGGGTGGTGTGGGGTCGTGGACCATATGTTGGAAGGTGCCCTGTGGATGTGGGAACAGCACCGGAGAATCTTCCCAGTAACATCTCACCTACCAGGCTTCCTCATCATGAAGGCGAATGCTTTGTCATCTCACTGGAGGACCACAGGTGTGAGTTTCACCCCAAAATGACGAGATGACCTTCAGATTGGGGTTTCCATTAATTGATCTCTTCGCTGGAGCCCAGAACACAGTGTCCCGAACCAAACACTTCCATCTAAATGGTTACCTGAGTAAGGCCTTCAGATTCGACTGGTTTCAGGACTTGTACAGTAGGTAGTATCTAATTTCCGTATGGTACAAATTATTACTCTTTAATTCCTCTTCCACACCATCTAAGAAGGAGAAACGTCTATAGCTTGAATCCCGGGCATGCAGTGTTGTATTATATCAACTACACACAACAGTATGAAGTCCATGGTCTGCTTTTTGAGGGCTTCACTGGAGGTAGAAAGATCTGGGTGGTGACCAAACATATAATTTCTCATTGGGTCATCCTTTGTATCAAGATATGCTGTGCCCTGGCCAACTGGGACCCTACCCCCATTTTCTAGGCCGTCAATCAGGTAGCAGTCTCAACTTTTGAGTTGTAGCCCACTGGTAGTAACTGCAGGTCTGGGCCTGCCCTGATTTTCTTAGAGCGTGACTATACCCTCTGTGTACATATACATTATTCACTGCTTGGTGCATCACTTGATTATCACGTGCACCACACCGCACTTAACACACACCTGGTCCTGAAGAAGCGCCACAGATCCTACGGGACCCCAGAGGCGCGAAACATGTTGACCTTTTGAGTTACCCAGGCACATTACGCTTTAGAGGTAACACCCAACCTACGGGTCTTTTTATTTTGACACAGGTACCGCCATATTAAAACATATATCTTTGGTAACCCGTAGTCAATTTTAACCTTTGCACGCATTCAGCACACACTTAGGACTCCCCCAGCACACCCGCATGCACCATACGGCAGTTCGCAGAAGATCTCTGACAAAGTGACCCTTCGGGGGACCCGTAGGGCATTGCAGCGCCGGCCCGACGAGGAGCAACTACCCGATGATGAAGCATGACATCTTTCGGGGTGTGTGAGGGCAACAAGGGACAAGACTTGTTCTTCCCCTCTCACGATTAAGTCCAGGGCCTAGTACACCTAGCACCAACCCAACCCCCCCGCCCCCTCCCTTTCTGTCTCTATTTCCCCTTAGGAGGAAGCAATATTCTGCAAACCTCCCTAGGAACAGTGTCCTCACCCTTGTGCATTTAAGTCCATTCTTAGACATTGTAAGTGCAGTGCTGCCATTAAGAGTATATGGTGCTGGGAGTTTGTCATTACGAACTCCATAGCACCATAATGGCTACACTGAAAACTGAAGTTTGGTATCAAACTTCTCAGCACATTAAACCCACACTGATGCCAGTGTGGGATTTAATGAAAAATGCACACAGAGGTCATCTTAGAGATGCCCTCTGAAAACTAACCTACCACTAGTGTCCAGGCCGAGTGGCTGCTTTCAGCTGCCACCACCAGACATGTTTCTGGACCCCTGGGTCGAGAGCCTGCTGCTCTCGGGGGCCTGAAACAATGCACATCCTGGTACGAGGTGCCAAGCCTCCTCCCCCAGGATGGGCAGGGTCCACGAAGGGGAAGCTTCAAAGGCTTGCCGCATTTGTGAGCTTCCCCAGGCCACTTGCTGCTTTCAGCTACTGGTCCCCACTGGTTCTGACCCCTACTTTGGGCGGGAGAACCGGCGGGAAAAACAAGTGAGGAAGAGAGGTGTGACCACCTCTGTCAATTCCACCCCTCAGGTGGGGGAGGCGAGGTGAAGCACAACTCTCAGTCCCCGCCATCTTGCAGATGGGGGGGGACTCAGCCAACCAGGGAAAGGCTTATGCCCCTTCCCACTGGAGGGTGGCATAATAGGGGGTGTACCCACCCCAGGGAAGGGACCCATTGGTCCCAACCTTTTTACCTACCTGTAACGCCCCTAAATCAAGTATTTAGGGGCACCCCTGAACCTTGCTTCCTCAGACCAGAAGAAACTACAAGAAAAGAAGGACCGAACAGCCGTGCCAAAGCTAACAAGAGGAAGACGCCCACTGACTTGGCCCCTGTCCTACCGGCCTGTCTCCACCTCGAACCTGCTCCTGCAAAATCCCGGTGTGTCCTGCAGCCAGCAACCTCACAAACCCCGGAGGACCTGCCTGCCTTCATCCACAAAGACTTTGGGGTCGATTCCGATTCGGGCCGGAAAAAGCACCGACCGACACGGAGCCGGAAATAATACCGACCGACACGTACCAGTGGCGCCCGACACGCAAAGTACGATGCAAGGCGTGCAAAATCCGACCGACACGTACCGAACCCAAGCCGAACGACCGAGCCGCACGGAAAACAGCAATCCGGCCGGAAAAACACGCGAATCGAACCGACCAACACGAACCCGGAACAAATCCGACCGAAACGTACCCGCGAACTCCAAAACGCCAAGTACGATGCAAGGCGCGAAAACCACGACCGAGTCGGACGGAGGACAAGCCGTACGACCGACACGCATACAAAACCGAGCCGAAGCAACACAAAACACCGCGACCGACGCGTACGCAGCATAGGAAACTGCACAAACACAGCGTGAACGAAACGGAGAACACCGTACGAGACAAATGCAGGGTCCGACTCGGTCACAAGAACGTTTCCAACATGCACAGACAGTACAAAGGAAAAATCACACAAAAAAGGCCAAACAAGCAATTACAAAGCCAATAAATACTGGGGGGGGGACAGAGAACAAAGACACACCCACAACTCCACCCATATAAAGGACACAAATCACAACCATGATCCTTTGCAAATGCCATTCCACTGCCAGCACCCAAGAGACAGCAACCACACACCCACAGCTCATCCCTCACACAAGCCACACACCATCAGCACACCAACAAATACCTACCTCACATACACCCAGCAAAACACCACACACCCTCACCTGCACACCAACACACACATCACTCACCATCACCACCCATCACCATGCCCCCCAAGAAGAATCACAAGTTCCTAGATTGTGAATTGGAAGTCATGGTAGACGAGATCCTCAGGGTAGAGCCACAGCTGTTTGGCACACTGGTCCAACAGACCCCCATCTCCCAGAAAACCAAGATGTGGGAGAGGATCATCAACAGGGTGAACGCACAATCACCATGTCTGCGCACAAAGAGCGACATCCAGAACAGGTGGTATGACGTGCACAGGAGGGTCCGGGACCTGCTCAAGAAAGACTACCTCAACAGCCAATACACCGGCAGTGGCCCTCCTGCCAAGCCAGTATACCTCAGGCCCTGGGAGGAGAAGGTGCGGGCCATCCTTCCGCCAGTGAGCGTCTATGGTCTAGAGAACATCCCAGAGCCTGGTGAGTACACAACAAATGTACACAATATTCTGCCACAAAAAACACACACACATCACTGTCAAGGGGAGAGTCAAACCATGCACTCATAGCAATTACACAGCAACCAGAACAGAATCATCCCAAAATGTGTATGTCAGTCAGATAAACACAATACATGCCATCAAAAAAGTTACATCCAACCGTGCCATCACATGTACAAACACAACTACAGCTAGGCAGTGGCACAAATAGAACTATCAAACACATCCAGACATGTAGCCACCACACCAACACCAACACACAGTGAAGACCACTCAAAGGAAGGAATTCTGTGTATGCTGGCCAAGTCAGTGTAGCCAATAGCATCATGGGAGTCGCAGTCACACATATTGCCCCCCCACAACTGTCCCATCAACACCACCATGAACCATGCGCACATCACAGGGAGTGGAGAAGGACTCACAAGATGGCTGACACTGGCCACTGCTGTGGGGAGCACAAGGCCCTGCTGGCAACTGTGCACCAACAAACAGCAGGACACCACTGACTGACATCCTGAGAGACAACTTCCACTCCCTGCAATGCAAGCACGTTCCATGGTGGGATATCTGGCTGGCTGGGTGGGAAGGAGGACTTGCAGCACTGACCATAGTCACAAGCACCTCCCCTCACACCCCCTCAACACAAACTCCACAGAACCCACCTGGTAGAATGCAATGCCTCACATCCTAACTCAAGATCCCACAAAGAACCACCACCCTGGGTTATGTTGTGTGAAGCACAGGGACACTCTTGGGACTTTTAGCCAAACAACTGCCAGGACAACACTCCCAGGCATCCTGTCAGCACAGCCAGCCCATCCCACAGGGAAGCAGAGTCAAAAGGAAGGAAGCATGGGCATGCTGGGAAGGGGGGGTGGAGGCAAAAGCATGATGGGAGTTGTAGTCACAACTCTACATCCACCACCACATGGCCCAGCAAGCTCACACTCACGCATGCACATCCCACAGAGAGTGGAAAGGCCCATCAAAGATGTCTGACACTGTTGCTGTGTCGTGGGGAGCACAAGGGCATGCTGGGAACTGCACACCAACCAACAGCAGGACACCACTGTCAGCCATCTTGCCATTGCTCTCACACCCACACACACTGAACTCCCCACAAAAGCAAGTAAGTATGGGAATGCTGGGAAGTGCGGTGGAGGCAATAGCATGATGGGAGTGGCAGTCACAGATATTGGTCACCCTCACAACTGGCCCATCAACACCACCCTGAACCATGCTCACATCACAGGGAGTGGAGAAGGACTCACAAGATGGCTGACACTGGACACTGCTGTGGGGAGCACAAGGCCCTGCTGGGAACTGTGCACCAACAAACAGCAGGACACCACTGACTGACATCCTGAGAGACAACTTCCACTCCCTGCAATGCAAGCACGTTCCATGGTGGGATATCTGGCTGGCTGGGTGGGAAGGAGGACTTGCAGCACTGACCATAGTCACAAGCACCTCCCCTCACACCCCCCTCAACACAAACTCCACAGAACCCACCTGGTAGAATGCAATGCCTCACATCCTAACTCAAGATCCCACAAAGAACCACCACCCTGGGTTATGTTGTGTGAAGCACAGGGACACTCTTGGGACTTTTAGCCAAACAACTGCCAGGACAACACTCCCAGCCATCCTGTCAGCACAGCCAGCCCACCCCACAGGGAAGCAGAGTCAAAAGGAAGGAAGCATGGGCATGCTGGGAAGGGGGGTGGAGGCAATAGCATGATGGGAGTTGTAGTCACAGCTCTACATCCACCACCACATGGCCCAGCAAGCTCACACTCACGCATGCACATCCCACAGAGAGTTGAAAGGCCCATCAAAGATGTCTGACACTGTTGCTGTGACGTGGGGAGCACAAGGGCATGCTGGGAACTGCACACCAACCAACAGCAGGACACCACTGTCAGCCATCTTGCCATTGCTCTCACACCCACACACACTGAACTCCCCACAAAAGCAAGTAAGTATGGGAATGCTGGGAAGTGGGGTGGAGGCAATAGCATGATGGGAGTGGCAGTCACAGATATTGGTCACCCTCACAACTGGCCCATCAACACCACCCTGAACCATGCTCACATCACAGGGAGTGGAGAAGGACTCACAAGATGGCTGACACTGGACACTGCTGTGGGGAGCACAAGGCCCTGCTGGCAACTGTGCACCAACAAACAGCAGGACACCACTGACTGACATCCTGAGAGACCACTTCCACCCCCTCAATGCAAGCACAGTCCATGGTGGGATAACTGACTGGCTGGGTGGGTGGGAAGGAGGGCCGGCTGTCAACCAAACCCAACCAATGCAGACCATGTTCACACCCCAACAAATACATAGAAATGCCCAAATAATGCAGGACAATGTGCCACACCAACATCAACCCCTGACTGTGACGACTTAGGACAATGCAATGTACAGGCCCGCACCCAGAGGCACAGTCACAACTGTCAGGTGTGTCAACCATTGATGCCTGCAGAAACATAACATACATTGTGTGTGTCTCCCAAAAACAGGTGATGATGGGGACACAGCAGCAGACGCTGAGGAGTCCCAGTCTCAGGCTCAAGAGGATGCGGAGCTCACTGGTGTCGTACAGCCTCTGCCCTCCTCGGACGAAGAAGACCAACCTGGCACATCTGGTGCAAGTCTACATGCAGCACCAGCAGGACCACCAGCTGCAGCACCAGCAGGACCACCAGCTGCACCCACCCCTCCAACGACTGTCAACACAAATACCATCCCTGCCGACATGGACAGAACAAGGAGCAACACCAGCACAGGGACCCTGGACCAACCTGGGGCCATGGACACCACCACCACAACCTCCAAGGTGGACCAGGGTCATCTGTGCGTGCCACTGCACGCACTGCACATGTCTGCAGGGGTGGTGGGAGGGGTGGGAGACAGAGGTCGCTGCTTGCAGAGGTTGCTGGTGTGCATGATGACCCACAACTGGTACGCATAGCTGATGCGTACCAGTCCAGCACCGGAGACCTCAGCCAGGTAGTGGGGCTCCTCAGAGACATGAAACAGCAGCAGGCTGCCCATCATGCCCGCTTGGACTCTCACATGTCCCACGTGGAGTCACACATGTCCCGCGTGGAGTCCAAGTGGGATGCACTGCATGAGATTACGGCGGTGCACAGGGACATTTTACAATGCCTCCGCCAGATGAACAGCAACGAGTCCACACCTCCCTGTGTGCCAACAACATCTGGTGCTGCCCAAACTGCAACTGACACAGGGAGGGAGGATGACTCTGGCGGAGAGTCCCCTGCACCGCAGCAGCCTGTACTTGAAGGGCCCCCCAAGAAGAGGGGTCGTCCGAAGAGGGGCAAGTGAGAGGCCGATGGCCAAGCGCAACTCCCAGGAAGCCTGAACCTGTTCTGGATGTTCACCTTTGTGCACAGACTGTTCACCCTGTTGACGGCAACACTACTCCCACACATTGCATGGGGAGTACAAGTTGGACCAATGTCTCAGACAACTGTGGCCCCGATACTGGGGATTCTGTCTACCAGGACTTTCAATTCACCTAGGAACTTCTGATTGCAAGATTTATGTACAGCACTACCCATCCTATGCACTATTCACACAAATGTATCACAATAAACACACTAATACACCATACTTGCCTCTGTTGTGATTCCAACGTGGGTGCTGTTATGGGGATGATGAGCTACAAAATTACACTCTGTATGCGAACTGCAACAGCAAGTACAACACAGGCATGTGAGTAAAGGCAACGGGACACATATGAGGGAGACACACCACCAGGGCTACACAACACATACACACCTAGGCCATCTGACTCATTGCCTACACTGATGTTGCCAGGGAAGACGGTGCAATGCACAGACACCACACCCATTCCCAGTTGTAGTCAAGTAGCCCACAGGTGCAGTAAGCAAATGGCAGTCAAATGTGTGACCACAGACAACGCACATCACAAAGTGAAGCACAGGTTTATTACACAGTTGCAACATGTCGTAACCACTACAGATGCAAGGTAATCTCACCTGGCAGCGGGCACACAGTCAACAACTGTAGACGGAAGGAAGTCCATGGGTGTGGCGCACATCACCTGTAGGGACACAACAGCTACCAGCCTGGAAGTGCAATCACGTCGTCGGTGGACACAGTTGACCAAACGAATCTGAAAGTACCCTGTGAAGGACAGAAATGACACACAGTCAAAAGCAATGGAGTACAGGACAGAACAGCAAAACTCATGCACAATACATGTTACAAAATACCCACCCAGAACCAAGTTAGCATGTCAACACTGTTGGGGAGTACAGCCCACCTGTAAGCACACATCGCAACACACATCCAGTCAAGTAGCCCATGGACACACTCCAACAGCACCAGAGCACCACCTACACATATCATGCCAACTCACATCATTGACATGACACCTCAGGATACTCACATTCAGCTAAAGAAGTTGGTGATGAGCTGTGTGCGGACATCACCATCATCGTCACTGGCATCGTGGTCCAGGCCAGGATCCTCCACAGGTGGCGGATGTTGGTCATCGTCATCCTGGATGAGAGGCAACTCCTTCCGCACTGCCATGTTGTGGAGCATGCAGCAGACGATGATAATCTTGCACACTTTTGCAGGGGCATATGGGAGGGACCCTCCGGTCTTGTCCAGGCAGCGGAAGCGGCTCTTCAGGAGACCAAATGTCCGCTCAATCACTCTCCTGGTCCGACCATGTGCCTCATTGTAGCGCATCTGGGCTGGTGTCACAGGGTTCCTGAGGGGTGTCAGCAACCACGGCATGTTGGGGTATCCCGAGTCACCTACGGACAGACAAGTGCACATTAGCTGACTTGGAAAAGTGGGCGGAATACTACAGATCAGATCACACACAATGGCACAAAGTCAGTACACACCGACAAGCCAGGCACGCTGGTTCTGCATCTGTGCCATCATCCTGGGGATGCGACTACTCCTCATCACAAAGGCATCGTGTGCTGAACCAGGGAAACGGGCACACACGTGTGTGATGGTCATGTCTGCAAGACACACCACCAGTGCATTGACTGAGTGGTAGTGCTTGCGGTTCCTGTAGGCCTGCTCCTGGGCCTGTGGTGGTACCAAAGCCACATGTGTCCCATCAATGGAGCCAATGACATGCGGCATCCTCCCCAGGGCATAAAAGTCACTCTTCACGTCAGTGAGTCGTCGCAGTCTAGTGAAATAGATGTACCGGTTCAGGAATAGTAACATCGCCTCCAAAACATCGCGTAGCACACGGCTGAACATAGTCTGATGCCACTGTGTGTTGGAAGGTACCGGTGGCAAAGAAGTGTAGGGTTGCCATCACCTTCACCTTGGGTGTCAGCGCTGTAGGATACGGCCGGCCAGGCTGCAAATGTGGGGACAACTGCACTGCCAAATCCTCAATCATCTGCCTGGTGAAGCGGTACCGTCGGATGCTGTCCCGTTCCACCATCGTTGCCAGGTCTGGGAATGGTCGATGGACAGCAGGAGCCCTGCAGTGCAGAGGAGAAGTAAGCAAGATTGTCAGTCACCCCACATATGCGGCATTGAACACACTCAATATCCCAACATACATCATTATGAGGCACAACTACATGAAGTGTGCAGTTCCGTAAGGACATGTATGGTACATACATGGCCAACATCTGTCAACACGGTCCAACAAGTGGCATCAATTAGTCCCAGGTTGGCCCATTGGATATCATGAGGCCGTGTCACAGTTCCCATCTCCTGCTGCCGTGTCACAATCACCCCCCACAGTGACATGTGAGGACAGATGTGCCCCAGGCACCACAGCTCAACGACAGGTACATTCCCAGGGACCCTGTATTGCCACATGGACACTGGCATTACATGGAGTATCATGTATACACCACAGCAAAACAACCATGACCCCCACAGGTAGTGGTCCCACTTGCCACGGCAGGACAGACATGGATGTCTGTGACACACACACGCACAACATCAAAGTCCATGCACACACAACGTGGATGTGGAGACTGTCTCCCATTGTGCACATGAAATCAGAGACATTGTAAACACTACATGCACAAAGACTGTGGAGGACCATCACTATTGTGCCACTGGGACACCCTGGCTCAAACATACCGTCCCACATGGGACTCACGGGGTATGTGACATGACATACACATACACCACTGTGAAATGTGACCATGGCACATGCACAGATATGAACAGTTGCACATCACAGTGGTCATGTACACGTGACACCCAGGATCCTGTCCCCATGAACACGTGCACAGCCTGGGGGTGGGTGCCCCCAGGTGACACCCACAGGACAACATGTACACCAACATACACACAATAGGAAATGCAGCCTTACATGCCTCATGATACAGTTTGGACAGGCTGTGGTGTTGTAGGTGTGCCCCTCACTCCCTGGGAGCTATCTGTGGCTAGCATATGTTCATCTGAGACAGGCATGGTAGACATATGCCAGTCACTTTGAAAAGGGATGCGTTGGACAGCAATGGACCGATCAGTGCGCACACATTGGCCATTGCATTCAATGTGTGCTGGTACGCGTTGTATTCCCAATACACATTGGACAGCAATGGACCGATAAGTGCGCACACATTGGCCATTGCATTCAATGTGTGCTGGTACGCGTTGTATTCCCAATACACATTGGACAGCAATGGACCGATCACTGCGCACACATTGGCCATTGCATTCAATGTGTGCTGGTACGCGTTGTATTCCCAATACACATTGGACAGCAATGGACCGATGAGTGCGCACACATTGGCCATTGCATTCAATGTGTGCTGGTACGCGTTGTATTCCCAATACACATTGGACAGCAATGGACCGATCAGTGCGCACACATTGGCCATTGCATTCAATGTGTGCTGGTACGCGTTGTATTCCCAATACACATTGGATAGCAATGGACCGATCAGTGCGCACACATTGGCCATTGCATTCAATGTGTGCTGGTACGCGTTGTATTCCCAATACACATTGGACAGCAATGGACCGATCAGTGCGCACACATTGGCCATTGCATTCAATGTGTGCTGGTACGCGTTGTATCCCTGATACGCATTGTACTGCAATGGACCGATCGGTGCCCCCGGCCGGCCCATTGCATTCAATGTGTGCTGGTACGCGTTGTACTCCCTGTACGCGTTGTACTGCAATGGACCGATCGGTGCCCCGGCCGGCCCATTGCATTCAATGTGTGCGGGGACGCGTTGTACTCCTGTACACGTTGTACCGCAATGGACCGATCGGTGCCCCGGCCGGCCCATTGCATTCAATGTGTGCGGGGACGCGTTGTACCCCTATACAGCATTGGACCGCAATGGACCGATCGGTGCGGCCGGCCCATTGCATTCAATGTGTGCTGGTACGCGTTGTACCCCTGTACGCGTTGTACTGCAATGGACCGATCGGTGCCCCCGGCCGGCCCATTGCATTCAATGTGTGCGGGGACGCGTTGTACCCCTGTACGCGTTGTACCGCATTGGACCGATCGGTGCCCCCGGCCGGCCCATTGCATTCAATGTGTGCGGGGACGCGTTGTACCCCTGTACGCGTTGTACCGCAATGGACCGATCGGTGCCCCCCGCCGGCCCATTGCATTCAATGTGTGCTGGTACGCGTTGTACCCCTGTACGCGTTGTACCGCAATGGACCGATCGGTGCCCCCGGCCGGCCCATTGCATTCAATGTGTGCGGGGACGCGTTGTACCCCTGTATGCGTTGTACCGCAATGGACCGATCGGTGCCCCCGGCCGGCCCATTGCATTCAATGTGTGCGGGGACGCGTTGTACCCCTGTACGCGTTGTACCGCAATGGACCGATCGGTGCCCCCGGCCGGCCCATTGCATTCAATGTGTGCGGGGACGCGTTGTACCCCTGTACGCGTTGTACCGCAATGGACCGATCGGTGCGCACCCAATGACAATGGCCTAGCCTGGCAACGGACGCGTTTTCGAATTTCGAACGAGTCTGTTGCTGGAAATTCAGTTGGTCACCCACAACAATGTTGCAAAATCATGTATGTCATGAAGTTGAAGATTTGAAGGATGCTGTGGGCGTGTATTGGTGCTGCTATTCCATGGATTGGCCAGATTCAGAAGATGCAAACGACTTGGACCTATCACTTTGGACACAAGGGACAGTATCTGCCTCTCCAGCACATAAATATTGCTGGCTGTTCCCCTGAGAACTCACTTGCCTACACTACATGCTCCAGGACGACATCTGCCACTGCACTGCTGCTGTCTCTGCCCCTCTGGACCCTGCAATGGCACGTACTGTGGAGAGAGCCCCAGCCTTCAGCCTTGAGGAGAACCAGGCCCTGCTGGACAGCCTACTTCCACAGTACAGCAAGCTGTATGGGACACCAGGGGAGCAGGTGAGTGTTCTGTGCACTGCCTTTCTGAATGCGCATATTGTCTGACTAGCAAGGCTGAAAGTCTGCACGCCACTGGCTAGCAGGCTCACTGAGTAGTTGTCACCCCCCATAGTGTGTAGTGACATGCACTGGACAGGTATGGTGCAGTGACAGTGCATTTGAACAAGGTTTTACTTCCCATGCAATGATACCATGTAGTGACGTCTGGCAAACTGTCCATGGGCAGCTTTGCACTGCCTGTGTACATCATGTGCCCCTGTGATTGACACATGTATATACAACTGTGTCATGCACGGATATGTTGCATGTGTAGTAATGGCCTTATCACTTTGTCATCCTGACAGGTTAATGCCCATCGGAAGCAGGAGATCTGGAAGGACATCGTCCGGGCTGTCCGGTCCGTGGGGGTCTACAAGCGCCGGATCCGCAACTGCCAGAAGAGGTGGCAGGACCTTCGGGGCTGGACCCGGAGGATTGCACGGGTCCAGCTGAAGCTGTCGCCTCCTCGCAGGAGGGGCGGAACACGGACCCTGACCCCCCACATGCTCCAGATCCTGGCGGTGGTGTTTCCAGACCTGGATGGGCAGCTGAAGGGCAGACAGCAGCAAGGAGGGGTGAGTCAAAGACTGCACTGTGAACTCTGTATTACATGCTATGTGCCCTCCTCTGGCCTGGTTCAACTGCCACAGTGCAGCAGTCATGTTGTCCAGGAGCCATGTCCCTCTATTGTGCACTGCCCACTCCTCATCTGATACCCAGGTGTGGCCCTTACATTCAGGGAATTCTGTCACTTTGGACTGTGTCCTTGCAGTTTGCTTCACTAAAGGTGGGGGACAGCATCTGTTTCCCTGACTCTGTTGTGGGCATCATGGGTGGGTCCATTGTTCACACAATGCCTGTGTTCGGACATGTAATCTGCGTGTTGCTTTGATATGCGGTCCACTTGCTGAGCTGAGCCACCACATGTGCCTGGGGTATGTGGCACACGCCCATGCAGCGGGTGGGAACAATGTTTGGGCCCCAGGAGTGTGCAGATTACGTGTGTCACACATACATAACCAGCTATCAACTGTCCAGGGCTCATCCCTCATTCATGTGGGGCAGGACAGTCATGCCTACTCCAGGCCATGCAATGCACTCTGTACTCCCACTCCCGTGTATCTGCTGACACATTGTGCGCAGTGATTTGACCCCTCAGGTGTCTACCTCTGTGTCGGTGTCCTGTGGATTAGTTGCCAGGACTGCTGGGGTGTTTCTTGGTAGGGGCTCAGCATGCCACTGGAGATGTGACCATAGGAGACGATACTTGTGTGTCACATAGGTGTCTGATCAGCTGCCCGTGCGGACTGGGGTATGCGAATGTGAAGTTCAGGCAGCTGTTCCCCATTCACAGCAGATTGTGAGGGGCTCAAGTTCAGAGGGTAGTGTCACAGGTCTCCCATATGTCCAATAGGTATGACCTGGACAGATGAGGGTTAAGATGATGTGTTGTGGGGGGGATGTACATGTGCACTTGTGCAGCTCCAGGACTTGCATCCCCCATGACCTACTATTGTGACACAGTGCAGAGTGTTGTTGTCTGGCTGCCAAGTCATACATCACTGAGACAGTGATGTATGACTTAGCAGTTATGCCTCCGCCATGGCATGTGTCTACTTATTGGTGATCCTGCAGGGGAGTGACATGTGCTACATGCACACCATTGTGGCGATGGCTATCAGGACATGGGTGCATCATGGTGTCTGTCGCTGGTATGCATCACATGCATTTCCTATTTGACTCTGGGCATCCCTTTCATCCGGAAACCTGTACTGACTCAGTGGCAAGAGCTGTGATGTGTGCATGTCCACATGCTACACCGTGTCCTCTGCACTGTCCAACTACTGTGTAGTTGGTGCATGTGTCCACACTGGGGTGTTGCAATCCAACAGACACCAGACAGATGGGTGCAAGGCCATGTGGGATGTGAGTGCCATGGTTGGCATCAGACTGACAATTGGCTGCTCCTGTTCAGTTAGGGCACTGTTAGCAATGTACAACTAATGATGCCAGGGCTTGCTCTGTAATGTGCTGTGCTCACAGTGGTGTGTGCGTTTGGTGCAGGTGACTGATGTCTGTATCCCCATTGTTTGCAGATACATCCACAGCCACGGAAGGGGACAGCTCCACGGACCAGGAGGAGCCGGAGAGCCAGACTGGGTCAGCAGCCGAGGAGTGGTCGGAGGGACCCAGTGGCACGGAGGGCGAGGGGAGCCACACTGAGGAGTCCTCAGCACCATCCACCTCAGCTGAGGACCAGAGCAACTCGGAGGATGACTCCCTTCTGGAGGCGGGTGTCAGCAGCCACCACACCCCAGCTAGTGTTGCTGTCCCCGCCACCACCAGCACCATCACCGCCCTCCCATCGGCTCCCATTCCCCAGGTCCGTGGAGGCTCCCATGTTCGGGAGCGTGTCTCCTTTGGGCCTGGCACCGCAGCCCCTGCCCCTGCTGCCCTGAGTGAGGAGTCTGTGTACCTCCTTCGCCAGCTCCATGTAGGGCAGACAGCCATGCTGAGTGTCCTCCATGCGCACACCGCTCTGTTGACTCAGCTGGTGTCGTTCATGGAGGGCATCTCATCGGGCATGTCTGACCTACAGAGGGGCAATAGGTCCATGGACTCCTCCCTGACGGAAGCAGTGTCCCTCCTCAGACAGTCCCTCACCCCTCCATCCACACTCCCCAGCACCTTACCCGTCCCAAGCACACACACACCGGCACCGGCACACACCAGCACACACACATCCAGCACACAGACACACACGCCACAAACAAAATGCACACGCACGCACAGTCAGGGGACTGAAACCAGACTCACAGGGGATGGGGCCCTGGAACACACACGCATCCACGAGCACTGCGCAGTCCTCAGTTGCCTCTCCCTCCAAAACACCCTCCCTTGCCTCACCTGCAACCCCAAAGACCCAGCGCCTCTTCCTCAGTGACCTCGGCCTCTTCCCCGATCCAGCTGCTCCAGCATCCAGGGGGAAGAGGAAGCCCACCCACACGGAGCAGAGTGCCCCTCGCCCCCGGACACCCTCCCCCAGGCGCAGACAGACTGAGGCCCCCACCCGCAAATCCCCCGGAGTGGTAAGAGCAAGACCCCGCCGCCACCCTGCAGCTCAGGCACCAGGTCTCCTTCCTCCATCCCTCAGGCCCCCACTCCACAGGTGCCCCCACCACACCCTGCCCCAGGTTCCCCCACCCACAGATATACCATCCCCAAGAGGATCCGGCCTTCTCCCCCTGGCACTTGCTCTCCCGGCACCACACCCCCGCTGCGCTTGTCTGTGCCACTGATGTGGTGAGGGTGTCCTCCCCCTCTGTCCAGCCCACCTTGCCTGTTCCCCATTCTCCTCCCCTGGTGGTACGCACTGCAGTGGAGTCCACTACCACCCTGTCTGACTTGGGCACTGCAGTGGCGGACCTGTCCACTCCATCTGCAGGGTCCACTGCAGTCGTGCCGGCACCCACAACATCTGAGTCATGCCCCCAGTTGTGCCGGCACACACCATGTCAGACACCTCCACTGCAGTTGTCAGTGGCTCGCCAGCACCCACCACCCCTTCCCTGCTTCCTCCTGGTGAGCCCTGATCCTGTCCCTGCGGTGCCTGGCCTGCCCCCCGGTTGCCCCTCCTAGTGGATTGTCCCTGGTTTTGTGCAGGCATGCGTAGGGTGACATCTGCCACTGTCACCAAGTTTGGACTTTGACAATGGACTGGCCATTGGCCTTTGTGTTTTTCTGGACTTTGTTTTCATTCCACACATATGCTGAATAAAGCAACTTTCTGTTCTCTAGTGCTTATGCTTCTGATGTACATGTTGATGCTGCTAACCATGCCCTTGCTGCAGTGATGGTGATATCTGGTCTCATGATAATGAAGTGTTACTGTGCAGGAACCCATGTGGTCCAGGGGGAATGTGTCCTATCCTGTGGTGTATCCATGTCATCCATAGCAGCATCTGAGGGTGTCATGTGTTCAGTATTTGGCAATGGGATTTCCTACTTAGATTAGCAATTTCACATCTGTGGCTTCCACCCCTGCACATCTGTTGTGCCTGCCATTGTTCAATTCGTCTACTTCCCTGACCGTGTGGCCATCTCCACTGGACATGCAGGTTTGGGCATCAATGGGGAAGGACTCATCCGTGTAGTCAGTGCAACATTGCTACACAAGTGTGTTGGATCTGTGCTGATGATTCCGTTGGCACTTCCATGACCAGGCTGATGTGACGGGAGCCCTCATTTGGTGCTAATTGTTGATTGTGTGACCAAGTGCTCAGCTGACATGATGGGGCCCTACTGAGGCAACATTTGGCACAGCTTTCCTCACACAGGAGTGGGGTCCCCTCATGGCAGTGTGTACACCTGTGACATTGCCTGCGCCCAAGGTGTGTGTTGTATGTGCATGTCTGTGTGTTCACTTCCATTTAGCTGCGCATGCTGTGATCCCTACTGTTGTACCTGTTTGTGATGCTTGCTGAGTTGACCTATGTTCCCCCAAAGTCTTCTCCCTGGGTTCTCTGTGATGTGGGTGCATGGCACATTACTGGTCATCAGGGTGTCACCCATAGGTGTGTTTGCTGTCAGGGCTGAGTTTGTGTGCAGATGCAGATGGGTCACAGTCAGGTTTCCCCTTGGCACTTGTTGTTTGCCCCTGTCATGTGATTTCCAGTTTGTTATCTTCAGTGATTGTGACACGTTGTGTGTGTGACTGCTGGCACTCCTCAGGGTCCGGGCTGCAATGTTGGTTGTTGTCTATGTGTGTTCTTTGTGGGTGACCTTGGCTTCTTCATTGGTGTGTGACTGTGGCTGGGATCCCATTGGTTGGTGTAGTATCGCCGTCATGTCCATGTACAGCGTAGTGTGCAGTGTGTCAGACATTCAGGAGTCTTGTTGAGTGGCCATGTGTGATGTGTTTCTGCACCTTGGTTCCCACCCACCACCCTGGAATAGTCATGGGTGCATGTGCAATGTCACCAGTGCATGTGTACTTCACTGCTGCACATTGTTGGAGGTCGAGGGGTGTGGTGTTGAGTGTGTGCAGATGAGAGTTGTTGCCCGGCTCGGCCCCTGCCTCCATGTTGGCCTTGGCTTACTGGCCATGCTGATTGATTTGTGCTTGTGTAGGTGTGATGGTAGTTTGTTGCTCAGGACACATGACTGTGGTTCACAGTGTGAACCACATTTAGCTTTGTCATCACAGTGGGATTGTAATGCAGCCCAGGGTCACCACATTGTGGGGGCCCTGGGGGTGGTGCTGTGGTGTGTCTGTGTCTTGCTGTGTCAGTTGCTGTTCCTACGTGCCTGTGTGACATGTGTGATTTGTGCTCCCTCTCATCTGACAATGCATGCTTGCCCACATAGGGGATTTGGATCCATGAGTTACCTTTGTGTGGCACTGTATGCACATCTGTATCATTGGTATTCAGGTCTCCTCATGTGTTGTGTGGTTGCCTGGGGACACTGGCACCCCCCTCACCTGTTGTGTATGATGTGCAGTGTGGGTCTGCCTGTTTGTGTTTGTGCATCTGCACCACTGCATTGGCATATCTTGGGTGTGCCATTGGCTGTGTGTAGTTTGGTGGGTTTCCCCTGCTGTCCCTGGGACTCCTAGGTCATCGGTCAGCACAATGATCATGGTTTGTGTGTCCCATTGCTGCCATGGTATGGTATCTGTTCACCTCACATCTGCAGTCTCCACAGGGTATCTGCATTTGTGTGCCCATTGGTGCAAATATGTGGGTCTGCATTCTGATGGTCACTTCTGTCATTGTGTCATTGATGAATGTTGACATTGTCAGCCCCCATGGGTGTTGTTTGTCTGCACATGGCCAAAGGTATGTCTTATTTGCACTGCAGTATTTGGCTCACCCAATTTATGTTGCAATGGGACACATACACTACTTTGCCATTGATGTGTTTTTTGTTCTGTGACCAGGAATCATCCATGCAGTTTGGCAGTTGCAGCTCTTTCTTTGTCAACACTTACCTTTTGGTCACTGTGATGATGGGGGTTTAGACCCCATTGCCACAATGTTCAAAATGTGCTTCAGCTATGGACCCCACACTTACATTTTGCTCACTGTGATGATGGGGGTTTGGACCCCATTGCCACGCTGTTCAAAATGTGCTTCAGCTATGGACCCCACACTTACATTTTGCTCACTGTGATGATGGGGGTTTGGACCCCATTGCCACGCTGTTCAAAATGTGCTTCAGCTATGGACCCCACACTTACCTTTTGGTCACTGTGATGATGGGGGTTTGGACCCCATTGCCACAATGGTCATGGCCTGCTTGCATTATGGGGGCCACACACATATATGTGTGGCACATGTGCTAGGGGGTCACATTGTATGTTCAATGTCATGTTCGGTGTTGTAGGCATTTGACACAGTCTACACACGCTTGTCATGGTGTTGGGGGATGTCTTTTATTGCATTCCCTAGGTTGTGGTGTGCTGGTTGTGTCATGCATTGTCCATACTATGAGTGGGGTGGTAGTAGTGGTAGGCATCCAGCCCCCCTGGCTCAGGGTGGTAGTAGTGGTAGGCATCCAGCCCCCCTGGCTCAGGGTGGTAGTAGTGGTAGGCATCCAGCCCCCTGGCTAAGGGTGGTAGTAGTGGTAGGCACCCAGCCCCCCCTGGCTCAGGGTGGTAGTAGTGGTAGGCATCCAGCCCCCCCTGGCTAAGGGTGGTGGTGGGCATCCAGCCCCCCCTGGCTAAGGGTGGTGGTGGGCATCCAGCCCCCCCTGGCTCAGGGTGGTAGTAGTGGTAGGCATCCAGCCCCCCTGGCTAAGGGTGGTAGTAGTGGTAGGCATCCAGCCCCCCTGGCTCAGGGTGGTAGTAGTGGTAGGCATCCAGCCCCCCTGGCTAAGGGTGGTAGTAGTGGTAGGCATCCAGCCCCCTGGCGAAGGGTGGTAGTGGTAGGCATCCAGCCCCCTGGCTCAGGGTGGTAGTAGTGGTGGGCATCCAGCCCCCCTGGCTAAGGGTGGTAGTAGTGGTAGGCATCCAGCCCCCCTGGCTAAGGGTGGTAGTAGTGGTAGGCATCCAGCCCCCCCTGGCTGGTGGTGGTAGTAGTGGTAGGCATCCAGCCCCCCCTGGCTAAGGGTGGTAGTAGTGGTAGACATCCAGCCCCCCCTGGCTGGTGGTGGTAGTAGTGGTAGGCATCCAGCCCCCCCTGGCTCAGGGTGGTAGTAGTGGTAGGCATCCAGCCCCCCCTGACTAAGGGTGGTAGTAGTGGTAGGCATCCAGCCCCCCCTGGCTCAGGGTGGTAGTAGTGGTAGGCATCCAGCCCTCCCTGGCTAAGGGTGGTAGTAGTGGTAGGCATCCAGCCCCCCCTGGCTAAGGGTGGTAGTAGTGGTAGGCATCCAGCCCCCCCTGGCTCAGGGTGGTAGTAGTGGTAGGCATCCAGCCCCCCCTGGCTAAGGGTGGTAGTAGTGGTAGGCATCCAGCCCCCCCTGGCTAAGGGTGGTGGTGCGCATTCAGGCCCCTGTGTGCATATGTGGCATTGGTGATGGGCATCCCGCCCCTATGGTGCTGCTGTTGCTGGTGTAAGTATATTCTGCATCCCTCTGTGTGTGTGTGTGATGTGTCGTGTACGTGTTGTATGTGTTTTGTGGTTGGTGTCTGACTTACCTTCTGCGCCGTACGCGTCCGTGCCTGTTCCGGTAGTAAATGTAGAATATTGGTATGATCGGGACGAAGGGATTCATGGTTGGTTCGTGTCGTTCGTCCTTCTCGTTGCTTCGCGTCGTCCTCGTCGCTTCGCGTCATCCTCGTTGCTGGCGTGTTCGCCTCGTAGCCGTGGATTGTGTTGTGGCGCGAATTGGAGCTTATGTGCGCCTCTCCCGGATGCTTTGACGTGCCGTGCGTAGCGACGGGTTCGGCGCGTACGGGAAGCGCATCGTACTTGTTCGGCCGGACGGAGCTGCATTTTCTCTTCCGTGCGACTCGATTCAGCGTTTCCGGATTCGCCTCGATCGGAGAACAGGGCATGGATTGGGTGAGTACAGCTCGGCCGGAATCTGTGCTGTTGTGCGCATCGTACTTACTCGTTCGGTGTGCTGTACGGATCGGTCGGGAAACAGGCTTTCGCATGGCTTTTTTCCCGACCGAATGGTATTGGGTGCGCCTCCGACCGAGATCGGAATCGGCCCCTTTGTCTCCCGTGAACACCGGATTTGTTCATCTCCAACCTCTGGCTCCGGCTGGACACCGCGAATCCGCACCACTCACCCGCCGTCCACGGCCCGAGCGGGCAAAAACCACGAGGAGGTCTCCCCGGCGATCCTGACCCGAGATCCGGTGACCCCTGACCTGCCTCAAACTCCAGCCGACGCCTGCAGCCTAAATCCGGAAGGTCCCCCCAACCGCGACCAGGAGCTGGTAAGAAGATCCGACCCTAAAAGGCACCCCTGCACCCGACGCCCCACGGCCTTGGGTGGTCCAACTGAAGCTGCCTAACCAACCCCCAACATCCCAACTAACCTCTCGAAGTGGTGGTCGCACCCAGAAGACTTTCGTCCCCGAGCATGCAGTGCCTTTGCAAACCGGAGGTTCCCCATTGCAAACAGGGCGCCTGACTTCGAAACAGCACCCTGCACCCTGCCGCCCTAGTGCCACTGAGGGTGCACCTTTGGTGCTACTTTGTTTCCCCATTTCCCCTGAGCTTAGGTCCAGGAGCTTTGCTCCCACAACCAAGTGGCCTGCTCGTCAGCAGCCACCAACCGGAGGCCCCCTATCCCCCATTGGATAACACTGGGCATCAGCACTCTGCACCCGGCTGCCCTAGTGCCGCTGAGGGTGTAACGAGAGTGCATCCTTGACCCTGGGGGACCCCTGAGTCTACCCCCAGAACCTCAACTCCCACTACCGAATACTTACCCTAAAACCGATAACACTATTTTCCTCCATAGGATAACATTGACTGTTTTTCTTGCAAAACTTTCCAAGTGTGGAGTTTGAAAACCTAAAGAAATTCTTTAAAATTGTACTAACTAACAAAAACGATTTTACTTACCTGTTTACAGGAAATGTCCCAGTGTAGTATCCAGGTATACTACACTGTGTAAGAAAAGTAATCTCAAAAGTAACTTACCTGTAATTTTACTCAAAATACTATACAGAGTATATGTACTGTATTCTGAAAAGCGTTGCATTATCAGTAACACTACTGTAATCAAATCAAAGTACATTTACAATTGCGATTTGAACTGTGTTACAATCTGTATATTTACTGCAAAGTACTTATCACTTAACTGTGCCAGGCTTGCTTGGTTCTAGGAAATAAAATAACTAAAAGAATATTTTTATACAAAACCAATTGGTCTGAAGTTCAGTCTTTGAGTGTGTGAATTTATTTACTGACTGAGTGGGTACAACAAATGCTTAACACTGTCCTCTGATAAAGCCTTACTGCTCGACCACACTACCACAAAGAGAGAGTGAGGTGCTATCTAACTTTACCTCTGCCTACCTTTGGGGTTCCACTGGACTCTGCACACTATACCTCACTTTGGTATAGTATATACAGAGCCAGCTTCCTACACCCAGGCTGTGTAGTTTAATTTCCTTGGTTAACCAGCACTACTCAGTCCCACCGCCAAGAAAGGCACTACTTTAGGGCTTATTTCTAAGATGAGGAATCTGCTGTAAGATGTATCCATTAAAAGAAAGTTGCTTGCCTTCTTTAACAATATTTCTAGTTGGTGCTTAATCTTCCTGCAGATTGCTCTCCACCTTGACTGCTCCCACCCAAAGAGCTAGTGCTATGATCAATTAGATCCAAGGTCTGAGAACATGTTATGTGCTGTATTTGTCGCTGTAGTGGCTCACTTAGTTCCTCTTCACACGCCTCGGTTGGAAATAAATATCAAGAAATAATTCCAACAGGCTGGTTGGTGCCTGATAAATCTCATTTACATAATTTCCAGAGGTTGTAATGTGGCTGGAGAGGCATGGTGAAAAAACTTTGAATACCAGTATGAAGTCTGGACGGATTATTCATTAGATGAGGACTCTGCTGGAAGATTATGTATACTTTTCTTTAGATTTAGATTGTAAGAAGAGCCGTGATCACTCATTACATCTAATGCAAGCTCACAATGCCACAGTACATCAGAAGCAATAGAACAAGCTGTTATGATTTCAGAGAATTCAATTGCGACATTGATTTTCGGAGTGGATTGTCGAGTTAGACTTTTGTGGAGAAAAAGATTATCTGACCTAGGTGTCGACAAGGCAGGTGTTTTCTGAAGTCTTCAACTAGATCACAGTATATCTGTTCTTGGGATTGTTTCTTTTAAATCTCTTTAATGTTGTTTTCTGATTGAACATGGAGAACACTCCATTCAAATTCTTTCTTGTCATCGCATGTTTTCATCGTCCGACAGCAATCCAACTTGCATGTTATGTTTGCCAAAGGACAATTGATCGGGCAATTGTTAGGAATTGTTAGACCCAGTTTACCTTGAAGAACATATGGATACAGACATATTGAGCATAGCTACAGCTAGAAAGAGATTGCATAATCTCTTGTACATAATCCGCCCCTGATAGAGGTAGCAAAAAGCTAGAAGCAGTAGGAAGAAAAATGAATAGGGCATTTGTTTCAGGAAACAAATTTAAGTGGATATAGAAGAAGACAAGAGTACAGCCAACATTTGTTTAAACACACCACTGTATTCAACAGACACTGGCGTGGTCTTACATGAGCATGCATGGTTACTTCGTGTTTCAAGCCAGTGGTACAATCTAATTTAATTGATGTGCTTCTTACAGGAGTGCATCTATATGAACTCTAGGGTGATGATAACCTAGAAATGGTTGAAAAGGCAATTGAGTGCTCTAGCATTACAATTTAGAGGGAATTTGAAAAGACGCACACCCAATATAAGCAGAGGTCAAGGTTGTTAAATATAGCACCATAGACTCCAACACAACAACCTCCGTTTAAGTCTTAAAGCCATTTGCAACAACTTGCTTTACCCTAGACACTTTAATGAAAGACAAGGCAATACAAGAGCCCACATGAGACCTAGCAAATGAATTCTTCAATCTGTTTCCACAAGATAAAAGACCAGTAGGAGGGCAGGCTAAAGGACTACCATTCAAAGCACAGTCCATTACAACACTGCTGGTTCTGGTCCGCTACAACATGTTAAAAAAAGAAAATATGGTGACAGTGCCTCCTGATGCAGTTCATACAGTGACATTTAGAACTGAAAGGTGGGAGGATAATGATTTTGTAAGCAAGGTGATAAAAATTAAAATGTTCACTCCAGTGCTGTGGCTGACTTAAGAAGAATCTGTTGTTAACTTTGCACACCAATGGTTGTATATTTTTGTATGAAGTCAACACAAACATTTAAATGATGTATCCCTTTCTTTTTAACTATACAGCAAAGTACAGGTGAATTGGATCCACTTTATGTGGTGGAGGTATTGTTGCATTGCAGTAAGGAAAGTGTAAAGAATGCTGCAACAGAGGCAGCTAAACCAGCCAGGCCTGATGAGAAAGGAGAAATGCAGGTTAGTTTTTTTCTCTTTTTCCCAGTATCCAAATGGCATCTTTCTTTTGTTATTGTCTATACCTTTTGTTGCATCGTGGATCACTAGCTGACAGGTGAGCGTACTGAATATTAAGATTTGGTTTGTGGTCTTCTTGCTGAGATTGTCCAGGTCTAGGGGCCTGATGTAATCTCACTCCTTTCTCAGTTCTGCTTAGCCTTACAAGTAAGTGTGTTCCAGGCCTTTGACTTTTAAGGGTGTAGCCTGTTTTTGAAGCACTGAGAAGTTGCTAGTGTAGGATTCAAACTCTCGGATTTATTATGATATACTTGCTAATATGTCAAAGAAATTAGCAATATATCCGGAGTTTCTATGGCCAGTGGCAACTAAGCGTTTGTACTTCTGTTGTCAATTCTGTTGATATTGACAAAAGAAGCAACATATGGCAATACAAAAGGGGCATTGGCCGTAGATGAACTAATTAATGCATCCTTCTCTTAAATGTAGATAAGAACTGTATTCCAGTTTGAAGATGGGAGCCCTCATTGTACTGTAGCATTACACAATCCCATAATGACTGTGGCCATGCCAGGACCGCAACACTTTTTGTCCATGATGGGTATGCAGCATAGAGTGCCAGTCTTGAATGGTGACGCACAGTACAAAAGCATTCTGTTCAGCCTCTGCCTGGCACATTGTCATCCTCACCTACCCCACGACTCACGGCCCACCTTGACATGGGATCTTCGAACACTGTCCACCTCAGGGTGCTTCACTCCTCGACAAGGATGCTCTGTAGCAAGTCTTCACAGGCTTAACAATAAAATTAAATTGTCAAGTTTATTTAAGAGCTAGAACCTGAACGTTGACTTAAGCATGCAATATAATAGCTTCCGTGTTAGCAGGAAGCTGCTTCATGATGGATACATGATTACATTTAAGGTTATTTCAGCTGCACTACATAGCTCAGATGGTACAGTTGGTTTTCTAGTTCTGTTATAGCATATGGATATATATAAAACGTAGGGTTTGTCCAGAGCATTCCTTGATTGGTAGTTGCCTCCGGGTAATATGCTGGTGGTCACTATAATGAGCCTATGCTTAATAAAAAGCCCTTTCCATACCCACCTTCACCTGAACTTTGGCATATTCTTCCCTTCACCGGTGACGAGGATGATTGTCACAACTGGTTTTCCGCCCGAACTGCCTGTTGCGGTTAGCATACATTTAACGAGATTCCTAGATGTGGGTGTGGAAGTCCATTCCTTTAGGCTTCTGTGCAACTTCTCTTTTTCTGCTAGCATTTGCTTCTCTTTAGCCTCCTGCCGCCCAGCCCCTAAAAAGCCTGACCCCAATGATCCCAGCCCCTCGACACACACACCTTGCAGGTCAGACACAGCTCTTAGTACAGGTGCGCTGACACAAAGCCTCACGTGTCTTGTTTCATCTTCCATTTTGTACCAGGAGCATTCTGATCATCGGCTTACATCACAAGAGCTACCTTTTTGACACTGGAACGAAGAACGCAGTAACACTCAAGCTTCTCGTGTCATTACTGTGACTTTAGTGGGTATTCTCTTTTCTGGTTATAAAAGAACGATAGTTTTTACTTTCCTGAACTTTTCAATGCATTTTCTTTCTGGTTGAGTCTACAAGTTATGTAAGGCATCACTTCTCAACCTCCATTTTTTCCTGTTGCTGGCACACCTCTTCTAAATTGACAAATGTGGAAGGAGACTTTCGAGAGCTATTTAGAAGCCCCCGATCATGATACATTTACCAAAAAAAGAAGAAAGCACTGCTAGTCCATAACTTAGACTTTGAAAGTAGGACAAATTAAAAATGTTATCAGTAAAAAAAGTAAACGTTCACTTCAGTCATGGTGGCGAATTGCTTGTTGAAATTCTTGACAAATATGCCAAAGTCTTGAAGATTTGGGAGAAATGACGTTGTCCAAGCAGAAGAGTCATTCTTGAAAGGGTCAAATTCTAAGAGAGCTCAGTAACCTGTGGGATGCATCTATGATTGTGTTGCCTCTTTCAGAACTTTAGCAGCTACTTGTAATTATCGTGCTCTCAAGGATGAAATTATTCTACTTTCTACAGAAGCCCCAGACCTTGAAACTTCTTTGAGTATTGCTAAGGGCTTTGAGAACTCTTAAACCTACTTTAAGAAAATGTCCACTCCATCAGATGCCTTTTTTTTGCAAAGAAATCTCATTATATACTTCCGCACACCATTCCTCATCCTCTAAGTTAACTTTATCAAAAGTCCATCTTCCAGCTTGCCTCTCTATCCTGATTCCCGTGATTTCAGTTTTAATCATAGCATGATCCGAAAAAGCCTTTTGTATATGCTCGTATTTAATTAGATTCAACCTGTGTGAGGAAAGAAAATAATCTAATTTTGAGGCAGTCATATTTAGCTGACAAAACATGAAAATTCAAGCTTTTGAGGAGGTTTATCTCGCCAGAGGTATACCAGATTTAATTAGCTCATGCAGTCTCTTAATGCTTTGGCCATTCGTGGCTTATTTTGCTCACAGTCTACAGTGGATGCATCTAGCTCCGGATTTTGTAGTAAGTTAAAATCCACACGTATAATCATCAAACCTGGGATGTTGATTAAGGCCTGGTCCAGCTCCCTGAGGGGAATAGGGTTATCCAATATCGGTGCATATATTGTAGCTAAGGTGAGCCTTATCTTGTTTAATATCCAACTAACAAGATTCTATCTCCCTTCTTTATCTGCCTGAGTAAAAATTACTTGAAAAGGTAGGTGCTTTATTAATATAGATTGCCACACCTCTGTGTGCCACCCTTGCATTTGATACACATCAAAGACCTTGAGGTTTTTAAGAGGCTTTAGCCGTTGGATTTGATGGAACTCAGAAATCAAGATGATTGCAAATTGGGCTAAGAGAATTGAGACCAGTAGCACATTTGATGGGGTTTTGGAGTTTGACAAAAAAACTACTGTTGGTGTGGTTTACATAGAGGAAGAGGTGTTGAATTTGTTGGAGGGACGATCAGGGAGAGCTCATAATAGTTTTGGACTCTAATCACCCTGACCTGATGTGTCAAAGGGCAAACTGTAAGGAGGTGGTTGTAACAACTGTATGAACATTTCATCTATGAATGAGTGGATAATTTTTCAGAAGTCTTTTCTGAATGTTTGGATATATTAAAGGGATATTAAAGGGATCCCAACTCAGAATTGTTTTGAAGGAGGGGGCTGTGCACTTGGTTCACAAGGTATGGAAGGTACCCTTATCTCTTAGGAAAGAGTTGTGTATGTAATTGGACAAATTGTGCAGGCTGGACATCATAGAACCAATCGATGGGTCAGAGTGGCTCGACTCAGTAGTTTCGGTGCGCAGGGGTGAGAAATTGTTGAGGTTGTGTGTAGACTTATGCGATCTCAACCATAATATTTCAATCAGCCATGAACCTCTGACTAGCATCTGAGATGTTATGTACCCTCAAGGGGGTGGTTGGATTTACTACGCTCAACATGTCAACTTCTTACTCCCTGGTAGTACTTAGTGAAGATTAAGGGCTTCTCGCTTCCTTTTTGACACCAGAGGGTGCCTACTGCCACAAAACGCATGCTTTTTGGTTTGGAGTCCCCATTCTCCATGTTTTGAGGATATTTAAAAATGCCAAATGGGTACTGTACTTCCAGAATGACATTTTAGTGTATGGTAAGGATATGAAAGAGCATGACGCCAGACTAAATTAGGGGTTGCGAGTCGTTCTAGACCTGGCTTGAACCTCTGTTTTGATAAGTGCAAGTTTCGGGAGGTGGGCTTAGACTACTTGTGACATCATATCTCCAAAAACAGTGTAGAACCCAAGATGAAAATCTTAAGAGCTATTTGATGAGGTTCCTGCTTTGTTGGATCACAAACAATTAAAATCCATCTTTATTCATACCATATTTTTGCTGAGAGGCCTGCGCCCTGGAGAAAGCTGCTTGAGAAGAGTGAAGTGTAAAAGTGGAACAGTGAGTGTCAGGGTGCATTTGATAGAGTGGATGTGGACATTGTGAATGCAGGGCCTTTTATATCTTTTGATACAAAGGATTCTATCATTCATTTCTGATAGACTTCTAACCGCAGATTCCCCAAGCATTAGACTGGATCCGGAAACTTTTTTAGCAGTACCTCTGCTAGATGGTGTTGTGTGGCTCGGCATGGACGCTATTCCCCTCTGGAAATGACATGCGAAGCCTTTATAGGCGCCACTACCCCTCCCTGGTGTCCGTTCCTTTCTTTCCGAGCCATCAGACGGAGATCTGACTCTTCGTCTTACCACTTTGAGACCCTTTTACTTACAAGGGAAATGTCACCTCCCAAAACAGCAGTTTTCAAACCCGGGTAAGGACTGCCGTAAGCAAAAGACTGTGAGAGATCATCAGTTTTGCTTGTGGTTCATGGGATTGACCTACAACTCTAAAGCCTGCAGTGACTGCGCATCGATGAACCCGAAGGCCATACAGGACTTTGAGCCAAAACTCTACATTGACAAGCACTGCAAGACTCCTAGTCAGGACTGGTCCAGGTCCAAATGCCAGTCTAGGTCCGTTCCCGGACTAGAAGCCGCAGAAGCCACTGCCGAGGTCATCGCGCTCCAAGTCTTCAGGTAAGAAAAATCATAAAAAGTCTAAGCGGACTCTGCCCCTTCCTGCCACTCTTCTACTCCTGAGAAGGCATGAGCATGTCACCTTTCCTCACTATATTGCTCCTCACCTCGGTTAACGTCTGAGCCTCTCCCGCAAATTGTACCGGCACAACCCAACTTTCTGGGGTCATCTGCACCACCGAGGCAGATCAAAGAGTTCTGCGTGGCCCTGCTCTGACTGTTTAGATACCTTCTGACTCCCTCTGGTGTGCCTATGGGGCCCCAAGGATTCAAGAGGGCCTCCTTCTGGGATACCGCCGGTGGGTTTGCCCCATGCGCCAGTTGGACTCTTTGTACCCACTACGGGGCCTCTTCCAGTTCCAAGGAGGACATCGGCTCCATGATCAGTTCCGGATGCGGACTCCATCGATGCCAGATGAGAGGGGCCCATTGTGCTTTCTAAGTCTGCGCCACTACGACCTTTATTGAGCTCAACTTCTCTACATCCCCTAGCAGCGCTGCTTGACACTCCACCTCCACAAGAACAATCCCATACCTTAGATTCATTGTTTGGTACTGATTCTGACAATGATTATGACGCACATGATTGGCCAACCCTACCATGTTGACAATTGGTATGATGGACTTCAAGTGCCAGTGGCCTTGATACCTCTCCTGATTTTGGTGTTCACATTTTCACAAGTCTATTCATTTTGGTAGTTCCTATTTCCCTAATAGGCTCTGCGCATTGGAATAATATAACCTATAGGTTTGACATAGGACTAAGGTCGGTATGTCCCTATCGATTATATTAAACTTAATTACCTGTGCCAGCTAGCTCAGAGGCCACTAGAAACTCCTTGAGAACAAGAAGGGAGTAGTTTCTGGCAACCGAAAAACATGACAACTTTGTTTCCCTTTAGAAGCGGAACATGTCTCAGAATCGTGGAAACAATAGATAAGTTTCACTCATTCAATCGTGCATGCTTAGTTTCTACAGAGTTACACAGAAAGGAAAGACGGGCGTTTCAATAAAAAGGGTTTTATTGAACAGTCTTGTTTCTCGTGTAAGAGATATGTGCTGTTATGATCACAAGACAATATGCAAGATAAATAATGTACACCGTAAGTAGAAATAAATAATACTGCGCTAGCATTATCTTTTAGCATATATTCACGTACATAAATAACAAAAGCTAAAAATGCGAGTACTCATACGATGCGTCTCTAAGCTAGTTCTATCCCAACCTAGTCTAGGTGTAGGGAAAGATAGAAGTAGGTGGAGTATTCTCTAGTATGGTGGACTAAGAGTGTGTTAAGTCTAGTATGCCAAGAGTCCCTCTAGGATCTAGTCGGCTCCATACCTTGAGAATGAGAGAGGTGGGAATCTCCTGCCGGATCTGAAACTCTAACACCCCGCGAAGGCAGTCAGAACACTGGAAGCTGGATTCGTCTGCATGCAGGAATGACAGCGTCTTCTCAGTGCGTCAGGCTGGGATACGGGCTCCTTTGAAGTCGAGGTCTCCTCTAACTTGCTTGGGCAAGGGAAGGTATATTTATACCCGGTAGGTGTCGTGGAATGTTATCATTGACGTGAAGTCGGACAGAGGAAGACGTCAGGCATGAACCCTTAAGGTATAACGGTTCATACATAATAGATGAGTTCTTGGAGAAATCAATAGTCCTGTGCTAGGGGAACTCCCGAAGCTTAAGGGTCTGGTTTCTAAGAACTCGTTGTGACGTTAGGGTGGACGGATGTCGGTGACCATGCCTGTATTTGGAGTGCACGGTTAATGCCTAAATAACGACAGGGATTCTATGCCTATATAAGGGCAATGCGAATTGTGCCTATATAAGGACATGATTCAGGAAAACCTATATACGGATCCCTAAAGCGGAATACAACACCCACTCCATCTTCGATTTAACGATAATACAAAATGCTAAACATTTTAAATGCTAAACATAAAATTGAGTACCACATATTACTAAAAACATTTCTAAAAGCATTTTAAAAGAAGCTCAAAACTGTTGAAATGCAATAGGTACTGTACATTTAAGCATTGTTTTCATTCTAAGCATATAACGGAAGTAAAATGCAACGTGAATGAAACAGAAATATATACATATGATGAAATGGTCGATAAGTTTGTAAAAATCAAAGCCATTGCATATCATAGAATTAAATGAAATGTTAGACAAGTAAGGTGACAATGTGACAATGTGTCCCTGGAAGTATTCAAAGAAGTCCGTTTTATAAGACTAGTTCTACTGTAAGCAGATTGTTCATTTGCCATGTCATTTCAAAAATTTAAAAAGAAAAAAGTTCAATTCTGGGAAAAGTTCCAAGTTTGAAAATATGAAGGCCAAATTTCATTGTTGCCCTGGTACACTGTGAGCCGAATCAAAGTCAGTGTATGGGTCTGGCGTAAACATTAGATCATCTATTTTTGTAGCCAAAATATCGTCCACCGAAGTTGGCGACATTTGGAACACCTCGTTCAGAAGGTTAATTGCACAGAGATGAGAAACACCGCCTCCAGCAGAAGATGCAATGTTCGCGTCCGTTGTTACCTGTGTGCCCGTTGATCCATCTCGTACCTCAGCAGCAGCCGGAAGAGTCTGTGAGATCTCAATGAATGCCGCCATCAGGATTGGAAGCCTCTGGGGACAACACACAGCTTGGTCCGTTATCGGGTCCAGCAGAGTATCGATATCCGTTGGCATGACTGATGGTTAGACAGGTGTCTAGCACGCATTCTTCACCGCAAAACAGGCAGCGTAGAACAGGTAAGATGCAATCTTGCCAGATTGGTCTGAATGACAGGAACCATGTTGTATTAAGTTCCCTTAGACGAGGCATGCCCAAAAGCTGTACTATTCGCTCACGGCATTTCCGTTCAATGAGTGCTTTCTTCACATCGCTCGGAGTGATGTTGGCGAAGAGGCTTGCCATAGCGTAGTAGGAGGAATAGAAACAGAATTCCTGCACCAAGTGCTAGAATTAACGGCACACCACCAAACACCGAATGTGCGAAGTTTGGGATGATTCCGAGGACAGCCTGGAAAGGTGCTAATAGTCCGGAACAGATGGTCTTAAATACATGTACAATTCCGCTTGTATCTGACATATTAAAGATACGTCCTATCATTTCTACGAAATGTATAGGGCAGTTTGTACGTATTAAAGTCTGTATCTCAGTCGAAGTCCTTGCAACTTGTAGATCATAGGTTTCTTTGGCCGAGGTCAAAGGCACTGATTGTTGTATAAGCATGGCTTTCATTCTGCTTAAAGTATCAAATCGTATAAAAGAGGCATTCAACGAAGGCCATAGAGGCGACTCCCCGACTGTGTCTATTGGGGCAAACAATACTTGCATACAGCAAGTGACCCTGGAGTTGACCGTTACTAGATATGGGATGCCTGGCAACATGCCACAGCAACTCTGATCATTCAACATGAGGTAACTCCCATTAGAAAGTTGTCCAAACGTTGGATTAATCACAGCAGCTGGTGTACCCTGCTGGTGGCAGGACAAGTTTGCCACAGAACCATTACAAGCTCCGTGTAAAGAAATGTCCTGACAAATTAGTGAACCGCTCAGTGCACTGTCACAGTGTCTACCTCTTAGAAACACTTCACGATCCCCACTCCAACATCTATAGGTGTAAGGTAAATTCCAGGAAGTCTTAATGTATTCCTTACCCAACCTTTCATATTTGCCTGCTTGCATCTGTTTAAGGCAATACTGAAACTGGAAAGTAGTCACCGGTAGACTAATTTTGCCGTGAATAAGCCATTCTGTAGCTGGTTTTTCTGCCACTGTAAAAGGTAATTTATCAAGTTTTTCAATGCTCAGTACTGTATACTTTGCTCCCCTTTGTGCCAGTTCGATCTGTTTATCAGTTAGATTGTATTCTGCAAACAGAGCCGTCGTGTTGATAAAACGCCAAGGCACATAGCCCGCACGCAGAGATTGCAGCGTCCAGCTTAATAACATAATAGAACGTAACTGAGACTGGCCTTGCTGTAACATGGCTAAATCTTGTTCCAGTATGTCGATAGCAGAGGATACAATACTGTCCAATGAATAAATTCTGGAGGACAAAGTTGTTAACCCATTGTCGACCACAGAGAGAGTTTTCTCTTAAGTTAATACGATCAAGTTCACGTATTCGTTCAGCGGCCTCCATCTGTGACACCTTCCATGCTTCATTATAAGCAGCATAAATGCCGGCATATATGAAACGTTTTTGACGCGGTTTTCTTGGTCCAAGCAAGAATTCCCTAAGGTCTGCGTCTTCTTTAAGTAAAGATAAGTGTCGTTTCGCATCCTTAAGTGTAGATTTTTGCAGCCAATCGAGGCATAATTTTCCTACACTGTATGTTGTTACTACCCCCGGATGCTGTCTTTGGACGTATCGTGGGTCTGGCCTATGAATAGTAAACCCCTTTGTTTTATTCAGGAATCTCCCTTGACAGTTGTTTGTGTCTGTGGACCAGATCAACCATTTTCTCCAATCAGGATTTGTTCTGTTGAGTTGTAGTATTGTGTCAACTGTAACCGCTGCCTGTGTATTGTTATCACTTGCAGGTCTTGGTACAGAAGGAGTTTTCATGTCTTTAATCTTGGCTAACCCAAGGCAAGACGTTTGTTGGACCGTGTCATTCAAAAACATTATTTGTTATGGGGCGATACAGGCTCTAAATAAAGCTTCTATCCCCTGCACTTGCCAATCTTTAGTACCCCAGACAGATTTTGTGTCCATTGTGTCTTTCCGTAAGTCGAAACCCTGTCTAGACAGTTGGGCAATAAATGCTGCAGAGTACATCTGTTTTGTATTCGTTAACATAATTTTCAGTCCTGTTTTGTTTACATTTCTATAGTAAAATGTTTCTGGATCAGATGTATTGTATCCTGAAAAATATGGAAACTTCTTAGCAAATGTTTTTGAACTACCTTTTGGTGGTGTAGGACAATGCTCCCATTGGTTAAACATAAACACATTTCTAGGTGTTGCAGATTTATGCAAAAAATGATGACCATAGTGGTTATAGCAATACAGCTGTTCATAGTCTGAAGAACCCTCTAAATATTCATTATTAGAAAATGCAGTAGATTGTTCTAGGTCAAACATATCATTTACAGTTTCAAAGTCCCAATCATCAGAAAAGGTACTGGATGAAACAAAATCACTTAGTGAGATCTTAAATAAATGTGGAATGTTCAAATGTTCCGTCGGGCCAAAAATATAAAAATCAGTTTTGTCCCACACTATACCATCCTGTATAGGAACGGCTGTGATGTTCACTGCAGACAAGTCTCTTGTTTCACGATGGGATGATTTGTGAGGTTTCAAAAGTAAGTTCACTTCTTTTCTTTCAATGTCCAAATGGATGTATCTCCCATTTATAAGCACGCTCATAGTCCTAACCAAAGCTAGCCAAAGCAGGAAGAAAAATATTCCAGATATAACCCAAAGTTCAATCCATGGTGAAACCAGATAGGTCTTTTTCAAAAAATGTAAAAAGTCTTGTACTCGCTGTTTAAACTTTTTTGATGCTGGCGACGTCTCGGGCTCACTCGGATCCTCAGAAAACGTATCAAAGTTAATGAAGTAGCCAGAAGCAGTTCTGTCAATTGTTGGAATTGCATCAGGATTTATAGAAATCGCTGGGACCAGTTGATCACTTGTTACATTGGTGTAGACAGGTGTATTTGGACGAACTGTTATTTGAGTTTCAAGAGGGATGAGTTCCATAGCATTGTTGCTCAGTCCTTCATCTGTTACTGCTGAATTCTCGATGGTTATCAGTCTTTCAGTCTGAACCTCTTGGATAGTAGCGAGAGGAGTGTGTCTGCTACTAGGTCGGAGTCCACGAGGCCTACTATTTAGTATTGGCCACATACTGTGGTTTGATGAGGTCGATGGACACAAATCGTTTCTCCTTTTTTCCAGCAAGGGGCGGCAGAAGTACTGTTCTTGTTCCGTGTATGGCTAGGACAGGTTCTGGTTGTCTGTAAGAAGGTCCAAATTCCTTCTTGTCCGCAATCTTCTCTCTGACTAGATCCCCAACTTTTGGAATCCAGACAGGCCTTGCTGGGACCGCCGGTTTTTCCCCAGTGGTGGTTGGCTGCAGGAACACGTTGCTTTGTTTCGATCTTAGTTCATTTAAGTCCTGTAAAACAGCTAAACGATCTTTGATATCAAAGGGTTTATTTTCCACCACTGTGCCTCTACATTCCAGATCGGGCATCCACATTCTTGTCCCAAATAGGACCTCATATGGAGTGACCCCTCCTAGAGAACTTCTTGGCAAATTGTTTAATGAGCGTTGGACCCCATATAGATGTTTGACCCACCCATCACCCGAACCTAATACCCTAGCTGTTATAGACTGCTTTATGTCCCGGTTTTTCCTTTCCACAACAGAATTTCCCTCAGGATGAAACGGAGAGGAGTACCGCAATGCAACGCCCAGACTGGCCATGGCGTCTTTGTAAGCCCGAGAGCTAAACGCCCTGGTCAGAATGTAGTGTGCCTATTGCGTATGTGCCGATAAAGACTCGCAAATCTTTTATAACAGTTCGAGCGTCAGCCGAGCGCTGAGGCCATATCCATAGGAACCTAGAGCAAGAATCCACTGCGACCATGATTGATTTATAGTTACCGTCCCTTTGCAAGGGACCGCAGTGGCCCAGGTAAACACAAGCTAATGGTTTGTCTGAAATTAACAGGGGTGTCTGCGCAGGACGTTTCATTGTGGAGACTTTCATCTGTTGTCAAATTTCACATTCCAGAACATAGTTCTTGGTCTGCTTCCTAATGCCTGGCCACCAATATCTTTGTGTCAGTAAAGATACTGTTGCGGAAATGCCTGCATGGGCAGAGGCTATCCCTTCGTGAGCTGCTAGGATTAGTCCTAATCTACGTTCCTTGTTTGGAATTACCCGATCCCCCACTCCAGGGATTCGAGCAAAAGGAACGTTGTTCGCATCAATTACATAAGAGTACTTGAGTGGAAACTTTTTTGGTAACGCTGCACCACTGCCTTTGCTCGTAGCATTGACAGCCAACATTATCTCACTGTCTATTTTTGTTTTTGAACGAGTGATCGCAGCTACGGAAGCCGTCTGAACAGCCCCCTTTGCGGCTTCGTCAGCCAATGAATTCCCTGCAACGTGAACGCCATCAAGTTGATGACTCAGTGTATCACGTGAGCCTTTGGTGGTTCGCTTTTTAACTGAACTACTTGTTCCCAAAGCGTTTTATGCTTTATTGTGCCACCTTTTGCATCTTTGAACCCGTTTTCAAGCCAAGTTTGTATATATTCATTATACGACTGCACACAGTAGAAAGAATCGCACACTATTAGTGTGGGGAATTCTCGATCTGTACTTTCAAGTGCCAGTTTGAATGCTTGTAGTTCAGCTCGCTGAGCTGTGCAATCTCCTAGAGACTGGGTTTTTGTGACCATAGGTCTGAAGTTGCCATCACGCATGCGACCTTTAACGATTGCGCACGCTGCACTGTAAGCTTGCTTACTCCCTGTTGCGGGTTGTGCGGATCCGTCAGTGTAAATTATGAATTCGTACTGATCGAGAGGCAGAATCTCATGTTCATATTGCAGGAACGCTTGTGTTTTTAGATCGGGATCAAAAACATATTCAACATCTGTTGCAGCAAGAGAATTAACCCATTGTATCCATCTAGGATGTAATGCTTTAGCATTTGGAATGCTTGCTTTTGTTACCGCCTCTAAGGCCGGAACAGGGGTTACGACAATAATGCGTTTCCCTTGGGCTAGAGCTCTTTATTTTGCTACAGCGGTTTGAATTTTTTCTGTTGAAGTGAAGCACATTTCTGCTTGTGTATACAAATGTGATTTGTATGCAATTGGTACTGTTTCACCTTCGTTAAATGTTAAGTAGGTGAATCCGCATTGACCCGAAATTATTCGGATCACTAAATTGCGTTGACTTACGCGTGTTTGTAAGTGATTTGTTGCTAACATGTTAGCTTGGAGTGAACGCAAGATTTCTGTGTGTTCTTGTGTCCAATTTTTGATTGAAAAATCAGTTTTGATTAGTGCCTAGAGAGGTTTAACCCTTTCTGCGTAATTTAGAATGCAAGTTCTTCCAAAATTTAGGAAACCCAGGATGTATTGTAAATTTTTCAGCGTTTTTGGAGGTTGGAGCAGCGCACACCTTTCTAAAAAGTTGGCTGCCAAGCTCTTGCCTTCACTTGAAAGCTCATATCCTAGAAACAGGACATTGAGATGGGCAATTCTGGACTTTTTGAAGTTGAATTTGTAGCCCTCAGAGGCGAAGCCCAGTATAATGGTGCTCACCCTGTTCAAGTGTTTATCCAGGTCATCGTCAGTCAGATAGAAGTCATCGACATATGACAATGCCTCATTATCATAAATTTGTAGTAACTCCGTTACTCTAGCTGAGAATAACCCTGGGCTGTTATTGAACCCTTGTGGGAGTCGACAAAATTAACGCAAGGTCCCCATTATTGAGAAAGCTGTTAAGTACCTGCTTTCAGGTGCTATATTTTGACAAAAGAAACCATTTGAGATATCCAATGTGGTTTTGTATTTTTTACGCACAATGTTATTCATTAATGCTGTACTATGTGCATTTTGCACTGCAAAGGTTTTTGAACAAGTGTTTAAGTGTCTATAATCCAAAACTAGACGATAGGTATTGTCTGGTTTGGAGACAGGAAACAAAGGATTGTTCATTGAAGAGGTGCATGTTTCAATCACCCCCTGGTATTCAAGTTGATCTAAGATCTCCCTGACCTGTTTTTTAGCTTCTTGCTTTATTGGGTACTGCCTTTGTGCAGTAGGTTTATTTTTCAAATGTATTTTATGGTGAGGTGAATCCTCATCCCATCCTACATGATTTTTGTATAATGCTGGGGCCTGGGCAACTGCCCATTTCCTTGCATAAGTATATTTTAGATGATTTGGAATATGGTTAGAGAAGGCAGGCATAATAATGTCCTCGCCATATGGGCACTCCCTGACAAATTGTGGTGGCCAGTCTTTTTCTGCTAGAAGTATGTCATAGCCCCTTGAAAGTTTTTCCCAAAAAAGTGCTTTCACCTGTCTAGGTACGTCTCCCTCCATCCGGAGTGTTATTTCATATAACTTTTGTGGAGTACTAACCCTGGTGTCTACAGTAATGTACTCATTCAAGTCCACTATATCCAGAAGTTCCTTCAGGTTCTGGCGAGCTATTGTGACTTCTGCTGCACTGTCCAGCATTGTCTGAGCCCATTCTCCGTTCTTGAGTTGTGTTCTCAGTATCCTCGGCATGTCTGACTTTCAGACCTGCTACCTTCTTCTTGGAGTATTGAGGTTTGGATTTACTTTTCGGAACGTGTTTGTCGTCTTTCGATTTCACGCGTTCTTCTCTATGTTCTGACCGTCCTCTTCTTTCCGATGTCTGTGACGAGATCTGAAAGGTACGAGAGGAACGTGTATCAATATCTTGATACCTGTCAGGCTTTTTCAAATTATCCCTATTCCTGAGGTTATACCTCCTTTCAGAGGGCTCCTTTTGAGGAGACCTACCTCGGGATTGAGAACGTTTCTCTGAATTATTTTTATTAGTTTCCCACTTCTTTTTAGAAGATGTAGGAGTTTGTTTAATAGTCGTTCTCAGGACTTTCAGATAGTTTTGGCTTCACTGGTCTTCCACCCAAACTATCTCTGCCTAATTCTGCATATGATTGTTCTATTATTCTGGGTAGCTCATTTTGATGTTCTGTAACATCGAATTCCCTTAATCGTTGGCGGATCGACACTGCTGCTGTCACCCCTTTAATATTGGATAATATTATTGTTGAGAACTGGTCGAAATTTTTCAGTAATTTCATACCTAAATTTAGAGCAGGCTGTGCCCCGTATTCGTTTTGAATTTGTTTCAGGACATCTGGTATTACTGCAATTGATGGAATACCATGTGTTTTAGTATAGATGGCAGCAAAGACTGAGCCCCAAGTGGTACAGTCTTCCAGTTGTGGTGTGATCCCCATCGGTAAACAGATTGTTAGCATTCTGTGTTTCTCATACGGGCTAGTATTTGGAAATACTGCTTCGATTTGAGTAATTTTTTGAGCTATCCAGAATGGAATTTGCTCACGTTTTGTGGTCATTTTTCCCATGACTGCGTATAGAGTCTGTGGTGTAATTTTTAGTGTACTCCCTGTTGAGGAGTTTGATTTGGAATTGTTAATGGTGGTTGGACTGTGAAAGTCCGCATGACATATTGGACTAATTGTCTGTAGATTTTTATTAACTCTTGTAGTTGAGTAAGTAATTCCTCGTCTGACATTATATCGAGGGCGGGATGAGGAGTGTAGCCGGCTAGGATCGGCCATGTTGCTCCTGGTCTACCTAGTGGACCGAGCCTGGTAATGTTTCTGTGATGTTTTAGGGCGCCTTTAAACCAGAGCTGATGCTCCTGGTATGTTAGTGGAATTTCAATATCCTCAAAAGGAATATATTTCTCTGGTGGATCATCTTCTTTGTAGAAGTGAAACAGTCTTGTTACTGAATTTGATTCAGGAAATATTACCCATGAATAGAATACCTCTGTCTGAAAGGATTCATGTGCCTCTATCACGAAAACTGCTCTACCTCCTCTTGGTGGTAGGCCGTGTTTTATAAGTTTTAGAGTGATGGCTCTTCTTAAGTTTGGATTGATGTCTGACACCCTCCTCGGTTTCAATAAAACCTGTGATGTTATAAGCTGTTACAGCTGAGTGACCCGCAACTTCACCGTTGTCGGAGTCGGGCATTTTGTTTTTTGAAAAATGTAGAACAAGTTTCAAGGAAACAAAAAGATAAGGTGCACAATATTTTGGAACACTGTATCCTTCAACGTTGAACAAACCAAACAACTAATATATAGGGTGCTTCCCTATTTAGTTATGGCGGATATTTAGCCCTGCCCACTCCGGACGTCTTATGGAGTATGTGAGTAGGGGTCTCTGAGAAAAGCACGAATGAGTTACTCCGTATCTAGCGTTAAATTACTGCCTTACCAAACCGTTGGCCGCCATGTAGTGTAGTTCCTATTTCCCTAATAGGCTCTGCGCATTGGAATAATACAACCTATAGGTTTGACATAGGACTAAGGTCGGTATGTCCCTATTGATTATATTAAACTTAATTACCTGTGCCAGCTAGCTCAGAGGCCACTAGAAGCTCCTTGAGAACAAGAAGGGAGTAGTTTCTGGCAACCGAAAAACATGACAACTTTGTTTCCCTTTAGAAGCGGAACATGTCTCAGAATCGTGGAAACAATAGATAACAGTTTCACTCATTCAATCGTGCATGCTTAGTTTCTACAGAGTTACACAGAAAGGAAAGACGGGCGTTTCAATAAAAAGGGTTTTATTGAACAGTCTTGTTTCTTGTGTAAGAGATATGTGCTGTTATGATCACAAGACAGTATGCAAGATAAATAATGTACAGCGTAAGCAGTAGAAATAAATAAAACTGCGCTAGCATTATCTTTTAGCATATATTCACGTACATAAATAACATGAGCTAAGAATGCGAGTACTCATACGATGCGTCTCTAAGCTAGTTCTACCCCAATGTACCTAACCTAGACTAGGTGTAGGGAAAGATAGAAGTAGATGGAGTTTTCTCTAGTATGGTGGACTAAGAGTGTGTTAAGTCTAGTATGCCAAGAGTCCCTCTAGGATCTAGTCAGCTCCATACCTTGAGAATGAGAGAGGTGGGAATCTCCTGCCGTATCTGAAACTCTAACACCCAGCGAAGGGAGTCAGAACACTGGAAGCTGGATTCGTCTGCGTGCAGGAATGACAGCGTCTTCTCAGTGCGTCAGGCCGGGATACGGGCTTCTCTGAAGTAGAGGTCTCCTCTAAGTTGCTTGGGCAAGGGAAGGTATGTTTATACCTGGTAGGTGTCGTGGAATGTTAGCATTGACGTGAAGTCGGACAGAGGAAGACGTCAGGAATGAACCCTTAAGGTATAACGGTTCATACATAATAGATGAGTTCTTGGAGAAATCAGTAGTCCTGTGCTAGGGGAACTCCCGAAGCTTAAGGGTCTGGTTTCTAAGAACTCGTTGTGACGTTAGGGTGGACGGATATCGGTGACCATGCCTATATTTGGAGTGCACGTGTTAATGCCTAAATAAGGACAGGGATTCTATGCCTATATAAGGGCAATGCGAATTGTGCCTATATAAGGACATGATTCAGGAAAACCTATATACGGATCCCTAAAGTGGAATACAACAGGTCCTGCCACTGAGAATAGTGCTTCATTTGCGAAGGTCATACCGAGGCCAGCCAAAGTTTTCAACTTCCATCTCCCCCCACCTTAAAAGTCAAAACCAATGTCATGACTGAAGTCCTTCGGCCCGGACAATACACCACCTAGCCCTTTCTCCCCTTTAACAAGGCCCTACTGATACTCTCTTGGGTGCATGGGCCAAACCTTGTTCTAACTCTCCAGTAAATCGCCAAATTGTGTGGCGAATCAACCTGCACCTGGTGACATCGCATTTTTGTCTCTGCACCCATCTTCTGAAGATTTGGTGGTGCAGACATCCCATCTTCTGAAGATTTGGTGGTGCAAGCATCCCGATACTTTCTCAAGTACTCTGCCGGTAGTGAGTCCAAAAGAGTAGAGACCTTTGGGAAGATGTTTTTTTCTTCCACATGTCTGGCTGTCAAGTTTATCTGAAAGAAACGCGTAGTGATAGATTCCTTACCTTAGAATATCCCCAGGCGTCAGTATGGATCCGGAAAGTTTTCGTCAGCAGTACCCCTGCGCGTCGGAAGGTGGCGTTGTGCGGCTCTGTGTCCGTCGTAGGCGTCGTGATCGCCGGGATGATGTCGCGGCAGCTACTTAGACGTCGCCCTCGCGCGCTGACGTCAGTTCTTTCTTTTTCCACGCCAGCAAGCGCAGATCCGGAGAGAGCGATACCCCCAGTCTTTTTTGACTGAGTTTTTTGAGATTTTTGTCTCAGCTTTTTTGAGTCGATCGACTCCTGGTGCAGTCAGGGATGCCCGGGTTTAAATCTTGCGAGGACTGTCATCGCATGATGTCGGTGACGGACCCGCACCGCGTGTCTCTTCTGCCTGGGGCGCGACCACGACCCCAAGTCGTGCCCCAACTGCCGGGCCATGGCGCCGAAGACTTTGCAGGAGCGTTCCCGAAAGCTGCTTGAAGCCCGGCAGTCGGCTCCGTGCCATCAGAGGTCCCGGTCCAGAGGGAGGTCGAGGGACCGGTCGCGGAGCCGCCCACATCGGAAGTCGTCCGAATCCAAGTCTTCGGACTCGGGGTCAGGTAAGGCGAAGCACAAAAGGAAGTTGAAGAAACGTCCTCGTTCTTCGACTTCTCCTCGCCGGTCGCGCGACTCGGCTGAGGGTGGTGCCACCCCCGCGGCTCCGGCGGAGCCTATGCAGTCGTCGGTGACCTACCCGCCTTTCCCGGGTTCATCGGCGACTCCGGCCCAGGTACAGGAATTCCTGTCCGCTATGGCTTGCCTATTTGGGCCGTCGGGCCCCTCCGGTGCGCCTTCGGGCCCCGCGGGCGTCCTCGCCCTTTGACGCCGGTGGCTCCGGCCTCGGCGCCACAGGACTCCCATGGATTCCGTTGTGGATCCCGGTCGACGCTGGTTGACCTCGTCACACCTCCACCGACGTCGACCCCACCGGCACCACGTTGGACGTTGCCCGGCGCGCTGGACGACATCGTCCCCGGTTTCAGCCCCGACGTGGATACGGTGCCGGAACGGTGTCGACAGACGCCGATTCCGACGCCGTTTGGGAATCTGTTTCCCTATATCCATCCTCCTCCTTTTCGGACTGTACAACAGCAAGAGGAGGAAGGGGTCTGAAGACCCTCTCACAGCTCAATGTGAGTATGACCCGTACGGGGCTGAGGAGCTGGGGGACGCCAGTGGTCTGGACACCTCTCCAGACCTTGGCATGATGTCTCCTCCTACCGTGGCTACGGAGGAGGGCGCTAGTTTTTCTGTGGTGTTGCGTAGGGCTGCTGAGGCACTCCACCTTCAGCTACCTACTGTGGCCGTCAGGACTAACCTCCTGACAGAAGTGCTTCAACCAGCAGTTTCCTCTGCGGAGCCGCTGCTGCCCTTTAATGAAGCACTTTCTGACGTTCTTCTGGGCTCCAGGTCCAAGCCCAGCACAGGGGCTCCTGTGGACAGGAACATGGCCCGACGCCATCGCCCGGCCCCGGGCTACCCCCGTTTCCTCTCTCAACACCCCACCCCTGAGAGCTTGGTTGTCCAAGCCTCTGCTTCCCCAAGCGCTTTCCCTTCCGCACCCCCCGGATAGGGAATCCAAGAGGCTGGAACAGTACGGAAAGATGATTTTTTTCTTCCGCCAGCCTAGGGCTGCGGTCGGTGAACACTGCATGCCTCTTGGGCCGTTATTCGCACTCCTTGTGGGATACGGTAGCGCAGGTGCTGCCTATCTGTCCGGAGGAGGCCCGGACGGCACTCACCCAGGCTGTTGCTGAGGGGAGAGATGCAGCCAAGTTCACAATCCGTTGTGGCCTTGACAACGTCGACTCGCTAGGCAGGGCGATTTCCACAACAGTGGCGGTCTGCCGCCACGCCTGGCTGAGGACAACTGGCTTTTCGGGGGATGTCCAAAACACTTTAATGGACATGCCCTTCGATGGCATTCGCCTCTTTGGCAACAAGGCAGACAGTGCTTTGGAGCGCTTTAAGGACTCACGGGCTACGGCTAAGTCCTTGGGCCTTTCGGCCACCCGCCCTCCTCAGCCTTCTGCCTTTCGCTCCTTTCGTGCTCGCGGAAGGGGCAACCCACCACGTTCGCAACAGAGCCACAGGCCGGCGCAACAGTCCACGCGCGGCCGCGGACGCGGGAACCGCCGCAGCGGTTCAGGGGGCCAGCGGCCGGGTCAGTCTACCTCCACCCCAGCCACCACTGCCTCCAAACCTTCCTAGTCCGACCTTTCAGGCCCATCAAATGCTAGTGGGTGGCAGGCTTCGCCATCCCCTCCCCCACTGGCGCACCATCACGTCAGACAGGTGGGTTTTGCAAATAGTCCGAAGGGGCTACTCCCTCCCCTTAGAGACTACCCCTCCAGCCATGCCACCTCAGTACCACCGCGTGTCGGGGGATCACTTGGCACTTCTCCAGCAGGAAGTTGCGGCACTCTTGGCCAAGGGGGCCATAGAGCGCGTTCCGACGCCAGAAGTAGGTCGTGGTTGTTATTCCCACTACTTTCTGATTCCAAAGAAGGGCAAGGGCCTACGTCCTATCTTGGACCTTTCGGACGTCAATCTCTTCCTCCGGAAGGAGAAGTTCAAGATGCTCACACTTGCTCAGGTCTTGTCTGCCCTAGACCCACAAGACTGGCTGGTAGCGTTAAACTTGCATGACGCTTACTTTCATATTCCCATCCTGCCGGCCCACCGGCGTTACCTACGGTTCACGGTAGGCCACGAGCATTTTCAGTTCACCGTGCTCCCTTTTGGCCTTACCAGCGCCCCTCGGGTGTTCACGAAAGTGATGGCGGTGGTCGCAGCTCATCTGCGCAGATCAGGGGTGTTAGAATTGGGGGTCTCTAGTTGGCACAGGTAGGTACTTGTGACAAATAGGGACCCTCGCCTCTAGTCAGGGTAAAGGGGTACACTCCTAAAATAACCCCTGCTCACCCCCTTGGTAGCTTGGCACGAGCAGACAGGCTTATCTCAGAGGCAGTGTGTAAAGCATTTGTGAACACATACAGTAATCTAGTGACAACACTACAGATGGACACCACACAAGGTTCATATCAAAAATAAGTATTCTTTATATAGTTTTAACACAAGACCATAAACGACAAAAATCCACAATACTGTACTTAAAATGGTAGTTTTAGCTTAGTTCAGTTCAGTTCTTAAGATGCGACACTTTAAGTCAATGTACCTTACGATGCGGGACGCTCCCACAACAAGCAATGTTGCAGCGATGGAAATGCGACAAAGTTCTGGTGCAAAGAAATAAAGACGTCAAGTTCTTCCTGATGCGGCACGCTTCTCCGATGTTGCGAGAAGTCTCGATTCGATGCGTCAACTGCAGCGGCGACACCCTTGTTCAGCGATGCGGCGGCAACAGCTTCGGCTGCGACACTCTTCTCCAACGTTGCGAGACACTTCCGCTCGATGCGACAACTGCAGCGGCGACACCCTTGTTTCGTGATGCGACGGCAGCAGCTCCGACGGCGGCACGCTTCTCCGTGGATGCGAGGCGCTTCTCTTGATGCGGTGCAATGCGACAGCTACAGCGGCGACACCCTCCTTCGGAGTTGCGACGGCAGCGGCTGCGACGGCGACACGCTTCTTCCTCGATGCGAGACTCTTCTCTTGATGCGGTGCAATGCGACAGCTACAGCGGCGACACCCTCCTTCGGAGTTGCGACGGCAGCAGCAGCGACGGCGACACGCTTCTTCCTCTTGAGTCGCGCTTCCAGCTCCTTGCGACACGCAGTCCCTTCAGAAGGCCCAAAACAGCAGCAGGCACTTCCAAAGGATTCTTGGGGAGCTGGTGGTTGAAGTCTGTTGTCCCTGAGACTTCAGCAGGAGGCAAGCTCTTTTCTCAAGCCCTTGGAGATACTTTACAAGTTGAATAAAAGTGCACACAAAGTCCTTTCTCCTTCCTTTGGCAGTCAGGCAACCACTGCAGGCAGATCCCTCTAGCTTAGGGATAGTCTTCTCCTCAGTTCCTTCTTGGTTCCGCTCCTCAGCAAAGGTTTCTTCTTGTTTCCCAAAGTGATCTAATTTCCTAGGGTCTGGGTCCCCTTTTTATACACAGTTTTCCTTTGTTCTCTGAAGGCAGAGAGCCCTCTGCCTAGTCCAAAACCAGTTCTGGTCAGTCCTGGAGCACTTTGTTTTTCTGACTCCTTCTTTCCTTTCAGAATGTGGGGCAGGGTGCTCAGCCGCCCGGCAGGAGGTGGAGCCAGCATTGTGGAAGGCAGGCACAGCCCTATTCAGACCCAGGTGCAACTCCTCCCTCCACTCTGGATGCAGATCTTTCTATTCAGCCCTGTGCTGACTCACCCTGTCTCCTGTAGCCACCCCCAGCCCCTGTCACTCAATCTCCAGACAAGGAATACACAACCTAGCAGAGGCAGGCTTGGAAGTTTAGGCAAGAAAATACCCACTTTCTAAAAGTGGTATTTTCAAACACAGAATGTTAAAACCAACTTCACTAAAAGATGTATTTTATCATTCTGAGTTCAGGCATACTAAATTCGTTTTTCTACCATGTTCCCTGGGTCAGTTCTGACTATAAGGTGTAATAGTCAGTCTGCCCATTCTGGCCTATGGAGAGCAGGTAGCCTTGCAATAGTGAAAAACGAAAATGGCTGTAATTCACTATTAGGACATGCCACACACACCAGGGCATGTCCTACCTTGTACTTACAATGCACCCTGCCCTAGGGCCTACTTTAGGGGTGACCAACATGCAGTAAAGGGAAGGTTTAGGGACTGGTAAGTGGGTGTACTCACCAAGTCGACGTGGCAGCCCTGGGCTGCACACAGGCTCTGCAATGGCAGGCCTGAGGCACATTTTACAAGCCGCTTCTGTGGGTGGCACAACCAGTGCTGCAAGCCCACCAGCGGCATTGGATTTACAAGCCCTGGGCACACTCAGTGCACTGTACTAGGGACTGACAAGTAAACCAATCATCCAATCATGGAGTCACTAATACATAACACAATTTACAATAGGGAGAGCATATGCACTTTAGCATTGATCAGCAGTGGTAAAGTGCCCAGAGTCATAACACAGCCAACAACAGGTCAGAAAAAATATAGGAGGAAGGCAAAAAGTTTAGGGATGACCCCGCAAAAGGGCCAAGTCCAACACAACCCCTTCCAGCCAAAAAACGCAGGGGAGACCAATCACTACCCTGATGGGCTTCCCTGCTTTGGGCGATAGAACCTGGACCCTGGCCCACAACAGCAGGGGCATACTCCAGTTCTACGGCAATCTGAACCTATTGGAATCACTCTGTCCATACTCTCAGGGCCCACCAAGCTAATCCATGGGGAACCCTTCTCCTCACCTGTGGACCCCACCTGTGCAGCACCTAACCTTAACTTGCTCACAGGTGTGTCCCAACAGACTGACAGCAAGCCACAGTGGCCACCGACAGTGGTCAGGGATGAGACCCAGGCCTTATGCTTCTCAGGGCTTTCAAACCTCTGTGGCGTCAGAGAGCGGGGGCATTAGCCCCAGGTGCTTGGCACCCTTTGTCCACCCTCCCTCCTGTCAGGTCAGGTATGACATCCTGACACTGACCTACCAGCCCCGGGCCTGTACCCGGCGGCTGGACTGGAGACTGGGGTGGGCTTTCCCACACCCGGTCCTCCTCCTCCTTGTTTGGGCTCTGTACCCTCCCACCTGGAGTGGTACCTCTTCCAGAATTGCCAGGGCACCTGTGGCAGGTGTCCGGCACACTCGCCCACCAGTTCAGGGCTTCTATCCTGCAACTGGGTGTCCAGGTCAGGCGGGACACCCTGAACCTGGTCCTCCAATCTAGGGTCTAAACCCTCCAGTTGAACCGGGGTCAGAGGCGAGGACTCCCTCCCTCTGCACCCCCTTCCAGAGTACTGCCCCTCCCATCAGGAGCGGTACCCTCTTCCAGAATTGTCAGGGCACCTGTGGCAGGTGTCCTGCACACTCCGCCCACCAGTTCAGGGGTTCTATCCTGCAACTGGGATCTCAGCATAGGGTCTGTACACTTGGACTGGGTAGAGGCCAGGGGGGAGGCTGTCCTCTCCCCGCCCCCCTTACTGGGGTCCTGCACCCTCCCCCCTGGAGCGGTGCCCCCAGAAGACAAACTGGTAGGGGCACTGTTAGCAGCTGCCCCTTCCTCCAGGTCAGGGGGGACACCCTGAACCTGGCCCTCCAACCCAGGGTCTGTACCCTTAGGCTGGACCTGTGCCTGGCAACCCAGGACTTCCGAGAGGGTACACCAACCCCCCCCAAGGGAAACACACTCCTCTAGAGTTGTGTAATAATCTGCCTGGCGCACCAGGACTTCCTGGGGATCACGCATGCCCCCCAGAGGGTAACACATCTCTCGTGTTGTGTGACAGTCTGCCTGGCGCAGATCTCCCGCCCCTGTCCATCTGACAGCGCATGAAGATCCCCCAGGACAGAAGTGGTGTCACCATGGTCATTCACTGGTGACTCAGCCCTTCTGGCTGGTCCCTGACCCACTGGTTCTTCCACTGGGGACTCTCTCCCCTCTCACCCCTCACTCTGGACTTCTGCACCCTCCCAACTGGAGCGGCACTGCCAGACACCAGAACCACTGGAGCTCCATTTACAGACGCTCCAGGTTCTCTAGACACTAGGAGATCCTCCCTCAACAGGCGGCCCATCAGGGCAGCCTAGGCTCCCTACCTGGTGTTCCCTTAAAGAACCATCCAGGCTCTGAGACTGGGTTTCGGGCACCTTGGGACATGCAGCCCCACACTCACTCCTTCTCCTCAGAGACAGGACGTGAGCCCCTACACCCCTCCCATTACCATGGGTCCTAGCTGGGCTACACTGAACCTCTCCCACCACTCTGGGTTGGAAGACACCTGAGCCATTCCTCTTAGGGTCACTCCCCAATGCCTCTTCAGACCCTCTGGAATCCACCAAAAGGTCTGCCTCCATTGTGAGCTCCCTGGGGTCAGAGAACTCACATTCCAACAGGTGTTGGCATAGCTCTGGAAAACAGGGACTTACAATATGCTCTCCCACAATTGGATCACATAACCCCTCACAGGTGTTAACCAAACTATCCTTCACCTCACCATCCAGTGCCTCACATACGTACTCCCACACCACTCTCCTGAGACTGGCAAGACAGTATCGGACTGTCTCTGTCACTCAACCCACACTCTTCTGGGCGGTCTTCACACTCACACACCAGGACTTCAACCATTGGGGAACCCCTCTCCCTGTACCTCTCATCTAGAGTCAGTAGAGTGTCCCTCCCAGCACTAGGACCATGAATCCCTGTGTCAGTTTCCCTATTCCTCTCAGGGACACTGCGCACTACTGGAGCTACCTCATGTCCTTGAACCTCCTGGTGTATGTTAACCCCTCCAAGTCAGGCGCCACATCTCTGGGTGTGTGCACTACTCTCTCAGCACTGAATAACTTAATTTTGCTGCCACCATCTGAGCTGGACTCCACCTCCAACTCAGCAAAGCTCACTTCCTGAGCTGCCCAAATTTCTTTTTCTTGGGCTAAGGCCCTCTGAGCCTCATCAAGCTCTCTCAGCTCTTCGTCAATTTCTCTCAGCTCCTGCTCATAAGCCAGAAGCCAGCTATCTTTTTCTGTTTCTCCCTCATTTTTAGGGAATTCCTCCTTCTCAGACTCAACTGGTAGTGTTGCCTTCCAGCTGGGTAAGTCATACTGAAATAGGGATGCCTCTAGATCCTCCCTGGACCTTCTTTTCACAGGCAGCCCCCTTTCCTTGCAAAACACACGTAGTTCCTTCATTGTGTAGACAAACATGTGCCAGAAGTCGAGTTCCATTTTGCAACAACTAACCAGAGTCATAGTATCAAAAATACCTCCAGGAGGACACCATAAAACAGAAAAACAGTATGTGGTCGCGTTTGGTCTGCACTCACTAGTAGTGTTCACCAATCACTGTACATGAGTCACAAATGCAAGTCCAGAATCCTCACCGCTGACCACCAATGTTAGAATTGGGGGTCTCTAGTTGGCACAGGTAGGTACTTGTGACAAATAGGGACCCTCGCCTCTAGTCAGGGTAAAGGGGTACACTCCTAAAATAACCCTGCTCACCCCCTTGGTAGCTTGGCACGAGCAGACAGGCTTATCTCAGAGGCAGTGTGTAAAGCATTTGTGAACACATACAGTAATCTAGTGACAACACTACAGATGGACACCACACAAGGTTCATATCAAAAATAAGTATTCTTTATATAGTTTTAACACAAGACCATAAACGACAAAAATCCACAATACTGTATTTAAAATGGTAGTTTTAGCTTAGTTCAGTTCAGTTCTTAAGATGCGACACTTTAAGTCAATGTACCTTACGATGCGGGACGCTCCCACAACAAGCAATGTTGCAGCGATGGAAATGCGACAAAGTTCTGGTGCAAAGAAATAAAGACGTCAAGTTCTTCCTGATGCGGCACGCTTCTCCGATGTTGCGAGAAGTCTCGATTCGATGCGTCAACTGCAGCGGCGACACCCTTGTTCAGCGATGCGACGGCAACAGCTTCGGCTGCGACACTCTTCTCCAACGTTGCGAGACACTTCCGCTCGATGCGACAACTGCAGCGGCGACACCCTTGTTTCGTGATGCGACGGCAGCAGCTCCGACGGCGGCACGCTTCTCCGTGGATGCGAGGCGCTTCTCTTGATGCGGTGCAATGCGACAGCTACAGCGGCGACACCCTCCTTCGGAGTTGCGACGGCAGCGGCTGCGACGGCGACACGCTTCTTCCTCGATGCGAGACTCTTCTCTTGATGCGGTGCAATGCGACAGCTACAGCGGCGACACCCTCCTTCGGAGTTGCGACGGCAGCAGCAGCGACGGCGACACGCTTCTTCCTCTTGAGTCGCGCTCCAGCTCCTTGCGACACGCAGTCCCTTCAGAAGGCCCAAAACAGCAGCAGGCACTTCCAAAGGATTCTTGGGGAGCTGGTGGTTGAAGTCTGTTGTCCCTGAGACTTCAGCAGGAGGCAAGCTCTTTTCTCAAGCCCTTGGAGATACTTTACAAGTTGAATAAAAGTGCACACAAAGTCCTTTCTCCTTCCTTTGGCAGTCAGGCAACCACTGCAGGCAGATCCCTCTAGCTTAGGGATAGTCTTCTCCTCAGTTCCTTCTTGGTTCCGCTCCTCAGCAAAGGTTTCTTCTTGTTTCCCAAAGTGATCTAATTTCCTAGGGGTCTGGGTCCCCTTTTTATACACAGTTTTCCTTTGTTCTCTGAAGGCAGAGAGCCCTCTGCCTAGTCCAAAACCAGTTCTGGTCAGTCCTGGAGCACTTTGTTTTTCTGACTCCTTCTTTCCTTTCAGAATGTGGGGCAGGGTGCTCAGCCGCCCGGCAGGAGGTGGAGCCAGCATTGTGGAAGGCAGGCACAGCCCTATTCAGACCCAGGTGCAACTCCTCCCTCCACTCTGGATGCAGATCTTTCTATTCAGCCCTGTGCTGACTCACCCTGTCTCCTGTAGCCACCCCCAGCCCCTGTCACTCAATCTCCAGACAAGGAATACACAACCTAGCAGAGGCAGGCTTGGAAGTTTAGGCAAGAAAATACCCACTTTCTAAAAGTGGTATTTTCAAACACAGAATGTTAAAACCAACTTCACTAAAAGATGTATTTTATCATTCTGAGTTCAGGCATACTAAATTCGTTTTTCTACCATGTTCCCTGGGTCAGTTCTGACTATAAGGTGTAATAGTCAGTCTGCCCATTCTGGCCTATGGAGAGCAGGTAGCCTTGCAATAGTGAAAACGAAAATGGCTGTAATTCACTATTAGGACATGCCACACACACCAGGGCATGTCCTACCTTGTACTTACAATGCACCCTGCCCTAGGGCCTACTTTAGGGGTGACCAACATGCAGTAAAGGGAAGGTTTAGGGACTGGTAAGTGGGTGTACTCACCAAGTCGACGTGGCAGCCCTGGGCTGCACACAGGCTCTGCAATGGCAGGCCTGAGGCACATTTCACAAGCCGCTTCTGTGGGTGGCACAACCAGTGCTGCAAGCCCACCAGCGGCATTGGTTTACAAGCCCTGGGCACACTCAGTGCACTGTACTAGGGACTGACAAGTAAACCAATCATCCAATCATGGAGTCACTAATACATAACACAATTTACAATAGGGAGAGCATATGCACTTTAGCATTGATCAGCAGTGGTAAAGTGCCCAGAGTCATAACACAGCCAACAACAGGTCAGAAAAAATATAGGAGGAAGGCAAAAAGTTTAGGGATGACCCCGCAAAAAGGGCCAAGTCCAACAAGGGGTTTCAGTCTTCCCCTATCTCGACGACTGGTTGTTGAAGGCGGGCTCGCCCCAGGCAGTCGTCTCCCACCTCCAGACTACGGCTGACCTCCTGCATTTGCTGGGGTTCTCCATCAACGTGCCGAAGTCGCACCTGATTCCCTCTCAGAAGCTCCTCTTCATCGGAGCAGTTCTGGACACAGCGCAGTTTCGGGTCTATCCTCCCGAACAGCGAGTCCGGGATATTCGGGCTATGATTCCAATCTTTCAGCCCTTATCCTGGGTTTCGGTCAGGATGACCTTGAGGCTGCTGGGCCTCATGGCCTCCTGCATCCTGCTGATCAATCATGCCAGATGGCATATGCGGGCTCTGCAGTGGGACCTGAAGTTCCAGTGGGCGCAGCATCAGGGGAATCTGTCCGACTACGTTCAGATCTCGGAGGACACTGCAAGACAGTTGCAGTGGTGGCTCACGAACCAGCATTGGGTCAGCGGCAGATCCCTCTCCCTTCCCCAACCGGAGCACACAGTGGTGACGGACGCGTCCCTCCTGGGATGGGGCTGCCACATGGGAGAGGCGGAGATCAGAGGCCTCTGGTCTCCGGCTGAGTCCAAGCTCCATATCAACATTCTGGAGCTCCGGGCGATCCTACTTGCACTCAAAGCATTCCTTCCCTCTGTCAGGGGGAGAGTAGTGCAGGTGTTCACAGACAACACCACCGCCATGTGGTACTGCAACAAACCGGGCGGCCCATTCTACCAGGGCAACAGCAGCTACTACTGCATTGGGACGTGGTGTCCCCCTGCAAGACATCTGTCAGGCAGCCATGTGGGCCTCGCTGCACACTTTTACTAAGCATTATTGCCTTGACCGCCAAGTCCAGAGAGACCGCTTCTTTGGCCGTTCTGTTCTCCGTGACTTTCTGGTGTGATCTTGGTTCGCAGACCCACCACCGGGGTTGGTATTGCTGGGGTATCTATTCTAAGGTAAGGAATCTATCACTACATGTTTCTTTCAGATGAACAAGTTACTTACCTTTGGTAACGATATATCTGTAAGAAACATTAGTAGTGATAGATTCCTTACTGCCCCACCCATCCTCCTCGTTCTGCGAACTGATTTCTAGGGTTAAGGTCATCCCTTTCAGGGCCCTAGTTTCAATGCACCAGTGGTCCGTATCTTGCATGGCTCTCTGTTCCTGGCGCGGAAGTCGTGTACAGAACTGACGTCAGCGCGCAAGGGCGGCGTCTAAGCTGCCGCGACGTCATCCCGGCGATCACGACGCCTACGACTGATGCGGAGCCACACGACGCCACCTTCCGACGCGCAGGGGTACTGCTGACGAAAACTTTCCGGATCCAGACTGACACCTGGGGATATTCTAAGGTAAGGAATCTATCACTACTAATGTTTCTTACAGATATATCGTTACCGAAGGTAAGTAACTTGTTCGTTAATGCCAATTGCCTGATGGGCCTGTATTCCTTATCCAAAAACTCTTCATTTTGATAATGTACCATAAAAGAGAAGCACAATAAAATTCAGTATGTGTATTCCCATGCTCTTAGTAATTCGGTGGCTCAAGTCCTCCCCGATGTCCCAGACGATCTTTGACCTAGATTGACCCAAGCCATGCAGGACGTTTGTGACGCAGCCAAGTTCACAGTGCGTTGTGGCTTGGACACCATTGATTCCATCGCCATTGTCGCCACGCTTGGCTATGATCAACAGGGTTCTCAGGCAATGTTCAGTTGTCCTTTATGGAGGGCCATTTCACAGGACTTGCCTCTTTAGGAGCAAGACAGATTCCACTCTGGAGTGTTTTAAAGAGAGCAGTGCCACAGCACACTCCCTGAGCTTATGTTCCTTGACTCACCAATGATGGCATCCCTATCATTCCTTTTGCAGGTTCGGCAGAGGTGCCCCTTATTACCAGTCACTTCAGCCTCATCAGGGTGCCCAGCTCTTATGTGGCTGAGGCAGTGTCACCCCTTGACCCCTGTTGTCAGGGTCATCTTTCAACTCAGCCCACTGCTCCCCCGCAGCTCCACCTGCTAAACCCCTTCAGCTTGCCCTTAGTGGAGTACAGCCACCCAGTTGGAGGCAGGCTCCAACGATTCTTTTCGGGATGGCAGGCCTTAACATCAGACAGGTGGGTCCTGCAGTGTTGTGGGTTTCAACAGGGCCTGTGCACAGAAGATTTCATGTTTAAACTTGACATCTTTTTAGACGGTGACTCTTAACATACTTTGCACGTACATGATAACATACTCCGAAAGTGTTCTGCTTGCAACTCGCATTTCTTAATAAGCATTTTATCACAACACTTTATATTATGTTCAAGGATATAGTACACTAAGCACGTTGCCCTTGTATGTTGTCCGTTTGGAGGCTGCTTTGAATCGGAAATACAAACAATGACTTAGCACAAGACCTCAGACAGTGCGACCGAAGCCAATTTTATTATATAAACTGCTTCTTAGCTTTGTCTCGTCATCCAGGGTAATCCTCAGAGGAGCACCTCCGTGGATTATCCTGGATGTTCGCCCATGCCTGATTGCCAGCCCTGCTGACTTCCATCACTATCCTGAAAAGTGTGGCGGCCTGTTCTACACCAAACTGGCTTCCTGATACATCACTTACACAGGTAAATGGGGAGATAAGCTACTCCAAGAGATCTGGCACAATGCATTTCTTATTACGCTCTCTCTGGTAGAGTAAGAGTAGGTAGGGTTTTTCCTTATGACATATTCATATATGCATATAAATCACTGCAACGTTGTACTAGTTGAATTTTTCATCTTTTTCACCATTCTTGTAATACTGGTAACACTACTTTGTTTCCTTCTACTAATAATTGCGGCTCATGTATTTTACACAAGAATCCAATTGCATCAATAAATGCTTGAAATGCCAATTTGTGTATTTCTTGTGTTTCCTTTTTGCCTAAGGCAACCACAAAAGAGTAGATCAATTTTTCGCATGTGTTCAAACGCACAGTCTTACTTGATTAGTAGGAACCGTACAACAGCAGATAGTCTAGAAGTGTACGCCTTGCCCTTCATTGCCACTCTGCTGCACCTTCCACTGTCCCAGGAAAGACTGATGTAGGATTATCTGTCCTTCTTTTTGGCCAAAGAGACTATCAAGAGTGTGCCTTCGCCAGAAGTAGGATCTGGTTGTTATTCCTGCTGGTGCCCAAGAAGGGCAGAGGCCTTTGTCCTATTTTGGACCAGCACCCTTTCAATGTCTTGCTTTGGATGGACAAATTCAGAATGCTCACACTAGCCATGTTCTTGTATGCTCTCGACCCTGCTGGCTGGATGGTAGCGTAGGACCAGTGGAACGCCTATTTCCATATTCCCGTCCTGAAGGCCCATGAGCACTACCTGCGGTTCATAGTGAAACAGGAGCATTTTCATTTCCCTGTGTTCCCCCTTTGGTTTCACCGGTGCGCCTCCGTTGTAAACGAAAGTAGTGGCAGTGCATATTCGGAGATAAGGGATCCCAGTCATTCCCTGCCTTTACAACTGGCTGTTTAAAGCAGGCTAACTCCAGGCAGTTATCAACCACTGCCAGGCTATGGCTAACCTCCTGTCTTCTTTGTGGTTTGCTTTCAATGTGCCGAAGTCACACCTGACTCCTTCTCAGATGCTCCACTTCATCAGAGTCATTCTGGACTTGGTGTCTTTCCTATGGAAAGGAGAGTCCAGGACATTTGGGCGATGATCCCGATCTTTCATCCTCTATAGTGGACTTCAGTGAGGAGGACTCTGGGGCTACTGGGACTGATGGCCACCTGCATCCTTCTTTTCAAGCACACCAAGTGGCATACACAAGCTCTGCAGTGGGATATGCAGTGGGCCCAACATCAAAGGGACCTCTACAACCATGTCCAGATTTCAGAGGAGACAGCAAAAGATCTGCAGTGGTGATCACTGGACCTTAATTGGGTCAGCAGCAGACTCCTCTCCCTACCCTACCCAGAGCTGACAGTGGTGATTAATGTATTTCTTCTGATTTAGAACAGCCACCTGGAAGAGGTGAAGATCAGAGACTTCTAGTCCCGGCTCCATATCAACCTTCTGGAGCTGAGGCCACCTGGTTGGTGTTAAGTCTTCCATTCATCCATCCATCAAGGGGAGCTTGGTAAAGTGTTTATGGGCAACACGACCGCCATGTGATATTGCCGCAAATAGGGCTGGGTGGTGGTCAAGGACCCTTTGCCAGGAGCACTGTGGTTCTGGACATGGTTGGCCCACCAAGGAATTTTTCTGGTGGTGAAAGGCTGGCTCTCCGGAAGGAACTGCTTTTGTAGCAATGGGGCAGTATTCTGCACCCTGGCCTTCACAATCTCCACACAAATGCCACCAGTCCTCATTATGCAAATCACCGGTTGTGATGTGTTTTTTGAAAGGCCTATAATTGTTTCCTCCTTCTCCTTTTGTCGCAAGACCTTTACTTGGACCTCGCATAATGATGTGCATCCCCTTTGAGCCACCTTGTAGCTGTACCCTGCAGCTTCTCAACCTTAAGGCTTTGTTCCTCATCGCAGTTACATCGTTGCGGCGAGTGAGTGAGCTTCAGACTCTGTGTTAACCCGACATTCATCACCTCTTCCCCAAACTCACTGATTCTGCCGAGGCGAGCATCCTTCTAGCCAAAAGTTGTGACTCTGTCCACATTGGTCAAACCATCACCCTGCTGACGTTCTACGCTCCACCGCACCCCTCCAAGGAGGAGGAGATACTCCATCACTTGGACCCCAAAAGAGTACGGAGCGTTTGCATCAACCGTACCAGTGTAAACCAGGTGGACAATCCGCTCTATAAGGCAGTGGAGAAGAGGACCAATTTCCACTGGATCATACTCTGCATGGAGATCTGCTACACATTGACCAAAAAGCAGCCTCTGGAAGGACTGCAAGCTCATTCCACCTGGGTGAAAGCTGCTACCACTGTGCTGGCATGCGGAGTTCTTGTTCTGGACATCTGTCTTACGGCTTTGTGGGCATCACTCCTTACATTTACGAAGCACTACTGCCTGGAGAGCCAAGTTTACTGACAAGGGCATTTCTCCCTTTGTCCTACAGGACTTTTTGGGTTTAGCCAGTTCACAGATCCTCCTCCTAATAAGTACTTCTTTGGCATCTATTCAAAAGGTGAGGACTCTGCGGTTAGGAGTCTCCATCAGAAGAACAAGTTACTTACCCTTTTTCTGGTGGAAACTTTAACCACAGATTCCTCACTGACCCCAACCGTCCCATCCTCTCTATTCTGTGAATTGGCTTCTACCCATTAATAAGCTCCCAAACCTAGGAATCTGCACACTGATCAAAGCCAATTTGCTTTTGGGGCTTTGCGACCGGGGGCGTGGACATCCTTGAAAGCAAATGACATCAGCGCTCTGGAGCGGACCCTATATGGGCCCCCTGAATGGTGGTGTTGGACTTGCAGGATGCCTATTTCCACATTCCCGTCCTGCCAGCCCACAGACGTTGCCTGCGGTTCACGGTAGGCCACGAGCATTTTCAGTTCACCGTGCTCCCCTTCGGCCTTACCAGTGCCCCGCGGGTGTTCACGAAAGTGACGGCGGTGGTCGCAGCTCATCTGCGCAGATCAGGGGTCCCAGTCTTACCCTATCTCGACGACTGGCTGTTGAAGGCAGGCTCGCCCCAAGCTGTCGTCTCCCACCTCCAGGCTACGGCGGACCTCCTGCAGTCGCTGGGGTTCACTATCAACGTGCCGAAGTCACACCTGTCTCCCTCTCAGTCACTCTCTTTCATCGGAGCTGTTCTGGACACAGTGCAGTTTCAGGCCTATCCTCCTGAGCAGAGAGTCTGGGATATTCGGGCTATGATACCGATGTTCCAGCCTCTATCCCGGATTTCGGTGAGAAGGACCCTGAGGCTGCTGGGCCTCATGGCATCCTGCTGGTGGATAATGCCAGATGGCATATGTGGGCTCTGCAGTGGGACCTGAAGTTCCAGTGGGCGCAGCATCAGGAGAATCTTTCCGACTACATCCAGATCTTGGAGGGAACTGCACGACAACTGCAGTGGTGGTTAACGAACCAGGATTGGGTCAGAGGCAGATCTCCCTCCCTTCCCCAACCAGACCTCACGGTGGTGACTGATGCATTGCTCCTGGGATGGGGCGGTCACCTGGGAGAGGCGGAGATCAGAGGAGTCTGGTCTCCGGCAGAGTCTGGGCTCCATATCAACCTGTTGGAACTCCGAGCGATTCGCTTGGCACTGAAGGCATTCCTTCCCTCTCTCAAGGGGAAGGCAGTGCAGGTGTTCACAGACAACACCACCGCCATGTGGTACTGCAACAAACAGGGCGGGGTAGGGTCGTGGACCATTTGTCAAGAGGCTCTTCGCCTTTGGACATGGCTGGAATATCAGGGCATATCTCTGGTGGTTCAACACCTGGCAGGTTCTCCGAACGCCAGGGTGGACGAACTCATCTGTCGGTGCCTGGTGGATCACGAATGGCGTCTTCACTCCGAGGTGGTGCAAGGTCTCTTTCAGCAGTGGGGAGAACCTTGGTTAGGTCTGTTCGCCACGAAAGAACGCGCAATGTCAGCAGTTCGGCGCGTTGAAGTTTCCAAGGCGGCACTCGCTCGGCAACGCTTTTAGTCACGAGTGGAGCTGCGGACTCCTGTGCGCCTTTCCGCCTGTACCACTTCTGCCCCGAGTGCTGAAGATCAAGCGCGACCAGGCCCAAGTCATTCTTGTGGCTCCGGACTGGGCACGACGAGTCTGGTACCCCGAGCATGGCCATCGATCCTCCGATCAGACTGCCCCTTCAGGAGGATCTTCTATTGCAGCAGCAGGGGATGGTCCTCAACCCGAACCTGTCCAGCCTTCACTTCCTTGCGTGGAGATTGAGCGGCGACAGTTGACAGCTGTTGACCTTCCTCCCGAAGTCTGTAATGTCATCTTGGCTGCCAGGCGTCCCTCCACTAAGATGGTATATGCCTGACGATGGAACAAGTTTGTGGCTTGGTGCATAGCGAAGGCTGTGGATCCCCTTTCTGCCCCTCTTTCTGACGTCCGTTCTGACACGACTTTCCACGCCAGAAGCGCAGAGCCATGAAATACACTGACCACTGGTGTGTAGAACATCAAATAGATCCTTGAGAAGGGGGCATCACTAGGGCCCTGCAAGGGCGTCCCTATGCCTAGAAGTCAGTTCGCAGAGCGGGGCGGATGGGTGGGGCGGTAAGGAATCTATAACTAATATACGTCTCTTACAGATACATCGTTACCGCAGGTAAGTAACTTGTTCATCAGAAAGCAGTGTGTTAGCGTATCAGGAAGATATATTTTTGGGGGGGCTGTTTTATATAGCGCAAACTAGACCAGAAGGTATCGGAGCGCTTTACATGAGCACCAGTTGCGTTACAGACGGACACATTCATTTTTGTTAGGCACAGGGAGATAAAGTGACTTGCTCAGAATCACAGGATGTTGAGTGTCCCTGCTAAGACTCGAACCCAGTTCCCCAGCTTCGAGGCCGACTGCCCTAGCAGTTAGGCCACATCCCTCCCCTCTCCTGATATGTTCTGATTTTACACACTCACATTTATCAAAACTTGATAAGGTTTGGGGTATTCTGGAAGAACATGGTAGTACACTAAAAAAAAAACCTGTAAGTTTAGGATGGAAGAGGTGGAATATTTGGCACACAAAATATCAGCACAAGGTATAATACCAAAGAAGGATCTAATTCTGGCTATTGACAAATGTCCCTCTCCAGCTGACAAGGACCATTTGAGATCCTTCTTTGGACTGAGTGAATATTATTCAGGTTTTTTGCAGAATTTTGCATTACAGACTGAACCCCTGAAGAATTTATTGAGGAAGGGGTGGAAGATTTGTTTGGTAACAAGAACAAATGAAAGCATTTAATACGATTAAATCCCTTAGCCCCGAGGCACCTGTTTGGCAACATTTCCGGGATGGTATACCTTCCATAGTGACTGTGAATGCCAGTGGGTTGGGCACTGAAGTGATATTTAGCCAAATATGTTGAGGGGGAAGGAAAACATCCAGACAGCTTTCTGCAGCTGAGAAGAATTACAGCATCACTGAAATAGAGGCATTGGCTTGTGTTTGGGGTTCCCATCATTTCGCCACATATTTGGGGGGTAGAGGATTTGTGCTAGTCTTTGGGGTTTCTATGTGTGAACAGAGATAATTATCAGAGAATACTCAAAAAGTACATAAGTCAAGGTTGGTGTAGAGAATGGTTGAATGGTAATGATTTGCGTCTTTTTTTTTTAAGTTAAAGAGGATTTGAGTATCGCAGGTGATTTGATTATGAAATGTACCTCTTTGATTCCACCAAGTGAGTTGATTGGTGAAATTTGCTCATCTGGGGCATGTGGGAGCTACAGGTACTAAAAAGAGGTTACACTTGTATTACTGGTGACCTAGCATGGATGCTGATGTTCCGGTGAATAGGTGAGCAGAGTGTTTGCATACGGACAAATCCATTCGCACTCACAATATTTCCCTTTGTCCTGTGGCGTACCCTGTGTCTCCCTGGGAGAAACTGTCTCCTATATTACACCGATATTACACCGATGAGTCAGCGTATGCGCGCAGCGGGCGCGCCGCTGGCGTGCCTAAGGCAAGCCCGTCTGCGTCCGGCCGGGTACAGGGGCCAGGACCCCTGTATCTATAAATCTGAAAGAGACACGTTAGTGACAGATTCCTTACCTTAGAATATCCCCAGGCGTCAGGCTGGATCCGGAAAGTTTTTGCGTAGCAGTACCCTTGTGTGTTGGTAGGCGGCGTCGTGCGGCTCCGCGTCCGTCGTCGGCGTCGTGATCGCCGGGATGACGTCGCGGGCAGTACTTAGACGCCGCCCCTGCGCGCTGACGTCAGTTCTTCTTTTTCCGCGCCAGTAAGCGCAGATCCGAGAAGAGCAGTGCCCTAGGCAATTTTTGACTAAATTTTGGGTGATTTTTTCACTGTTTCTTTTCAAGTCGTCTCGACTCCAAGGTGTCGGTAGGGATGCCCGGCTTCAAGCCATGCGACGTCTGTGGTCGCATGATGTCGATCACAGACCCGCATCTCGAGTGTCTCTTCTGTCTCGGCCGAGACCACGACACGAAGTCGTGCCCTGACTGCCGGAAACTTCACCCGAAGGCTTTGCGAGAGCGGTCTCGAAAGCTACTCGAGGTCCGGCAGTTGGCTCCAAGCCCCGGTCCCGGGAGAGGTCGAGGGGCCGGTCGCGGAGTCCCCGCCGGTCGTCGGAGTCCAAGTCTTCGCGCTCCTCGGGTAAGTCGAAGCACAAAAAGTCTAAGAAGCATCATCGCTCTAAGACTTCGCCTCGCCGGTCTCACGACTCTGCTGAGGCCCCTGTCGGCACCGTCCCCGCGGCCCCGGACGTGCCTGTCGAGCCGCCCCCGCATTACCCGTCCTTTCCGGGTTCGGGGGCGACTCCGGCCCAAATACAGGAATTCCTGTCGGCCATGGCCCGCCTCTTCGGGCCTCAAGGTCCCTCCGGTGCGCCTTCGGGCCCCGCGGGCCCTGATGGGGTTGCTCCGGCGTCGCTGACGACTCTGGTCCCGGCGTCGCCTGTCCCGCCAGCCTTGATCCCGGCCTCGGCTCCGGCCTCGGCCCCGGTGCTACCGCAACCCCCATCGACACCGGTTGACCTAACCAAGCCTCCGCCGATGTCCCCGGTGCCGTTCCTGACGCCGTCCGGGGCTCCGGACGGCGTCGTTCCCCAGTTCTGTCCGGACATGGAGCCGGACCGGCGTCGCTCGACGCCGGCGCCGATGAGACCTTGGGTCCCAAATGTCCCTCCTCCTCCATATTTTTCACCAGAGGAGGACCAGGAGAGCTGGGAGGGGTCGGAAGACCCTCTCACACAGCAGTGTGAGTATGATCAGGACTGGGCAGAGGAACTTGGGGATGCCAGTGGTCTAGATACTTCCCCTGACACTGGCATGCTGTCTCCTCCCATGGCTACGGAGGAGGGAGCAAATTTCGCAACGGTGTTGCGTAGAGCAGCTGGAGCCTTGCAACTCCAATTGCCTACTGTGGCTGTCAAGACTAATCTCTTGACGGAAGTGCTTCAGCCGGCAGCCTCCTCCACGGAGACTGTGCTGCCGTTTAATGATGCACTGACTGACGTTCTTTTGGGCGCCTGGTCCAAGCCCACCACAGGGGCTCCTGTGGATAGGAACGTGGCCCGACGCCATCGCCCTGCTCCGGGCGAACCCTTGTTTCTCTCTCAACATCCCACCCCGAGAGCTTGGTTGTCCAAGCCTCTGCCTCCCAAACCGCCTTCCCTACCGCCCCTCCGGATAGGGAATCCAAACGCCTGGACCAATTTGGGAAGAAGACTTTTTCTTCCTCCAGTGCTGGCTTGCGGTCCGTCAACACCGCTTGCCTTTTGGGCCGATATACCCACTCCCTGTGGGATTCGGTGGCAACTGTTTTGCCCCAGTGTTCTGAGGAGGTCCAGACACTGCTTACCCGCACCATTGCGGAAGGTAGGGATGCGGCAAAGTACACCATACGTTGTGGCCTTGATACCGCCGACTCGCTGGGCAGATCGCTTGCAACGACGGTGGCGCTGCGTCGCCACGCTTGGCTGAGAACAACTGGTTTCTCGGGTGATGTCCAGAATACACTCATGGACATGGCCTTTGATGGAGTCGGTCTTTTTGGTTCCAAAGCAGACCATGCGCTGGAGCGTTTTAAGGACTCGCGGGCTACTGCCAAGTCCCTGGGCCTTTCTGTTGTGCGCCCTCCGCTAACCTCTGCTTTTCGCCCCTTTCGTGGCCACGGAAGGGGCGCCCAGTCACGTCAGCTGCCCAGCCACCGGCCCGCGCAACATGCGTCCTATCTTGGACCTCCGGAACGTCAATCGCTTCCTCCGGAAGGAGAAGTTCAAGATGCACACCCTAGCTCAGGTCTTGACTGCCCTCGACCCTGGAGACTGGTTGGTAGCGTTGGACTTGCAGGACGCTTATTTCCACATCCCCGTCCTGCCGGCCCACCGGCATTACCTGCGGTTCACGGTAGGCCTCGAGCATTTTCAGTTCACCGTGCTCCCTTTGGCCTTACCAGTGCCCCTCGGGTGTTCACGAAAGTGATGGCGGTGGTCGCAGCTCATCTGCGCCGGGCAGGGGTTCCAGTCTTCCCCTACCTCGACGACTGGCTGCTGAAGGCGGGCTCGTCCCAGGCAGTCGTCTCCCACCTCCAGACTACGGCCGAACTCCTGCACTCGCTGGGGTTCTCCATCAATGTGCCGAAGTCGCATCTGATTCCTTCTCCACAGCTCCTTTTCATCGGAGCAGTTCTGGACACGACGCAGTTTCGGGCCTATCCTCCCGAACGGCGAGTCCGGGATATTCAGGCTATGATTCCGATCTTTCAGCCTTTATCCTGGGTTTCGGTACGGATGACCCTGAGGCTGCTGGGCCTCATGGCCTCCTGCATCCTGCTGGTCGATCATGCCAGATGGCACATGCGGGCTCTGCAGTGGGACCTGAAGTTCCAGTGGGCGCAGCACCATGGCAACCTGTCCGATCACGTCCAGATCTCGGAGGGGACTGCAAAACAGTTGCAGTGGTGGCTCTCGAACCCGCAATGGGTCAGGGGCAGATCCCTCTCCCTTCCCCAGCCAGAGCACACAGTTGTGACGGACGCGTCCCTTCTGGGATGGGGCGGTCACATGGGAGAGGCGGAGATCAGAGGCGGAGTCCCGGCTCCATATCAACCTTCTGGAGCTCGGGCGATCCGACTTGCACTCAAGGCATTCCTTCCCTCTGTCAAAGGGAAGGTGGTGCAGGTGTTCACAGACAACACCACCGCCATGTGGTACTGCAACAAACAAGGCGGGGTGGGGTCGTGGACCCTCTGTCAGGAGGCTCTGCGCCTCTGGACATGGCTGGAACATCAGGGCATGTTCCTGATGGTTCAACACCTGGCAGTTCACTGAACGCCAGGGCGGACGAACTCAGCCGCAGGTGCATGATGGATCACGAATGGCGTCTTCACTCGGAAGTGGCGCAAGGTCTCTTTCTACAGTGGGGAGAGCCTTGGTTAGATCTATTCGCCACCGCAGAGAACGCGCAATGTCATCAGTTCTGCGCGTTGGAATTTCCAAGGCGGCACTCGCTCGGCGATGCTTTTCGTCGCGAGTGGAGTTGCGGTCTGTTGTACGCCTTTCCGCCTATACCACTTCTACCCAGAGTGTTGAAGAAGATTCGGCACGACCGGGCCCAAGTCATCCTTGTGGCCCCGGACTGGGCTCGAAGAGTTTGGTATCCCGAGCTACTCAGTATGAGCGTCGATCCCCCGATCCGTCTGCCTCTTCGGGAGGATCTTCTGTCGCAGCAGCAGGGGACGGTCCTCCACCCGAACCTGTCCAGCCTCCACCTGCTTGCGTGGAGATTGAGCGGCGGCAGTTGATTCCTTTCGACTTGCCTCCCGAAGTTTGTGATGTGATTCTGGCAGCCAGGCGTCCCTCCACTAAGGTGGTATACGCCTGCAGGTGGAACAAGTTTGTAGCATGGTGCACAGCAAAGGCTGTGAATCCCCTCTCTGCCCCTTTTTCTGAGGTTCTTCTGTTCCTTCTTTCCCTGGCCCAACAGGGTTCTGCCCTGGGTACCATCAAGGGCTATCTTTGTGCCATTTCGGCCTTTCTCAGGCTTCCTGATCAGCCCTCCCTTTTCAAGTCCCCTGTTAACAGGTTTCTAAAAGGCATTACACACCTCTTCCCTCCTGTTCCGTTTGTGATGCCTCAGTGGGACTTGAACTTGGTTCTTACCTTTCTCATGTGCGCTCCCTTTGAGCCTCTACATAACTGTCCTCTTCGTCTTCTGACTCTGAAGACAGCCTTTCTGGTGGCCATCACCTCCGCTCGGCGGGTGAGTGAGCTCCAGGCTCTATCATGCAAACCTCCCTTTCTGCCTGTCAATCCAGACAAGGTTGTTCTTAGGACGCGTCCGTCCTTGCCAAAGGTGGTTACTGCCTTCCACATTGGGCAGACCCTCACTTTGCCCACCTTCTTTCCGCCTCCGCATCCTTCCAGAGAGGAAGAGAGGCTCCACGGTCTGGACCCAAAACGTGCGCTTTCTTTTTATATCAACCGCACACAACACTTCCGGGTGGATGACCAGCTCTTTGTTGGCTACGTGGGCGCCAAAAAAGGTTGGGCGGTGCACAAGAGAACCATCTTTCGCTGGGTGACCTTGTGTATCCCTCGCCCACGTCGCCCGACAGCACAACCTCAACATCATCTCCTACGCCGACGACACCCAGCTGATCCTCTCCCTCACCAAAGACCCTCACACCGCCAAAGCCCACCTCCACGAAGGAATGAAGGCCGTCGCCGAATGGATGAGGACCAGCCGCCTGAAGCTGAACTCGGACAAGACGGAGGTCCTCATCCTTGGTTCCAACCCTTCAGCCTGGGACGACTCCTGGTGGCCAACATCACTGGGAACAGCCCCGCCACCCACCGACCACGTACGCAACCTAGGGGTCATCCTCGACCCCACCCTCTCCATGACTAAGCAGGTCAACGCCGTTTCCTCATCCTGCTTCAACATCCTCCGAATGCTCCGCAGGATCTTCAAGTGGATCCCCACCGAAACAAGAAAAACAGTCACCCAGGCCCTCGTCACCAGCAGGCTGGACTACGGAAACGCCCTCTACGCAGGAACGACGGCTAAGCTCCTGAGACGGCTGCAACGCATCCAGAACGCCTCTGCACGTCTTATCCTCGACATCCCCGACGCAGCCACATCACACCCCACCTGAGAGACCTGCACTGGCTCCCTGTCAACAAGAGGATAACCTTCAAGCTCCTCACCCACGCACACAAAGCACTCCACAACTCCGGACCAGCCTACCTCAACAGACGACTCAGCTTCTACACCCCCACCCGCCAGCTCCGCTCGACCAGCCTCGCCTCGCCACAGTCCCCCGCATCCGGAAAACGACCGCCGGCGGCAGATCCTTCTCCCACCTCGCCGCCAAGACCTGGAACACCCTCCCCACCAACCTCCGACAGACCCAAGACCTACTGGCCTTCAGAAGACTCCTCAAGACCTGGCTCTTCGATCAGTAGCAGCACCACCCCCCTCTTCCCCCAGCGCCTTGAGACCCTCGCGGGTATGTAGTGAGCTTTATAAGTGACATGATTGATTGATTGATTATCAAAGCCTGCTATTCTTTGGCTAAGAAGGAGCCTCCTGTTGGGCTGCGTGCCCATTCCACCAGGGCAACGGCTGCTACCACGGCTTTAGGCCGCGGGGTTCCGCTGCAGGATATCTGTCAGGCAGCTACGTGGGCCTCGTTGCACACGTTTACAAAGCATTACTGCCTTGACAGTCAGGTCCGGAGGGACGGTTTCTTTGGCCGTTCTGTCCTCCGGGACTTCCTTGTCTGATCTTTGTTCGCAGACCCACCACCGGGGTTGGTATTGCTGGGGTATCTATTCTAAGGTAGGAATCTGTCACTAACGTGTCTCTTTCAGATGCACAAGTTACTAACTTGTGTAACGATATATCTGTAAGAGACAGTAGTTAGTGACAGATTCCTACCGCCTCACCCATCCTCCCCGTTCTGCGAACTGATTTCTAGGGTTAAGGACATCCCTTCCAGGGCCCTAGTATTTTTCAGACACCTATGTCAGCTTCTTGCATGGCTCTGCGTTCCTGGCGCGGAAAGTCGTGTACAGAACTGACGTCAGCGCGCAGGGGCGGCGTCTAAGTACTGCCTGCGACGTCATCCCGGCGATCACGACGCCGACGACGGACGCGGAGCCGCACAACGCCGCCTACCGACGTGCAAGGGTACTGCTACGCAAAACTTTCCGGATCCAGCCTGACGCCTGGGGATATTCTAAGGTAAGGAATCTGTCACTAACTACTGTCTCTTACAGATATATCGTTACACAAGTTAGTAACTTGGGCAATCAGCCCCTAAAATCATACATTGCTACCCAAGAGACACACTCCTAGCATTATCCAAACAGGCATCCAGTGACATAACACACTGTACCAAAGCTCACCCTGGGTATACGGAGGGCCCGTTTTCATGCCTTGGCTGTAAATGGTGCAGCCTAGTGCAGTTAGACCAGCCATATAGAGAAGGGGACGACCTGTTCAAACTCAGCTGTATCTACTTCAATGCTAGGTCTGTACCTAAACACTCCCTTGATATTTGGGACATCATAAATGAAACCAATCCTGACCTGGTTTTCATAACGGAAACCTGGCTGGATGAAAACTATTTCCCTGACATCGCCATTGCCCTACCCACCGATTATAAAATATTAAAACAAGACAGGCAGGGACGGAAGGGAGGGGGGCTGGCTATTCTCTTCAAAGATTACCTTACCTGCCTTCACGTCGCAGTGGCACAATTAGGAGAGCACGAAATATTATCATTTCAGGTGGCCAGAGAGGGCGACATAATACTTGGTGGAGCCGTGATTTATAACCCACCCGGACATCAAGCTGAACTTAGTGCCAACTTACTGACCCAACTATTTCCCCCATGCTTGAAATACAAGCATTACCTAGTTATAGGGGATTTTAACGTTCACTTTGAGAAAGCAAACAACTCTGCAGCATTGCATCTGGAGAATATGCAGATCCTTCAACTAAAGCAGTGGGTCGCAGGGCCCACTCACATTGCAGGGCATACACTAGAGTGATTATTCTTAAATATAGAGTTTACCATTATCCAGGAGATTAAATCCCCTCCCCTGTACAGACCACTCACTCATATCTTTCTCACTTAGCCTTTCGGTAAACTCAACCAAGCCCCCGAAGCGCGCACAAGTGGCAAACAGAGTCTGGAGGCTGGTTACGGAGGACTCCTTTCAGTCCCACTTTCTCCCCAAGAATCTAGAGACCCTGAGCGCCCTCCCGGCTAATATGGGAGCAGTTAGCCTCGAAAATGAGATCATTAACACACTGGATCTGTGTGCACCTAAGCTAATACACAAAACGACAAAAACAAAAAGATCTCCATCTGAGAAGTGGTACTCACCTGAACTTAAGGCACTGAAAAGAAAGTGCAAAACAATGGAACATTACTGGAGACTATCCAAGCTAGAAATAGATAGACTGAAATATAAGACAGAACTGAGAAATTATAACTATGCTATTAAGAAGGCCAAGAAGACCTATTTTGCAATGAGAATCAATGAGAGTTGTAACTCGGCAAAGGAGTTGTATAAAATAGTAAGGGAGCTGTGCAAACCAGCTAGTATGTCTCAAACTTTGCCCCCCTCAGGCGAACAGATCAGCAAGTTCTTCTCTGACAAAATTAGCAAAATGTATTCCTCATTCAGCACCAACACCCCGTTCGTCACAACCAACTGGGAACTTCCAACCTCCCACCTAGATACATCAGCCTGTATGGGTAGTTTCTCCCCCTTCACAGAGGAAGAGGTCGCAAAAGCAATGGGGGAAGTTAAGTCTGGGTCCCCCCCTTGATCCATGCCCTCACTTTATTTTTGCTCGGATCACATCCATAATATGTCCATATGTCACTCAGCTACTTAATAAATCACTAGATACTGCAGTATTCCCAGAAACATTGAAACAGGCTATAGTGACCCCCTTGTTGAAGAAAGCAGGAACAGATGTTCACAATCCAGCAAACTATCGGCCTATCTCTCAACTCCGGTATCTCTCTAAGGTCATGGAGAAGTTGGTCAACAGACAATTATCCAACTATCTCGAGTCTAACAAATTATTAGACTCCTCTCAAACTGGCTTTAGAGCCACCAACAGTACAGAGGCAACTCTCCTAGCCGTACCAGATAACATAAGATCTCTGATTGATCAAGGGAAGGCCGTTGCCCTGATCTTGCTGGACCCGTCGGCAGCGTTCGACACGGTCTCACACAACCTTCTGCTGGAGATTCTTCGTGAGAAATGAATTCATGCCAAAGCCCTTCAGTGGCTCAGTTCCTTTTTAAGTAATAGAACACAAAGTGTACAAATGGGCGCATCCTCATCTAAACCAAGATCTATCTGCTATGGTGTCCCGCAAGGAGCATCCCTGAGCCCCACACTTTTTAATGCCTATGTGTCATCTTTGGCAAAAATCAGTAAGAAATGGGGTTTCAGCATTTGCTCCTATGCGGATGACACACAGCTGTTGATAGCCATTGAAGAAAGGTATGACGACACTAGGTTAAAATTGAACAATTGCCTCTCAGAGATGGCAATCTGGATGGCAGAACGCTGCCTTAAATTAAACGCAGAAAAATCAGAAATTCTGCTTTTTGGAGGTGCCAACCTAATCTGGGATGCTACTTGGTGGCCCCAGACACTGGGAGATGCCCCAGTACCAAAGCAATGTGCAAAGAATCTGGGCGTACTTATTGATAATACCTTATCCATGCAGGACCATGTGCGGGTCCTATGTGGAAGTAGCTTCGCGATTTTGAAGCTCCTAAAAAGGCTATTTCCCTGGATCCCACTGGAATGCAGAAGAACAATCACGCAAGCTCTGCTTATCAGTAGGTTAGACTACGGAAATGCACTGTTTGTAGGCATGGCAGATTACCTCTTCACACGCCTGCAGGTGGTACAAAATGCTGCCGCCAAGCTGGTGTGCAACAAAAGTCGATTCAGTTCAGCTCTGAGTGTATGAAAAAGCTGCATTGGCTCCCTATGCGCCAAAGAGCAAGATTTAAGCTGCTCAGTCATACACACAAGGCCCTGCACCAACGCAGGCCTTTAATCCTACAGAACAAAGTTGAATTTTACGCACTAACAAGGTGCTTAAGGTCACGCTATCAAGCGCAAGCCAGGACAAGACGCATAAAGAAAGTAAGGGCAGGAGGTCGTACCTTCTCATATCTGGCGGCTAAGCATTGGAAAGAATTACCACAAGATCTTCGCCTCACGGCTGACTACCTAGTATTCAGAAAGAAACTCATTTGTTCCCTAAGACTTAATACTGGACGATCCATCAACACCCTAATATCACCTCTACCATGAGTTCTGCTACTTAGCGCTGTGATATCCTTATGGATGAATGTTGCGCTCTATAAATAAATAAACTGGGGATGGACTTTATTGGCCCAGTAGGTGGATGGAGTGAGGGCAAAAGATTTGTTTTGATCGTTGTAGAATCATTCTTAATGGATATCATACAGATTTATGAGAGCCAAATACTTCCAAAGTAATTGCATTTTTTTAAAGTGTTGTTTTACCTTGAAGGGGTTCTAGCGTTTTTGGTCACAGATAATGTGGTCCAGTTTGCTTCTCATCAGATGGATGGGTTTTTTTAAGAGTCTGGATTACTACTGCGCTGTATAGCCCGCAAGGGAATGAAATGGTCGTAAGTGTGAACCGGTTGTTCAAGGAAACTATTCAAATTGCGATTTCTGCAGGGTTGAGTGTTTACGAAGCAGTTGCTAGTTGAATTTGGTATTATCACAATACACCTCATTCAACCACTGAGGTGGCCCCTTTTGTGGTGTTAAAGGCTGGGGGTTATTGTAATGTGTAGTCCGAAATAGGTGAGTGAAACCAAGGTGGGTAGCAGCATGCCTAGTGTTGATCAAATTAAAGGCAGGATAGGTGAATCGCAAGGTAGGAGTTAAGTCAGATACTATGATGTGAAAAAGGTTGAATTTTGGGGGGAACAGTGAGTCGGGGTGAGGAGGCCTAAAGGATCTAAAAAACCAATTCTAGGGGGGCGTGGCCAACTGCCAGAGAAGATGGCCGCACACTAACGCGGCTCCAATTCCCCGATAAACTGTAATTATCCGGCCATTTATCTGACTCGGCGAGGTGCTCGAGTGGTGATCGTGGTTGAGGAGATCAGCAGCGGCGGTAAATGCAGTGGATGGCGCTCTCCTGGCTTCCGACGTCAACAGTGCGGTGAGGCCTGTACCAGACCGAGCAACCCCGGGGTTGCGTAGCAGAGGCCGAGCGTGCGGTGCGCGGCCGTGCGAAGACACCCGCGCTGTGTGTCGGCGATCCGAGGCCTCAACACCTAATGATCGCAGAGAGACAGTGCCCGTGTTATCCCGCTGGGCTCAACCACTGGGAACGCAGTGTTCAACAGCAGCGTACGGACAAGTGACTACGCGCTGGTCCCGGCAGAGCACAATCTCGAGCTGTGAGCGTGGGGAATCTGAGCTCTTGATCCCGTGCGGCTGGGACTGTGGGCCGCATGGCTCATCACCACGGCCCGTCACGAACTTGAGTGCCCCCCACCCCCTCTTTTCAACTACCGTGCAGTAGCACATCAACCTAGGGGGTGGGGGCGCACTATTTTTTACTGGAGTAGCGCGGACCTCTTCCCACGGGGCCTACACCACTGGAGCCCTGCCGCCGCAGTTCCCACGCACGGAACACACAGACCACTACTGGGGGCCTGAAACTATTGATTGGTGACGAGCTGTGTCTCCCCGTGGGGCCGCCTCTGGAACCAGTACGCTGAGGCGCAACACCATTTAATCTTTCCCTCCTTAGCTCGCCGTACTTGTACTGGGACTCTCAATCAGCGCCTGGAGAGCTGTGATCCACGCGGCGCACGCCTGCTACAGCTCCAGTACTCAGCGGTGCTGCGGAGGTGGGGGGGACTTTAGAGAGGTAAGCCAACAGGCCGCCGGATCAGTGTTATCCGGGCAGGCGGTGGTGATGCCCTCTTCCCCCCCTCCCCCGCACGCTATCGTCGTGTGGAACCTCTCCGTGGCAGTGTAAACTGATCCCCGCCATGTCTAGGAATAAGGGAAACCGAGACTCATCAGCCTAAACTAGATAAATCGTCATGGCTCAGGGCCAATGAAGACACTGCTATTCTGCCTGATGCGCAGCAGCAAACCCCAGGCTGCGTACCGCAAATGCAAACTACCCCTACGCTTCAAGACATTCTCTCAGCAGTCACGGCGGTGCACACGTCCCTTGAGTCACGCATCGACCCAGTCTCCATGGACATTGCGCTCCTCCGCGCAGATTTTCGGAAGATGGATGACCGAGTGAAAGTGGTGGAGGACGTAACTCGGAGCCTTGACAAAACGTCCAAGGGACTGGAGCAGCATGTCGGGGATCTACAAGGTACATGCCAGGCTCTGGAGGTGCAACTAGACGATTATGAAGGGAGGGCCAGGAGAAATAATGTTAGTATTATTGGGGTCCCGGAGAAAGTGGAAGGCCAGGCCACGGACCTCTTCGTCGAAGAGTTAATCATGCAACGCCTGCAACCCAAGACTTTATCAAGATTTTTCTCTATCGAGCGAGCGCACCGTGTGCCTTGTGGCAAGCCCAGACCGGGCCAGCCCCCCAGACCCATCCTAGCCCGGGTCTTTAATTTCCGCGATAGGGATGTGATCCTACAGACCTCGCGCTGTGCTCCTCCCCTCAAAATTGATAATAGTACCATCATGTTTTCCCCTGATTTTACGCTCAAAGACCAACGACAACGCAGAAGTTTTCTAGAAGTTAAGAAAGCTCTGAGGGACAAAGCACTACCCTGTGCAATGCTGTTCCCTGCGAAACTCAGGGTGGTAGTGGAAGGGAAGACCTGGTTCTTTACAGAGCCGGAGGCGGCCTGGGAGTGGCCCGACGGATGGCGACTGGTCGGGGATCCGAAAACCGCTGATAGACGTCGGGGGCAGTCTGGCAAAGATCGAACCGTGACCACGCCGGACAGAGTGGCAGCTGAAGCCACGCGTGATGCCCGAATGGAGACTGGACGTCTGGATTCAGAATGACACTGTAGTGACACCTACCTAGAATTGAGCCACGAGTGTATGGGCCTGGACGGATGGTTATGGACCTTCACCAATCACTGGAGAACAATGTTACACGAACACTTTGTACAGACCTGTACGACTGTATGCCACTGCCTTACAGCACTGGCCTGTTCTCGAGCTTCCTCGGCTGAGTGTATCCTTTATGCAATGCTAATGTTTGATTGTTATAAGTATATACCATTGATTGGGGATTGGGAAGCGATGGTCCACGTCTTCCCCGATATAGGGATGGGAGGGCGTCGTGCGCTCTGCAAAGTTGGGGTGGCGGGTAGTTTGAAGTCCGTCTTGCAGAGAGGCAGGGAGGGGAGGGGCAAGGGAGGGGAGGGGCAAGATATAGGGGGGGGGGTTTCTTGTTCTTTTGCATAACGCAGGTTATCTTCGGGGTACGACTTATGTTGATTACTTAACACTTACCACGCCAGACTTATTTATACCATCTTGCGCATTCGCCACGCTCGCTCACCACGCTAACACAACTGACCGATGCCTTTACGTTACCAGACATAGTTACCCACCATAGAGTCTCCTGCCGGATCCATGGCTGATACCACTACACTGATGGATGTACGGACCAAGGCGCAAATAAATCTACTCTCCTGGAACGTCAACGGGCTGGGAGACAAGATTAAACGGGGGGTGGTACTTCAATATCTCAAGCGGCAGGCCGCGGACATTGTCCTGTTACAGGAGACCCACCTCGTAGGACACACTTGTAAGGCATTGAACCGTTGGGGTTATAAACTTGTGTCCCATGCAGGATTCACCACCGGCTCCAGGGGGGTGGGAATATTAATGAGGAAAAATCTCCCGTTTGTTGTAACTCAGACGCACGTGGATGATTATGGGCGCTTAGTGGCGATATCGGGGACTTGGGAAGGTCGAGATATAAATATCCTATCGGTGTATATACCCCCAGCTCTACACAACGTGGCCCTGCCTGATCTGAGTAAGCTGCTCCTTGACCTACCGGAGGGGGAAATAATCATTGGGGGTGACCTCAACATGACGTTGTGTGACCAGCTGGACAGAGACCCCCCTAGAGGAACCCGTAACACAAAAAACGTGCTGGCTGACTTCCTCGTAGCCATGGGTTTGACTGATGTATGGAGGGCATCCCATCCGCAGGTTAAACAATACACGTATTACTAAGCGGCTCACAGAAGTAACTCCCGAATTGATCACATACTTGCTCTGACGGTCTCATGGCTTCATTTAAGTGAGGTTCATCACTTGGCGAGAGGTATCTCGGATCATGCCCCCATTACTGCGCAATACATACTTCACACACCGCCCATTCGTAGATCCATCACAATTAGTCCATGGAGCCTCAAAGTCCCACATATCAAGGCTGCCCTGATTACAGATACCAAACTTTATTTTTTAGAAAATGTGGGGTTAGTTCAATCGACACAGGTTTTATGGGAAGCATATAAAGCCGTTATCAAGGGCCGCGCCCTTGCCCTGGCGGTCGGCCACAAGAAAGAGAAAGCCAAACACTTAGTTGAGCTCGAACAAGAGATCCTGGCACTGCAACAGGTCCTGATAGGTAGTCCGGATGTGGCCGAACACGACATCTTGGAACTGAAACGAAAGGAGTACAAAGACCTCTTGATGGCCACTGCCAGAGCGCATCACTGGGCCAAAATATACAGGATTTATGAGCAGGGCGACAGAGCCAGTAAGCTTTTAGCGTGGCTGGAGAGACGAGAACGCAGAACGTTGGGTGAAAACCCTTAGAAGTCATCATGGTAGGCAATTGAGAGACCCCAGCCAAATAGCTGAAGAATTTGCGCACTATTATACTCAGCTCTGCTCATCAGGCACACAGCACACCATTACCGAAGTCCGGGAAATGATCTCGGATATATCAATTCCGACGTTGACGGTAGAGGATCGCCAATCACTAGATTTAGACATTACCACTGAGGAAATCGCTGCAGTTATACTAGCGATACAATCCGGAAAGGCAGGAGGACCAAACGGCCTCCCGGTTGAGCTTCTTAAGGTCACCGCCTCCAAAGTTGCACCCTATCTCCTAGACATGTACTTGGAGAGTAGAGACGTCAGTTTATTGCCTAGAGATCAGAGGGTGGCCTCCATACTGGTGATCCATAAGACAGGTAAGCTGGAGGAAGAGGTTACCTCGTATAGACCGATCTCTTTGCTGAGCGTGGAGGCTAAAATACTGGCCAAAGTCTTAGCCACACGACTGCTCCCAATGGTTACGCAGTTGGTTCATCCGGACCAATCAGGGTTCATGCCAGGACGTAATACCTTGCTGAATCTACGCCGTTTAAATGGCGTGCTTGCCAGGCAAAACACTATTAAGGAAGATGCTGCCATACTCTCCCTGGATGCTCGTATGGCCTTCGACACCGTAGAATGGCCGTATATGATCGCTGTACTTGAGCGAATGGGCTTGGGGTCGAAGTATCTCGAGTGGGTCAAACTCTTATATACGGAACCACTCGCGCAGGTGGCGGTTAATGGGCATCTATCGGAAATATTTCCCTTATGCCGCGCTACACGACAGGGTTGCCCACTGTCTCCTCTCATTTTTGCCCTGACCCTGGAGCCCCTCGCTTGATATGAGGTGACCCATTGATACGGGGACTGATGTGGGCCGACGAATGGGAGGACAGAATCTCGCTTTACACGGATGACATCTTATTATACGTCGCTTCCCCGCGCTCCTCCATTAATAGAATACTTCATATATGCTCCAATCATGGTAAGTACTCTGGGTACACTATTAACTGGGCAAAATCAGTGATATACCTCCTCCATGGGCCAGCGCCGACCTTACCAGTTGAATGTAAGGCCCTGGTTGTTGCAGACGGCTTTCGCAACCTGGGCATTTACGCCACGGCCGACCCGTCCCTTTTTTATGATCACAATTTACTGGGACCCCTGACTTGGTTGCAAAGTGACATCCGCCATTGGTGGACACTGCCTCTGTCACTACTCGGACGTGCTGCACTATATAAAATCATGTCCCTACCTCGCCTTTTATACGCACTACTGAACACTCCTTATACAGTGCCCAAGACGTATTTTAAGACGATTGACTGGGAAGTCCGTGCCTTGCTATGGGATGGGAAACCGGCGCGCATCGAGGGGCCCAAATTGGTCCGGGGCTGGTATGACGGGGTTATCGCTCTACCCGACATTCGGAGCTATTACAGAGCGGCACATCTCGCTATAATTAATAAATGGGTACATGGTGCGCAGCAAGACCCGGCGTGCCGGATGGACAAGTGGCAGATGGCACCCGGGGGATACAAAAGGGCACTGTATAATACACCACGTAAACAATATCTCACTGGCCCCACGACTATTACGGTTGCTGTATGGCACTCCATCACGAGAAAGTTAGGCTGGCACAATAAACTTACGCAAATGACGCCCATTTGGCATGCCGCCCTACTGGGCAACCTCAGAAATAGTAAGGGGTTTGATAAACGGGACCCATTGATATATCGTGTGAGAGTGATTTGGTTAAAGGGGGAAAAATACTCACATTTGCGGAGTTGCAAAAAGAATACCAAATGTCTGCACGTGAAATGTTTCGATACCTACAAGTCCGCCATGCTTTGCAGGCAATAACTACAGAGATGGATGACATCCCAGAATCCGCACCACTTGAAGATAGACTACTTGCTGACCCCATGCACACTAAAGTAATTTCACTCGCGTATAAGAAAATAATCAACAACTCACCAGACCCTCTGGTGAACCTGTATGCTCGCTGGCAGGTAGACCTGGGGGAACTTGAGGAAGAGGATTGGCGTGAAGCGCTATCCTCCCCACGGGAGGTGGCCATACCGTCACGACTGCGACTGGTTCAGCTCAAAATACTACCCCGTGCCTATATTACACGTATCACCTTACTTAAGATGGGTCGCATTACTGAGGCTGACTGCATGTGGAGGTGTGGGGAGACGGGCTAATTTTTCCACACGATCTGGGACTGTCCCCGCATTCAAGGGTTTTGGGTCACTGTACATGGCGTGATTGAAGAGGTGTGTGGGAGTACCCAGCCCATGTCCCCTAAGACCTGTTTACTTAACATTTGGGATGCCACTGACTTCAGTCGCATGGACCAATTATGGGCGGCGGTGGGTTACATGATTGCGAAACGAAATATTGCACGTAAATGAGGAGTCCCAGAATTGCCAACGATAATAGAATGGGAACATGATGTTGACTGCTGTATGCTGGCGGAGCGAGCAGTTTATGTAAATAGAGGATGCCCCAAAAAGTGGGATAAAGTTTGGGGGAACTGGAATATGTATAGAGGGAATATTTGTACCTCTCCGTCAGAATGGGTGAGCGAGTTAACGGAATTGCCGTCCAGTGAACCTGAGTTGGGTGGGGGCGGGGAATACACTACGTGGGATGTTTAATACCATGACTGTATTGTTTGTCGTGATCCGATGATACGCTATTTGTTTGTACCTGTATCATACTATGCAACTTGCAATAAAAAGAGTTAAAAAAATAAATAAAAAACCAATTCTAGATTTTATCCGAGACAAAGGTTGTTCAAATCTCTCAACATTCGGTCAAGGTGGAGAGTGAGAAATGGTGAAGTAAGAGAAATGTTGCCAGGTAGTGAAGGTTTGAGTGTTGCTAACCATCTTTACTCTCCTAATCTTTTGGGGGGTGGAATCACTCCTGTGGTTTTTGAAGGGGGTGCTAGGAGGGGTAACATGTGTTCCGAGGGTAGTGTTTGTGGTTTTTGAAGGGGGTGCTAGGAGGGGTAAAATGTGTTCCGAGGGTAGTGTTTCTTTGGCTGCAAGTGATGATTTCCGGACTGGTGGTGGACAGTGCCCGAGTGGTGGTGTTGGAGAATCAAGTTTGAGGTGTCATTATAACCCTAAATTGGGGTTGCAGTAACCACTTGAGAGTAGTGGTGGTGTTTATAATGTCACCCAAGTTCAAAGACCTAGGAATGCAAGAAGATCCATGTACCTTAATTATATTGTGACTTGATAATGTTTTTTTTTTCTCAATTGCTCAGTACATCTTTTCGTACACAGATATTGCGAAAATAGAACACGCATTTTCATTCAATTAACTTCTGAGTTTGCAGGTTGGTTTCTGACGTTTCATAGTCCGGTGCTGTTGCGGCGATGGGAAGTGTAGTTTTTTGTTTTTTTTTAAACATACTTTGATCTTTCCCCTGTCCTCTCCATACCCTTTGTTAGTGTCCCCTGTATGGCCGCCACCATCCCCAAATCTTGTCCTGATAATGTTATTTTTATGTTCATTTTTATCTCATTGCTTTTTTGTGTTATGGGCTTATTGGGTATGTCTCTTTAATAGTTGGAATGTTATTGTGTGTTCTATACTGTTGGTGGTGTAGCTCTGCAACTGTTCCAGACTGACAGTTGCTGTTGGGTGATCCTGGAGCAGTTGCAGAGATGCTCCATGTGCTAACTTCTCTTGGTGAAGAGTAAACTCTACAACTCTTAGTCTACTTCAGTCTTTAGTCTTTCCTCCGCACCTCACCAAAGGGACCTTATGTACACCATTCTCCAGTGACTTCAATGTTCAAGGAAAGTACTGTATAGGAATTTAAAACGGCGTTCATGAGAACAAGTCTTTTTCTTATCTTGTGGTTGAAGAATAACAAGAGAACATGCTCGAGCAGATGGTGTATTGGATATTATTGCTGCCTGCACATCTGCCAACTTCTTAAATTAATTGTCCCCATATTTGAGGGTTGAATCTGCTAGTTGCAGTTTAGTTCTCTTGCTCCAGGTATCAGTAGACTGTTTCAATCTTGGGGGCATTTCATGTACTTAGTGAGAGTAGGGGACAGTCCCATTTCAGGTTTGATGGTACTAGAGACAGGGCTTCCTAAAGTGGTGAAATGTGATCTTTCTAATCAGTAGGGATTCCTCCACACTTATTGCACACTGTCACAACACCATCAATAATGTCACTATCATAATAGCTTTAACTAAGGTGCCAAAGAAAGACCTGATTGGCACTGCTTCACTCAAAACCTTCAGTTCCCTTTTCCTTTCTTGGGTGTCTGGATTATGACATGAGTCAGGTTATTTGTTCACAAAGTAATGCTCTGTTTTAAAAAAAAAAAAATACTCTTTTTCTGGGTTATTTTCCATTTTTTTGCTCTAAAATGGGCAAAAAACATATATACTTTAAAAGCTTCACTGTCTCTCAGTGAACCAGTGTTGTCAATCAGTGTTGTGGAAGATGACAGAAATTACCGCTTCAAAGTCCTGCCTTTTGCATGTTTCTCGCTACCTAAGTAATTAGCTCTTCCTGGGTGTCGCTACAGTACAATTTTTGATTCTCCCTGAACCTCTTAAAATCTAAGTCAACACCAACAAGAATTTAGTTTATTGGAGATGTGCTCATTGATGAACCATTGCCACCCTCAAATGATTCAGTGCATGTGAAGGACAGAATTCAGCTGTTTAATTCATGTTCCTGCTTTATTAGAGGTGGACAATGTCTGAATGAATCGCTAGAGATTGTTTAAATGTAGGGTTACCCATATGCTTTATTCCCTGTATTTTGGTGGGAAAGGGTACTCGGCAAGAGCTAAAGTTTGTCACATGAAATTATCCATTGATGTGTGACATCTCATTTCCCAGTCATTCAGATAGTACTAAATTGCTTGAAGAGGTTTCAAAACATTGTGTTTTCAGGAGCTCCGTATTGGCATTCATATGTGGCTTTTCACCAAAAGCTGCTTGGTGAAGCTGCCTTCCTTTCCATCGCTTTTGAAAATAGAGGGCAAGATGTTCCATCCAGTTCCAAACAGTTTACAGGTTCTTGTTTTGTTCTTGAAAAATGTTAAATGTCCTAACAGAATGTGTCAGAAGGTTTTTTGGATGTAAAGGTGGATGCTATACGACAGAGTACAAGCTTGTGGATTTGCTCGTTGATTGATTCCTTTTCAGTGGTTCTAGATTGTCAATAGCATTTAGTAAAGAGATAAAAGGTAAGCGGCTATCAGGAGTCACTGGTGGTTCCTTCCATTGTTTTGGAAGAAGCTGGGTGAACCGCTTTTCGAAATTCCAGTGTTTTTTCAGAAGACAAGGCGACTTAAACAGTGAAAGCTTTCTTACAGAGGTGGCGTGGAGATTTAATTTAAATCAGTGAATCGGTGTCTGCTTGATATCTTCCTCCTGATGTAGTGGACCGACTTAGTAGGAGAGACCTGAAGAAGGCACTTACATCTCCATCACTGATAAGTATAGAATATAGATGCAACATTTTGTTGCTTATGGCTCTGGTTCAAAAGCTTCTGATCTTAAAAAGTAGACTGAATGAATGCAGATAGTGACTTGCGACTGAATACTATGAGGGAGGTAACGCTTAAGACTACGACTAATGGAATTAAATCACATTCAGCGAGGGGCAGGACTGCAGTTACTGCTATTTTTCGAGAGAGGTACAGCTGCAGTATCCAGAGTGGCCACTCAGTCTTCTCTCCTTATCTCAGTTATACATTATTGTTGTGGCACAGATACAGAGGTTGAAGTCTTGTTGGGAAGATTCGATGTTCAGCATCCTTTCGTGTGACTAATCGTACATGGTTCTCCCATACTAAATTTATTAGGTTTTCATTGGATAATCTTTTAAAGAGTGAGACTCTGCAGCGAAAATATCAATTAGAAGTAACATTTGCTCTGATGATTACTGTGCTCCTGCTACAAATTCGTCATTTGCCCTACTGCCCCCAATAGGTACTGTGGGCCCCCTCCGTGAACCCCCTAATGCCCTCCTTCCGAAACCCCCAAGCCTCTCCGCCTGTGACTATCAGTTTCAAAGATATAGCCTCTGCAAAGAAATACCACAACTTTTTCAGTCGAGCGTAGAGTCAGCGCGCATGCGCTGTTCTGCGATGACTTGCTGTACTGGAGTATGGAATAGAAGCCCCGCCCACTCACCGCCCATATTTGTCACTGGCTTGTGTTATTGTCCTTCGTAAATGCTAGCTTCTGATTCCTTGTTAGGCTTGTTAGTACCTCCTTAGTACCGCCTCGTCTTCATTTGTAACCTCTGATGGCTACTGGCCCCTTTACTTCGGTTGTTACACGGTACGTGTTTAGTCTTGTAAGCACTATTTTCTTTAATGAGTTTCTCCTACTTCAGGCACGACCATGTGCTTTGCTTACGTTCAGCGCGCCATGCGAACTGCAAATATTTTTGGGAACTGGTGACCGGTCCGCCACAAGTAAGGAGTGCTGGTGTGTTCATTAGCTACTAGAGCAGTTTACTAGCGCTGCCTGGCTCTTGCTTGCCCCAGCCTCCACTTCCTCCTCCTGTGCCGGGAACCTATAGCCCCCAGCGCTGCCCCCTCCCATCGTCCCACAACACACCCTGAATGCATGAGAGTAATAACTGTGATTTGGGAGCTCTTCCTCCAAATCACTCTACACAAAACCCTATGAACAAGCTCACCGTACCATAGTCTACTTGTGAGCTATACTTGTGACTGTGCCTCATCCCCAAAGATTTCTCCAGCGTACACATTTCTGGCTTTGCCATGTTGAGCCCCTACACAGGAACAAATAAGCTACAGCAGATAGCAGGGCAGCAGCTAAAAAGAAAGCGGTAGTAGAGCATTGAAACCTGTGAGCATGGCAAGGGATTCCAATCCCTTCAGAGTTCGCCTGCCTGGCGACGATCTTTGAATGGCTGGTCTGTGCGCTGCTTTCCTACATTCATATTCTTTCCAGTGGCTTTTTCTTTCACAGGGTAAAAAGCATTTATTTTTGTGTGTAATGTTTATTTTTGATTAGATAATCAATATATCTTAAAGAGACAATTCCTTACCTTAGAATTACCCCCAGGCGTCAGACTGGATCCGGAGAATAGTTCTGTTGCAGTACCCCTGTGCGTTGGTAGGTGGCATCAGTTGACTCCGTCGTCATGGTTGCCGGTATGACGTTGCGGTGTCTACTTAGACGCCGCCCCTGCACGATGACGTCAGTTCTTTATTTTTCTGCGCCAGCCAGCGCAGATCCAGAGAGCGTGCCCCTTAGTCATTTTTTGACTAAACCTTTTTTCGACTTTTGTCATCGTCTTTGTTAAGTCTTCGACTCCTGGTAGCACAAGGGATGTCCCATCGTCGGACCGGCTTCAGGCCTTGTGACTCCTGTCACAAATTGATGTCCGTCACGGATCCGCACCTCGTGTGCCTTTGGTGCCTGGAGCGCGACCACGACCCGAAGTCATGCTCCGACTGCCGGGCCATGAATCCGAAGACTTTGCGGGAGCAGTCCCGAAAGCTCTTGGAGGCCCGGCAGTCTGCTCCGCGTCGTTCGAGGTCCCAGTCGAGAGGAGGGTCTCTGTACCGGTCGCGGAGCCACCACCACTCGTCATCGAAGTCGAAGCACAAGAAGAAGGTGAAGAAGCACCGTCGGTCTTCGCCTTTGCCCCATCCGTCGGCTGACGCGGGACCGGAGCGTCATCGTCGCTCTCCGGCTCAGTCCTCTGAGCCTGCTTCTGGAACGGCTCCGCGCTTCTCTCCTTTTCCCAGAGCCGGAGCGTCCCCTGCCCAGCTTCGAGCTTTCTACGAAGCGCTTCACAGCATCTTTGGGCAGCCCGACTCCGCCGGCAAGCCTTCGGGCCACGCGGACTCAGCTGGGGACCCTGGGCCTTCGATGCCGGCGCCGATTCCAGTGATGACACCCCAACATCGGTTGTTCCCCCAACCGGCGTCGACCCCACCCTCACCCCCGACTTGGACACGGCGCCGGACTGACATTGGTACCGGCGCCGGAGGGTACTTTTGTACCGCGTTCATCCCTGGTGTTCCCTATCGCCCTGAGTGGCAGCCAGAGGAGGGTGAAGACGATTGGGAGGGGTCTGGAGGCCCTTTAGCTGACCAGCTTGAGGAGCCCGACTGGCGAGAGGAACTGGGTGATGCCAGTGGTTTGGATACCTCCCCAGACCTTGGCATGCTTTCTCTCCCTACCGTGGCTACGGAGGAGGGAGCTTCTTATGCAGTTGTGTTGCGTAGGGCGGCTGAGGCCTTGGGCCTTGAACTTCCTACGGTGGCCTTCAGGACTAACCTCCTGACAGAGGTACTTCAACCGGCAACGGCCTCTTGGGAGCCCCTTCTGCCTTTTAATGAAGCCCTCATGGAAATCCTTCTGGGCACTTGGTCCAAGCCCAGCACAGGGACTCCTGTGGACAGGATGATTGCCCGATGCCACCGCCCGGCCCCGGGCGACCCACATTTCCTCTCTTAACACCCTACCGCGAGAGCTTGGTGGTCCAAGCCTCGTCTTCTAAGGGCGCATTCCCTACTGCTCCCCCAGAAAGGGAATCCAAGAAGCTGGACCACCTTGGGAAGATGTTTTCTTCTGCCAGCTTAGTGCTGTGGTCGGTGAACACCACATGCCTCTTGGGCCGTTATTCCCATACTGTGTGGGATACGGTTGCTCAAGTGCTGCCACAGTGCCCGGAGGAGGCCTGGGCCGTTCTCACCCGCACAGTGGCAGAGGGTCGAGACGCAGCTTAGTTTGCCATTCGGTGTGGGCTGGATACCGCCGACTCTCTAGGCAGAACGGTTTCCACATCAGTAGCCTTGAGGCAGTACGCCTGGTTGAGGACGTCTGGTTTCTCTAGGGATGTCCAATCCACCCTTTTGGACATGCCCTTTGATGCCCGTTGCCTTTTTGGCGACAAGGCGGACTCGGCGCTCGAGCGCCTCAAGGATTCAAGGGCTACGGCCAGATCCTTGGGCCTTGCAGCAACCTCTCGCACCACGCAGTCTGCCTTTCGTAGCTACGGAAGGGGTGCCCCACCACGTTCCACCCAGTGTGGGCACAGGTCTGCGCAAGCTACCCAGCCTCTGCGTAGCCGCGAACATGGGACCCAGCGACGTGGGTCCGAGGCCAGCGGGCGGGCCAGTCCACCCATAACCCCCCTGCAGCAGCCTCCAGACCCTCCTAGTCCGACATTCCAGGGCCACCAGTTGCCAGTAGGATCCGCCATCACCTCCACCACTGGCAAAACATCACGTCGGGCATGTGGGTTTTGCAGATAGTCCGAAGGGGCTATTCCCTCCCCTACGAGACTACCCCTCCCTCCATGCCACCATCCCTCCATCGCATGTCGGAGGATCACTTGGCCCTTCTCCGCCAGGAAGTTGTAGCTTTCCTGGCCAAGGGAGCTATCAAAAGGGTCCCTGTGCCAGAAGTCGGTCATTGTTGTTACTCCCACTACTTTCTGGTACCCAAGAAGGACAAAGGCCTGCGTCCTATCTTGGACCTCGGAACCCTCAACCGCTTCCTCCTGCTGAGGTCCTGTCTGCCCTCGACCCCGGAGACTGGATGGTAGCGTTGGACTTGCAGGACGTCTACTTCCATATCCCCGTCCTGCCTGCCCACAGCCGTTACCTACGGTTCCCAGTGAGCCACGAGCATTTTCATTTTACCGTGCTCCCCTTTGGCCTTACCAGCGCCCCTCGGGTGTTCACGAAAGTGATGGCGGTGGTCGCAGCTCATCTGCGCTGATCAGGGGTCCCCGTCTTCCCCTATCTCAACGACTGCTTGTTGAAGGTGGGCTCGCCCCAAGCAGTTGTCTCCGACCTCCAGACTACGGCGGACCTCCTGCACTCGCTGGGGTTCACTATCAACGTGCCGAAGTCACACCTGATTCCCTCTCAGAAGCTCCTTTTCATCTGAGCAGTTCTGGATACAGCACAGTTTCGGGCTTATCCTCCCAACCAGTCAGTCCGGGATATTTGGGCTATGATACTGATTTTTCAGCCTCTATCCCGGATTTCGGTGAGAATGACGCTGAGGCTGCTGGGCCTCATGGCCTCCTGCATCCTGTTGGTGGATCATGCCAAGTGGCATATGCGGCCTCTCCAGTGGGACCTGAAGTTCCAGTGGGCGCAGCATCAGGGGAATCTTTCTGATGTCGTCCAGATCTCGGAGGGGACTGCACGTCAATTGCAGTGGTGGCTAACGAACCAGGATTGGGTCAGCAGCAGATCCCTCTCCCTTCCCCAACCAGAGTTCACAGTAGTGACAGATGCGTCACTCCTGGGATTGGGCGGCCACCTGGGAGAGGCGGAGATCAGGGGTCTCTGGCCTCTGGCGTAGTCCGGTCTCCCTATCAACCTGTTGGAGCTCCGGGCAATCTGTCTTGCACTGAAGGCCTTCCTTCCTTCTGTCAAAGGAAGAGTAGTGCAGGTGTTCACAGACAACACCACCGCCATGTGGTACTGCAACAAACAGGGTGGGGTGGGGTCGTGGACCCTATGTCAAGAGGCTCTTCGCCTTTGGACATGGCTGGAACATCAGGGTATATCTCTGGTGGTTCAACACCTGGCAGGTTCTCTGAACGCCAGGGCGGGCGAACTTAGCCGCCGGTGCATGATGGATCACGAATGGCGTCTTCACTCTGAGGTGGTTCAAGGTCTCTTTCGGCAGTAGGGAGAGCCTTGGTTACATCTGTTCGCCACTGAAGAGAACACGCAATGTCATCAATTCTGCACGTTGGAGTTTCCAAGGCGACACTTGCTCAGCGACGCTTTTCGTCGCAGGCGGAATTGCGGCCTTCTGTACGCCTTTCCGCCTGTACCACTTCTGCCCAGAGTACTGAAGAAGATCAAGCGCAGCCAGGCCCAAGTCATTCTTGTGGGTCTGGACCGGGCATGAAGAGTCTGGTACCCTGAGCTCTTGAACATGGCCATCGATCCTCCGATCAGACTGCCTCTTCGGGAGGATCTTCTGTTGCAGCATCAGGGGACAGTCCTCCACCCGAACATGTCCAGCCTCCACCTCCTTGCGTGGAGATTGAGCAGCGACAGTCGATAGCTTTCGACCTTTCTCCTGAAGTCTGTAATGTCATCTTGGCAGCCAGGCGTACCTCCACTAAAACGTTATACGCCTGTAGATGGAACAAATTTGTGGCATGGTGCACAGCAAAGGCTTTGGATCCCCTTTCTGCCCCTCTTTCAGAGGTTCTTCTCTTCATTCTATCTTTGGCCCAGCAGCGCTCTGCTCTGGGCACTCTTAAAAGCTACCTTTCGGCCATCTCGGCCTTTCTGCGCCTTCCTGATCAGCCTTCTCTTTTCAAATCTCCAATTGTAAATAGATTTCTAAAGGGCGTTACTCATCTCTTTCCTCCTTCTCCTTTTGTAATGCCCCAGTGGGACTTGAATCTTGTTCTTACTTACCTTGTGTGCCTCCTTCGAGCCACTACATAATTGTCCTCTTCGTCTTCTTACCTTGAAGACCGCTTTCCTGCTTGCCATCACATCTGCTCGCAGGGTGAGTGAGCTTCAGGTTCTTTCCTCAAGCCTCCTTTTTTTGCAGTTCATCCGGACAAGGTGGTCCTTCACACTAGGCCCTCTTTTCTGCCCAAAGTGGTCACCTCTTTCCACATAGGTCAGACCATCACATTGCCCACCTTCTTTCCGCCTCCGCACCCTTCCAAAGAGGAGGAGAGACTCCACTGTCTGGACCCAAAACGTGCGCTGTCCTTCTACCTTGACCGCACTAAAGATTTCCGGGTGGATGATCGACTCTTCGTGGGGTATGTGAGCGCTAAGAAAGGTCGGGCCATGCACAAACATACCATCTCTCGATGGGTTGTCCTATGCATCAAAACCAGCTATTCTTTTGCGAAAAAGGAACGTCCAGTAGGACTGCGCGCCCATTCTACCAGGGTGACGGCTGCCACTACTGCTTTGGGACGTGGAATCCCGCTCATTGACATCTGCCAGGCAGCCATGTGGGCATCTTTGCACACTTTCACTAAACATTATTGCCAAGATAGCCAAGCCCGGAGAGACTGCTATTTTGGCCGTTCTGTTCTCCAGGATTTTCTGGTGTGAACTTGGTTCGCAGACCCTCCTCCGGGGTTGGCATTGCGCAGGGGCGGCATCTAAGTAGACACCTCAACGTCATCCCGGCGACCACGACGACATATGCGGAGTCGACCGACGCCACCTACCGTCGAGCAGGGGTACTGCTACAGAAAAATTCTCCGGATCCAGTCTGACGCCTGGGGGTGGTAATTCTAAGGTAAGGAATCTATAACTAATATGTCTCTTACAGATATATTGTTACCGAAGGTAAGTAACTTGTTCTTTTTTACGTTAATGACAATGTTCTTCAAATGAAAAGATATTTACTTGTGATATAATACTTTGACCTTTTAATCTTTTGCTTCTTATTACTTCAGCTGGGCTCTAGCTGTTTCTCCTGCAGAGAAAACAATCCGCTCCATAATGGCTGCCGTATTTAATTTAACGGCAGCTATCACTACTGGAACACAGTACTCGCATCCAGGCGTGCCTCTAGATTAGAAATGCTTGCTGTCCGTGTTGACGAATTTGCAGCAGCAGTACTGCCTTCTATATGAAACACCGGAAACCGCAGCATGTTTTGAGTTAAGTAGCTAGGATGACCATCTATGCTTTATTTTACGTGGACAGACCGTTGTGCATTATTTATAATATAACCGATAGCATTTGCTGTGATAGCGTGCGTTAGACTTGGCATCTTTTGTCGTGTTTCCCCTGAGTTTTTGCTTTCTGACCTCCCGGTTTTGACTCTGATTTTGCTGGTTTAGTGTCTCTGCGCACTTTCTCACTGCTGATCAGTGGTAAAGTGCAAGTGCTCCTGTGGTAAATTGTGTTATGGATTGGTGTTTCCATGATTGGATATTTGATTTACTTGTTAGTCCCTAGTAAAGTACACGGAGTGTGCCAGGGCCTGTGAATCAAATGCTACTAGTGGGCCTGCAGCACTGATTGTGCCACCCACGTGAGTAGCCCTGAAAAGGTAACTCAGACCCGCCATTGCAGAGTCTGCGCGCAGTTTGTAACTGCCATGTCGACTTGGCCAGTGCACACACTTGCCAGTCCCTCACCTTCCCTTTTCTTACATGTCAGCCACCCCTAAGGTAGGCCCAAGGTACCCCTGTGGGCCGGGTGCAGTGTATGTGAAAGGTAGGACATGCCCTGGTGTGTGTGGCATGTCCTGATAGCAAATTACGGCCAATTTCGTTTTTCGCTATTGCAAGGCTACCTGTTCCCCATAGGACAGAATGGGGAGTTTGTTTATAACATCTTATAAACATAACTGGCCCGGGGAATTAGGTAGGAAAATAAAGTTTAGTATGCCTGAACTCAGAATCTAAAGATGCATCTTTTAGTGAAGGTGATTTTTACATTCTGTGTTTGAAAATACCACTTTTAGAAAGTAGGTATTTTCTTGCTCAGTCATCCCATGTGCCTCTCTGGAATGTGGATTTCCTGTCTGGGTTTTGGATGATAGAAGGCTGGGGAGCAGGAGTGGCTCCAGATAGTCTAGGTGGGTCAGGAAAGGGCTGAATCGACCTTGGCTTCAATTGAGGAAGGGGGAGGAGATTTCCTTGCACCTCAAAGGGCCTGGTCTGCCTCTGCCCATGCCGTCTCCACCTCCTGCCAGGAAGTCACACCAGAGAAGGCAGAACTGGTTCTGGCTGGGCACAGACACTCTCTGCCTAAGAGATCAATGGATTTTGGGATATAAATATTGGGGCCCAGACCCCTGAACTTTAGAACTCTTTTGGACCAAGAAGACTGCCAAGAAGAAGAGCTGGAGAAGCTGCGAGGAGGAACTACCACTTTGCTGCGTGCTTTGCTGTGTTGGCCTGCAGGGGCTGCTTCTGTCTTAGGCAGTGAAAGGACTGGACTAAACTTTCTGCAATCTACTTTTGTGAGTTTCTCCAAGGGCTTGAGGTAGAGCTTGCCCCCTGTTCAAGAAGTCTCAGGAACAGCAAAGACTTCAAGTTCTTCTGCCCTCAGCACTGGGGACTGTGTGTTTTGTGCTGCAACAGAAGAAAAAGCAACCCGACGCCGTCTACGACGCCGCTGCTGACTCCGTGTCCTGAAGGCACCGCAGAGGGCACTGCCGCCACGCCGCACCGCGACCCTGGTCTCACCGACGCCGCCTGCTGACGCCGCTACCGAGCCGCAGCTCGCACCGCGACCTGTGGGCCCCGCACTCCGCACCGCCTCGCTTCACGACGACGCCTTGGTATCCCCGACGACGCCGCTCCACGCCGAAATCTACGCCGCTGCTTGCACCGTGATTCGAGGGCACCGCTCGTAAAGTTACACGATGCACCGCCCTCTTCCCGCACTGCAGCCTTGGCCTACCGACGCCGGCGCCATCGACTCCAGTTCGTCAGCAGACGACAGCGCTTCAGCAACGACGATGCCGCTGCTTGCACCGTGACCTGCCAGCACAGCGACGAGCACCGCATTCACTTCGCACCGCGACCTAGGTCTCACCGACGACGCCATCTGACGCCGCCACCTAGCCGCTGCTCGCACCGCGACCTGAGGGCACCGCACCGCTGCACTTCGCACCGCAGCACCCGACGACACCAGCGCTCCTGATTTCAACAGAGAGGAGTTCGATCTGCAACGCGTGTGACTTCGAGGGCCCCGACGACTCCCGCACCGACGCCTGCGGACACCGTGCTTTTGGGAGCTCAGCGAGAGGTCGCCGACGCCCTGCATTTCTAAAAGGTACTGTTTGCGGGTCTTCCTGGCTTGGCAGTTCGGGCTGGACTGTTCCCAAGAGGCACAGGGTCAAGACTGATTTGCATATGGCCAGGACTAAACTGGGGTGGCATGGTGAGCAAAAGAATGATGGATTTAACCCAGATCTCTTGACTGGGGGTGAATGCTTTGATTTATTCTGCATTCCGTCCATCAACTGTGTGTCTTTAGCTTTCTCGCCCTAAGTGCGCCGGGTATGCCCAGACGTGGGTCCCTGGCTCACTGTGCCACTGGATTCAAGCTATCCTAGCTGATGAGGGGTGAAACCCCGAAACCGGTCCTTGGATGCTAGTTTCCGGTCCAGGGAGGACCTGGCTTGGCAGTTCAGGCTGGACTGCTCCCATGTGGCACAGGGTCAAGACTGATTTGCATATGGCCAGGTCTAAACTGGGGTGGCATGGTGAGCAAAAGAATGATGGATTTAACCCAGATCTCTTGACTTGGGGTGAATGCTTTGATTTATTCTGCATTCTGTCCATCAACTGTGTGTCTTTTGCTTTCTCGCCCTAAGTGCGCCGGGTATGCCCAGACGTGGGTCCCTGGCTCACTGTGCCACTGGATTCAAGCTATCCTAGCTGATGAGGGGTGAAACCCCGAAACCGGTCCTTGGATGCTAGTTTCCGGTCCAGGGAGGACCTGGCTTGACAGTTCGGGCTGGACTGTTCCCATGAGGCACAGGGCCAAGACTGATTTGCATATGGCCAGGTCTAAACTGGGGTGGCATGGTGAGCAAAAGAATGATGGATTTAACCCAGATCTCTTGACTGGGGGTGAATGTTCTGATTTATTCTGCATTCCGTCCATCAACTGTGTGTCTTTTGCTTTCCCGACACCGTAGCTGGCCCGCGACACCGCGGTCAGCCAGAACTGTTTGGATTTGTTTGTTCACGACGCCGTGATAGCCCCGGACGGAGCTATCGACATCAAGGAACTGTTTTCAAGCATATTTTGATAACTGAAGATTTCTAAGTACTGTATTGTGGATTTTTATCGTTTTTGGTCTTGTCTTAAGTATATAAAAATATTGGATATTTTTCTAAACTGGTGTGGTGTCCTTTTGTAGTGCTTACGCTGTATTACTGTTGGTTATGTGCAAATGCTTTACACACTGCCCCTAAGATAAGCCTGACTGCTCGTGCCAAGCTACCAAGGAGGTGAGCAGGGGTTATTTTAGGAGTGTAACTCCCTTATCCAGACTAGGAAGAAGGGTCCCTATTTGGACAAAGGTGCAAACCCTTGCCAACTAGAGACCCCCATTTCTAACAGCGTGGCTGTGAGACAGACGTTTAAATCAGCATTTTCTTCTACCATGTAAAGGGCGCACTTATTTCGTATGTGTTTTGCAGCTTTATATAGCGTGAACTTAGCCCGAGGGCAGTAAAGCACTTTACACGTGAAGCAGAAGATTTTACACTCTAAAGCGTACTTTTCTGTTTTTATGGCACGGGAGATTAAGAGATTTGCCCAGAATCACAGGAAGTTGACCCGACGCTGGGATTTATTTGACCTCCCCATGCCACAAAAACAAAAAAGTAGGTTTTCATGTAGAAAATGTGCCTGTCATGTAAAGCACTTTTATGCCGGCAGGTTATGTTCACGCCATATAAAGCAACAAAAAAGTACTAATTATGCACTCCACTTATGACTCAAACTTGCCCGAAGTGCGTCAGCCGCTCTCACAGACAATAGTGTATTCTAGCACTGGGTTGCAGCCTTACACTTCAACTGAAAGCGCGATTGTTTGCTGCATGGCTAAATGCATAGGCCCCAAAGGCGAGACCGATTGCATTGCAAATGTTTTTTTTTTTTACCGTGGCATACTTCGAACCTGTGTTGGGTCTGTTAAAAGTAGTCCTTGTGTGCCCACACAAACGGATGTCCTGCCAGCTTTTTAAATCATTTGGTAGCAGCTGGAACAGATTGAAGTTCAGGATAGAGGGCACAACGCTTAATGCTTTCTGCCCATAAACTGAAGAACTAGTAGGGAGTTTTAGTTTCTGGCGCTTTGAAGGAAGTCGGTCCTCTTTGTGAAGCTGACAGAAGAATTATTATTGGCTTCCGCTCATTATAGATGACCTTTTACGACAAATCTGACCTCAACTCCCTTTATTATTTTAAGTTTGTTACTTCATTGATGGCGTGTTGTCACTGTGACCATGCGCCTGGTTTAAAATCAAAGACAAATGTGTTCAGCTGGATGTTGAGTTACACAGTCTGGCTGCAAGATTTTGTTATTCAAATTAGGATGTTTCCTGGAGGACAGGCTTTTGTTTCCGCTAGTTGTTGCATTGAATGCATTTTGCATAATCTGCTTGGCTAACTCACTTTACCAATTCGCAGTTGGTTGCTTAAGTGTTTTTGCTACATCATTCAACTGAAATCTATGTTTAACATATAAAAATGTTCATGGATGACCTATTTCACCTAGTAACATTTAACCCCGATTTACAAAAGAATGCATCTCAGCCTCGTATGGTGTAGCAATTTGCTGTAAAAGTGGAGTATTTTCTTTATTCTGATCTATTTGTACTCTCTGAAAAAAAAATTGGGGGGTAAATGTTTTTGTATGTAAGGAACATCCCCTCTTTTATGTGCGAAGTGGTGGTTATGGCTTTCGTAATGTTTTATTCTTACAAGAATCGCCTTTTCATCCTTTAGTCTACAAGTTTTTGTCAGCAAAGCATTGTAGAGACCTGCTTTGTTGTATTCTGTTTAACAAAATCTTAAACCCTTTCGCTGCCAGGCATCTCCCGCTCCCACCCACATCACGCCTTTTTTGGCTATTTGGGGTAGTTCGCGCTTAGGCCCCCATAACTTTTTGTCCACATAATGTATCCACGCCAAATCTGCCTCTTTTTTTCCAACATCCTGAGGATTGTAAAGGTATCCAGGGTTTGTGGATTCCCCTGGAGGGAGCCAAGAAGTTAGCCAGAATGCAGCTAAAATTATTTTTACAAACAAACTCTTTTGGGTAACCTTTATGGTTAGAGTGGTTTGTGCCACATGCAACAGTGTCCATTTTGAACAATTACTAAAACAATGGCACACCAGTGTAAAAGTTATCTACATATAAATGGTGATGTTTGTTAAAAAGTCCTCTACCAAGTTCCCACACAATTTTCTGTATAACTTCAAAAGTAGATGGACAAACAGGGGGTTCAATACTGGAATCCCTACCGATGTAGACATATCCAGTACTACTCTCAAACAGCATATACATCTTAATTCCATATTGTGCCCTCTTGCTAGGAATGTACAGCCTAAAAAACAATTGGCCCTTGAACAGGACCAAAGGCTCATCCACAGCTATTTCTTTCCCTGGCACATAGATCTCTGAAAATCGATGTACCAAGTGATCAAGGACAGGCCAAACCTTAAAAGAACGGTCACAATCCAAGTGATCTCGTTGCAACGCTTAATAATTATCAACAAAATGCAACATCCAAAGAAGCAGCAAATACCGATTACGACTCATGGCTGCAGTAAATATACCCGTTGCCATCAAGGGATTAGTAGACTAATACGAAGACAGCAACGGCTTCCTCATCAGGTCCATCAAAAAAGTTAAACCCAATAACTTCTTCAACTGATCCAAATTTGTTGGAGTCCACCTGGTAGCTCTAGAGTAGGGCTTAAGTCTGGCACTGTTGTCCCTCAAATACTGTTCAGCATACAAATTAGTCTGCACAACAAGCTCATCCAAAAATACCTTGTCCGTAACAGAAAAAATGTATAGAACAAACAGAAATATCCCTGGTGATCTAGTGGATGGATTCCTGCTCCACGATCGCGGGCCTCATCCGCGATCGTGATTCAGGAATCCATTCAAAACAGTCACAGGGGGAAGGGAAGCCCTCTTTCCTTTCCCCCTGTGTCTGTTTTCCCCAAACACCGCCCCCCCCCCCCCCCCGAGAAAGAAAATAAAAAAGTCCTCCATTTAGAAGCAAGCAGTGCACTAAAGGGACGCAACCCCTTGGGGGGAGCGCACTTATTAAAGGTAAAAAGGCCCATAAACCATGACAATTGAACGGTTACCCCCAGCCATTCGTACCATGTCCTGGACATTGGGACAGTAGGCACCTTTATTTAAAAGGGTAGTTTCCTGGAAGCCCTGCAAGTGGCTGTAATGTCATTATTATAAGCTATTATTTGATACATTTTTCCGGGGTTTTAATAGTACATTACCCTCACTATTCCCTGACGGCTGATACCCAAAATGGGATTTTGGCATTTCAGTGAGCTCCACATCATGTCCATAAGTAACAAGCAATATCTTACCTCAAGAGTTGCACATTGCCTCCAAGTACCACTGATCCTGGAGAAAGGCCTGATTAGCACTATCTGTTTTTAAACTTTTGTAGGTAGATGGAATGTTGATTAGGCTTGTCAGTTGACTTGTCAATTAGGATGTTTGCTGAGAAAACACAAAATTGGGAAATTAAGTTAGTCCAAGTGCTGCCTTGGAACCCCCATCCTTCTTGAAATACATATGTTATACCTTAGTATCTAGGAACCATGGTAAACTATTGCTGATGTCGGACCTAAATTGAGCACATCCGGCTCATCTCTTTCAAAGAGAGCCTAATTTTTTCAGCCTCCTGATCTGGTATGCAACATTTGATATCTGACGTTGGGTGGCTAGTAGCGTTTCTATACTCATCAAAAACATCGTAAAGATTAAGGCACTCTATTTTCAAAAATAGGTGAGCTGTTTAAAAAAACATTGTAACAGGCATCAGTGCTGCATAACAGAATGCTTCATGTTACGCTTTCTATTTTATGTATTAATTGCAAGTAGAGTCAAACAATTAATATTTTTCCTTTCACACATCTAGTTCCACTCGACCCTCGTTAGTCAGGGGGCAAAGAAAATATGCTGTAGCCCACAAATCACAATGTGCTTATGCCTTTAGACAAAATCCAGGAAACACATCCTTAACAGGATGTTTTGGAATTGCACATTTAAATCGGCTTTGAAAACATGATGCCTCTGTGCTGCTGAATACTTTCCCATGCTAGTTTCGAATATAATTTAACATTGCAGTATGTATCATTTTATTTTCTTCTGCTTTTCAAAAAATGAAGTGCAGTCTCTCCGGCAAATATTACTGAGAATTAATCACTGTTTTACATCTGAATTTTTATAAAGAATACTGTGACATTCTTCCCTGTTATTTTTTGGCTGTTTGTTAGTTCCTCAAAAAAGGTGGGCTGCCATTCACTGCTAGGAAGGCTGTCATTTCTATGCTGTTGAACCCTTGTGAAAACACTGCTCTTGGTATAAACCACTGTCTCTGATGACCATGATAAATATTTGTAAAGCACAAAATCTACCCAGAAATGAATATCCTGGTGCTTGAACTGGTGTAGACGGACAAGAAAGTCACCAAAATAGCCATGTTCTCAAGCCCTTGAGAAATTTCAGATTGTTGGATTCTTGTTGCAGATGAGAAGGTAGAGCATACCGCTGCTTAGGGACCAGGTAGGAAAAGAACAAGAGATTTGGAGAGCTACTGCCAGAGTAGCTTCAGCAGAACTGATCCTACAACTGGAAATGTATCACATTTTGGATTGAATGAAAGTCAGTATGCAATTTAGTAGGTCTCTGTCAGATACACGGGCTTAAAGACCTTGTACAGTTCCAAACACAGCTAATGAAGTGCTCTAAGATTGAGAACTAGGGCACCACAGTGGAGGCTGAGATGGAGCCTAGCTCGAATAGTTAGGATCAGCTGAATATACTGAGTTTTTTGGGAGGCCAATATACAGTGAATTGCAGTAATCATTGCATTAGAGAACTCGGGAGACCAAGAGGAACGCTAGGTGGTAGGGCATTTGTGCCGGCTGGGGGCTAAATCTGAGGTTTGCAGGGGATTCTGGGTTGGAAAACGTTGGGGGATCCACGCGAGCCATACCTCACTGGACTCCCCAGGGTGTCTAGTTTTCAGAAATGTGTGGGTTTGGTAGGTTTCCCTAGATGGCCGCGAGCCAGGGGCCAAAACACAGGTGCCCCCGCAAAACCAGGTAGTTTTATGATAATTAATTTTGAAGTCTCCACAGTACGATTTGGGCCATTTCCTGATGCAGCCAGTATGCCTACCCACACAATTGCGGTACCTTTTTTATCGGGAGACCTGGGGGAACGCTAGGTGGTAAGAAATTTGGGTCAGCCCAGTGATGCCACAACTTTCCCACCCAGAAAAGTGAGGAAAATTTGATTATTTTCAGCTAAATTTGTGGTTTGCAGGGGATTCTGGGTAGGAAAACATTGGGGGATCCACACAAGCCATACCTCACTGGACTCCCCAGGGGGTCTAGTTTTCAGATGTGTGGGTTTGGTAGGTTTCCCTAGATGGCCGCTGAGCCTGGGGCCAAAAACCCAGGTGCCCCCCTTGCAAAACCAGGTTGTTTTGTGATAGGTAATTTTGATGTCTTCACAATACTTTTTGGGCCCTTGCCTGTCGTGGGTACTTGACCCACCCACATGAGTGAGGTACCATTTTTATCGGGAGATTTTGGAGAATGCGGAAGTTTGTGGACCCACGCACATTCCAGAACTTCCAATCACAGAAATGTGGGGAAAATGTTTTTTTTTTTTTTTTAAACAAAGTTTGAGGTTTACAAGGGATTCTGGGTAACAGAACCTGGTGAGAGCCAGACAAGTCACCCCATCCTGGACTCCACTGGGTGTCTAGTTTTCAAAAATGTATAGGTTTGTTAGGTTTCCCTATGTGCCGGCAGAGCTAGGGTTCAAAATCTACAGTAGGCACTTTGCAAAAAAAGGTACAGTTTTCACTGTAAAAATGTGGTGTGTCCACGTTGAGTTTTGGGCCGTTTCCTGTCGCGGATAGTAGGCCTGCCCAAACAAGTGAGGTACCATTTTTATCTGGAGACTTTGGAGAATGCGGGTGGGTGAAAGTTTGTGGACCCACGTAGATTCCAGAACTTTTCATCACAGAAATATGGGGAAAATGTTTTTTTTTTTTTTTTTTACAAAGTTTGAGGTTTGCAAGGGATTCTGGGTCACAGAACCTGGTGAGAGCCACACAAGTCACCCCATCCTGGATTCCCCTGGGTGTCTACTTTTAAAAATGTATAGGTTTGCTAGGTTTCCTTGGGTGTCTGCTGCACTAGGACCCAAAATCCACAGGTAGGCACATTCCCCAAAAAAGTCGGTGCTTAGTGGGCTTTCTGCCGCCCTGGAGAGGGGGGAATCGGGGGCTATTGCCCCGATATGCCCCCAAGGGAAGCAGAAAGACTGAGGCTATTTTTGGGGGTGGGGTTGAGGGCATTGGGATGCCCATTCTGGTCAGCCCCTACCCCTACGTATAAAAAAGCCAGCATAATCGTTGGCGCCTAGTGGGCTCTCTGCCCCCCCCGGGGAGGGCAGATCAGAGGCTACTGTCCCCTTTTGCCTCCTGGGGGGGCAGAAAGACTGTGGCATCTTTTTTTGGGGGTGAGGGCGTTGGCATACCCATTCTGGGCAGCCCCCACACCCTGAATTTTGAAAAGAATTTATCCCTGTTGCCTAGTGGGCTTTCTGCCCCCGAGGGGGCAGATAAGGGGCTATTGCCCCATCTGCCTTCCAGGGGGGGGCAGAAAGACTGTGGCAATTGTTTTCTGGGGTGGGGGCATTTGCATGCCCATTCTGGGCAGCCCCCACCCCTACGTATAAAAAACAAATAATATTCCCTGGTGCCTAGTGGGCTTTCTGCCCCCCGGGGGGGCTGTTCAGGGGCTACTGCCCCCACCTGCCTCCTGCAGGGGGGCAGAAAGACTGGGGCATTTTTTTGGGGGGGGGTGGGCATTGTCATTCCCATTCAGGGCAGCCCCCACCCTGAACTTTGAAAAAAAAATCCCTGGTGCCAAGTGGGCTTTCTGCCCCCCGGGGGGGCAGATAAGGGGCTATTGCCCCCATTTGCCTCCCAGGGGGTGGCAGAAAGACTGTGGCATTGTTTTTTGGGGTGCGGGCATTTGCATGCCCAAATCCCTGGTGCCTAGTGGGCTTTCTGCCCCCCCCCCCAGGGGCAGATATGGGGCTACTGCCCCATCTGCCTCCTTCGGGGAGCAGAAAGACTGGCATTTGGGGGGGGGGGCATTGGCATGCCCATTCGGGGCAGCCCCCACCCTGAACTTGAAAAAGAAACCCTGGTGCCTAGTGGGCTTTCTGCCCCCCTCCCCCGGGGGGCAGATCAGGGGCCATCTGCCTCCTGGTGGGGCAGAAAGTCTTTTTCCTTTTTGGGGGGGGCAGGGTGGGGGCATTGGCATGCCCATTCTGGGCAGCCCCCACCCCTGGCATATAAAAAAAAGCCCTGCCGTCTAGGGTGCTTTCTGCACCCCCGGGGGGCAGATTGGGAGCTACTGCCCCCCGGGGGATGGGGGCAAAAAGACTGTCTGGGGAAAAATTATATGGGGGGCGTAAAGGCCCTTGCCCAAGGGGCCGCTCCCCCCTTCCTGTTGTTTAGTGTGGATCCCTGCCTGGGGATCGCCCTCCTGGGGCGATCCCCAAGCAGGGATCCACTAGGGAGTGCTACCATTGGAAAGGGGAGATACTCCCCTTTCTAACGATACCTCTCCCATGTGTTTCGGTGCTCGGGGGACTGAGCCCCAAGAGCACCGAAACTGTGAAACTGAAACTAAGTTTGTTTCGTTTTCGTTGTAATGGCGATCATCATTACTAGGAAAACAAAAAACATGCTTTAGGAGGTTGGGGAAGCTCTTACCCACCTCCCAAGGCAGGAAAAAACAAGCATTGGCATAGCCAATAGGTCTCGCCTTTTGGGACCTTATAAGTGTTTAGCTATGCAACAGTTGATGTTGTTGCACCAAGGATATTGTGCTGGATAACTAAACACTTATAAGGTCCCATAGGTGAGACCTATTGGCTATGCCAATGCTTGTTTTTTTATGGGGGCATAAATAACAGGAGGCTGAAGCTTGGGAAATAGTACCTGTGTAACAGTTAGTGTGATAGTTAGTGATTTAGTTTGTTAATGAGAGAGTTAGTTAGTGAGAGAGTGAGTGAGAGAGTTAGTAAGTTAGTGAGAGTGAGTTAGTGAGAGAGAAAGTTAGTGAGAGGAGATAGAGAGAGTTAGAGAGTTAGTTTGGAGAGAGAGTCCGTGAGAGAGAGATAGTTTGAATTAGTGTTTTTAAAGAGAGTTAGATAGTGAGAGAGTTAGTGAGAGGGATTGAGATAGTTAGTGAAAGAGTAAGTTAGTTAGTGAGAGAGTGAGTTAGAGAGAGAGTGAGTGAGAGAGCAAATAACCAGGCAGAAGGAGAGGAGGGAGCAGTGCATCAGTGGAGCAGGACAGGGGGGGAGAACAGGGGAGCAAGTCAGGAGAAGAGGGATTTGAGGACATAGCAACATCGGGGCAGATGGGGAGGGATCTTAGGGGCAGTTTACCAGGGGAGAGGAGAGTGAAGGGCAGGAGTGGAGAGGGCATGGTAGCAGTGGGGTAGAAGAGAAGAAGAAGATGGAGGAGGAAGGGGAGGAGTAGGGGAGGAGGAGGAGGAGGAGGAGGGGGAGAAGAAGAGGAGAGATGAGAGGAGCAGTATTTAGGAGGCATTATGACGGTGGAGCAGGGCAGCAGGAGGAGGGGGTAGGGGCAAACAGTCGGGGGTGGTAAAGCAGGGAAGGAGAGAGCGGAGGTGGTGGAAAGGGTGGCTAATAGGGAGGGGGAAATGAAGTGGGGGGTCAATGGAACACAAACAACTATTTAAATGGGTGCAAGCAAGAGAGAATGACAGCTGGGAAGACTCTCAAATAAGAGCCAGGGGTAGTTAGAGTGGGGTGAGGGCCAGAAAGAAGAGAAAACTCCTCAATTTGGTGCAAGAGAGCAGTGAGCAGAGGGACACGAGCAAGGGAACACTATGAAGGGAGCAAAATAAGTGAGCCAAGATCACTCTGCAAATAAATTAGGGCTGAGCTGAGACCACTCCTCAAATAACCCAAAGAGAGAAAAAAAGCCTCTGTCCAAATAAATGAAAGTCGAGATTGGGGACCACCCCTGAAATGGGACAGCGAGGCGGGGTCTCAAATCGAGGAGAAGATAACGCAGGAGCCTCTCCACGAGTAAACGAGAGGACGGCGGGGTACGCTCCTTTAGATGACGCCTTTAAATGATGGGAGGAGGGTGCAGATGGGTGAAGAGGGGAAGGTGCAAACGAAGTGATTGGGAAAGAGACAACGAAGGACAAACGGGGAAAGTGGTGTGTGGCGTCTGATAGGAGGGTTTGTGAGGCTGGGTGGTGGAAAAATGCTTTATGTGAAACATAGCTAAAGAGGGTGGTTGGTGAGCAGGTGGGGCGGCGGGGGGGGGTATGGTCTAGTGTACAAGGGGAGGGCAGGTGGTGGTGCAGTGCAGGGATACATTGTGTGAGGTTCCCTGCAGTGGCTGGGTCACGTGGTGGGATTATTAGGAGGTGGCCGGTGGTAGGGCAGGTGGGCATTGGTGGAGTGATGATGCATTGTGCGAAGTGCGGCTCTAGTGAGAGGTGGGAAGAGGGTGGGGCCTGCAGCTTCTCTGTCAGCGTGGCCTCCAGCAACTAGAACGGTCGGGAACCCTGTCCTACTTCACACCAAGGTGTGCACCACTGTCTGTTGTAGTGTCTCGTGATGGGTGCAGGGCTTGCACACTGCATTAGTGTGTCCTGGATCCGTTCAGGGCCTGCACACTGAATCTCCTGGCTGCACACTGCCTCTCCTGGATCAGAGCAGGCCTGCACACTGCCTCCGTCTCTCCTTGAGGTGTGCAGTGCGGTGTAAACGCCTCCTCTCTAGGTTGTGTCCGCCCGGCTTTAGTGCTCCGGTGAACCAAGAACGCAACAAACCTACGCGGAAACGAGGCCCGACGCCGTGCGAGACGCCTTGGCGCTGTTTACAACTGTGATCGAAGCGCTATTCTGCCCTAGTGCTGGACACGGACAGACACGATTTAACCAGCAGTTTATAAACAAACTAGTCCGATGACATTAAATGTAGGTAAACGTAAACAAAAAGCTGAACAAACGTACGGGTTCTAGACAATATGTCTTAATCTAGACAACATTTACAAGTGCAGGCGCCCATGGTGATCACACAATAGTGAAAAAGTGATAGGACGGTGTATGTACCAAAGGCAAATGAGGGGACCGATTCAGCTGAAAACAGTAGTCCAAATTGTTATTCGCCTCCTCAAAGCAGCGGATTGGTTTCATTGAAGGCAACGCGCCTCGAAGTCGTGATTTACAGCCCTGGTTTTTAGAAACAAGGCCCATGGTCTCACGGGAGTCATACTGGCAACCCGTGAAGCCTGAAGATAGCTCGGTGGGCTGGAGTGCCTGCTGCAGAGGTGCTGTTGGTTCGACTCCCTCAGAACCGATCTTGGCTTTCATCCTTCTGAGATCACTGCAAGGCACATACCAGCGGGCGCGAAAGACGTGCATTATTCAAGCGCCAAGAGGGCGGTGAGCGCTATAACAATGGGCAGTGTTATCAGTGTTAAAACTCACTTTCATTGTGTACTCCTGTCAATATTAGGATGTGATTTCGGACTACAATTCTTCACCAGGGAGATGGTGCACCGACCCTGGAGACCTCTCAAGCTTGAGGGAGGGTTTTACTGTAGTGAGGAGTTCAGTCATGGCCGCGAGCTCCACAGACAATAAGCATTTAAATGTGCCTGCGCGGGGAGGGGCGTGAATTCCAAGCAGGGGGCTAGTGCGATGAATTACTGAGCACAAAGAGGCGTTTGGTTGGCCAGGGGGTGAGATTTGTATGTGTAAAGGGTAATTAACAGGTTTTCCAGGGGGGCGAGAGGGCAGGGGTGAAGGCAAGCGCGGCCGGAAGTCCATTGACAGCCTTTAACTTGCGGGAGCGAGCAGCAAGGCGCGATAATTGCAAACAGATGGCGCTGCTGCTCGCTCCCGCAAGGGAAACGCCAAACGTGCACGCGTTGCAATAGAAAGCAATGCAAAACGTGCAACCTTTTAGCCAAAATGCTGATCGATTCCAAAAGGTCCCCTCCTAAGCAGCGCATGCGTGCTGCGTAGGCGAGACCTAAAAAAGGGAAATCCCTCTGCTGTTTACAGTAGAGGGATGTTTTGCAAGTGTGCTCATGACGGAATGGTTCTGTCATGAGCACACTTGCACTTGTGCTCATGACGGAACCATTCCGTCATGAGCATGGAAGGGGTTAAAGCTAAAGCGCAGGTGTCGCGATTGTAACAAAAGTAAACAAATAGAAAATAAAATTGCGGTCGCACCCTTTTTTTTGTATTTATTTATTTACTTTTGTTACAACGGCGGCACCCGCGCTTTAGCTGTAAACATCTTGAGCTAAAGCGCGGGTGCCGCGATTGCTTCAAAAGTAAAGAAATAGAAAACAAATGTTTTTTTCTATTTCTTTAATTTTGAAGCAATTGTGGCACCCGCGCTTTAGCTTAAGATGTTTACAGCTAAAGCGTGGGTGCCGCCATTTTAAGCAAAGTAAATAAAGAGAAAAAAAGGCATGTGGCCCTTCAGCAATCGCAATGAAAGGAAAGGCGCAGCCGCCATTATTCTAGCCAAGGCATGCTGCGCTGGATAAGTTAAAAAAAAAAAATACTTTGCCGGAGAGAATTTCGCAGGCAGGACAAAGCTATTTAAAAAAATAGAGCTCCGAGGCTGTATTTAAAACGTAGGGCGTAACGTGTAACAGCGGGTGTCCTCATGGGAGGTTACAAGAAGAGAAAAGGCGGTACTAAGGAGGGACTACTAAGCCTATTGACCAATAAAAAGCCACAATTTACAAAAGAGTGACGGGAGCCAATTAAAAAGATGGGTGTAAACAGTGGCGTAACAAAAGCCCCTGCGGTGCTGGGGGCCCCCTGAGCTCCTGGGCCCCCCCTCCGGCATTGTCAGGTCCCTGGCCTGAGAGCTCCGAATTGGGCTGGAGCATGGGTGGCCCCCTCCAGTTTTGTTATGCCACTTGTCAGAAAGTTGGCGGAGCTTCATGCCCATATCATGAATACAGCATGTCTGGAAGAGATGGTGCAAGTGCTGCCTAGGCGAGGCGTAAAAGCAGAAAAATACGGAAAATTGTGCTTCATGTGAGTGACTTTCCATGCTGTAGTTTCATGAGTTAAAAACCAGGATAACATTACCTCAAATACAGGCATATGTTAACATATATTTGTATATAATGTCAATATTTACGTGTGGGGTGGTGTTTTGCTATATTGGCTGCTTAATTTGCTAAAACGCAACAGGCATCATCAAAGTATGAGTGCTTATTTATCAGTTAAATAAATGTGGAAATATACCATGTTACAACTCTACTTATTCTTAAAACACAAAATAAATATGTTAAATACCAATACGACAGCCAAAAATAAATATGGAGAAATACAAATGGAAAAGTTAAAATAAAAAATAAAAATACATAAAACCTGGAGCCTAATCAAGAGCAAACCTGATCCAGCTCTTAAAATGCTTGATGTTAATGTCCTATCTGGGCTGGAGAGCAAAGTTTGTGGTGTCATTTTTGCCTAATATCAAGCAAATCGGTTGTCCCCACCTTGAGTTGAGGCTCCTTTTACAAAGGAGATGACATGAATAGCAAATAGGGCACCCCACTGGTCAGTCCAAGAGAGGACAGGGAGTAATGTCAGTAATAATCTTCCCAAATATAAATGGGATCGAGAATATGACCTGCAGTGTGCATGGAAGAGGTGAGTCCTCTCTGTCTATGGCCTTCATCCAGTTATTGCATTCAACCAGAAAATTAGAGTATGTGAGTTTGAAAGGAAAAACAAATTCAGTGAAAGCTGCACCAAAAAATTAAAGTGTATCTAATAAATGTGGATGATAAAATATTTGTAAAACTGCTATCCTGTTGACTGATGCTGCTAGTGCCACTCCTGGTACTCCCAGATCAATCTGACCAAACTGATCAAGCAAAGTGATCTTTTCTGCGTGCTGCATTGGCCATGGGTTGGAAATCAGAGATCCAAGTTGCTGTGTTGCTGCTTGGAAGTGTTGGGAATTAGACTTGGCCTCTGAACTGACTGCCAAATGTTGGCATTGTTGCTGTCTGTCAGCAAAAAAATAAATGTATTTTCTAATAGGCTTAACTTGCTGCATTTTACATCCTTACACTGTCTCAACTGTACAACTATGATACTCAGTCAATTTGAAACCGATATTGACTGCATTTGGCTTGCCACTGTCTATTAAGAGTGGAGAGGTGTGGTGCAGCGGCCAGGGCAGCTGACTCCGGAGCACAGGGTTCACGGTTCGATCCCCGGCTCCGGCGGTAGCTCAGCTCAGCACCATGTGACTCTGGGCAATAGCTCACTTAATTTCCACTCCGGCCCCCAGCGCCTTGAGACCCGTAAGGGTGAGTAGCTGCGCAATATAAAAACGGACTTACATTTTTTTTTTTTTATTAATAAGATTTTTGTTTCGAAGTATTTGATAGCTTATATTAAATGACTTACTCTATACTTATCCCTTTACCACCGACGGCTTTATAAGGATACACGGCTACTTTCCCTAAAACCTATAGTAAATTTGTAACCATGGCTTTGATGATCGCAAAGCGGTAGATTGCAGTACAATAGCTTTGTCCTCCTTGACATTACGTACTCGCTGAGGGAATATTGATATTTTGCAGGGCAAAGTAGGAACCTTGTGGTCTGGTTTTTTAAATCCTTGTTTCAATCGCCAGCCCGATAATATGGATATACATATAATGGATTTCCATTGCACTCAGTTTATTTAGAACTAGACACTTTTGTGGTACCATGATAAGTCTTGATTTTGTATGCAATTCCTTAACTTGATATTCTTGTGGATGCTGTCTTTTTTTGAAATATCATATCTGCTCACATCTCCGCATGACCACATTGATTTAATGCATCGATTACATTTCTCTTTCATGATTTTTCTTATTTAAGCTTAGTGTTTTTTGATGGGACTTGCTTTCATTCCAGAAGTTCAGATTCTATCATTCAAACTACGAATTGCAGTCTGGTCTGCTGGTTTATTGACTGTATATTTTTATTTAGAGGGCTCTTTTAGATCTAAAACTTTATCAAGAAGAAACCCAAAACTTTTCAGATTATCTAACAACTGATGAATTACGTTTAGCGCTTACTCCTGGGAATGGAGACGGGATTTATTTTTTCAGAGAGCTCATGTTTATTCCATCAGAGCAAATGCAGTGTTTGTTGCCTTTCCAACGTATGCTCCCATTCGGGGCAGTTGTAGAACAGTGACTTTTGCAACATTGTGAAACTAAAGATCCTGTAACTCATTCATTCAAAATACTTTATTTCGGCATGCATGCCATAAAAGTTTCCACATTCTCAGTACACATGCGTAGAACAAGAATCCATTTGTAGTAAATTAACTCATTTGGTTATTAAAATTTCACAGTTCAAACCTTAAACGGGTTGTTAAAAAGCAGATCAGCTATGGGGATTAAAGTGTGTTGCAAAACAAGTGATACATATGTGCAAGTGTGGTACAATCGTATTTCTACATTGTTCGGATTAAAAAAAAACTTGATCTTTGTTTTGCATTCGAAAAGCGGCCTCTATGTTAATTTAGAATGAACAAGTTAAAACAGTCCTATCTTAAACTCGTTGGGAGACTGACTTGCATTCATACCGAAATTCATTTCAATTAATCAATCGGGGATTTGTGAAGCGCACTACTCACCCTTCGGGCAGCTCCAGCTCATCCGAGCTGCTCATTTGCTTATAATAAGTGCAGGGTTACCACAGAGGAGCGAAAAGGGAAAGATAATGTATTACAGAATTATCTTTTTCGCAGTCATTTGTGTCCTTTTCCTGATACCCCACACATGGCCAAGAAATTTGGCGACTGCACAGGCAAACAGTGGTCTTGCGTTAGATTTTAAAATTCACATGGCCTCTGAATGATTGTGTTCCTACTTGTTTACAGATAGGTCTTCACCATTTCAATCTAGGGCGTGCATAAGCCGGGCAGGCAAACATAACATGGACCACAGATTCCGTGGGTGCCTTGCAGCCTGGGCAATTATGCAATATTGGTATGTTACTATGCCATCTGCCTAGAAAATCGTTCAGGGGGAGAGGTCCAAACCTAAACTGGATGTACAGTTTCCTGTCCTTTGGTATTTGTATTAAGTCGAGATAGGGCTCCAGTTAGCTATCATGTTTGTGGACCCTAAATTCTGTTGTTAACTTCCCCCAAGAGGATCTGCAGTGTTCTACTTGGGCAACCCAGTCCCAATAGCATCTCTTCACTAAAAATTTTGGGGGAACAAAGATTGGGTCATTGTTTTTCCAGATTCCCTGTAGCCCTATATCTGATAATCGGCTCCTTATGTTGCCTAACCAGCCAATCTTGTAACTCTCCAGGCGGGTTACTTCCACCAGGGCGTTGGCGTACAGAGACGGTTCCGGGGTAGACCTAATTCTAATCCAGAATAATAGTGGACAAAGCTTGGCTATATCAATAATAGATTGTCTTCCCATGTCCAGCCTTAAGGGATGAAGTGGGGGGTAGCATTGCCAGATTTCTTAGAAATTTATGCTCTGATCTGCTGAGCTCCTCTATTTTGTCGAAACCCCACAATTCAGAACGATACAAGGCAGAACTAAATGTTTTTGACTCCTAGACTTGCAGGGCCGTGGCAACCGGTTTACTCGAGGAGGTGCAGTGTTCTTTCCCCAGGGCCCCTACTATCTGCTTATGTTTCAAAGCCGTTTTCGTTACGTGGGGTTTCCAAAACATTTTCTCAGATAATTTTACCCCTAGGAAGTCGATGGTACTTAATCTCTCCAGTGATGCCCCTCCCAGGGTTGGCATCCCCTACAAGATTTATGTGGATTTAGGGTCATAAATTTTGTTTTTGACGTATTTATCTCTAAACCCCGCATGTCGCATAAGTCTTGGAATCGATTAAGAAGTATCTGTAACCCCCACCCCTGGAGTTTTTGACACCAGCAAGGTGTCCTCTGCGAACAATAGGATCTGAAAGAGACACGTTAGTGACAGATTCCTTACCTTAGAATATCCCCAGGCGTCAGGCTGGATCCGGAAAGTTTTGCGTAGCAGTACCCCTGCGCGTCGGTAGGCGGTGTCGTGCGGCTCCGCGTCCGTCGTCGGTGTCGTGATCGCCGGGATGACGTCGCGGCCAGTACTTAGACGCCGCCCATGCGCGCTGGCGTCAGTTCTTTCTTTTTCCGCGCCAGTAAGCGCAGATCTGGATTGAGCAGTGCCCCAGTCATTTTTTGACTGAGTATTTTTTGAGACTTTTTGTCCAAGTTTTCGAGTCGTTTCGACTCCAAGGTGTCAGTAGGGATGCCCGGCTTCAAGCCATGCGAGGTCTGTAATCGCATGATGTCGATTACGGATCCGCACCGAGAGTGTCTCTTCTGCCTGGGGGGTGGCCACGACCCCAAGTCGTGCCCAGAGTGTCCCTCGCCCCGAAGGCTTTGCGAGAGCGGTCTCGAAAGCTTCTCGAGGCCCGGCACTCGGCTCCGCGCCGCTCGAGGTCCCGGGAGAAGTCGAGGGGCTGGTCGCGGAGCCGTCGTCATTCGTCGGGGTCGAAGTCTTCATCTTCAGGTAAGGCGAAGCACAAGAGGTCTAAGCAGCGTCGCTCTAAGACCTCCCCTCGCCGGTCTCGCGACTCGGCTGAGGGTCCTGATGATACCGCCCCCGCGGCTCCGGGAGTACCCGATGCCGGCCTACCCGCCTGTTCCGGGTCCGACGTCGACTCCGGCCGACATCCAAAACTTCTTGTCGGCCATGGCTCGCATCTTCGGGCCTAAGGGTTACCCCGGTGCGCCTTCGGGCCCCGCGGGCCCCAGTGGGGGTCCTCCTTCGGCACCACCGGCGGCTCCGGCCCTGGCGCCGCAGGACCCCCTCGGATCTAGGCCTGGATCCCGGTCGACGCCGGTTGACCTGACGACACCTCCACAAGCGCCGACCTCCCCTGTACCGTTCACAGCGCCGTCCGAGATCCCGGGCGACGCCGTCCCCAGGTTCTCCCCGGACACGGAGCCGGATAGACGTCGGCCGACGCCGATTCCGACGCCGATGGGACTTTTCTTCCCTCATGTCCGCCCTCCATACTTTTCACCTGTTTTGGAGGACGAGGAGGACTGGGAGGGGTCGGAAGACCCTCTCACAGCTCAGTGTGAGCCTTGTCAGGACTGGGCAGAGGAACTGGGTGATGCCAGTGGCCTGGACACCTCTCCAGACCTTGGCATGCTGTCTCAGTGCTGCGTAGGGCGGCCGCGGCCTTGCGCCTCGAGCTCCCTACAGTGGCTGTCAGGACTAACCTCCTGACGGAAGTGCTTCAGCCGGCGGCTACCTCTTCGGAGCCACTGCTGCCGTTCAACGACGCACTTTCTGACTTTCTTTTGGGCACCTGGTCCAGGCCCACCACAGGGGCTCCTGTGGACAGGAAAGTAGCCCGACGCCATCGCCCGGCCCCGGGCGACCCCTTGTTCCTCTCCCAACACCCCACCCCGAGAGCTTGGTTGTTCAAGCCTCTACCTCTCAGAGCGCCTTCCCTACGGCTCCGCCGGACAGGGAATCCAAAAAACTGGAACAATTTGGGAAGAAGATTTTTTCTTCCTCCAGTGCTGGCTTGCGGTCCGTGAACACCGCTTGCCTTTTGGGCCGTTATTCCCACTCTCTGTGGGATTCGGTGGCGCAAGTGCTGCCTCAGTGTCCTGAGGAGGTCCAGACACTACTCACCCGTGTTATTGCAGACGGGAGAGACGCGGCGAAGTTCATAATCCGATGTGGCCTAGACACCGCTGACTCGCTGGGCAGATCGCTTGCTACGACAGTGGCGCTGCGCCGTCACGCCTGGCTGAGGACCACTGGTTTCTCGGGCGATGTCCAAAACACCCTTATGGACATGCCTTTCGATGGTATCCGCCTTTTTGGCAATAAGGCAGACAGCGCGCTGGAGCGCTTTAAGGACTCGCGGGCTACGGCCAACTCCTTGGGCCTCTCCGCCTCGCGCCCTCCGCAGCAGTCTGCTTTTCGCCCCTTTCGTGGCCACGGAAGGGGCGCCCAGTCACGTCCATTGCCCAGCCACCGGCCCGCGCAGCAAGCGCCTTCGCGTGGCCGAGGATGTGGCTCCCACCGAGGCGGGTCGGGTAACCAGCGTGCAGGTCAGGCCACCACCTCCGCCCCGTCCGCGGCCTCCAAGCCCTCCTAGTCCATCCTTTCAGGTCCACAGCACGCCAGTGGGGGGCAGGGTCCGCCATCACCTTCACCACTGGCGTACCATCACATCGGACAGGTGGGTCTTGGACATTGTCCGAAGGGGCTACTCCCTCCCCTTCGAGACTACCCCCCCAGCCATGCCACCTCAATGCCACCGCATGTCGGGGGATCATTTGGTGCTTCTTCAAAAGGAAGTTGCGGCCCTCTTGGCCAAGGGGGCCATCGAGCGCGTTCCGACCCCAGAAGTAGGGCGTGGTTGTTATTCCCACTACTTTCTGGTGCCCAAAAAGGACAAGGAGGACATGCGTCCTATCTTGGACCTCCGGAATGTCAATCGCTTCCTCCGGAAGGAGAAGTTCAAGATGCTCACCCTCGCTCAGGTCTTGACTGCCCTCGACCCTGGAGACTGGTTGGTAGCGTTGGACTTGCAGGACGCATATTTTCACATCCCGTCCTGCCGGCCCACCGGCGTTACCTGCGGTTCACGGTAGGCCTCGAGCACTTTCAGTTCACCGTGCTCCCCTTTGGCCTTACCAGCGCCCCTCGGGTGTTCACGAAAGTGATGGCGGTGGTAAGGCCAAAGGCAGGGGCAGGGGTTCCAGTCTTCCCCCTACCTCGACGACTGGTTGTTGAAGGCGGGCTCGTCCCAGGCAGTCGTCTCCCACCTCCAGACTACGGCCGGACTCCTGCACTCGCTGGGGTTCTCCATCAACATGCCGAAGTCGCACCTGATTCCTTCTCCACAGCTCCTTTTCATCGGAGCAGTTCTGGACACTAACGCAGTTTCGGTCCTATCCTCCCGAGCGAGCGAGTCTAGGATATTCAGGCTATGATTCCGATCTTTCAGCCTCTATCCTGGGTTTCGGTACGGATGACCCTGAGGCTGCTGGGCCTCATGGCCTCCTGCATCCTGCTGGTCGATCATGCCAGATGGCATATGCGGGCTCTGCAGTGGGACCTGAAGTTCCAGTGGGCGCAGCATCAGGGGAACCTGTCCGATTACGTCCAGATCTCGGAGGGAACTGCACAGCAGTTGCAGTGGTGGCTCTCGAACCGGCAGTGGGTCACGGGCAGATCCCTCTCCCTTCCCCAGCCAGAGCACACAGTTGTGACGGACGCGTCCCTTCTGGGATGGGGCGGTCACATGGGAGAGGCGGAGATCAGAGGCCTCTGGTCTCCGGCGGAGTCCCGGCTCCATATCAACCTTCTGGAGCTCCGGGCGATCCGACTTGCACTCAAGGCATTCCTTCCCTCTGTCAAGGGGAAGGTAGTGCAGGTGTTCACAGACAACACCACCGCCATGTGGTACTGCAACAAACAAGGCGGGGTGGGGTCGTGGACCCTATGTCAGGAGGCTCTGCGTCTCTGGACATGGCTGGAACATCAGGGCATATCCCTGATGGTTCAACACCTGGCAGGTTCCGTTAACGCCAGGGCGGACGAACTCAGCCGCAGGTGCATGATGGATCACGAATGGCGTCTTCACTCGGAGGTGGCGCAAGGACTCTTTCTACAGTGGGGAGAGCCTTGGTTAGATCTATTAGCCACCGAAGAGAATGCACAATGTCAGCAGTTCTGCGCGTTGGAATTTCCAAGGCGGCACTCGCTCGGCGACGCTTTTCGTCGCGAGTGGAGTTGCGGTCTGTTGTACGCCTTTCCGCCTATACCACTTCTGCCCAGAGTGTTGAAGAAGATTCGGCGCGACCGGGCCCAAGTCATTCTTGTGGCTCCGGACTGGGCTCGAAGAGTTTGGTATCCCGAGCTACTCAGTATGAGCATCGATCCCCGATCCGTCTGCCTCTTCGGGAGGATCTTCTGTCGCAGCAGCAGGGGACGGTCCTCCACCCGAACCTGTCCAGTCTCCACCTCCTTGCGTGGAGATTGAGCGGCGGCAGTTGATTCCTTCGACTTGCCTCCCAAAGTTTGTGATGTGATTCTGGCAGCCAGGCGTCCCTCCACTAAGGTGGTATACGCCTGCAGGTGGAACAAGTTTGTGGCATGGTGCACAGCAAAATCTGTGAATCCCCTTTCTGCCCCTCTTTCTGAGGTTCTTCTGTTCCTTCTTTCTCTGGCCCAACAGGGTTCTGCCCTGGGTACCATCAAGGGCTACCTTTGTGCTATCTCTGCCTTTCTCAGGCTTCCTGATCAGCCCTCCCTTTTCAAGTCCCCTGTTGTTAACAGATTTCTTAAAGGCATTACACACCTTTTCCCTCCTGTTCCGTTTGTGATGCCTCAGTGGGACTTGAACTTGGTTCTTACTTTTTTAATGTGCGCTCCCTTTGAGCCTCTCCATAACTGTCCTCTTCGTCTTCTCACTCTGAAGACAGCCTTTCTGGTGGCTATCACCTCCGCTCGGCGGGTGAGTGAGCTCCAGGCTCTTTCTTGCAAGCCCCCCTTTCTGTCTGTCCATCCAGACAAGGTTGTTCTTAGGACGCGTCCGTCCTTCTTGCCAAAGCTGGTTACTGCCTTCCATATTGGGCAGACCATCACTTTGCCCACCTTCTTTCCGCCTCCGCATCCTTCCAGAGAGGAAGAGAGGCTCCACCGTCTGGACCCAAAACGTGCGATTTCTTTCTATCTGAACCGCACACAACAGTTCCGGGTGGACGACCAGCTCTTTGTTGGCTACGTGGGTGCCAAAAAAGGTCGGGCGGTACACAAGCGGACCATCTCCCGCTGGGTCGTCTTGTGTATCAAGGCCTGCTATTCTTTGGCTAAGAAGGAGCTCCCTGTTGGGCTACGTGCCCATTCCACCAGGGCGACAGCCGCCACCACGGCTTTGGGACGTGGTGTCCCTTTGCAGGACATTTGTCAGGCAGCTACGTGGGCCTCGCTGCACACGTTTACCAAGCATTACTGCCTTGACAGCCAAGTCCGGAGAGACTGCTTCTTTGGCCGTTCTGTTCTCCGAGACTTCCTCGTCTGATCTTTGTTCGCAGACCCACCACCGGGGTTGGTATTGCTGGGGTATCTATTCTAAGGTAAGGAATCTGTCACTAACGTGTCTCTTTCAGATGCATGAGTTACTAACTTGTGTAACGATATATCTGTAAGAGACAGTAGTTAGTGACAGATTCCTTACCTCCCCACCCATCCTCCCCGTTCTGCGAACTGATTTCTAGGGATAAGGTCATCCCTTTCAAGGCCCTAGTTTTCAGACACCAGTGTCAGTTTCTTGCATGGCTCTGCGTTTCTGGCGCGGAAAGTCGTGTACAGAACTGACGCCAGCGCGCATGGGCGGCGTCTAAGTACTGGCCGCGACATCATCCCGGCGATCACGACGACGGACGCGGAGCCGCACGACGCCGCCTACCGACGCGCAGGGGTACTGCTACGCAAAACTTTCCGGATCCAGCCTGACGCCTGGGGATATTCTAAGGTAAGGAATCTGTCACTAACTACTGTCTCTTACAGATATATCGTTACACAAGTTAGTAACTTGTGCGTCACTACCTTATCCAAGTGTAGAGTTGGAACATCGGCAGATTCCTGAGATAGAAATTGTACTACGCCATTCGTGTGTAGATGTATAGGGAAAAGAGCGTGGGCGCTAGTACGCACCCTTGGCGTACTCCCCTGCTGACTGGGATTGGGTCTATGAGTTGCCCTTGTGATCCCCACCTCACCAGGGCAAAGTTGGCTTTGTGGAGTCGTATAACCAAATTGAGTAATTCGCTGTGCATCCCCATGTCTTTGAGAACGTGCCACAGGTTCTTTCTGGGGACTAAGTCAAAGGCTGCCTTAAGGTCAATAAAAGCCTATATACAGGCTGCCCCAGCCGATGACCACAATTTTCCACTACAAAAGAAAGAGGCGGAACACCTGGTTTATTGTCCCCGTCTTTTCTCTAAAGCCTGCTTGGTAAGGTGTTAAAATAGCTTTTTCTTCCGCCCATGCCTGGATCTTTTGTAAAAGAGCTTGGCAGAATACTTTTTGGTTGGAGTCTATTAGGCTGATAGGCCTGTAGTTACATGGTAGGTCTCTGTCACTTTTCTTGAATAAGGGGACCAGCTCTGCCCCCCTCCAGGGCCCTGGGACCGGAATACCTCTTGCTATTGCATTCGAGAGTAGTAGTTTATAACTAGACCAACTAGGGTTGTCATGTAGAAAAAGGTCCCCTGGTATACCATCGGACCTGGAGCTTTCACCTGAACAATTAGGCCAGTAGATGCCTTGATGTCACTGCCGATAATCTGGGGGGGTTGGAGGGTGCTTGGAGCATCTGCCATGGAGGCCAGTGTATCAGCTTCTGAATAGAGCTTTTTGAATTGCTCATACCAGCCTGAGACCAGGATGTGGTTTGGTGGCGGTGCAGCCCCTGATTCGTCGCCCCATACAACCAATAACCAAAACTTTTTTAAGAGCCCTAGCAGCACAAGCTTCTTTGAGCTGCCATCGGGATTCATCCCACTCTTTTTCCTTTTTTGAGGGCTGATTTGTAAATCTTCCTTGTAGTTGACTTCTACTAGACCTCCTGGCTTCTCGAGCAGGAACAGTAACTCTGTCGTACCAACCAACAGATTCTGATGCATACTGGAAAGCTTGCCTGTGATTATCTTGCGCCACTTAAGGTGGCGGTTGGGTAAACTTTCCTCGTTAGCTGGTGAACAATGGTCTGATTGCTTATTCCTCCCCAAACTGATATACTTAAGCAGAGCGGGTTGTGGTCACCAACAGTTGTCACACCCACAGCTCTGTCGATGACACTGCGCCAGAGCCTCAGATCTAGCATAATATAGTCTATTCAACTCAGACTATTTGACCTGTTATAAGTATTAGTACCCATTCTGTCGGATTTGGTCCTACCGTTTGCTGCCCTTAACCCGAACTCCATACTCAGGGCTTTTACTTGGAGCACTGCCTGGGACCATTTCTTAACCAGGGGGAGATATAGTGGGGGAACAGACAACATGGCATCCTCCTAGTATGTCTAACTAGAGGTTCAAATGCGACATTGAGGTCGCCCGCTATTAACAATGGGGTTGATGTGGTTCTCTCATTCGGCAGCTCCTCAAGTTATTGTATTGCAACTGATGGTCTGCCCCCCACTTGCTCCTCTGGCATGTATATTGTAGATATCAATGGTTTTACCTGAGCAGCCCTTGAGACATAGCCCCAAAATATCCGGGCTTTCTCAGCGAAGGAGTGTGATTTTGCAGCCAAGGGCTATTTTGACCCATATTATCAGTCCCCCTGCTGTACGACCTAATTTCTTTACAACAGCTGGGAGACATTAGCTAACATACCCCACCTTGTATATTAGGGCTATGCTCCAGGTTTCCTGTAGTAAGCAAATATTGAAACACTCTATAAAGGCACAGTTTACACTTTAAGCCTGCCACATTCCAGGAAACTAACGTAAGTTTTGGGACAACTCCTGTACTAACGTCCACAGCAGTGCTTGGGCTTTCAGGATTTCTGGTGGTAGATACGACTGGCGCGTTCTTATCTAGCAATTTGGCGCCTAATTGGCCCCCTGAGTCTGTGTATGCTCTGCTCCTAATGACTGAACTGCCCACTCCTTCCCTGCTGCTACTTCTTGGTGCCAATCTATCATCCAGTGGTGGGCGGTGGAGGACTTCGATGGTTCAGTGGGGGAGTACCTGTCGTCTAGGGATCTGTGTTTGGGAGTCTATCATTTACCCCCCAAAGATGAGTCGGGGCCTAAGTGATCTATTGGGCGTGGGGAGATGGCAGCTGGTTGTCCAGTGGGTAAGTATTGTTTGAATTGGATTCTGGACGTTGCAGGTGGGCATGTTCTGATGTCAAGGGCTAACAATTTTTCAACTATTCCTCTATCTTTTAGAAATAGTTATATACAGTCAGTGGGAGAGTCAGGAGGCTCACATCTTCTTGCCCTTAAGATATCGTCTCGTATTCGGGATCTGCACCCTCTCACGTGACGAATCCAGTGTATCGCTTTGTTCCTCAATGAATCTTCCCCCTCGTGCCCCTTCTGGGCTACTATTTTTGGTACGTTTATCATGTCAATTTTTCGGGAAGATGGCGTCATGAGTAACTCCTGAGATGGAGTCTAATGGCTTGCAGCCTTTCCAAACGCTGCCCCCAGAGGCTGATTGTATCTTATGCTAGATTGACCCCCACCAGGCCTAAGGTTCGGGATAAAGTTATCTTTGGGGAAGCTCCTAGCATATGCCCTATGATCGGGGCCCTTGGCTGCATAAATGGACTCTGTTCTGTTAGGGGTATTAGAAGTCCATCTGCACTCTAAAGATGGTGGGATGTTTGTTGAATAACTCGTGCGTGGGTTTGCTAGCCGGAATAGGTGGGGCCTCACTATGTTTGCAGACTCTGTGACTACTCTCCAGCAGTTGTTTCTTCAACCCTGTAAGGTCGCCTATCATGGACCTCAGAGCAACCACTTCAGCTCTGAGGTCGCTGATAAGCTGGGGGGCGCTGGAGTCGTGGTACAGGGGGTCTGCTGCTGGCTATGCCGGAGCCCCCGTGCTTGCTGTTTCAATAGTGTCTTGGGAAGCGTTATTCAGGTCTAGGAGGGGAGTAAATCTGTTACCGCAGAGAATCGCTCGGTCAGAAGGGCCCAGGGGACTTCGGTCAGATGGTAAAAGTAAATCTCCCTCAGTGAGGCTTTCAAGTACGTGGACACACATTACGGGCCTTAACTTTCTTAAACATTTTTGGGATCACAGGCGAGGTGCTCAGGCTTGTATTTGTGTTAGGTAAAGGGCTTCTTGGGACACGGGGGAACGTGTGTGTCTAAAATACAGTCTCATTCAATCAGCAAGCTGTCGATGCGGTCAAGCACGCAGTTACTACCAACGTGCTTTGTGTTTTTTAGGTCTCGCCTAGGCAGCGCGCATGCGCTGCTCTAGGAGGGCCTTTAGCCATTGGTCTGCTCCTTTTCCCCACACACTCGTGCTTGTGCTGGCATCCACCTTGCGGGAGCGAGCAGCGGCGCGCGTGGTAATTGACAACATATGGCTCTCGCGCCGCCCCTGCTCGCTCCCGCAAGGCGGATGCCAGCACAAGCACGAGTGCATTTGCCTGCTCTTTCGGGGCCGCGCCACGCTCCCTCACAGCTTACCCTCCCCCAGCCTACTTCACCTCCCTAGCAATGTTTAAACACGCACATATAGTGTATTACAGAGGCAGCGCCGTGTGTACTTTGGCACTAAAAGTTAGCGCACTCTAAATGCAGCCTTCTCTTTCCCTTCCGATATGCTCTGTGCGCGCCCTTTAAACAAACACTTTTTTCATAAAATACAGCGTATTACAGAAGCGGCGCCGTGTGAAAATTGGCACTCAGTTAGCGCGCTCTAAATGCGGCCTTTTCCTTTCCTTTATTTTGATTCAATTATTGAGATGCTACAACTTGCGCACTCCAGTGTACACCTAATACGGCACCATGCTCCTGTCATTACCACGTTACCACTTTAAACTTGTAACTAGGCATTTCTCAATCACCTCTTAACAAGTAAGAAGATACAAAGCCTTCTTCTTACGCTTTACCTTTCTGCATGACACATGCCTTATCTCAGTGTAACATGCCGCATCCTCCCCACCCCCCGCCATGTGCGCTAGCACTCATTCATCAACTCAGACCGGCACTTTGTCTCCTCATCCGCTCCTCTCTGCCCCCACCCTTGCCTCCGCTTCTCATCTCTCATCACAGCACCCGCTCTCTCATCCTCTTTCAGATCTCCTTTCTCCTCTACGCACTTCCTTTGCCCTCTCTCCTCAGAGTGCACACATCCCTCCTCACCCCGGTTTCTGGAGTCCCCCTGCTCTCTACTTTTCCCCAGCCCTCTCCCCCTTCTTCCTTCCCTCTAATCTCGCTTCTTTCGGCTGTTCCCCCTCTATTCCCTCTCCACCCTGTGTTCCCCTTTATCTCTCGCGTCCCCTCTGTTCTTTCCCTCTCTTCAGTCCTTTCCCTGTTCTTTCTCCTACACTCGCCTCCGCCCCTCTATATATTCCCCACTGTCTGTACCCTCGCCCCTTCTATCTCCCCGCTGCCTCTTTTCTCCCTTCCCTTTCACATGTCCCTCCCTCTGCCCTGTACCTATCCCTCTAGCCCTCCCCCTTCACTCTTCGCTGCTGCCCTCTGCTCCCCTCTCTTCTCTTTCTGTCTGCCCTCTCTTTTCCGGTCTGACCTGCCCCTCTCCCCTCTGCTTACTCCCCCACCCCAATCCGCTCTTGCCTGCTGCCCAAAATGGTCCAATACACCAGAGGGTTACCGGATGGCTGTTTACTGTGACATTCATCATGGAGGCGGCGTGCTCATTTTGTATTGGTATTTTCAATGAAGTAGTGTGACTTCAAGGGCATCTGTCTTCTATGGTGATTTATTTTCACTCGTGCTATGTGCAGGGTAGCTTACTAGGATTCATAGCTTTGAACTGGAAGCTACGCGAAGGTTGTGCACATCTGTTCGGGGGACAAAATACCCATCTGGACTACTCTCCTGGATTTAACATTTGATTATGTCCGTTACAAAAATGCATATGCAGTACGCATAAAAGCAAATTTCTATTTGAGCAAGAAGTGCCTTATCGTCGTGATCCGTCTTACAAACCAGCCGCTTTATTTTGGCTGCTTATCTTGAACTCTATCTGCCCCAGAGCCTGGTACTCCTGTTTAGGGAGTTCCTGGCGCACACAGCGCATGGCAGCCCCCACCCTCTCCATGCCACTGGAGTCAAGCTATCCTGGCTGATGAGGGCTGAAAGCCCGAAACCGGTCCTAGGATGCTTGTTTCCAGTCCAGGGAGGACCTGGCCTGGCAGTTCGGGCTGGACTGTTCCCATTGGGCGCAGGGTCAAGACTGATTTGCATATGGCTGGGTCCAAACTGGAATGGCATGGTGAGCAAAAAAACGATGGATTTAGGCCCAGATCTCTGTACTGGGGTGAATGTATGACATTGTTCTGCATTCTGTCCATCAATTGTTCTTTTTGCATTTGTAGCCCCCACCCTCCCCTATGCGCCGTCCCCTCCCCACCCCCAGCCCATGGAAATCACAGCTGGAGCCTGTGCGCACTCTGGGGGAGTTTACATTGCTTTCCCCCTCAGCATAGCCGGACTGAAATAAAAACTGGACGTGGATTCAGCCTAAAACTGGAGCGGAGCCCAGACCCAAGGCAGGGCCTCGCAAAGGAAAGTCTTGTCTCTCAGCCCTGAGCTAATGTTTCTGTTCTCTTCACAGACACCCCGTGCCCCTTGCGGAGGCACCAGCACACAGGCCGAAACACTGCTGTCTCCAGAAACCTTTCACACCAGAATGTTAGCTCTTGGACTTCTCTTTTTCATCATTCTATCTTTATTGTGCCCTGTTTCCATTTTGCCCTATATCTTCTTTTCACCCCAGTCACTTTATTATAACTTTTCAACATGCTGTACAGCAGCCGGACTGCTCTACAACATAGCTTAAACCCATTGGCAAAGCCAATAGCTCTGGCAAAACACTTATAAGGTCCCAAAGGCAAGACCTATTGGCTATGCCAATGCTTGTTTTTCTTTTTTCCCTTTTCCTACTGCACCTCCGCCCCACCGTCTACTGCCTTTCTTTTACCCATCCTCGTCTGTATTAAAGTATTTTTACAAAGGCGCTAACAAGTGGGGTTAGACAATATAACTAAGGGGGGCCTATCCCCTGATGCTGGGTACACAAGTTGTTAGTTAAAACAGTACCGTGGTGTCCAGGAAAGAAAGCCTTAGGGGAGTGGCCCAGCCCAGCCTCTGACTGGTGCAGACAGGCACGCTCTTTGCCTGGGCACGCCTCATGCATCCTGCGCTGTGGGATTGTCCGGACACCTTTACGGCGTTTGGGAGGCCAGCCCCGCCTCCTTCCTTCGATCACACGCTGGGGGACTGAGTCCCACCCCAGCTAGGCAGCAGCAGAGAGGAACCAGTGAGGAAGGTGCAGGGGGCCTCGGACGGCCCAAGAAGTTATTCCCGCACTGCGGGAGTGTCCTGGCGCCTTCACAGCATTTGGGAGTCTAGCCCCACCTCCTTCCTCCAATGGCACGCTGGGGGACTGAGTCCCACCCCAGCTAGGCAGCAGCAGCAAGGAACCGGTGAGGTGCAGGGAGCCTCGGATGGCCCAAGAAGTTAGTCTGGTGCTGCAGGAGTGTCCTGACGCCTTTATGGTGTCTGGGAGGCCAGCCCCGCCTCCATCCTCTGATGGCAAGCTGGGGGACCGAGTCCCACCCCAGCTAGGCAGCAGCAGAAGCAGCGAGGAACCAGTGAGGTGCATGGGGCCTCGGACGGCCCAAGAAGTTAGATCTTTGTAAACTGGATGCAAGTGGTTTGTGGTGCAAGGGCAGGGCTCGAGTCGGGGGTACACGCGGGTGGACGGCGTCCACCCACTCTTTTCACAGGGTGGACGCCGTCCACCCTACCAAGAAGTTGAGCCTCACTAAAATATGCTGAACTCGTCCCGGTGTAAGTTTGAGACACCAGGATTCATTCAACAGCGCCTGCTCGTTATCTGCTCTCCTTCCGTGCAGCAACGTGCAGACAGGGAGGGGGGTTTTGTCATTTGGGACTTCAGCTGGGCCATAACAAAGGCCGAACTCAAGGGCCCATTTGGCCTTCTTTGTCCGAGTATCCAGCCTGGGGGCTGCCTGTAGCCTCACACCTAGATGTAAATGCAGAGGAAGGGAAACAAAAGCAGCAGCTTGTTAACACTTCAAAGGCGCATAAGAGAGGCACGATTTTGACTTTGTTCAGACCCCCATATATAGTAGATATTCATGCACTGTAAGGACATTGGATGCGTTCCTCTGCCCCAGTGCAAAATAACAATTTAAATACCAGTATGTTTTATGTGTTTTACAGCGCTATTCATCCCAATGTAGGGTGCCAGATCACTTTACAACAAACATACATATTATACTGTCAATAAATCGCACAAGTTTGTAAATCATTGTACAGGATGTGTTACATAAGACAGTGAGGGTTACTGGGTGTAGGAGTCACATATCATCCTTCATAGCTCACTGTGCTATACTAGAAGGATTACAATCAATGCAACTGCATGTAACAAAAGGATCTCTGTGTTCAAAGTAGTACCCTACTTACCTATCTACATAAAATAAAATCTGCCATCTGCATGTTACATGATGTGCTTTGCAGGAGGCGCATTAACCCTGTATGCTACGTTAAGTCAAAACAAGGACTAGACAAAAACAGATCTTTCCATTAAATGTGTTAACCACCAGGCAGCTAAAGCAATCGCATCTACATGGAAATGTGCTGCACATGGAATATTACGCCTGGTGGGGTAGGCTGGCAGCAGAGTTAGTTTATCAATCCTTGGCTAAAGGAACCTGTCACTTCCGGTGATGTCACTTCCTGCAATGCCACGTGCCGTGATGTCACTTCCTGTGATACTACCTAACTTGGAGAGTTCCCCCACTTCTTTTTTAGGTCTCGCCTGAGCCAGCGCATGCGCTGCTCTGGCAAGAGTTTTAGTAAGCGGGTTCTGGAAGTGCAAACAGCAGTGGCTTTTGCTGGCGACCGGCTTGCGTTCATGCGAGCGTGCACGCGCGATCAGGCGCCATATGGCTTCCCTCGCCATCTGGACGCTCGCGATTACTTTCACTTTCACGGCCGCGCGGCCGTGTCAGTTTCACGGCCGCGCGGCCAATGCTTGTTATGCTTTAGGATCCATTACACATCGCTATGTTAAACGGGGACTTTCGTTTCATCTTCACCCGGAGTCAGCACGTCCTATTTACTCTTCTCTCACTCCCGTCGACACAGCGGCGACGAAGCAACTGAACAAATGTGTATTTATATTAATCCAGGTGTGTAAGCAAGTATTCAGTTTACAGCCTGGAGAATGTCCAATCGCGTGTCAGCATTTCAGAACGACAGAAGCCATGACAGACGAATCGGGCGTTTAAGCTTTGGTCTCAAACAGACAAGGACTGAAGGGCTTTCGTGTTTTAGTTATTAGGAAAAACGGGGAAAACTCCATTAATAAACAAATAACGAGTGCGAAGGTTCACACGCATTGGAAGAGTTGGCAAATTTGGTTAGATACCACATGTATTTAGTACAAGGCCCACCAACTCACACCGTGTGCAAAAAGCGCTCCTGCGACTCCCAAATCATATTTTTGAGTATGGCAGAGGTGCATTTAAAAAAAGCGAATATTTCTTTATGTAGCGCTCACTGCATGTAGCCTCGGGTTTCTAAGCGAGCACTGGCACAGAGGGAGGCTGAGTTACCCTGATACCCTATATTTCCGTAATTCTGGATGAGGGATCTCCTATGTGAACAATTTAGCCACTGGGCAGTGTCTCCCACACAAAGATTTGTGATCTCTGTACGAAAATACCTGATTTATTGTTACTGTGCCATTCAGTAGCCAACACAGATCGCTGTTTCACATACACAAAATAGGCCCTCGAATCCATCTGTTGTCCATATAACTAAAAGAAGCAGAAATCGACGGGTTTAAAAAAAATCTGAAATATAAAAGAAATACCATTACTACCCACAATATTAAAATAACTTAAGGAAAAGAGGATCCAATGATAGAATGAGCAGATCACCACGAAGAAGTTCGCATCCAGGGTCTTCTATTTATTGACACCAGGGTCTCAAAATCCAACAAGACCCCACCAGACAAACACACAAAATATCGCTGCTGGGCAGAATTTTTAAAGGGATTTCCAGTGAAGGAAGCCACTGTCTGAAAGTCGACCATACACCAGCAACTTAACAGAATGTCTACGCAGGAAAGAACCTTTATGGGGCATTCCAGTGAGTGGGTTTTAAGGCTCAAAACCTATCAGGCATCAAAACCGTGCCATCTTTACTTTTCACTGATGCCCCCTGAAACAGAGGACCCAGTGTTATAATTAGACAGTAATAAAACCACGGCACATTTTCGGTGTTACTGTGTGACCCTTCGTTCCTGGGGAGGGGTATCTTGTGTCCTGCTGCAGTTTGGACAGCAGGCGTGATTATAAAGGGACCGCTTTATCATGCAATGGAAGACAGCGAAGAGCCAGGACTCTCCGTGATGAACCTATGCACCCCAGGTGCAGGGCAAGGGAGCAAGGTCTGAACTTTATTTAATAAGACAACATATGAAACTAAAAAGGAAATAGAATATAATCTGGCAGCATTAAAATAGTGACCTACATTTGGACTATTTGGAAAGAGAATCATACCAAGGAACATACTGGCTTATTTAGACTTGAGGGGATGAACCATCAAAAATTGTCGCTTCATCCTTCCTCTTCCATAAAATACGGCCTGCTGCATTCAGAGTTTGGCAGCATGATGAATGAATATCCGTTGTCAGTCCTTCCCCATCTACTACTTCCTCCGTCGACGCTTTTAAAGATAAAAACTGATGGACAATCGTTGCAAAACCAGTACTTTGCTTGCCACATTTAGAAGTCATCTGCTGGCGCCTTCTTGGAGGTAAAGGAAACAAGCATTGGCATAGCCAATAGGTCTCGTATTTGGGACCTTATAAGTGTTTAGCCATGCAACACTTGATGTTGTTGCACCAAGGAGATTATGCTGGATAGCTAAACACTTATCAGGTCCCAAAGGCGAGACCTATTGGCTATGCCAATGCTTGTTTAGGACTTGTACCCTGTGCAAGGGTAGATAACATGGCCTAGGTGCGCCGATGGCAGTTTGCACTTTTGATCTAAGGAAACTTTTATAATCACTGCTGTTTTTTGAGAAGATTCTCCCAGTCTTGCATGAGGATCCAGAAAGTTCCCATCCATTTGAGGAGGAGGCGCAGAGCAAGGCGTAATAATAAAACCCGATAAAGGGATTTTCATTTGTCTTTTGCGTCAGTTTGCATGGCTGGATACATATGATGTGATTTGCTATTCCCAGGTATTTTTTCGTTTGATTTTTGAGCCTGGAGTGTTTTTATAATTTGCTCTTTTTTAAGCGCACTGCTAAGTGGGCATGTCTCAGAATGTTAACTGTTATAAACATCTTGATAGATTTTACAATATTTTTTAAATCATACTCACATTTGTGGTTCTGTGTATTTTTTTGTTTAGGTTGTTCCTGTTTTGTTACACCTTCTGTCTTCTATTAGCAGTGTCAGGCTATACATCCCCAAAGATCTCCGACCTGTTGACAATCGGCAAAGTGTGTTAAAATCAATTCAGGTACATTTCTTGTTTAGTTTGACCTATAATGCCCTCTAAACTAGTTGGATCACTATGGGATTTGATTTCACGTCTGTTTTATATTTTCAGAATTGCATGTCTCAAATATCCCAGACACTGTTTAGAAAGCAAATTGTATACGTTTGATGTCAAGTATTTCTTTATATTCACTGATTACTCTACTGAAGAGTCACATTTTGGAATCTGTAATTTAGTTATTTGATAACGCATTCGTGTTGTGCCAGGAAATGGCAGCTTTTTGGTGTGATTCTGCAGAAAACCAGAAGACCATTAAAGAGGATGGTCTGGTCCACGTTTATTGTGAATAGTTCCACAACCAACAGCTCCACTGTTAAATTACCTGGGGCATATTAAAGTGCCCTGGGGCACTTCTTCTGTGCACCCCTGTAACTCTTTGGTATTAGAGTAGCGGCCAATTGCATGACTAATTATGTAAATTGCAGCATCACTTAATTACCCTTCTTAGGACCAGTTAGGTTTCATTTGTCAAACCTTAGCTCATCCTTGGGTAGCTGTGGCTTTGAGCAGTCAGGCTTCAACAAGGAACAAGGGTAAAGCATTTAACCAGCACCAAACCAATTGAAGAAGAAAGAAACATGACACAAGAACTCTGAAACCAATTTATGAAAATAGGTTGTCTTTTTATGAATTTGAGGACACCAAAATGAAAAAGATCGACCAAAGCTTTCGGATATATAGATTTTACTCGGAACAATAAATTGAGACTTTTCACTCAACTGTATACAAGCAATGGCAAATTCAATTAATTTTATACTTAGAAACATTCTCAGCAAAAAGTTATATCAAGGATGGGTGCGGTTACTTTGAAGTATTTTGGGCGACCAACTCTGGCAGAGAACCAGTCAAGGGAACCAACAAGGTCCAAAGAAACAGTTACCTTCACAAGTCTCCAGTTTGGCAGTCTCCAGTCAAGTTCCAGCCTTAATGATCACATGCTATTAACTTCGAATGAATGGTCCTGATGCAAACAGGATTCTGAAGATGCTCAAGGATGCTGAATGTGCTGTGCGGTCCACGGGGTCTTCCTGGGGCTACTCCACGGTCCAGATGGGGTGACTTTGGCCACAGCGGTTATGTCTCTCGAACTCCTCTTTGATCCAGCAAAAGTAGTGTCTCCACTGCACTACTGGCTGAACAAGCGGTTCCCTTCTTTTTGTGGTAATTCTCCTTCTGAATGACCAAACTGCACTCCTTTGACTCTCTCGGGTCCAGCAGACTCTGGTGCAACTTTTGTGCATGATGTCTCGGTCTTTCAGCTGTACTTGTGACAAAGAGCAACGATCTGGTGATCTGGGCTACTAACTCCCCCGCAGGCTGCATATGTACGTATATTAGATATACGTGTGTGTGTGTCTGTGTGTGTGTATATATATATATATATATATATATGTATATATCTATATGTAACAATGGGCCATTTGACCTTTTCCATTAACTTAAATGGCAATGCTGAGTTAGCAGTTAAAACAGCTCTACCAGTCTGCAGTTGAGATCTGGGAGACATGTTTTACTTTGTCATACTCGTGCTGGCACAACTAGGCTGTAATCCACGAGTGACACTTTAACTTACAGGCCCTAGGTACCCCTGGTACAATATACTAAGGACTTGAAAGTAAGTTAAGCTATGCCAATTGAGTATAAGTCAGTCAACCATAGACTTTTACAGGGGTCAGAGCACATGCACTTAGTCCTGGTTAGCAGGGCTCAGGGCATTTCAGAGCCATTACACCTTTGCCTAGTAGTCAAAATGGGGACACAAAGTGGGTTGAAGCGTGCAAAGAGCCTGTTTCGTCACCTTTGTATGTTGCTGAATTTGAAGGACTCTCACTTTCTACAATGTGCCTTGTGAGGAATCCAAGTCTGCAGGAGTTGAGCACAGCTGAGTTTATTCAACATCTCCTTAATAGTTCAAGTAATTGAAAGTGACAGACTTTTACCATTATGAAGGGTAACTTGATAATAAATCTTCGTAATATCCGAGGATAGTGTCTACCCACTTCAAAATATGTATCTTGGAATGGGTGAGAGGTTGTATCTGGCAAAAGGTTTTATTCTGAATTGAAAAGTTGTGTATCTGTAGCACTCGATCCTCTAATACGCGACTTAAAATTTAATAGAAATGTTTCATATTAGAAAAATGTTCCTCTTGGGAGTGTACAGCCGAAATTGACGGATGCATTACAGAAGAGCTCCACTGTATGCCCACTAATGTATTCTTATTTAATCGTGTCTGTCAGTCTCATCAGAGACCAACAGTTGATGAAGGATAACACACGGAGTGAGCCGAAAACTTAAAGTAATTAGAGACTTCCTCCAGGACACAAACACTGGGACATGGCCCGTCCGGCTGGGATCGATCAGAGGAGCGCTGACCTTCCCGGGCAGTGAACTTGGTGGTATGGGAGTTGAGCTGCATTTTGGCCCCTGAGGCGTAGGGTGCTACCTCTGGGCAGGGGTGCCGACTTCCAGGTACCTGCGGATCGCAGGTGATATGTGGGCCCCTGTGACTGCTAGCCCTTGCCTATCTGCTACAGACTTCTAGCCGCAGATTCCTTACCTTATAATTCTCCCTAGTCGTCAGACTGAATCCGGAAATTTTTCGTGAGAAATAGTTCATGAGCAGTACCCCTTTGTCATCCATCATCTCTGATCGCCGCCATCCTTGCCGGAAGTGACGTCCGCAGTGCCTATATAGGCGCCACCCAGACGCGCTGATGTCTTTCCGTGCGAGCCAGCGCAGATCCAGGAAGAGCTATCCCATAGTCTCTTTTTGACTAATCTTTTTTTTGATGTTTTGTCAGTCTTTTTTAGGTCATCCCTGCCACTTTTTGGTGTGGCAAGGAATGTCATCCAAGAAGCAGGCTTCAATCCCTGAAAACTCCTGTCACATATGTCAGTAACGGACCCGCACCTTGTTTTGCATGTGCGTCAAGCAGAGTCATGCCCTGAAGGACTGCCCCAACTGCTGCACCATGCATCCAAAGGCCTTGAGGGAGCAATCCCTCAAGCTACTGGTGACTCGACGCTCGAGTTTCCAGTCGAGAGGAAGGTCCCGGGAACGGTCATGGAGTCGTAGGTTGTTGTCCCACTGCAAGTTGTCGAGCCGTTCAAGCAAGTCTCTAACTCACTGAGCTACAAAACGAAAAAGAAGTCGAAGCTCTTAGAATTCACCTCGACCGTCAGCTGACTAGATGAGGGAGCATCCCTCGAGGCCTGGCTTTGCGTTGAGCCAGTGCCTGGGCCCACATCTCTCCTTCCCGCATTTCTGGGAGCCGGAGTGAGCCCCGCTCAAATACAGGAGTTTTATGAGGGCATGCACCTCATATTTGACAGTTCTGTTCCCTACGACGCGCCTTCGGACATCACCAGTTCAGGAGGGACCCCTACTGGATCCATTCAGGCAACTCCGGTGCCACTTGGGCCCTATGAATCCACAGATAGATCTGGATCAGCACTGGTCGTGATATGCCAACCTTCCCCGGCGCCGTTTCCGAGGCCGACGCTCACTCATGGATTCATCCCTGACTACAACACAGAACCGGAGGGATGTCGTCCGAAGCAGACTGGAGACATGCTTTTTAGGCCAGAGCATGAGCCTTAGTCCTGTGTGCTAGGACTCGGCAGGAATGGGAGGGGTCACTGGAACCTGAACAATGCCAGCCTTCTGACGCCTTGTACTGGTGTGAGGATCTGGGTGAAGCTAGCGGACTGACCACTTCTCCAGACACTGACATGCTTTCTGCTCCTACCGTGAGTACGGAGGAGGGAGCATCATTCGCTAAGGAGGTGCAGGGGGTGGCTGAGGTACTGGACCTTAGCTTGCCCTTGGTGGCAGTCAAAACTGTTTTGACGGAAGTGCTTAAGGCGGGAGTGTCCCCTTCTGAACAGCTTCTTCCATTCAATGAAGCACTTACTGCTGTCCTGCTTGGGACCTGGTCCAAGCCCAGCCTAGTTGCTCCTGTGAACGGGACTATTGGCCATCGTCAACTTACCGCTTCTGGGGACTCTAAATTCCTCACGGAACCCCCTACCTGGTTCTCCAAGCCTCCACTTCTCATGTAAATACTGGTGCATTCCCAACCGCCCTACCGGATTGGGAATCCAAGAGGCTGGACAATTTAGGCAAGAAAATGTTTTCTGTCACCAGCCTGGCATTTTGGTCGGTGAACACTGCATGCATTTGCACCGGTATTCCCACGCCCTGTGGGATACGGTTGGGCAGGTGCGGCCAACGGTCCCGGAGGAGGCCTGGGCCATGCTCTCCCAGGCTGTTGTCGACAGGTGGAATACAGCGAAGTTCACCATTTGCTGTGGATTACAAACTCACTGCGCAGAGCGGTTTCATCGACAGTGGCCCTGCTACGCCACACCTGGTTGATAACTACTGGCTTTTCTACATCCCAAACTTCCATTACTGAACTTAATGTTCTTCCACAAGAGTGCATAAACATTATAAAAGAAGCCAAGCGTCCTATCACAAATAAATCGTACGTCTTCAAGGAAGAGATTTCGAATTTGGCCCATCCACAACAGCCACAATCCTTCCACCTGTTGGGAAGATGTATTGATACCATATCTTCTTCTAGCAAGGTCTGGTTTCCAGTTTTCATCTCTTAAAGTTCAACTTGCAGCTATAACTGCCTATACGAAGTCTCCATCACAAACTTCAGTTTAAAAAAAAAAAAATACCGGTGATAAAAGATTTTCTAGAAGGAATTAAAAAGGTTTTTCCACCAGTTAAGTCCATTTCTTCTTCTTGGGAACTTAACGTTGTTCTCTCTAAATTAATGGGGCCCCCTTGGAACCCATGCACAAATCCACTTTGCAACATCTGACATGGAAAGCAGCTTTTCTAGTTACTATTACCTCTGCACGTAGAATCTGAAAGAGACAATTAGTTATAGATTCCTTACCTGTAGGATTACCCCCTGACGTCAGACTGGATCCGGAGAATTATTTTGTCAGCAGTACCCCTGCGCGTCGAAAGGTGGCGTCAGTCGGCTCCGCGTTCGTTGTTGGTGTCGTGGTCGCCGGGATGACGTCGTGGTAGCTACTTAGACCCCGCCCTCGCGCGCTGACGTCAGTTCTTTCTTTTTCCGCGCAAGCCAGCGCAGATCTGGAGAGAGGGGTACCTCGAGTCACCTTTTGACTCCGTTTTTTGCGACTTTTGTCGACACCTTTTTTGAGTCGATCGACTCCTGGTGCATGGGGGGATGTCACGTCGGACCGGCTTCAAGGCTTGTGACTCCTGTCACAAACTGATGTCGGTCACGGACCCGCACCTCGTGTGCCTTTGGTGCCTGGAGCGCGACCACGACCCGAAGCCGTGCTCCGACTGCTGGGCCATGAACCCGAAGTCTTTGCGGGAGCGGTCCCGAAAGCTTCTCGAAGCCCGGCAGTCCGTTCCGCGTCGCTCAAGGTCCCGGTCGCGTGGGAGGTCGAGGGACCGGTCGCGGAGTCACCACCACTCGTCATCAAAGTCTTAGCACTCATCAGGTAAGTCGAAGCACAAGAAGAAGTCGAAGAAGCATCATCGCTCGTCGACTTCTCCCCGTCCGTCGGCCGACGCGACGAGGGATGCGGATGGTGCCCGTCCCGCGGCTCCATGTGCGGAGCCTGAAGGGTCGACTCTGAGTTTCCCTCCTTTTCCGGGAGCCGGTGCGACCCCTGCCCAGCTTCGGAGTTTCTACGAAGTGATGCATGCCATCTTTGGGCAGCCCTACTCCGCTGGCGCGCCTTCGGGCCCTGCGGACTCCGCTGGGGGCCCTGGGCCTTCGACGCCGGCGGCTCCGGCTCTGCACCGCAGGGTCCCCTTGGATCCAGGCCTGGATCCGGATCGGCACCGGTCGACCTTTTAACACCTCTCCCGGCGCTGATTCTACCGGCACCACGTCTGCTTCCGACGCCAGTTGGATCCCCAGCCGGCATCGACCCCGGCCTCCACCCTGACTTGGACACTGAGCCGGACCGACGCCGGATCCGGCGCTGAGCGGTATTTTTGTACCTCGGTTCGACCCTGGTGTTTCCTACAGGCTAGATTGGCAACCAGAGGAGGGTGAGGAGGACTGGGAGGGGTCTGTAGACCCTTTGGCTGACCAGTTAATTGAACCGGACTGGAGAGAGGAGTTGGGGGACGCCAGTGGTATGGATACCTCCCCAGACCTTGGCATGCTGTCTCCTCCTACCGTGGCTACGGAGGAAGGTGCTTCATACGCAGTGGTCTTGCGTAGGGCGGCCGAGGCCCTCAATCTCGAGCTACCTACGGTGGCGGTCAGGACGAATCTCCCGACGGAGGTGCTTCAACTGGCAGCGGCCTCTTCGGAGCCCCTGCTGCCTTTCAATGAAGCCCTTACTGACATCCTTTTGGGCACCTGGTCCAGGCCCAACACAGTGGCTCCTGTGGATAGGATGATTTCCCGACGCCACCGCCCGGCTCTGGGCGACCCCTCTTTCCTCTCCCACACCCTACCCCTGAGAGCTTGGTGGTCCAAGCCTCTACGTCCAAAGACGCATTCCTTAACGCACCACCTGATCGGGAATCCAAAAAGCTGGACCATCTTGGGAAGATGTTTTCTTCCTCCAGCTTGGGACTGCGGTCGGTGAACACCGCATGTCTGTTGGGCCGTTACACCCACTCTGTGTGGGATACGGTAGCGTCCGTGCTGCCACAGTGCCCGGAGGAGGCCCGGGCCGTGCTCTCCCGGGGGAGAGACGCAGCCAAGTTAACCATACGATGTGGACTGGACACCGCTGACTTGCTAGGTAGGACAATTTCAACGTCGGTAGCCCTTCGACGTTACGCCTGGCTGAGGTCGACTGGTAGTTCCGGGGATGTCCAAGCTACCTTGCTACCTAGGCTGGATTGTCTATGCCCAATGAATTTTAAATGAATTTTTGGCTGGATTGTCTATACCGAATGAATTTTAAAAGAAGTTTTGGAATAAAGAAGTTATTTTTCAAACTACTTTGGCCTATTGGACTTCTTGAGCTGCGCACTACCGTTGGTTACAATATTCTCTGATCTGGAGCACAGTGACGTCACTCAACGGCTGGCATAGGGGTAATTTTCACAGCGAACTTGCGTATAGGAACTGGCACGAGGTGCGGCATAGAAGGTCCGCCGTTGTTGCTTTGGGAAAATTGTCTTGCTGGACAAGCCTTTTGATGGCAGTCGCCTGTTCGGCGACAAAGCGGACAACGTGCTAGGTCGCTTCAAGGACTACCGGGCTACGGACAAGTCCTTGGGCCTCTCCACCCGCCCTGCGCAGTCTGATTTTCACCCTTTCGTGGCTACGGAAGGGGTGTCCCGCCACGTTCCACCCAGGGCCACAGGCTGGCGCAAGCTGTCCAGCCCCTGCGCGGTCGGGGACGTGGGACCCACCGTCGTGGGTCTGGGGGCCAGCGAGCGGGCCAGTCCACCAGCGCCCCTTCTGCAGCAGCCTCCAAACCCTCCTAGTCCAACCTTTCAGGGCCACCAATCGCCAGTGGGCGGCAGGATTCACCATCACTTCCCCCACTGGCGCACCATCTCTTCGGACAGGTGGGTTTTGCAGATAGTCCGAAGGGGCTACTCCCTCCCCTTCGAGACTACCCCTCCATCCATGCCACCTCAATACCATTGCATGTCGGAGGATCATTTGGCCCTTCTCCAACAGGAAGTTACTGCTCTCTTGGCCAAGGGGGCTATCGAGCGAGTTCCTGCTCCAGAAGTAGGTCGTGGTTGCTATTTCCACTACTTTCTGGTGCCCAAGAAGGACAAAGGCCTGCGTCCTGTCTTGGATCTCAGGAACGTCAACCGCTTCCTCCGGAAGGAGAAGTTCAAAATGTTGATGCTAGCTCAGGTCCTGTCTGCTCTCGACCCTGGAGACTGGATGGTAGCGTGGGACTTGCAGGACGCTTATTTTCACATCCCCGTCCTGCCTGCCGGCTGACCGGCGTTGCCTGTGGTTCACGGTAAGCCACGAAGGCCTTGAGGGAGCGGCACTGGAAGCTGCTGGAGGTCAGGCACTCTTCCCAGCGCCGTTCCCGGTCCAGGGGCCGTTCCAGGGAACGCTCGCGGGGCCACGGTCATCGCTCCTCGGGCTCCAAGTCTTCACCCTCGGATTTGGGTAAGAGACGACACAAAAATAAGTCGAAGAAGCGTGTTCGCTCTCCGACGTCCCCCCGTCGGTCCTCGGATGCGGACGAGGGGTACAGGGGCTTTGACCCTGCGGCTCCTTCGGAGCTCGAGAGTCCCGCGGCCTACCCACCTTACCCGGGTCCGTCGGCGACTCCCGCACAGGTGCAAGAGTTTCTTGCTACCATGGACCGCCTTTTTAGGCCTCGGGCTCCCGCCGGCGCGCCCTCGAGCCCCGCGGTCCCGTGTCAGGATCCTGTTGGACTGTCGGCGCCGGCGGCGGATCCAGCTTCGGCGCCACAGGATCCTGCGCCGTCGGCTCCGGCCACAGCGCCACAAGGTCCATCGCTTCCGCCTCCGGCGCCGCAGTGGGTGCCATTTGTCCCGCCCTTGCCCAGGTTCCAGGACCATTTTGCTCCTACCTGGAATCCGCATTGGGACACGGCGCCAGTCCGGCCTGCGCCATTTGTTCCTTCTCCGGCGCCTGCCCTGCCGCCGCGGTCTGTGCCACATGTGGCGGAGGTGGAGGACGACTGGGAGGGGTCCAAGGACCCTCTTGCTCGTCAGTGTGACTCTGAGCAGAACTGGGCGGACGGTTTGGAGGATGCCGGTGACCTCGACGTCTCCTCTGACCCGGGGTTTGCCTCTCCCCCGCCTACCATGGAGAAGGGCGCCTCCTACACGATGGTGCTCCGTCGGGCAGCTGAGGTTCTCAACCTTGATCTCCCTACGGTGGCCCTCAAAACTAACCTCCTCACTGAGGTGCTCCAGACGGCGTCCACTTTGTCGGAGCCCCTGCTGCCATTTAATGACGCCCTCACTGACGTCTTGCTGGGCACTTAGTCGTGGCCAGCCACAAGGGCCCCTGTGGATAAGAACGTCGCCAGGCGTCATCGCCCGTCGCCCGGTGACCCTGCCTTTCTGACCACTCATCCTACGCCTGAGAGCCCAGTCATCCAAGCTTCGATGTCCCAGAGTGCCTTCCCCACGGCTCCGCCGGATAAGGACTCCAAGAAGCTAGAGCAGTTCGGCAAGCGGTTGTTCTCTTCGGCCAGCTTGGGGCTGCGGTCGGTGAACACCGCTTGCCTATTGGGCCGCTATTCCCACGCGGTGTGGGATACAGTTGCACAGGTGTTTCCCCAGTGTCCTGAAGAGACCCAAGCTGTGCGGTCCCAAGCTGTTGCCGAGGGTAAAGATGTGGCTAAGTTCGCCATTCGGTGTGGTTTGGACACCGCTGACTCACTAGGTAGAGCGATTTCTACGACTGTGGCGCTTCGTCGCCACGCCTGGTTGAGATCTACCGGGTTCTCGCAAGATGTCCAAAGCTCGCTCATGGACATGCCCTTTGATGGCACTCGTCTGTTTGGCGATAAGGCCGACAGTGCGCTGGAGCGTTTTAAGGACTCGCGGGCCACGGCCAAGTCCTTAGGTCTTTCCACGAAAAGCCCAGCCACTCCTAGTTTTCGTTCCTTTCGTGGCCACGGAAAGGGCGCCCAGGCACGTTCCTTCAGCAAGCCTGTGCAGAACCAGCCTCAGCGCGGCCGCGGTTTCCGCAGGGGCGGGTCTGGGAATCAGCGTGGGGGTCAGTCCACCTCCGCCCCGCTGCTTCTGCCTCCAAACCTTCCTAATCCGAGCTTTGGGGGGCACCCCACGCCAGTGGGTGGCAGGATCCGCCATCATCTCCCCCACTGGCACGCTATCACATTGGACAAGTGGGTGTTGCAGATCATCCGCAAGGGTTACGCCCTTCCCTTTCAGTCCACCCCTCCAGCCATGCCACCTCAGTTCCGCCGCATGTCGGGGGACCACTTGGCACTTCTCCTGCAGGAAGTCACGGCCCTCTTGGCCAAGGGGGCCATCGAGTGTGTTCCTGGGCCAGAAGTAGGGAGTGGTTGTTATTCCCACTACTTTCTGGTCCCCAAAAAGGACAAGGGGGGCTTGCGCCCCATCTTGGACCTCACGAACGTCAATCGCTTCCTCCGGAAGGAGAAGTTCAAGATGCTGACTCTGGCTCAGGTCTTGGCTGCCCTCGTCCCTGGAGACTGGATGGTAGCGTTGGACTTGCAGGACGCCTATTTTCACATCCCCGTCCTGCCGGCCCACCGGCGTTACCTGCGGTTCACGGTAGGCCAGGAGCATTTTCAGTTTGCCATACTCCCCTTCGGCCTTACCAGCGCCCCTCGGGTGTTCATGAAGGTGATGACGGTGGTCGCAGCTCATCCGCGCAGGTCAGGGGTGTCAGTCTTCCCTTACCTCGATGACTGGTTGTTGAAGGCGGGCTCGCCCCAGGCAGTCGTCACCCACCTTCAGACTACGGCCGACCTCCTGCAGTTGCTGGGGTTCTCCATCAACGTGCCGAAGTCGCACCTGAGTCCCTCTCAGAAGCTCCCCTTCATCAGAGCGGTTCTGGATTCGACGCGGTTTCGGGTTTATCCTCCCGAGCAGCGAGTCCGGGATATTCAGGCTATGATTCCAATCTTTCAGCCTCTATCCCGGGTTTCAGTCAGGATGACCCTCCGGCTCCTGGGCCTGATGGCCTCCTGCATCCTGCTGGTGCAACATGCCAGATGACACATGCGGGCTCTGCAGTGGGACCTGAAGTTCCAGTGGGCACTGCATCAGGGCAACCTGTCCGATCATGTCCATATCTCGGAGGCCACTGCACGACAATTGCAGTGGTGGCTCACGAATCACGAATGGCGTCTGAACTCGGACGTGGCGCAAGGTCTCGTTCTGCAGTGGGGAGAGCCTTGGTTAGATCTATTCGCCACCGAAGAGAACGCGCAATGTCATCAGTTCTGCACGTTGGAATTTCCAAGGCGGCACTCGCTCGGCGACGCTTTTCGTCGCGAGTGGAGTTGCGGTCTGTTGTACGCCTTTCCGCCTATACCACTTCTGCCCAGAGTGCTGAAGAAGATTCGGCGCGACCGGGCCCACGTCATTCTTGTGGCTCTGGATTGGGCACGAAGATACTGGTATCCCGAGCTACTCAACATGGCGCTCGATCCCCCGATCCGACTGCCTCTTCGGGAGGATCTTCTGTCGCAGCAGCAGGGGACGGTCCTCCACCCGAACCTGTCCAGCCTCCACCTCCATGCTTGGAGATTGAGCGGCGACAGTTGACCGCTTTCGATCTCCCTCCCGCAGTCTGCGATGTCATTCTGGCAGCCAGGCGTCCCTCCACTAAATATCGGTATACGCCTGCAGGTGGAACAAATTTGTGGCATGGTGCACAGCTAAGTCTGTGGATCCCCTTTCTGCCCCTCTTTCCGAAGTCCTTCTGTTCCTTCTTTCTTTGGCCCAGCAGGGCTCTGCTCTGGGCACTATCAAAGGTTATCTTTCGGCCATCTCCGCCTTTCTCAGGCTTCCAGATCAGCCTTCCTTGTTTAAATCTCCGGTTGTTAACCGTTTCCTGAAAGGCATTACGCACACGTTTCCTCCCGTGCCGTTCATTATACCTCAATGGGATTTAAATCTTGTCTTGACATATCTGATGTGCGCTCCCTTCGAGCCCCTTCATAGCTGTCCTTTGCGTCTTCTCACTCTCAAGACTGCTTTCCTGGTAGCTATCACCTCTGCCAAAGGAGTGAGTGAGCTCCAGGCTCTTTCTTCTAAACCTCCTTTCCTTTCTGTTCATCCGGACAAGGTGGTTTTAAGGACCCATCCTTCTTTCTTGCCAAAGGTTGTCACGCCCTTCCACATCGGGCAGACCATCACTTTGCCCACCTTCTTTCCGCCTCCGCATCCTTCAAAAGAGGAAGAGAGGCTCCACCGTCTGTTCCCAAAACGTGCGCTCTCGTTCTACCTGAAGCCCACTCGACAGTTCCGGGTGGAGGACCAGCTTTTTGTTGGCTACGCGGGCGCCAAAAAAGGTCGGGCTGTGCACAAACTGACCATCTTTCGGTGAGTCGTTCTCTGCATCAAAGCCTGTTACTCGTTGGCTAAGAAGGAGCCTCCTGCGGGACTGCGTGCCCATTCTACCAGGGCGACAGCAGCCACTACTGCCTTGGGACGCGGCGTCCCCTTGCAGGATATTTGTCAGGCAGCTACGTGGGCCTCGCTGCACACGTTTACCAAGCATTACTGCCTTGACAGTCCGGTCCGGAGAGACGGCTTCTTTGGCCGTTTTGTTATCCGTGACTTTCTGGTGTAATCCATTCGCAGACCCTCCACCGGGGTTGGTATTGCTGAGGTATCTATTGTAAGGTAAGGAATCTATCACTAACGCGCCTCTTTCAGATGCACAAGTTACTACTTGTGTAACGATATATCTGTAAGAGACATTAGTTAGTGATATATTCCTTACCGCCCCACCCATCCTCCCCGTTCTGCGAACTGATTTCTAGGGTTAAGGTCATCCCTTTCAGGGCCCTAGTTTCCTGGCACCAATGGTCAGTTTCTTGCATGGCTCTGCGTTCCTGGCGTGGAAAGTCGTGTACAGAACTGACGTCAGCGCGCATGGGTGGCGCCCAAGTAGTCTCCGTGACGTCATCTCGGCGCTTACGACGCCAGCGACGGACGCGGAGCCGCACGACGCCACCTATTGGCGCGCAGGGTTACTGCTAACGAAAAACTTTCCGGATCCAGTCTGACGCCTGGGGATATTCTAAGGTAAGGAATCTATCACTAACTAATGTCTCTTACAGATATATCGTTACACAAGTAGTAACTTGTGGTTCGGGCTTATCCTCCCGAACAGCGATTCCGGGATATTCGGGCTATGTTTCCAATATTTCAGTCTCTATCCCGGGTTTGGGTCAGAATGACCCTGAGGCTGCTGGGCCTCCTGCATCCTGCTGGTAGATCATGCCAGGTGGCATATGTGGGCTCTGCAGTGGGACCTGAAGTTCCAGTGGGCACAGCATCAGGGGAATCTGTCCGATTGCGTTCAGATCTCGGAGGGCACTGCACGACAATTGCAGTGGTGACTAACGAACCAGGATTGGGTCAACGGCAGATCCCTCTCCCTTCCCCAACTGGAGTTCACAGTGGTGACGGATGCATCAATTCTGGGGTGGGGCGGTCACATGGGAGAGGCGGAGATCAGAGGCCTCTGGTCTCCGGCGGAGTCCGGGCTCCACATCAACCTTCTGGAGCTCCGGGCGATCAGTCTTGCGCTAAAAGCATTCCTTCCCTGTGTCCGGGGAAGAGTAGTGTAGGTGCTCACGGACAACATCACCGCCATGTGGTACTGCAACAAACAGGCCGAGGTGGGGTTGTGGACCCTATGTCAGGAGGTTCTCAGTCTCTGGACATGGCTGGTACATCTGGGCATATCCCTGGTGGTTCAACACCTGGCAGGTTCGCTGAACGCCAGGGCGGACGAACTCAGCCGCAGGTGCATGATGGATCACAAATGGCGTCTACACTCGGAGGTGGTGCAAGGTCTCTTTCTGCAGTGGGGAGAGCCTTGGTTAGATCTATTCGCCACCGAAGAGAATGCGCAATGTCACCAATTCTGCGCATTGGAATTTCCAAGGCGGCACTCGCTAGGCGACGCTTTTCGTTGCGAGTGGAGTTGCGGTCTAATATACGCCTTTCCGCCTATACCACTTCTGCCCAGAGTGCTGAAGAAGATCAAGCGTGACCGGGCCCAAGTCATTCTTGTGGCTCCGGATTGGGCACGAAGAGTCTGGTATCTCGAGCTGTTACACATGGCCATCGATCCTCCGATCAGACTGCCTCTTCGGGAGGATCTTCTGTCGCAGCAGCAGGGGACGGTCCTCCACCCGATCCTGTCCAGCCTCCACCTCCTTGTGTGGAGATTGAGCGGCGACAGTTGACAGCCTTCGACCTTCCTCCAGAAGTCTGTGATGTTATCTTGGCAGCCAGGCGTCCCTCCACAAAGACGGTATACGACTGCAGATGGAACTAATTTGAGGCATGGTGCGCAGCAAAGACTGTGGATCCCCTTTCTGCCCCTCTCTCTGAGGTTCTCTTTTTCCTCCTTTCTTTGGCCCAGCAGGGCTCCGCTCTGGGCACTCTAAAGGGCTATCTCTCAGCCATTTCAGCCTTCCTTAGGCTTCCTGATCAGCCTTCTCTTTTCAAGTCCCCTGTTGTAAATCGCTTTCTTAAGGGCATTACTCATCTTTTTCCTCCTCTTCACTTCGTAATGCCTCAGTGGGACTTTAACTTGGTTCTTACTTATCTTATGTGTGCTTCCTTTGAGCTGCTACATAACTGTCCTCTCAGACTTCTCACTATAAAGACTGCCTTTCTGGTTGCCATCACCTCTGCTCGCAGGGTGAGTGAGCTCCAAGCTTTCTTCAAAGCCTCCTTTTCTGGCGGTTCATCCGGACAAGGTTGACCTTCGAACTCTACCCTCTTTTCTTCCCAAAGTGGTTACTTCTTTCCACATTGGTCAAACCATCACTTTGCCCACCTTCTTAACGCATCCTTCTAAGGAGGAAGAGAGGCTCCACCGTCTGGATCCAAAACGTGCCCTTTCATTATATTTGGATCGCACCAAGCAATTCCGGGTGGATGACCAGCTCTTTGTTGGCTACGTTGGCGCCAAAAAAGGTCGGGCCGTGCACAAACGGACCATCTCTAGGTGGGTCGTTTTGTGCATTAAAGTTTGCTACTCTTTGGCAAAGAAATAGCCTCCTGTGGGATTGCGCGCCCATTCCACCAGGGCGACGGCAGCTACTACTGCTTTGGGACGGAGAGTCTCCTTCAATGACATTTGTCAGGCAGCTACGTGGGCATCTCTGCACACGTTCACAAAGCACTACTGCCTGGACAGCCAAGTCCGTAGAGACGGCTTCTTTGACCGTTCTGTTCTCCAGGACTTTCTGGTGTGAACTTGGTTTGCAGACCCACCTCCGGGGTTGGTATTGCTGGGGTATCTATTCTACAGGTAAGGTATCTATAACTGTCTCTTTCAGATGAACAAGTTACTTACCTTCGGTAACGAAATATCTGCAAGATACAAAGATTAGTTATAGATTCCTTACCGCCCCACCCATCCTCCCCGTTCTGCAAACTGACTTCTAGGGTCAGGGAATCCCTTTCAGGGCCCTAGTTTTGTGCACCAGTGGTCAGTGTCTTGCATGGCTCTGCGCTTCTGGCGTGGAATGTCGTGTACAGAACTGACGTCAGCGCGCGAGGGCGGCATCTAAGTAGCTGCAGCGACGTCATCCCGGCGACCACAACGCCAACGACGAACGCTGAGCCGACTGACGCCACCTTTCGACGCGCAGGGGTACTGCTGACGAAAAAGTTCTCCGGATCTAGTCTGACGCCTGGGGGTAATTCTACAGGTAAGGAATCTATAACTAATCTGTCTCTTACAGATATATCGTTACCGAAGGTAAGTAACTTGTTCGTTAGTGAGATTCAGGCTCTGTGCTCCACTGAAGCATATACAGTATTCCATAGTAAGAGTTAGAGGACGCACCCCAATTTTCTCCCTAAGGTGGTTTTGGATTTCCACATAAACCAAACTTTTTCCTGACCCACTTTTGTCCCTAATCCTTTAACACCATCAATAAAGTCCTTGCATTCTCTAGATTTTAAGAGTCCTAAAACTTTATCTAGACAAAACCAAGGATATAAGACAGTCTGACGTATTTTAATAAACTATGGTCCAACACGTATAGGCTTGCCTTTCTCTAAATAATTGATTTCTAGGTGGATTGTATCATGCATTATTCTTTCATACAAGTTAGCAAAGAAACCCCTTCCTGGTAGGCCTAAAACATATTCTACACGGGTGAAGGCTGCTACCATAGCTCTTCTTCGTAATGTTCCGATTTCAGATATTTATAAGGCAGCTACTTGGAGTTCTGTTAATACATTTACTAGACACCACTGTCTAGATTTAGATTCCAGAGCAGATACTCAAGTAGGGCAAGCTTCTTTAAGGAACCTTTTTGGGTGATGGTTGGAGCTGTTTTTTTCATATCTGCCTTTTTGGGGGGATGGGCTTGCTATTCTATTCAGTGCTTATGACTATTGATGAGGACCACCTGGAAGAGAAGGAAAAGTTACATCCTGTAATTCTAGTTCTCCTCCAGGGGAATCCCCATGAAGGTCATAAGCAACCCTCCCACCTACCCTGACAGGAACTATTACAGCTCTCAACAATTGCTTTACCCAGAATTCCTAATTTCCGTAAAAATGACCTGACCTAACTGTCACCTGTGAGGCATGATGGGATACAGGGGGAGCTGTGAGGTTCCTAAAGGCACAGTGCCAGTTTTCTAATCTATGCTTTGCATTGCAGTCTGTTGGCTAACAATATCTCATATTCCCTTTCTTTGTTCTTTTAAAAAGGTTTGTGAAAGATTTTCTATGGTCACCTTTTTAGAGTGACGCATGTCTATGCAATTAGCTTCTTTTTTAAATGAAAATTCTATGAAATCTGGCTATTTGTAGCCTTCTTTCGACTGCAAACCTATATCTAAAGTACAATGGTACAAATTCTGGTTGTACCTATTTGTATATTTTTAAAAGTGCTCCGTGATCCCCGCACATCGGTGGGACTATTCAGTGCTTATGACTTTGATGAGGATTCCCCTTCAAGAGAACTTTGATTACAGGTGAGTAACTTTTCCTTCTGGTGGATACTCTGCCTAACCGCAGATTCCTCACTGCCCTCCCTCCTCACCATTCTGTGTAATGGGCTTTATAGTCATTTTTAATAAGGTTCCAATTTTGAGATGTCACTTCTGATTAATTATTGAGATCTGCATCTAACAGAGTAGGCAGAGTTAAGAAAGAAACTGCCTTCAGTGTATAGGGGTGGCACTTATGTGTCTCTGCTGTCCCTTCCGGGGTGTGACAGAGTGAATGCAGAACCTCATGGTGCCGCCTACTGGCATACCAGAGCAATGCTGTGAAAAATGTCCGGATCCAGACCGATACCTGGGGTATTCCAAGGGGAGCAATCTGTAGTTGGCGTATCCACCAGAAAGAGAGTTGGCAAACGTAAGTTTCTCGTTCATCTTAGCCTTTTTATAATCAGATTTGTGTAGAGTTAATCCCTAGCTTCATGGTTCCCCCAACTCTGGTTTACATTACTTGTGTTTTGTATTTATGATTCGCTACAGTTAAGTTGATGTGTTTGCTTACCGGGTGATTATTCTTGTGGTCCTGTCCGGCCATTCTCTCTATATGATGTGTCTAATCTCTGCACTATTACAACTAAAATAAAGGTGTTAAAAACACAACACTTTGGAGATTGACAGTGGGAGCTGTTGGGTGCCACGGTAAGGTGTTTGAGATGGGGATGTAAAAGGTAGCAGTAAGTAATGTTGACATCCCATTAGAGTTAGAAACCTATCTTCTGTTATGCACTAGGATAAAGGTGCAATAAAGCAATACAAAATATACACGGTCATACTTGGTAAGTAGAACCTAAACCAACAAAAATGAGTTTGAAAAGGGTATAAAGGAAAATGGTACTAAAATATTAAACCGTGTCAAGCAGTTGAGCTTAAAATTCTTTAAAACTACATCTTACAATGTTTTTGTATACAGTTGTGATTTATGACATGTTTTTAGTAATTGAAAGCACATTTCTATGTTAAACCAAAGTTTGCTCAAACTAAGAAGGCCTTCTGAATGGGAGAAATATCTTTAGATTAATTTCCACCATATTTGTGGTCTGTTATCAGTTGTGGTTTTTTCCTGTGTAACAATTGGATTGTTTTCTAGGAAGTACAGAAGCGGTTCCCTGATGGAGTACCGTTATTGGATCCCATTGATGACATGGGCATCAAAGACCAGGGATTGAAAAAAGTAATCCAGAAAATCGAGGCCTTTGAACATAGGATGTATTCACACCCTCTCAATAATGACCCGAATTTGGAGACTGTATATAAACTGTGTGAAAGGAAAGCAAAGGTAAGGATGGAAGTGCAGTAGCCATATATTGATATTCGTTTATACTCACGTGAAATAATTGGCGTGGCACCCAGTTTTTTAATGTAATTTGTAGTAGAGCATTTTATATTGATTCACTATTATATTTTATGGAGTTTGCTTTTTAACACTTCTGTAATTAACAAGTTTTGGCAATGGTAGTAGTTCTGGCTTATAACTAAAAATGTAAGGGGAAGCCAGGCAGCAGTCAGAACTATACTTTTCGCAACCACTGCTACGAGAGAGGCAGAAAGCAAACCACAGTGGCTTGGCAGTTTGTTCCTTTACTGCAACATGCATTGCCCACCAGTCCTTTCTATATGCTGCTGAAACATTTTTTTGGGATAGGCTGGCCATTTTAGTTGTAGGAGTAGGGAATCGACAGCACATCATAGCACCTTGTATCGACCCTGCAGCTATCTTATGCTACACAATACACTATGTTTTTTCAGTGGTAACAGGCACTGCAGCTGTTGACATGCCACAGGAGAGGCCGCTGGGGGGGTGGATGGACAGTAGTAGGGCTGATGGGAACGTACAATGCACCTCCACTGCAGTTAATGTGAAAATGTGGGTTCAGATGGATACTTCTATTTGCAGATTCCTCACATTTTAAATATCACAAGGTGACAGGATCCGTAAACATGCAACAACTCTCCTATGTGGGTAGGTAGCACCAGCTGCTGCTAGTCATTGGTTATCACTGTAGTCACAGTTCCACCCCGGTGCGCTGATATCTGTTCCCTCTTTTCCGTGTCCTTGGATCTGGCTCCAGAGCTGTTCTCTGTGAAACTTTTAGTCTACAAATTTTGTTGTCTTTTCCAATGCATTATGGATCTGCCGGATGGAGCTGCACTGGCACCAAAAGCCCCATGAGTGGACTCCCCCACCAGCACCATCTATGCAGATTACGGAGCAGGCACTGGCACCAGCCCCCTCCAAACCCCAGAACATGCCCCAAAAACTAAAGCCTTTCTGATGAGATCGAGAAGGGAGTTACAGAGACTGGCTTAAGAGTCAGGTTAAGGTATGAAGCCTAACATAAACCTATGCCAAGATAGCAATACTTGCCAACAGTGGATGTCTTCAGTTCACACTATGACCACACTTACATGCTACTAATCATTTGTGAGGGAATGGGGTCTATTATATGGTGTGGTTGTGCAACCTCACCATTTAATACACTTACCAACCCCTTTAGGATCCTTAGATATTGTTTGTCAAACTTTCAGCTCCACCCTGGGTAGCTGTGGCTCTGAGCAGCAAGGCTAACACAAAGTAACAAGTGTAAAGCATTTAAACAGCACCAAAACAATTGAAGAAGAAATTGACAAGACACCAAAGACATCTGACCCCAATTTATAAAAATAGACTGCGTTTTTATGTATTTTTTAGACACCAGAGCGAAAAAGATCCACCAGAAGGTTCCGGAGATATAGAATCTACAGGGTATAGTTAATCAAAGCATTTCACTCAACCACGAACAAGGATTGGCAAATTTGACACTTATGAACTTTTTTACCAAAACGTTGGGCTAGCAGTAATGTGGTCACTCTGTCCCTTTACGTGACCAACTCCAGTAGGAGCCAGTTGGGGGACCAGCAAGGTCTTCAAAAACAGTTCCCTCAACAGGTGAAGCACTCTGCAGTTAGTTCCAGGCACTTTTATCCTTAGCAGGGATTTCCTTTAGAAGTGGTCCTGGTGCAAGGGATGAAGGCTGCTGAAGATGCTCAAGGCTGCTGTGGATGCGCTGCGGTCGACTTGGCTCTTGCTGCGATCAGTCCTCTGTCCGCGAAGGAGGCGAGGTGATCCTGATCAGAGGATTGACGCCCCTCGAAGTCCTCTCTGTGCTGGCAGAAGCCCAGTCGCCACTGGACTGCCAGTCAGCCAGAATCGCGGTCCAGGCCAACCCTTACTAGGTGTAAAACCTGTCCTCTGGAGGTTTCAGCTGCACTCAAACAACACTCCCAGACTCCTTGAACTCTGGTGCAACGTTGTCAGTCGGGTACTGGACCCTGGTGCTGGACGGCAGTGGTTGGCAGCGGGTATGGGCTACCAACTTGCACCAGCAGGCTTCTTAAGCTGTTGTGTCCCTATGCTGCAAACAGGAGGCCAGTCAGCTGGATTTTGGAGTCTCTTGGCTTTAGCTGGGCTCTGGAGACGACTTCTCATTTAAGCAGGACATGGCAGGCACAGTCCCTTTCCTTTGCTAGCCACAGGGCGCAGCAGGTGCAGTCCACAAGAGTGCAGCCTCTTTGCCGGTTCCACGATGCAGCAGGACAGGAGTTTGGGGTGCCATGGGTGCCCTAGTTATGCTCAGAAAATGCCTTCAGGGAAGGATGCGGTTGATACCAATGGGCTACCAGGTTCCCTCCCACCCAATGACCACTTCCTGTGAAGTATGGCATCTGGGCATCCCAGGATGCACCATTCTGCCCACTTCCAAATGACAGGACCCCTCTCCCAGCGTTGGGCGCTCCCTAGCCTAACACAGAGGTGTAGCTACCTAGGGGGTTACATGTCCCTGGAAAACTGTTTTGGCAACTGGTTGGGTTTCTAGTTTCAATCACTTCGCTCAGGCATGTGAGTGAAATCCAAGCTCTCACACTGGAAGAGCCGTTTTTTTAGGGTCCACTCTGACAAAGTAGTACTTAGAACTAACCCAAAGTTTCTGCCCAAGTTGGCCTACCTTTTTCCACCTCAACCAGGCAGTTGAACTCCCAGCATTTTTCGCACACCTGGACTCAGTAGCAGAGATAGCCCTTTACATAATATATATCAAGATGGCCCTCATGTACTACATAGGCAGGACGAAACCATTTAGTAAAACAAAATAGTTTTGTCACCTACACTAAATCACACAAAGACAGTGCCTTCCCAAAAGTAGGGATAGCTCTCTTGCTAGTCAAGTGCATTCAGACCTGCTTTGCCAAGACCAACACCTTGGCCCTGTTAGGTAACATCCCAATAGCAGATATCTGTAAGGCAGATACCTGGTCCAAACCATACACGTTCAAAAAACACTACTGTACGGATGTATCTGAAAGAGACACGTTAGTGACAGATTCCTTACCTTAGAATATCCCCAGGCGTCAGGCTGGATCCGGAAAGTTTTTTGCGTAGCAGTACCCTTGCGCGTCGGTAGGCGGCGTCGTGCGGCTCCGCGTCCGTCGTCGCGCGTCGTGATCGCCGGGATGACGTCGCGGGCAGTACTTAGGCGCCGCCCCTGCGCGCTGACGTCAGTTCTTCTTTTCCGCGCCAGTAAGCGCAGATCCGGGAAGAGCAGTGCCCTAGTCACTTTTTGACTATCTTTTTGTGACATTTTTCACTGTTCTCTTCAACGAGTCTTCACGACTCCTAAGGTGTCGTAGGGATGCCCGGCTTTAAGCCCTGCGAGGAATGTGGTCGTATGATGTCCATCACGGACCCCCACCTCGAGTGTCTCTTCTGCCTCGGCCGAGGCCACGACACGAAGTCGTGCCCTGACTGCCGGAAACTTCATCCGAAGGCTTTGCGAGAGCGGTCTCGAAAGCTCCTTGAAGTCCGGCAGTCGGCTCCGCGCCGCAGCAAGCCCCGGTCCCGGGAGAGGTCGAGGGGCCGGACGCGGAGTCCCCGCCGTTCGTCGGAATCCAAGTCTTCGCGCTCCTCCGGTAAGTCGAAGCACAAGAAGTCTAAGCGGCGTCATCGGCTCTAAGACTTCGCCTCGCCGGTCGCGCGACTCGGCTGAGGTCCCTGTCGGCACCGTCCCCGCCCCCGCGGCCCCGGACGTGCCTGTCGAGTTGCCCCCGCATTACCCGTCCTTCCCGGGTTCGGGGGCGACTCCGGCCGAGTGCAGAAATTCCTGTCGGCCATGGCCCGCCTCTTCGGGCCTCAAGGTCCCTCCGGTGCGCCTTCGGGCCCCGCGGGCCCAGATGGGGTTGCTCCGGCGTCGCCGTCGACTCCGGTCCCGGCGTCGCCTGTCCCACCAGCCTTCGTCCCGGCCTCGGCTCCGGCCCCGGCCTCGACCCCGGTTCCGGTGGTGCCGCAACCTCCATCGACGCCGGTTGACCTAACCACGCCTCCGCCGACGCCCGATGTCCCCGGTGCCGTTTCCGACGCCGTCCGGGGCTCCGGGCGGCGTCGTTCCCCGGTTCTCCCCGGGTCCGGACATGGAGCCGGACCGGCGTCGCCCGACGCCGGTTCCGGCGCCGATGAGGCCTTGGGTCCCTTATGTCCCTCCTCCTCCATCTTTTCAACCTGAGGAGGACCAGGAGAGCTGGGAGGGGTCTGACGACCCTCTCACACAACAGTGCGAGTTTGACCCGGACTGGGTTGAGGAACTTGGGGATGCCAGTGGGCTGGATACCTCCCCCGACTCTGGCATGCTGTCTCCTCCCGTGGCAACGGAGGAGGGGGCTAATTTTGCAACGGTGTTGCGTAGAGCTGCTGGAGCCTTAAATCTCCAGTTGCCTACAGTGGCCGTCAGGACTAACCTCCTGACTGAAGTGCTTCAGCCGGCGGCCTCCTCTTCGGAGCCTGTGCTGCCGTTCAACGATGCACTCACTGACGTTCTTTTGGGTGCCTGGTCCAAACCCACCACAGGGGCTCCTGTGGATAGGAACGTGGCCCGACGCCATCGCCCGGCTCCGGGCGACCCCTGTTTCTCTCCCAACACCCCACCCCTGAGAGCTTGGTTGTCCAAGCCTCTGCCTCCCAAACAGCCTTCCCTACCGCCCCTCCGGATAGGGAATCCAAGCGCCTGGATCACTTTGGGAAGAAGGCTTTCTCTTCCTCCAGTGCTGGCTTGCGGTCTGTTAATACCGCTTGCCTCTTGGGCCGATACACCCACTCCCTGTGGGATTCGGTGGCTGATGTTTTGCCGCAGTGTTCTGAGGAGGTCCAGACACTGCTTACCCGCGCTATTGCGGAAGGGCGTGATGCGGCTAAGTATACCATCCGCTGTGGCCTTGATACCGCCGACTCGCTGGGCAGATCGCTTGCAACGACGGTGGCGCTGCGTCGCCACGCCTGGCTGAGAACCACTGGTTTTTCAGGGGATGTCCAGAATACTCTCATGGACATGCCCTTTGATGGAGTCGGTCTCTTTGGTTCAAAGGCGGACCATGCGCTGGAGCGTTTCAAGGATTCACGGGCTACTGCTAAGTCCCTGGGCCTTGCTGTTGTGCGCCCTCCGCAAACGTCTGCTTTTCGCCCCTTTCGTGGCCACGGAAGGGGCGCCCAGTCACGTCCACAGCCCGGCCAACGGCCCGCGCAGCAAGCGCCTTCGCGTGGCCGAGGACGTGGATACCGCCGTGGCGGTTCGGGCAACCAGCGTGCGGGTCAGGCCACCACCTCCAACCCGTCCGCGGCCTCCAAGCCCTCCTAGTCCCTCCTTTCAGGTGCACAGCACGCCAGTCGGGGGCAGGGTCCGCCATCACCTTCACCACTGGCGTCCCATCACCTCGGACAAGTGGGTCTTGGACATTGTCCGAAGGGGCTACTCCCTCCCCTTCGAGACCACCCCCCAGCCATGCCACCTCAATTCCACCGCATGTCAGGGGATCACTTGGTGCTTCTACAGAAGGAAGTCACGGCCCTCTTGGCCAAGAGGGCCATCGAGCATGTTCCGACCCCAGAAGTAGGGCGTGGTTGCTACTCCCACTACTTTCTGGTGCCCAAAAAGGACAAGGAGGACATGCGTCCTATCTTGGACCTCCGGAACGTCAATCGCTTCCTCCGGAAGGAGAAGTTCAAGATGCTCACCCTAGCTCAGGTCTTGACTGCTCTCGACCCCGGAGACTGGTTGGTAGCGTTGGACTTGCAGGACGCCTATTTCCACATCCCCGTCCTGCCGGCCCACCGGCGTTACCTTCGGTTCACGGTAGGCCTCGAGCATTTTCAGTTCACCGTGCTCCCCTTTGGCCTTACCAGTGCCCCTCGGGTGTTCACGAAAGTGATGGCGGTGGTCGCAGCTCATCTGCGCCGGGCAGGGGTTTCAGTCTTCCCCTACCTCGACGACTGGCTGCTGAAGGCGGGCTCGTCCCAGGCAGTTGTCTCCCACCTCCAGACTACGGCCGAACTCCTGCACTCGCTGGGGTTCTCCATCAATGTGCCAAAGTCGCATCTGATTCCTTCTCCACAGCTCCTTTTCATCGGAGCAGTTCTGGACACGACGCAGTTTCGGGCCTATCCTCCCGAACGGCGAGTCCGGGATATTCAGGCTATGATTCCGATCTTTCAGCCCTTATCCTGGGTTTCGGTACGGATGACCCTGAGGCTGCTGGGCCTCATGGCCTCCTGCATCCTGCTGGTCACTCATGCCAGATGGCATATGCGGGCTCTGCAGTGGGACCTGAAGTTCCAGTGGGCGCAGCACCAGGGCGACCTGTCCGATCACGTCCAGATCTCGGAGGGGACTGCAAAACAGTTGCAGTGGTGGCTCTCGAACCGGCAATGGGTCATGGGCAGATCCCTCTCCCTTCCCCAGCCAGAGCACACAGTTGTGACGGACGCGTCCCTTCTGGGATGGGGCGGTCACATGGGAGAGGCGGAGGTCAGAGGCCTCTGGTCTCCGGCGGAGTCCCGGCTCCATATCAACCTTCTGGAGCTCCGGGCGATCCGACTTGCACTCAGGGCATTCCTTCCCTCTGTCAAAGGGAAGGTAGTGCAGGTGTTCACAGACAACACCACCGCCATGTGGTACTGCAACAAACAAGGCGGGGTGGGGTCGTGGACCCTTTGTCAGGAGGCTCTACGCCTCTGGACATGGCTGGAACATCAGGGCATGTTCCTGGTGGTTCAACACCTGGCAGGTTCCCTGAACGCCAGGGCGGACGAACTCAGCCGCAGGTGCATAATGGATCACGAATGGCGTCTTCACTCGGAAGTGGCGCAAGGACTCTTTCTACAGTGGGGAGAGCCTTGGTTAGATCTATTCGCCACCGAAGAGAACGCGCAATGTCATCAGTTCTGCGCGTTGGAATTTCCAAGGCGGCACTCGCTCGGCAACGCTTTTCGTCACGAGTGGAGTTGCGGTCTCTTGTACGCCTTTCCGCCTATACCACTTCTACCCAGAGTGTTGAAGAAGATTCGGCACGACCGGGCCCAAGTCATTCTTGTGGCTCCGGACTGGGCTCGAAGAGTTTGGTATCCCGATGTAGGAAAGTGGCTCTGTATATACTGTACCCAAGTAAGGTTCAGGGTGTACAGAGTCCACAGTCCCCCAGAGGGTTGACAGAGGCTAAAGTTAGATATAACCTTACTCTCCAAAGTGGTAGCTTGGTCGAGCAGTAAGGCAGTATCAGAGGACAGTGTAAAGCATTTGTTGTACACACTCAGTCAGCAAATGAAGCCACACACTCAAGAACTGAACTCTAGGCCAATGGTTTGTATATAAAAAAATATATGCTTGTTTTATTTTAGAACCAACAATAGGGTCAAAATATACTTTCTCAGTATGAGATGCTTTGGTTATTCACCTTACAGATAGGCAATAGACTTTTTAGATAGTGGTAATCACAGTTGGTGCAAGAGGCAACACAGGGTCAAATTCAATGCAACATTGAGCTCAATGGAAAATTATGCTTAATTACAATTGATTACTTTGCAGAGCACTTTTCTAACCACAGGACTGGATCCTGGATTCAGTCCTGGGACACTTCCTGTAAACAGGTAAGAAAAAGCGTTTTGGTTATTGTAGTGATTTTTGAAGAATATTACTATATTTCAAAAGCTGACACTTAGAAACTTTTCTGGATAAAATTACCAATGTTATCCTATGAAAGGAAATACAGTGTGCAAGCAAAGTATGTTTACGTTACTTTTGTAATCCAGTGCTGGACTCCTAGGTTCAGCACTGGGACATTTACTTAAAACAGGTAAGTAATTACGTTTTTGTAGTTTGTTCGATTTTTAAAGAATATTTGTAAAATACAGAAATCGACACTTAGAAGAAATTTCACAGAAAACCAGTCAATGGATCCCTATGAAGGAAAAGTGAGTTAACGGTAAGTAACGTTGCGATTACTTTTTAGGGCCAGTGTTGGGCACTCGGGTCCAGCACTGAGGCCCCTCCTAATACTAGGTGAGTATTTTCGTTTTCGTGACTCGGTTGATTTTGGTGAATATTCTAAAGTTTCAGAACTCCACACTTAGAAGAAATTTCGCAGAAAATCAGTCAATGGAACCCTATGGAAGAAAAGTGAGTTATCGGATTTCGGGTAAGTACTTGACTGGCAGGGTTAAGGTTCTGGGTAAGACTCAGGGGTCCCCCAGGATCAGGTAAGTACAGTTTTACACCCTCAGCGGCACAGGGGCGGCCGGGTGCAGAGTGAGAAGGCCCAATGTTATCCTATGGCAGGCGGGGGGCCCCGGGTTGGTGGCTGCTGGCAAGCAGGCCACGCGACTGTGGGAGCTGGGCTCCTGGTCACTTGCTCAGGGCAAGTAGGGAAGTAGGTTAGGATAGAGGTTGCACTTCCAGGGGCACTCGGGCGGCTGGGTGCAGGGTGCTTTGAGCCGTCGGGCGCTCAATGTTAAACAATAGAGGTCGTGAAAGGTGAAGAAAGGCTGCAGGCTCGGGACGGTGATTCTTCAGGGACGACCAACACTTCAGGAGGTAAGTTGGGGTCTTGGAGGATAGGTAGACACCCAGGAGTTGGGCACAGGGGGCCGTGGGGCGCCGGGTGCAGGGGTGTCTTTTGAGGTCGGGAAATCTTACCCCCTGCTGGTCGCGGTTGGAGGGGTCCCTTGTCCTGAGGCTGCAGGCGTCGTCTGGGTCGTCGAGGAGGGTCCTTGGCCACTGGATTCCAGGTCAGAATCGCCGGGGGTCGTCCTCGAGGTCTTTGGTCACTCAGGCACAGGCTGGACTCGGCGGGTGCAGAGTGTGCAGGTTTCGCGGCTCCGTGCCAGGGCCGGGTCTTTGGTAGGTTTTCTTTTGAGCAGTACCACTGCTCGTGGGAGTCCCTGGGTCGAAGGCTGTAGCACAGAAGTCAGGTCCTCCGGGGTTTGTGAGGTTGCTGAGGCCGGGATTCCGCAGGAGCAGGTTCAGAGGTCGACAGGCCGGTAGGGCTGGGGCCAAGTCAGTTGTTGTCGCCTCCTTTTTAGCAGCTGCACGGCTGGTCTTCTTGCTTCGTCTTCTCTTCTTGTTTTCGGATTTGGGAACTGCGGAAGGAAGGTTCAGGGAGCCCCTAAATACTAAATTTAGGGGTGGTTACAGGTAGGTAAGGGCAGGGACCAATGAGTCCCTTCCCTGGGGTGGGTACACCCCTATTCTGTTCCTCTCCAGTGGGAGGGGGACAGGAGCCTGTCCCTGGTTGGCCAGGTCCCCCATCCTCAAGATGGCGGGGACTCGAGTTTGTGCTTCACCTCGCCTCCCCCACCTTAGGGGTGGAGTTGGCAGAGGTGGGCACAACCCATTTCCTGCTTCTGGTTTTCCCGCCGGTTCTCCCGCCAGGAGTGGGGGTAGAACCAGTGGGGACCAGTTTGCTGGAAGCAGCAAATGGTCTGGGGAAACTCCAAAGGCGGCAGGCCTTTGAAGCTCCCCCTGCCCATCCTGGGGGAGGAGGCTTTGGCACCTCGTCCCGGGATGTGCATTGTTTCAGGCCCCTGAGAGCAGAGGCTCTCGACCCAGGGGTCCAGAAACATGTCTGGTGGTGGCAGCCTGGGCAGCCACTCAGTCCGGACACTGGAGGTCGGGTTGGTTTCAGGGGGCATCTCTAAGATGCCCTCTGGAGTGCGTTTACATTAAATCCCACACTGGCATCAGTGGGGGTTTAATGTGCTGAGAAGTTTGATACCAAACTTCTTAGTCTTCAGTGGGGCCATTATGGTGCTGTGGAGTTCGTAATGACAGACTCCCAGCACCATATACTCTTAATGGCAGCACTGCACTTACAATGCCCAAGAATGGACTTGGGCACTGTAGGGGCACAGGGCTCATGCCTCTATGCCCTCACCACTGGCATAGTGCACCCAGCTAGAGGGGTGGCTGACCTAGGCCAGGGCAGTGGCTTGTAGGCATGGCACACAGGGATGTGAGCCATGTCGACTCTTCACTTTTGTTCTGCACCAAGACACGCAGCCTGCAAAGGCAGTGTGTGTGTGTAAGGTGCAGGGTCCCTAAGGGTGGCACAACAAGTGCTGCAGCCCTTAGGGGCCTTCCCTGGTCACAGTGCCCTGGGTACCCATGGTACCATTTACCAGGGGCTGACCTGTGGCCAGGGATGTCAATTGGGTGTAGGTATCAATGCAATTTTAGGGAAGGAACACAGGCCCTGGGTACCTGGTTGGCAGGAGCCCAGGGCACACTCAGTCAAAGTACATCAGCCATTCAGCAAAAAGTGGGGGCATACCATGTAAGAAAGATGGCACTTTCTCACACAACTCCCCCAAACGAAAGATGATGAGACTAACCTTGCCCTATGGAGTCTTCATTGTCTAAGTGGAAGAACCTGGAAAGGCCATCTGCATTGGCATGGGCAGTGCCAGGTCTGTGTTCCACTTCAAAGTCCATTCCCTGTAGGGAGATGGACCACCTCAACAGTTTTGGGTTTTCTCCTTTCATTTGCATTAGCCACCTGAGAGGTCTGTGGTCAGTTTGAACTAGGAAGTGAGTTCCAAACAGGTAGGGCCTCAGCTTCTTCAGGGACCAGACCACAGCAAAGGCCTCCCTCTCAATGGCACTCCAACGCTGCTCCCTGGGGAGAAGCCTTCTGCTTATAAAAGCAACAGGTTGGTCTTGGCCTTCATCATTGGTCTGGGATAGGACCGCTCCTATCCCTAGCTCAGAGGCATCAGTCTGCACAATGAACTGCTTGGCATAATCTGGTGCTTTTAGAATTGGTGCTGAGCACATTGCTTCTTTCAGAGTGTCAAAAGCCTTTTGGCAACAAACTGTCCAGTTTACTTTCTTTGGCATCTTCTTGGAGGTGAGTTCTGTGAGGGGAGTCACAATGGACCCATATCCCTTCACAAACCTCCTGTAGTACCCAGTCAAGCCAAGGAATGCCCTGACTTGGGTCTGAGTTGTTGGAGCTACCCAGTCCAGGATAGCCTGGATCTTGGGCTGTAAGGGTTGTACCTGGCCTCCACCAACCAGGTGGCCCAAGTACACCACAGTGCCCTGCCCTATCTGGCATTTGGATGCCTTGATAGTTAGGCCTGCAGTTTGCAGGGCCTTTAAAACCTTCCCAAGGTGGACCAGGTGATCCTGCCAGGTGGAACTGAAGACAGCAATATCATCAAGATAAGCTGCACTAAAGGACTCCAACCCAGCAAGGACTTGATTCACCAACCTCTGGAAGGTGGCAGGGGCATTCTTTAAACCAAAGGGCATAACAGTGAACTGAAAATGCCCATCAGGTGTGGAGAATGCTGTTTTCTGTTTGGCTCCTGGGGCCATGCCAATCTGCCAGTACCCTGCAGTTAAGTCAAAGGTACTCAGGTATTTGGCTGCACCCAATCTGTCTATCAGTTCATCAGCTCTTGGGATAGGGTGTGCATCTGTCTTGGTGACAGAGTTGAGACCCCTATAGTCCACACAAAACCTCATCTCTCTCTTTTCACCCTTTTGATGAGGTTTGGGGACCAGAACCACTGGGCTAGCCCAGGGGCTCTCAGAGGGCTCAATAACCCCTAGCTCCAGCATCTTGCTGACTTCAGCTCTGATGCTTTCCTTAACTTGGTCTGACTGACGATAGATCTTGTTTTTGACAGGTGCACTGTCACCAGTGTCCACATCATGGGTACACCAGTTTGTCAGACCAGGGGTCAAGGAAAAGAGCCCAGCATACTGCTGCAAGACTTGCTTGCAGTCAGTCTGCTGTTGGGCAGTGAGGGTGTCTGAAAAGACAACTCCATCTACTGACCCATCTTTTGGGCTGTGGGAGAGGAGATCAGGGAGAGGTTCACTCTCAGCTTCCTGTTCCTCATCTGTCACCATCAGCATGGTGATGTCAGCCCTGTCATTGTAGAGTTTTAGGCGGTTCACATGGATAACCCTTTTGGGTGTCCTGCTGGTGCCCAGGTCAACCAGGTAGGTGACCTCACTCTTTTCTCTAGGATAGGGTAAGGGCCACTCCATCTGTCCTGGAGGGCCCTTGGTGCCACTGGCTCCAAAACCCATACCTGTTGCCCAGGTTGGAATTCAACCAGTGCAGCTTTTTGGTCATACCAGTGCTTCTGAAGCTCCTGGCTGGCCTCAAGGTTCTTGGATGCCTTTTCCATGTACTCAGCCATTCTGGACCTTAGGCCAAGCACATAGTCCACTATATCTTGTTTGGGTTCTTGGAGAGGTCTCTCCCAGCCCTCCTTTACAAGACAGAGTGGTCCCCTCACAGGATGGCCAAACAGAAGTTCAAAGGGTGAGAAACCTACCCCCTTCTGTGGCACTTCTCTGTAAGCGAAAAGCAGGCATGGTAGTAGGACATCCCATCTCCTTTTGAGTTTTTCAGGGAGCCCCATGATCATGCCTTTCAATGTCTTGTTGAACCTCTCAACAAGGCCATTGGTTTGTGGGTGGTAGGGTGTAGTAAACTTGTACTGCACCCCACACTCCTTCCACATGTGGGTCAGGTAAGCAGACATGAAGTTGGAACCTCTGTCTGAAACCACCTCCTTAGGAAACCCTACCCTGGTGAAGACACCAATGAGGGCTTTGGCTACTGCAGGAGCTGTAGTAGTCCTAAGGGGAATAGCCTCAGGATACCTAGTGGCATGATCCACTACCACCAGTATGAATTTGTTCCCTGAGGCTGTGGGAGGTTCCAGTGGACCCACTATGTCCACACCTACCCTTTCAAAGGGAACCCCCACCACAGGTAGTGGTATCAGGGGGCCTTTGGATGGCCACCTGTCTTGCCACTGGCTTGACAGGTAACACAGGAGCTGACAAACTCCTTCACCTTTTGGTGCATCTGGGGCCAGTAAAAGTGGCTAACTAGCCTTTCCCAAGTTTTGGTTTGGCCCAGATGTCCAGCTAGGGGATGTCATGAGCCAAAGTTAGGAGGAACTCCCTGTACTTCTGGGGCACTACCACTCTCCTGGTGGTTCCAGGGTTGGGGTCTTTTGCCTCAGTGTACAGTAATCCCTCTTCCCAATAGACTCTGTGGGTACCACTGACATCTCCCTTGGCTTCTGAAACAGCTTGCTGCCTCAGGCTTTCAAGAGTGGGACAGTCTTGCTGTCCCTGGCACAGCTCTTCCCTAGAGGGTCCCCCTGGGCCCAAGAGTTCAACCTGGTAAGGGTCAAGCTCTAGGGGCTCAGTTCCCTCTGGGGCTTCCAGGTTCTCTCCCTGAGGAGAGGGGTCCTGCTCTTGTGACTGTGTAGAAGCTGGTCCGCCAGTCTTCTTTCCTTTTCTCTTGGTAGGCTGGGCCATCATTTCAGGCTCCAACACTATTTCTTCACCCTGCCTTTTGCTCTGTGCTCTTGTTTTTACACACACCAATTCAGGGATGCCCAGCATGGCTGCATGGGCCTTTAGCTCCACCTCTGCCCAGGCTGAGGTTTCCAGATCATTTCCTAGCAGACATGCAGCTGGTAACTTCGGAGAGACCACTACCTGCTTCAGGCCAGTAACCCCCCCAGCCTAATGTCACCATGGCCATGGGATGACTAGTGGTGACACTGTCAGCATTGGTGACTGGGTAAGTTTTCCCAATCAAGTATTGCTCAGGGGAAACCAGTGTGTCCCTCACCATAGTGACACTGGCACCTGTATCCCTCAGAGCCTCTACTCTAGTTCCATTCACCCAGGGGTATTGCAAATACTTCTTTAAGTTGGGTGGCCACACAGCTACAGTGGCAAATTCCACTTCCCCTAGGGAGACCAGACTTGCCTCAGTGGGTTCCCAGATTTGCTCAGGGTACACTTCTGATCCCATCTGTAAACTTGCTGCCCCAGGAGTAGCTGTACTGGGTGCCTTAGGGGCTTTGTTGTGGGGGCAAGTTTTGTCTACAGTGAGGTGTCCTGACTTCTTACAGTTATTACACCAGGCCTTCAAGGGATCAAAGTTCTTCCCCTATAGGGTTGAGGCACATAGGGAGTAGTTTGGGACCCACCCCCTGAACAGGTTTTTGGGGCCCTTTGGAAGACTCAGACTTTTTATCTTGGGGATTCTCACCACCTTTCCCCTGGGGGGTTTGGTGACCACCTTCTTTTGGTCACCCCCAGTGGTTGTCCTTGTCACCCTAGTCTTGACCCAGTGGTCTGCCTTCTTTCCCAATTCTTGGGGAGAAATTAGACCTAGGTCTACCAAATGCTGATGCAACTTTTCATTTGTGCAATTACTTAGTATGTGTTCCTTCATAAACAAATTGTAAAGTCCAGAAAAATCATGCACATTATGTCCAGCTAACCAGCCATCCAGTGTCTTTACTGAGTAGTCCACGAAGTCAATCCAGGACTGGGTCTGGGTTTTGTGAGCCCCCTGAATCTAATTCTATACTCCTCAGTAGTGAGCCCAAATCCCTCAATCAGAGTACTCTTCATGAGGTCATAGGACCCTGCATCTGGCCCAGAGAGGGTCAGAAGCCTGTCTCTGCAGTTACCAGAGAACAGTTCCCACAGGAGTGCCCCCACAGAGGTTTCTTTACTCTTCTTATTTCACAAGCCCTCTCAAAGGCTGTGAACCATTTGGTGATGTCATCACCTTCCTCAAACTTAGGGACAATCCCTTTGGGGATTTTAGGTTCAGAAGTTTCCTCCCTATCCTTATTTTTAGTATTGCTGCCACCATTGATGGGTGCTAAACCCATCTCCTGTCTTTCCTTCTCTAGAGCCAGGAGTCTGGTCTCTAGGTCCAGTCGCTTGGCCAACCTGGCTAACAAGTTGTCCTCCTCACTGAGGGTATCCTCAGTGTCCTCTCTGGGACCAGGACCACCTAGGTGGCCCCTAGGTCCCCAGAGGTCTATTCTTGGAGTTAAGGGTGCAGGGACCCTATCTTCCCTAGGAAGTGATGGAGGTGGGTTACCATCCCCATCCTCCTCATTCCTTTCCTCCTCTGTTGGGTCATCACCATGCTCAGAGGGGTGGGCTTTAGCATACTCAGCCAGGAGCTCCTGGAGCCCTTGTTTGGTTGGATGCTGGCCCATTGGTATATCTTTAAGTTTGCATAAGGACCTTATCTCTTTGAAAGACAAATGAAGATAAGGGGTGAGGTCGAGCTCCTCAACCAGTTCCTGTATGTCATTATTATCTTCACTAGTAGCTGGGTTCTTGTCTTGAGACATTTTTTAAAAAAAATTCTAACCCCTCTAACCTTGGCTATAGTGACTTTTTATTTTCTAAGATGCTACAGGGACTTAAGCAAGGCCCTAACAAGACTTTTAGTAATTTGGTAAAAAAAAATGCCAATTAAAAAAATCAGAATTCTAAAGGCAATTTAAGAGTTCTGTCGTGTGATCAGATGGTAACCAAGTAGTCCAACAAATGCAAGTTTGTATCCCACCGCTGATCCACCAATGTAGGAAAGTGGCTCTGTATATACTGTACCCAAGTAAGGTTCAGGGTGTACAGAGTCCACAGTCCCCAGAGGGTTGACAGAGGCTAAAGTTAGATATAACCTTACTCTCCAAAGTGGTAGCTTGGTCGAGCAGTAAGGCAGTATCAGAGGACAGTGTAAAGCATTTGTTGTACACACTCAGTCAGCAAATGAAGCCACACACTCAAGAACTGAACTCTAGGCCAATGGTTTGTATATAAAAAATATATGCTTGTTTTATTTTAGAACCAACAATAGGGTCAAAATATACTTTCTCAGTATGAGATGCTTTGGTTATTCACCTTACAGATAGGCAATAGACTTTTTAGATAGTGGTAATCACAGTTGGTGCAAGAGGCAACACAGGGTCAAATTCAATGCAACATTGAGCTCAATGGAAAATTATGCTTAATTACAATTGATTACTTTGCAGAGCACTTTTCTAACCACAGGACTGGATCCTGGATTCAGTCCTGGGACACTTCCTGTAAACAGGTAAGAAAAAGCGTTTTGGTTATTGTAGTGATTTTTGAAGAATATTACTATATTTCAAAAGCTGACACTTAGAAACTTTTCTGGATAAAATTACCAATGTTATCCTATGAAAGGAAATACAGTGTGCAAGCAAAGTATGTTTACGTTACTTTTGTAATCCAGTGCTGGACTCCTAGGTTCAGCACTGGGACATTTACTTAAAACAGGTAAGTAATTACGTTTTTGTAGTTTGTTCGATTTTTAAAGAATATTTGTAAAATACAGAAATCGACACTTAGAAGAAATTTCACAGAAAACCAGTCAATGGATCCCTATGAAGGAAAAGTGAGTTAACGGTAAGTAACGTTGCGATTACTTTTTAGGGCCAGTGTTGGGCACTCGGGTCCAGCACTGAGGCCCCTCCTAATACTAGGTGAGTATTTTCGTTTTCGTGACTCGGTTGATTTTTGGTGAATATTCTAAAGTTTCAGAACTCCACACTTAGAAGAAATTTCGCAGAAAATCAGTCAATGGAACCCTATGGAAGAAAAGTGAGTTATCGGATTTCGGGTAAGTACTTGACTGGCAGGGTTAAGGTTCTGGGTAAGACTCAGGGGTCCCCCAGGATCAGGTAAGTACAGTTTTTACACCCTCAGCGGCACAGGGGCGGCCGGGTGCAGAGTGAGAAGGCCCAATGTTATCCTATGGCAGGCGGGGGGCCCCGGGTTGGTGGCTGCTGGCAAGCAGGCCACGCGACTGTGGGAGCTGGGCTCCTGGTCACTTGCTCAGGGCAAGTAGGGAAGTAGGTTAGGATAGAGGTTGCACTTCCAGGGGCACTCGGGCGGCTGGGTGCAGGGTGCTTTTGAGCCGTCGGGCGCTCAATGTTAAACAATAGAGGTCGTGAAAGGTGAAGAAAGGCTGCAGGCTCGGGGACGGTGATTCTTCAGGGACGACCAACACTTCAGGAGGTAAGTTGGGGTCTTGGAGGATAGGTAGACACCCAGGAGTTGGGCACAGGGGGCCGTGGGGCGCCGGGTGCAGGGGTGTCTTTGAGGTCGGGAAATCTTACCCCCTGCTGGTCGCGGTTGGAGGGGTCCCTTGTCCTGAGGCTGCAGGCGTCGTCTGGGTCGTCGAGGAGGGTCCTTGGCCACTGGATTCCAGGTCAGAATCGCCGGGGGTCGTCCTCGAGGTCTTTGGTCACTCAGGCACAGGCTGGACTCGGCGGGTGCAGAGTGTGCAGGTTTCGCGGCTCCGTGCCAGGGCCGGGTCTTTGGTAGGTTTTCTTTTGAGCAGTACCACTGCTCGTGGGAGTCCCTGGGTCGAAGGCTGTAGCACAGAAGTCAGGTCCTCCGGGGTTTGTGAGGTTGCTGAGGCCGGGATTCCGCAGGAGCAGGTTCAGAGGTCGACAGGCCGGTAGGGCTGGGGCCAAGTCAGTTGTTGTCGCCTCCTTTTTAGCAGCTGCACGGCTGGTCTTCTTGCTTCGTCTTCTCTTCTTGTTTTCGGATTTGGGAACTGCGGAAGGAAGGTTCAGGGAGCCCCTAAATACTAAATTTAGGGGTGGTTACAGGTAGGTAAGGGCAGGGACCAATGGGTCCCTTCCCTGGGGTGGGTACACCCCTATTCTGTTCCTCTCCAGTGGGAGGGGGACAGGAGCCTGTCCCTGGTTGGCCAGGTCCCCCATCCTCAAGATGGCGGGGACTCGAGTTTGTGCTTCACCTCGCCTCCCCACCTTAGGGGTGGAGTTGGCAGAGGTGGGCACAACCCATTTCCTGCTTCTGGTTTTCCCGCCGGTTCTCCCGCCAGGAGTGGGGGTAGAACCAGTGGGGACCAGTTTGCTGGAAGCAGCAAATGGTCTGGGGAAACTCCAAAGGCGGCAGGCCTTTGAAGCTCCCCCTGCCCATCCTGGGGGAGGAGGCTTTGGCACCTCGTCCCGGGATGTGCATTGTTTCAGGCCCCTGAGAGCAGAGGCTCTCGACCCAGGGGTCCAGAAACATGTCTGGTGGTGGCAGCCTGGGCAGCCACTCAGTCCGGACACTGGAGGTCGGGTTGGTTTCAGGGGGCATCTCTAAGATGCCCTCTGGAGTGCGTTTTACATTAAATCCCACACTGGCATCAGTGGGGGTTTAATGTGCTGAGAAGTTTGATACCAAACTTCTTAGTCTTCAGTGGGGCCATTATGGTGCTGTGGAGTTCGTAATGACAGACTCCCAGCACCATATACTCTTAATGGCAGCACTGCACTTACAATGCCCAAGAATGGACTTGGGCACTGTAGGGGCACAGGGCTCATGCCTCTATGCCCTCACCACTGGCATAGTGCACCCAGCTAGAGGGGTGGCTGACCTAGGCCAGGGCAGTGGCTTGTAGGCATGGCACACAGGGATGTGAGCCATGTCGACTCTTCACTTTTGTTCTGCACCAAGACACGCAGCCTGCAAAGGCAGTGTGTGTGTGTAAAGGTGCAGGGTCCCTAAGGGTGGCACAACAAGTGCTGCAGCCCTTAGGGGCCTTCCCTGGTCACAGTGCCCTGGGTACCCATGGTACCATTTACCAGGGGCTGACCTGTGGCCAGGGATGTCAATTGGGTGTAGGTATCAATGCAATTTTAGGGAAGGAACACAGGCCCTGGGTACCTGGTTGGCAGGAGCCCAGGGCACACTCAGTCAAAGTACATCAGCCATTCAGCAAAAAGTGGGGGCATACCATGTAAGAAAGATGGCACTTTCTCACACCCGAGCTACTCAATATGAGCGTAGATCCCCCGATCCGTCTGCCTCTTCGGGAGGATCTTCTGTCGCAGCAGCAGGGGACGGTCCTCCACCCGAACCTGTCCAGTCTACACCTGCTTGCGTGGAGATTGAGCGGCGGCAGTTGATTCCTTTCGACTTGCCTCCCGAAGTTTGTGATGTGATTCTGGCAGCCAGGCGTCCCTCCACTAAGGTGGTATACGCCTGCAGGTGGAACAAATTTGTGGCATGGTGCACAGCAAAGGCTGTGAATCCCCTTTCTGCCCCTCTTTCTGAGGTCCTTCTGTTCCTTCTCTCTTTGGCCCAACAGGGTTCTGCCCTGGGTACCATCAAGGGTTATCTTTGTGCTATCTCGGCCTTCCTCAGGCTCCCTGATCAGCCCTCCCTTTTCAAGTCCCCTGTTGTTAACAGGTTCTTAAAAGGCATTACTCACCTCTTCCCTCCTGTTCCGTTTGTGATGCCTCAGTGGGACTTGAACTTGGTTCTTACCTTTTTAATGTGCGCTCCCTTTGAGCCTCTACATAACTGTCCTCTTCGTCTTCTGACTCTGAAGACAGCCTTTCTGGTGGCCATCACCTCCGCTCGGGCGGGTGAGTGAGCTCCAGGCTCTATCTTGCAAACCTCCCTTTCTGTCTGTTCATCCAGACAAGGTTGTTCTTCGGACGCGTCCGTCCTTCTTGCCAAAGGTGGTTACTGCTTTCCACATTGGGCAGACCATCACTTTGCCCACCTTCTTTCCGCCTCCGCATCCTTCCAGAGAGAAAGAGAGGCTCCACCGTCTGGACCCAAAACGTGCGCTCTCTTTCTATATTGACCGCACAAAACACTTCCGGGTGGATGACCAGCTCTTTGTTGGCTACGTGGGCGCCAAAAAGGTCGGGCGGTGCACAAGAGGACCATCTCCCGCTGGGTTACCTTGTGCATCAAGACCTGCTATTCTTTCGCTAAAAGGAACCTCCTGTTGGGCTGCGTGCCCATTCCACCAGGGCAACGGCTGCTACCACGGCCTTGGGCCGCGGTGTTCCGCTGCCGGTTATCTGTCAGGCAGCTACGTGGGCCTCGCTGCACACGTTTACAAAGCATTACTGCCTTGACAGTCAGGTCCGGAGGGACGGCTTCTTTGGCCGTTCTGTCCTCCAGGACTTCCTTGTCTGATCTTTGTTCGCAGACCCACCACCGGGGTTGGTATTGCTGGGGTATCTATTCTAAGGTAAGGAATCTGTCACTAACGTGTCTCTTTCAGATGCACAAGTTACTAACTTGTGTAACGATATATCTGTAAGAGACAGTAGTTAGTGACAGATTCCTACCGCCCACCCATCCTCCCCGTTCTGCGAACTGATTTCTAGGGTTAAGGACATCCCTTTCAGGGCCCTAGTATTTTTCAGACACCTATGTCAGCTTCTTGCATGGCTCTGCGTTCCTGGCGCGGAAAGTCGTGTACAGAACTGACGTCAGCGCAGCAGGGGCGGCGCCTAAGTACTGCCCGCGGCGTCATCCCGGCGATCACGACGCCGACGACGGACGCGGAGCCGCACGACGCCGCCTACCGACGCGCAAGGGTACTGCTACGCAAAAAACTTTCCGGATCCAGCCTGACGCCTGGGGATATTCTAAGGTAAGGAATCTGTCACTAACTACTGTCTCTTACAGATATATCGTTACACAAGTTAGTAACTTGTGCATTAGCACGACAACAAGCTCAAGTGGGCCAGGCTGTATTACGTGCACTTTTTCAATCCTCTGCAACATCCACTGGCTAACAACCGCTTAAGGGAGAACCGCTTTACAGTCGGTGCAGAATACGTGTAATCTGAAAGAGACACGTTAGTGACAGATTCCTTACCTTAGAATATCCCCAGGCGTCAGGCTGGATCCGGAAAGTTTTTGCGTAGCAGTACCCTTGCGCGTCGGTAGGCGGCGTCGTGCGGCTCCGCGTCCGTCGGCGGCGTCGTGATCGCCGGGATGACGTCGCGGCCAGTACTTAGACGCCGCCCCTGCGCGCTGACGTCAGTTCTTCTTTTTTCCGCGCCAGTAAGCGCAGATCCGGGAAGAGCAGTGCCCTAGTCATTTTTTTACTAACTTTTTTGGTGAATTTTTTCACTGTTTCTTTTCGAAGTCGACTCCAAGGTGTCGGATGGGATGCCCGGCTTCAAGCCATGCGACGCCTGTGGTCGAATGATGTCGATCACAGACCCGCATTTAGAGTGTCTCTTCTGTCTCGGCCGAGACCACGACACGAAGTCGTGCCCCGACTGCCGGTCCTTACTCCCGAAGGCTTTGCGAGAGCGGTCTCGAAAGCTCCTCGAGGTCCGGCAGTCGGCTCCGCGCCGCACCAAGCCCCGGTCGCGTGAGAGGTCGAGGGGCCGGTCGCGGAGTCCTCGCCGGTCGTCGGAGTCCAAGTCTTCGTCTTCGGGTAAGTCGAAGCACAAAAAGTCTAAGAAGCATCATCGCTCTAAGACTTCGCCTCGCCGGTCTCGCGACTCGGCTGAGGCCCCTGTCGGCACCGTCCCCGCGGCCCCGGATGTGCCTGTCGAGCCGCCCCCGCATTACCCGTCCTTTCCGGGTTCGCGGGCGACTCCGGCCCAAGTACAGGAATTCCTGTCGGCCATGGCCCGCCTCTTCGGGCCTCAGGGTCCCTCCGGTGCGCCTTCGGGCCCCGCGGGCCCTGATGGGGTTGACCCGGCGTCGCCGTCGACTCCGGTCCCGGCGTCGCCCGTGCCACCAGCCTCGGTCCCGGCCCCGACTCCGGTCCCGGCGTCGCCCGTGCCACCAGCCTCGGTCCCGGCCCCGACTCCGGTCCCGGCCTCGATCCCGGCTCCGGTGGTACCGCAACCCCCATCGACGCCGGTTGACCTAACAACGCCTCCGCCGGCGCCGATGTCCCCGGTGCCGTTCCCGACGCCGTCCGGGGCTCCGGGCGGCGTCGTTCCCCGGTTCTCTCCGGATCCGGACATGGTGCCGGACCGACGTCGCCCGACGCCGGCTCCGGCGCCGATGAGACCTTGGGTCCCAAATGTCCCTCCTTCTCCTTATTTTCAACAAGAGGAGGACCAGGAGAGCTGGGAGAGGTCGGATGACCCTCTCACACGAGATTGTGAGTATGATCAGGACTGGGCAGAGGAACTTGGGGACGCCAGTGGTCTAGACACCTCGCCTGACACTGGCATGCTATCTCCTCCTTCCGTGGCTACGGAGGAGGGAGCAAATTTCGCAACGGTGTTGCGTAGAGCAGCTGGAGCCTTACACCTCCAGTTGCCTACAGTGGCAGTCAGGACTAACCTCCTGACGGAAGTGCTTCAGCCGGCGGCTACCTCTTCGGAGCCAGTGCTGCCCTTTCATGATGCACTGTCTGACGTTCTTCTGGGCACCTGGTCCAAGCCCACCACAGGGGCTCCTGTGGACAGGAACGTGTCCCGACGCCATCGCCCTGCTCCGGGCGACCCCTTGTTCCTCTCTCAACACCCCACCCCCGAGAGCTTGGTTGTCCAAGCCTCTGCCTCCCAAACTGCCTTCCCTACCGCCCCTCCGGATAGGGAATCCAAACGCCTGGACCAATTTGGGAAGAAGGCTTTTTCTTCCGCCAGTGCTGGCTTGCGGTCTGTCAACACCGCTTGCCTTTTGGACCGATACTCCCACTCTCTGTGGGATTCGGTGGCGCAAGTCTTGCCCTAGTGTCCTGAGGAGGTCCAGACACTGCTTTCCCGCGCCATTGCGGAAGGAAGAGATGCAGTTAAGTACACCATCCGTTGTGGCCATGACACCGCCGACTCGCTGGGCCGGTCTCTTGCGACTATGGTGGCGCTGCGTCGCCACGCCTGGCTGAGGACCACTGGTTTCTCGGGCGATGTCCAGAATACTCTCATGGACATGCCCTTTGATGGAGTCGGTCTGTTTGGCACCAAAGCAGACCATGCGTTGGAGCGTTTTAAGGACTCACGGGCTACTGCCAAGTCCCTGGGCCTTTCTGCTATACGCCCTCCGCTGCCCTCTGCTTTTCGCCCCTTTCGTGGCCACGGAAGGGGCGCCCAGTCACGTCCACTGCCCAGCCACCGGCCCGCGCAGCAAGCGTCTTCGCGGACGTGGCTCCCGCCGTGGAGGGTCGGGCAACCAGCGTGCGGGTCAGGCCACCAACCCCGCCCCGTCCGCGGCCTCCAAGCCCTCCTAGTCCCTCCTTTCAGGTGCACAGCACGCCAGTAGGGGGCAGGGTCCGCCATCACCTTCACCACTGGCGTGCCATCACCTCGGACAGGTGGGTCTTGGACATTGTCCGAAGGGGCTACTCCCTCCCCTTCGAGACCACCCCCCCAGCCATGCCACCTCAATTCCACCGCATGTCGGGGGATCACTTGGTACTTCTGCAGAAGGAAGTCGCGGCCCTCTTGGCCAAGAGGGCCATCGAGCATGTTCCGACCCCAGAAGTAGGGCGTGGTTTCTACTCCCACTACTTTCTGGTGCCCAAAAAGGACAAGGAGGACATGCGTCCTATCTTGGACCTCCGGAACGTCAATCGCTTCCTCCGGAAGGAGAAGTTCAAGATGCTCACCCTAGCTCAGGTCTTGACTGCCCTCGACCCTGGAGACTGGTTGGTAGCGTTGGACTTGCAGGACGCCTATTTCCACATCCCCGTCCTGCCGGCCCACCGGCGTTACCTGCGGTTCACGGTAGGCCTCGAGCATTTTCAGTACACCGTGCTCCCCTTTGGCCTCACAAGTGCCCCTCGGGTGTTCACAAAAGTGATGGCGGTGGTCGCAGCTCATCTGCGCCGGGCAGGGGTTCCAGTCTTCCCCTACCTCGACGACTGGCTGCTGAAGGCGGGCTCGTCCCAGGCAGTCGTCTCCCACCTCCAGACTACGGCCGAACTCCTGCACTCGCTGGGGTTCTCCATCAATGTGCCGAAGTCGCATCTGATTCCTTCTCCACAGCTCCTTTTCATCGGAGCAGTTCTGGACACGACGCAGTTTCAGGCCTATCCTCCCGAACGGCGAGTCCAGGATATTCAGGCTATGATTCCGATCTTTCAGCCTTTATCCTGGGTTTCGGTACGGATGACCCTGAGGCTGCTGGGCCTCATGGCCTCCTGCATCCTGCTAGTCGATCATGCCAGGTGGCATATGCGGGCTCTGCAGTGGGACCTGAAGTTCCAGTGGGCGCAGCACCAGGGCAACCTGTCAGATCACGTCCAGATCTCGGAGGGGACTGCAAAACAGTTGCAGTGGTGGCTCTCGAACCGGCAATGGGTCATGGGCAGATCCCTCTCCCTTCCCCAGCCAGAGCACACAGTTGTGACGGACGCGTCCCTTCTGGGATGGGGCGGTCACATGGGAGAGGCGGAGATCAGAGGCCTCTGGTCTCCGGCGGAGTCCCGGCTCCATATCAACCTTCTGGAGCTCCGGGCGATCCGACTTGCACTCAAGGCATTCCTTCCCTCTGTCAAAGGGAAGGTAGTGCAGGTGTTCACAGACAACACCACCGCCATGTGGTACTGCAACAAACGGGGCGGGGTGGGGTCGTGGACCCTCTGTCCAGGAGGCTCTGCGCCTCTGGACTTGGCTGGAACATCAGGGCATATTCCTGATGGTTCAACACCTGGCAGGTTCCCTGAACGCCAGGGCGGACGAACTCAGCCGCAGGTGCATGATGGATCACGAATGGCGTCTTCACTCGGAAGTGGCGCAAAGACACTTTCTACAGTGGGGAGAGCCTTGGTTAGATCTATTCGCCACCGAAGAGAACGCGCAATGTCAGCAGTTCTGCGCGTTGGAATTTCCAAGGCGGCACTCGCTCGGCGACGCTTTTCGTCGCGAGTGGAGTTGCGGTCTGTTGAACACCTTTCCGCCTATACCACTTCTACCCAGAATGTTGAAGAAGATTCGGCGCGACCGGGCCCAAGTCATCCTTGTGGCTCCGGACTGGGCTCGAAGAGTTTGGTATCCCGAGCTACTCAGTATGAGAGTAGATCCCCCGATCCGTCTGCCTCTTCGGGAGGATCTTCTGTCGCAGCAGCAGGGGACGGTCCTCCACCCGAACCTGTCCAGTCTACACCTGCTTGCGTGGAGATTGATTGGCGGCAGTTGATTCCTTTCGACTTGCCTCCCGAAGTTTGTGATGTGATTCTGGCAGCCAGGCGTCCCTCCACTAAGGTGGTATACGCCTGCAGGTGGAACAAATTTGTGGCATGGTGCACAGCAAAGGCTGTGAATCCCCTTTCTGCGCCTCTTTCTGAGGTCCTTCTGTTCCTTCTTTCTCTGGCCCAACAGGGTTCTGCCCTGGGTACCATCAAGGGTTATCTCTGTGCTATCTCGGCCTTCCTCAGGCTTCCTGATCAGCCCTCCCTTTTCAAGTCCCCTGTTGTTAACAGGTTTCTTAAAGGCATTACACACCTCTTCCCTCCTGTTCCGTTTGTGATGCCTCAGTGGGACTTGAACTTGGTTCTTACCTTTTTAATGTGCGCTCCCTTTGAGCCTCTACATAACTGTCCTCTTCGTCTTCTGACTCTGAAGACAGCCTTTCTGGTGGCCATCACCTCCGCTCGGCGGGTGAGTGAGCTCCAGGCTCTATCATGCAAACCTCCCTTTCTGTCTGTCCATCCAGACAAGGTTGTTCTTAGGACGCGTCCGTCCTTCTTGCCAAAGGTGGTTACTGCCTTCCACATTGGGCAGACCATCACTTTGCCCACCTTCTTTCCGCCTCCGCATCCTTCCAGAGAGGAAGAGAGGCTCCACCGTCTGGACCCAAAACGTGCGCTTTCCTTCTATATCAACTGCACAAAACACTTCCGGGTGGATGACCAGCTCTTTGTTGGCTACGTGGGCGCCAAAAAAGGTCGGGCGGTGCACAAAAGAACCATCTCCCGCTGGGTTACCTTGTGCATCAAGGCCTGCTATTCTTTGGCTAAGAAGGAGCCTCCTGTTGGGCTGCGTGCCCATTCCACCAGGGCAACGGCTGCTACCACGGCCTTAGGCCGCTGTGTTCCGCTGCAGGATATCTGTCAGGCAGCTACGTGGGCCTCGCTGCACACGTTTACAAAACATTATTGCCTTGACAGTCAGGTCCGGAGGGACGGCTACTTTGGCCGTTCTGTCCTCCGGGACTTCCTAGTCTGATCTTTGTTCGCAGACCCACCACCGGGGTTGGTATTGCTGGGGTATCTATTCTAAGGTAAGGAATCTGTCACTAACGTGTCTCTTTCAGATGCACAAGTTACTAACTTGTGTAACGATATATCTGTAAGAGACAGTAGTTAGTGACAGATTCCTTACCGCCCCACCCATCCTCCCCGTTCTGCGAACTGATTTCTAGGGTTAAGGACATCCCTTTCAGGGCCCTAGATTGTTGTCAGACACCGATGTCAGCTTCTTGCATGGCTCTGCGTTCCTGGCGCGGAAAGTCGTGTACAGAACTGACGTCAGCGCGCAGGGGGGCGTCTAAGTACTGGCCGCGACGTCATCCCGGCGATCACGACGCCGACGAAGGACGCGGAGCCGCACGACGCCGCCTACCGACGCGCAAGGGTACTGCTACGCAAAAACTTTCCGGATCCAGCCTGACGCCTGGGGATATTCTAAGGTAAGGAATCTGTTACTAACTACTGTCTCTTACAGATATATCGTTACACAAGTTAGTAACTTGTGCTTTACAGCTCACATGCCACAAACAGAAAATGTTACCCTGTAAAAAGCATCTGTTCCTGACGTGGTGCCGTACTTTCACATGCGTCCACCCGCCTCCCTGAAAGCCTTCGGTTGTTGCAGATGCTTTGCTTTACTTTCTTTTCAACAATCACTTGCATGGTCATCACATGTTGCCATTGGCCACCATACGTGGCTGAGATCAACTAGGTTCTCCAGTGACGTTCAATCCTCCCTGCTGGACATGCCCTTTGATTGGACGCACCTTTTCAGGGACAAGGCTGATTCTGAACTTGGGTGATTTAAAGAGAGCAGGGCTACTGCTCGCTCTATGGGCCTCTCCAGCACTCCTCGCCAACCACACCACTTCCAACGCTCCTTTAACGGTTTTGGACGAGGCACCCCTTACCGCCAGACTGTCCAACCCGCTCAGAAGACCCACCAATTTTGTAGTAGCAGTGGAGGTGCCCATGCAGCTAAAGTCTGTGCACTGCCGAGAAGTGTGGCTCAATGGTTAGAGCGGCAGACCCTGATGCAGAGATCTGGCCCGGGACCAGGGTTCAATTCCCGCCTCGGCGGGTCTTGGGCTCAATTTCCTCGGACCTGATAATTCTCGCCTCGGTGCCTATTCTAATCATGGGTCCCACTCTGCAACTCTGGGCAGTAGTTTGCTTAATCTCCACAACGTCCCCACCAGCGCTGGGATGCCTGGCTTCACCTTGGGGGTGCCCAGGAGTGGACATCTCACAGGGAATAGCCAGGAAGGGTTCCACAGCGGTATGCGTATAGCGCCAGGACGCCTCTGTTGGGGGCAGCAGTGCGCTTTACAAGTACGAATTTCATTTCATTTCACCCCCAAGTAGCCTCATCGGCCAAACCTCTTTAGCATGCCTTTGATAGAGCACAGCCAACCGGGCGGAGGCAGAATCCAGCGATTCTTTCTGAGTTGGCAGGCGGTCACTTCGTACAGGTGGGTCCTGCAGTTAGTTTGCATGGGGTATGCTCTATCATACATTTCTTCCCCAGCGCACCTTCCACGGTCCACCCAATGACTGACTGAGGACCATCTCTCTATTTTGCGTTAGGGAGTAGATGCCCTTGAGGCCAAAGAGGCTGTCGAGAGGGTTCCGGCGTCAGAAGTAGGATGTGGTTTGTCATTCGGACTACCAGTTGTGATTCTATTTTTAAAAGGGCTACAACATATGTTTCCTCCTTCTGCCATGCTCCAATGGAAGCTTAATCTGGTTCGGATGTGCACTCCGCTCGAGCAGCTTCACAGCTGCCTCAAACGGCTCTTTAACATTAGACTGTGTTCCTTGAGACCATCACCCCTGCACCCCGAGTGGGTGAGCTTCCAGCTCTTTGTGTCAATCCATCATACACTGCTTTTCCCCCCAGTTAAACTAGTTCTGCGGACGTGCACATCCTGCCTGCAGACAGTTGTGATGCCGTTTCAAGCCCGTCAAACCTTCACCTTGCTGGCGTTCTGTGCTCTGCCTCACCCCTCTTAAAAGGAGAGACTCCGTTGCTTTGACCCCAAGAGAGCACGGGGCTTCTACATTTATCATACCAAAGAACACCGGGTGGGACTATCAACTCTTTGTGGGGGTTCTCTCGAGTGAAAAAATGCAAGGCCGTGCAGAAGAGGACCATCTCCTGCTGTAATGTGCTGATTGTGCTCTGCATAAAGATCTAATACGTATTGGCTAAAAATCAGCCTCTAGAAGAACTGCTTGCTCATTTTATAAGGGCAAAAGCTGCTACCACTGGACTAGCACACGCCATCCTTGTCCTAATCATCTGTCAGGCATCCCTCCAGACGTTAAGAAAGCACTATTGTCTGGACAGTCAGGTTTGCCGAGAGGGGCATTTTGTCCACTCTGTCCTGCAGGACTTTCTGGTTTGATTCCATTCACAGACCCACCCCCAAATAGGTACTAATTTGGTATCTATTCAAAAGCGGAGGAATCTACAGCTAACAGTCTCTATCAGAGAAACAAGTTACTAATTTTCGGTAATGCTTTTTCTGGTAGACTGTATCTAGCCACAGATTCCTCACCGACCCTCCCATCCTCCCCATTCTGAGATTGGACTCTGTCCATTAGTAAGATCCAATTTCTAGGAATCTGCACACTGTGTACCTATTTGCTTTTGGGGCTGGGTGTCTGGGGACGTTGGCATTCTCAAAAGCAACTCATGTCAGCGTATGGAAATGGTATCTATATAGGTCCCGTATGTCATTTTCGGAACGGAACTGTCTAAAGGTGCCAGATTCCGGCGTGCAGAGGTACTGCTGAAAAGTTTCCTGATCCAATCTGATGCTTGGAGTATTCAAAAGTTAAGGGATCTGCACCTATATAGTCTCTACCAGAAAGAGAGTTACCGAAGGTAAGTAACCTGTTCATTTGTTTTTTATAAAGCCTATGTCCTGGTTCAGCTTAATAAGTGTTATGGTACTGTAATGTTGATTTCAGATGCATACATCTAATCGCAGATTCTTCACCTGTAGAATACTCCCTAGACTCTATTGTGGTATTTTTCCAGCAGTGCTCCCACGCACCGGATATAAGCTCCACCCTTGTGCGTCAATGTCAGTTTATTTCCTCTCCATCGAATGGAGATCCATACATCCACTCCCTTTTTTGTCAGTTTGACTAGTTTTTTAAACTGAATTCCAATGTATTCTGATTTCCAGTGTCCCCCATTTAAAACCGGGTTCAAACCAGGCTGTGATTGTTGGTTACATACCCACATGAGGTGTGCCTCTAGTGTTCGGGCTTGGGGCGCTACTCCAAGTCACATGATGAATTTCTTCTCATGCCCTGAAGGCGATCCATGACCTTAAAGCAAAGCTATGTCGCTGAGCATCGAAAGAAACCACACAAGTCCCGCTCCTTCTCAAATTCAAGGGTGCTGACTCATTCCCACTCTCAAGGCTAATCCCGCAACATGTCCTATTCGCGGTCAAGGTCATCCAGTAAGTTAAAGGCTAAATCGAAGCAGAAGCACAAGAAGGTGAACTAAGACTGTTCTCCATCCTGCCACTCTCTATCCACAGGCAAGTTCCGAGGGCGTCCAGGTGCCTTTGGATCTCTCTTCCAATCTCCAATTCAGGGGCTGATACCAAAGTTGATTGCGATGCGCCCTGGGTTTCCCAGGCCATCAGCGACCCCGCAGCAGGTCGAGGCATTTAGGGGCACCATGCTTCATATTTTTGACATTTTTCCAGCTCCCAAGTGCCTTTAGGCCCCTAGGATTCATTGGGCCCCAGGGGTCAGCAGGACCATCCAGTCAGATCAGTCCTCTGCTACATCTAAGCCCTTCGAAGCCACTTTGAGTTCTGGACCACTCCAGTGCCATTTACCATTCCTGCTCCAAGATCTTCTCAGTTTCCTCTTTTGTCGATGCTGGTGCGACTCCAACCGATGTGCTCTGACTCCATCCGGTTCTTGTATAGTCACTTCTGCCCCCACCAGCACTATGAAGCCGTCCGTAGTAGTTCCACCAGCTTTTCGATTACGACTCTTACCAGAATATGCCACCACTAGGATATGGCGAGGGTTGTGATGGTGAAGATTTACCCTCACATTGTGATGATGACTTTTATATATGATTTACAGGAGGCCAGTGGGCTTTCCCACAGGCTGCCAACGGAAAAGAGTGCTTCTGGCCACGGCCAGTGAGATCTTGCCTACTGTCTCAGAATAGTTTAGGGCCTCCTTGACTCAAACCACTCAAGGCTAGAATTCCTCAAAATATGGGATTCAGGTTGGTCTGGATACTACTGATTGCTTGGGGCGAGCGGTTGGCACTAGTGTGACGCTCCATCACCATTTGTGGATGTTATCTACAGGCTTTTCAGGAGATGTGCAGGCATCTCTTCTGGAAATGCCTCTTGATGGATCTCACCTTTTTGGGGGATAAGTCTGATTCCATCCTTGAACTCTTTTGGGAAAGTAGAGCCACCAGGCAGTTTCCTCATCACTGTCGACCATTCTGAGACTACTCCAGAGGGTTGATGTATAAACAACGCCAGGTAATCCCTCGCCAGCAACATTCTCCCCAGCACTTTCGTGGTCAGGGATCAAGCAGACAACGAGCAGGTCACGAAGGACCTTTTATTCAGTCCCAAAAGGACATCTTTATTCTCAGCCCCCATTCCCTGCAGCCCCCAAGCCACTTTACATTGCCATTAGCGGTACATGACCGTCCTGTGGGACGCAGGATCAAACATTTTCTCCGATATTGGCAATCCATCACATCAGACAAATGAGTCCCCCAATCGTCTAACAGGGCTATGACCTTCCATTTCTTTCCGACCTGCTACAGCTTCCGCCCACATCAGGTTGGCTTTCGGAGGAGTACCTATCCATCCTACTTCAGGAGACACAAGCTCTACTACCCAAAACGGGCTATTGACAGGGTTTCGGATGCGGAAATAGGGACAATGTGTAATTCATGCAAAGAAGGATGCAGGCCTTAGTCCTGTTCTAGATCTTTTCCCTCTAAACTCCTTCCTGTGAAAAAGCTAATTCAAAATGCTCACTCTGGCCCAGGTTCTGTCTGCCCTGTGGTTCAAGGTTGAACAGGAGCATTTTCAGTTTGGTGTGCTCCCCTTAGGTGTTACCAATTCCCCTCGGGTGTTCATGAAAGAGATGTCGGTGGGTCAGTGCATATCTTCAGAGGTTGGGAATACAAGTTTTCTCCTACCTAAACTGGCTGTTAAAGTCACACTCACCACTGCCATTCGTAGACCTCCTCCAGACAACGGTGATTCTCATATCATTGGTGTTCTTAATCAGTGAGCCAAAGTTGTACCTGACACCTTCTCAAAGACTTCCTTTTTCAGGAGCGGTCTTGGATACGGTGCAGTTCAGGGCCTTTCCTCCTCCACCCCAATGAGTCCATGACATGTGGGCTCTGCAGTGCGACCTGAAAGTTCAGTGGGCCCAGCACCACAAAAGTCTTTCAGATGTCATCAATGTTTTTGAGAAAACTGCACAAAATCTGCAGTGGTGGTTGCTTGACTGCAACATAACCAGGAGCAAATCTCTCTATCTTCTCCACCCAAAATATTAATGATGATGGCTGCATCATGGCTGGGTTGAAGAGGTCATCTGAGAGAGATGGAGATCTGATGGAAGCCCGGCTCCATATCAGTCTATTGGAGCTGAGAGCCATTTACCTGGCGTTGAGAGCATTCCGGACGTCCATCCAAGGAAGTCGTGTGCAGGTTCTCACAAACACCACCGCTGTATGGTACTGCAGCAAGCAGGGTGTAGTGGAGTATTGGGTCCTGTGTCAAGAGGTGTTGTGTCTCTGGAGTTGTCTGGAACGTCAAGACATCTTCTTGACCATGAAACACCTGGTGAGGATCTTTAAATGCCAGGGAAAAGAAGCTCGGCCAACTGCCCCTGGCGGATCACAAATAGCAGTTACACCCCAAGGTGGCTCAGGGCATCTTCCAACAGTGGGGAGAACCCTGGCTAAATCTTTTCGCCATAGTCAAGAAAGTGCTTTGTCAAAGCTTCTGCGCATTGGAGTTCCAAAGAACGCTCTCTCTTGGAGTTATAGTCAGGCTAAAGAGGAGCACAGGTCTTCCTGCCTCTGGTGTACACCTTCCTACCTCTGCCTCTCCTGTCCAGAGTTCTGAAGAAGACCAGGCACGAACAGGCCTAAGTCATCCTTGTAGCCCCGGATTGGGCCAGGAGCGTGAAGTACCCAGAGCTTATGGGAATGAGTAGTTGCCGTCCGATCAGGCTAACGTTTCAGGGGGATCTTCAGTCACAGCATCAGGGTAGGGTTCTTCACCTGGGCCTGCGCAATTTACATCTCCATGAATGGATTTGGAGCAGCAACAGTTGACTGCATTTGATCTCCCTCCCGAAGTAGTGGATGTGATCCTTCCAGCCAGTCGTCCTTCGACAAAGTGGCTTGGTGTGGCACCACAATACAGACGTGTTATAACTGTTGGCTATATTGTTATTTGTTATCTTTGGCCCAGCAAGGACTTATAATGAGCACTGTCAAAGGTTATCTATTGTCCCTTCTGCCTTTTTGAGTTTGCTGGGCCAGCTGTCCTTGTTTAAATCACCATTGTGATGCAATTTCTTAAATGCTTGATTCTTGTTTTCCATTAAGCCCTTTGTGATTCCCCAGTGGGATCTTAATTTGGTCTTTACACAGTTGTTTATTACGTCTCTGATTCTCTGAAGACTCTTTCTCGTGGCATTAACTTTAGCTTGTCATGCGAGCGAGATTCACCCTCCCTATACCACCTTTTTTGTCAGGACACACTGGTGCTGAGGACTAGAGCTGCCTTTCTGCTGAAGGTTGTGACACCTTTTCACATCAGGCAGTCCATCACTCTTCTTTGAGCCATCTCACCCTTCCAAAGAGGAGGAAAGACTTCATCGATTGGACTTCCAAAGTATTGTTTTTACATCAGTTGCACCGAAGACCAGTGGATGGAAGATTAGCTCTTTGTGATGTTCTCTGGGTCAGAGAAAGGCAACGAAAAAGACAAGGTGGTGCAGTAGAGGACCATATGGTGGATAATCCGCAGTATTAAGATCTGCAATACGTTGGCTAAAAGAAGCTTCCAGAAGGTCTGAGGGCTCATTCCACCAGAGCCGAGGCCGATACACTGCATGACATGAAGAGTGCCTGTCCGACTAGCTGTAAGGTCACGATGTGGGCGTCTGTGCATATGTTCACAAAGCACTCTTGCCTTGACAGTCAGGTCTGACGGTAAGAGCATTTTGCAGAAAGAGGAACAGGAAAACGCAGAAGAAAACTGAAGATCTTCGAGATGCTTAAGAAAGGGGAAACAAACGTGGGTTGGAAAATGAGCAGGAGGTGGGTAACACACCCCATTTCCATTTTGTCCCAGCTGCCACCCCAAATTCGCACAGAAGACAGCCATGATGAGTGAAACCTTTATCTCCTGAAGGATGACAAATCAGATCGATTTGCAGAGTTCCAGTCAAAGATCCTGAAAGCCCGAGAGAAGCAGAGGTTGGCACATTACTCCATGGCTCAATCCCAGCTTAAACAGGGGTCGCACAAGGATCTGGGTGTGTTGAGTGATGAGAAAATCCATAACAAACCGAACTGGTGCAAGGGGTAGGCTCTGATGCTGGAAAAAATTGTCAGGTCAGAGAGAAAATGATGCCAACACCAAGAAATTCCAGGTAACACCAGGGGTGCACTGTGGCCGAGCAAAAATCTTCTGACTCTAAGCACACAAAAATAGCCTCAACACCTAAAGCGTTGCTGATCGAAGGGAGACAAAAGTTGAAAGAGCCCCAAGTTTTGAGACCAAATTACTCCATAAAAGGCATAACTGGCCTCAACACCAAAAGGTAACATTGAGCATGGGAGGGAGCAGGACCCCAGCGAAAGGGAGGTTTCTACGCCAAAGAGAGCCTGCAATGCTCGATGTCTATCAAATGACCCTCGTTGCTGAAAGAAAAACAGTGCTTCGTCTACAGTGGAGGCCCTGATGAGGAGGAAGAGTTAGTTCAACAATCTAATTCCTCATCAAAGTAAAAGGCCAGTGAGCTGGACCCTACTAAGCTGGATCCTTCAGCCACTGAAAAACCCCAGGAAGGGGTAGAGGAGAATTCTTTGAGTGCGAAGAAGAAACAGTGGCCAGAACCAAAGCATGAATCCCTCCGGGTATGAGAAGATATGGAAGAGTGGCAAGATCTGTACAAAGATTCTGGAAGAAGGGGTGATTCCTACCCATCCTGACCTTTCACCCCTAGGTGATATTCCAGTATACAATGCCTTAATAAAGAGGGCAAAAAGAATAACTGATGTACGGAATGCTAAACAGTGTCAAACATTCACCCCCAGTACAAAGATCTGGGACTAAATCATTGTACACCATGCCATTCCAGTTTAGACCCAGCCATATACAAATCAGACTTGACCCTGCTCCCCATGGGAACAGTCCAGCCCGAAATGCCAGGCTAGGTCCTAACTGGACTGGAAACAAGCATCCTGGGACTGGTTTCAGAGTATCACCCCTCATCAGCCGGGCTAGTTTGACTCCAGTGGCATGGTGAGCACGCGACACACGTCTGGGCATACCCTTCCCACTTAGGGCAGTGTACACTTGTGGGGTCCAACTCGAGAAGGAGCAGACCAAATCATGTTTTTTTGTAGAAATGCTTATGCCATCCCAGACGAAAACATTTCTACCAATACTGCCTAGCACCCTAAACCAGGGATGGGAGGTCTTCAGAAAGCCAGCTTATGTAAAGACAGTGACACCAAGGGAAGAAAAGAAATACAGGCACCACCTAAAACCCATCTTTCTTCAAGGGTAGTGTGGCTGCGGACTTCCTGATAGTCAGAACAGCACGAGGGAGACTGCACACAACCATCAGCGCCCCCCCCCCCTGATAAGGAAAGCAAGTGAGTGGACATGGTGAGCCGCAAGATGGAGAGATTAGTGGTGACACTGTGGCGCATTGCAGACTCCATTGGTCTGCTAAATCGGTACACCCACCAAAACAGTGATGAAATTGAAGCCCTAATTCAGCGTCTGCTGGAGGAATAGAAGAAAAAGGCAAAGATGTTAATCTAGGAAGGCAAAAATATTACCAACACCTCCCTAAAGCCTTCACTTGACACAGCAGACACTGCCTGCAGACAGCTGTGTGCAGCCACAACCCAGAGTAAATACCCCTGGCTAAGGATCTCTGGGTTTAAACTGGACGTGTACGCCTCAGTTACAAATGGTTTTCACTGGAGCGAGCCTCTTAAGCAACCCGGTTGACAATGCATTGCAATGAATGAAGAAAGACTACGAGACCGCAAAGGTAATGGAAGCTTTGTAGTTCAAAGGGCCTTTTCAGGGAGAATTACTCCAGGAAGAGAACATTCAAAAAGGAAGTTGGCAACAGTCGACATCACATGTCTCCTTCACACCACCGAGTGGCACATCATAGCAGTGACAGTATGGATCCCTGTGTAGAGACATCTTTCGGGGGAGAGACAGAGGAAGAGGAACCACCCTGAGAGGGTCGGGGCCTTCGAGCAGGTGTCTTAGCATCAGAGACCCTCCTACACAAAACATATAGAAGGCAGAATTAGTGGCTTCGTCCAGGAATGAAAGAATCACCTCCGACAAATGGATAATGAACTTAATCCAACATGGTTACTGTAAAGAAGTAATACACAAACCACAAGCAAATACATACAGTAAAGGACAGCTACATCTAAGACAAGGTCAGCAACCTCTTACTCAAGAAAGCAATAGAGCAGATGCCATAAAAGGAAAAGACCCAAGGAGTCTACCTCATTTATTTCTCTGTACCAAAACTGGACAAGGCACTCAGACCCATACTAGATTGACGGACTCTGAACACGTTTATAAAGACTCAAGATGACAGCACTGCTGAAGGTTATTCTACATTTGGAAAAAAGGGGGACTATATGGTCACTAGAGACCCCAAGTAAGCGTACCTGTACATACCATTGAACAGTGTTCACGGGAAGTTCCTACAGTTCATCATGGACAAAGGTACATTAGCACTTGAGGGTCCTGCTTTTTGGAATGAAGTCTGCTCCAAGGGTTTTCACAAGGTACCTCACACTAGTAGCACATCTGCAGAGAATTGGAATACAGGTTTACCCGTTTTTAGTTGATTGGCTGGTAAAGGCAATTTTTTCAAAAAGTTGCAGGACAGTATACAAGCTCTGATAAGGACACAGCTCAAACTGTGCTTGTCCTTGAACTTAAGAAGAAGACGTTTCTAGGAGCAAGGCTAAATTCCCTGGAAGCCAAAGCCTTCCCAGTGCAAAATAGAGCCCAAGCAATAATAGTGCAAACTTGCTTCTAGCAGAAGGGTCAACATCTGACAGTGAGAATGGTTGGGAAAATGATGGGTAAGATTGCATATTGCATACCCTTAATGTCCCATGCACAACTTCACATGATATCACTTCTGGAGTGACTACTACAGGAGTGGTCACAGGCAACTGGAAGTTGGGATGATCTAGTGTGTGCCAGACATTTACTCAACAAGCTACAGTGGTGAAATATAAACAGTACAGGGGACAGACCATTCAAACTACCAACTCTCTCACATGGGCAGGCAAAACATCAGGGGCCTATTAACCCCCAAGAAGGCGGTGAACACACAAATGTGTTGAAACTCAAAACTGTCTTGTCCAGATACACAACACAACCACCATGTTCTACATCAACAAGCTGGGGGGGGCAAAATCTCAAGGGCTGCCCAAACTAGCATAGGACAATGAGAACAAACCCACAATTTATTGCAGAAGCAGTACAACACGTCCATGTTAACCAAGCCATACACTTAGCTGCCTTCTTCCAGCAGCCCTAAATCACAAGCGGGGTGTGTCTTGCATATACTAAATGTTAGAGGGAAAGTTCTGCATTACTTAAAGAAAACACAGCCAATCAGGAAGGGAAGTCAATTTTTCATCTTTTACGCCTGAACAAGCAAGGTCTCCCAGTCGCTAACAGAACGATCACTAGATGGACAGTTCAGATATGCTATAAAAAGTCATAGGTAAACTCTTCAAGGAAAAAGGGAGCAATGTTCATCTTCATTGCTAACTTGTCATTAAACGTCATCTGCATGGCGGCCACGTTGTTTCCATGCACACTTTCACAAAGCAGTACTCTGTAGATATTCAAGCTAACAAGGAGGCATAGGTGGGACAGAGAGTGCTAAAATACTTGTTTGCAAATACACTCTCTGGAAAACCCAGCTTCCCTAGGCAAGAGGATCCCGCTACAAAATCAGAGCACAGCATGTGAATCTAGAAAAGGTTCATACCGCAAAACGAATTAGTTACCTGTAGGAATTGTTTTGTAGCTTGAAGAATTTTGGGGATTTGCATGCAACCCTCCCACCTCCCCTGTTTGAGGTGAATTTGAAAAGGAGTTTGAAGTAGAAGGTGTAAGAACAGGAAGCTTTGCATACGATGAAGAGGAATCTGAAAATGATGGCCACACTGAGGGGCTTCCGGGGCATACGTCTAACGTTATTCATGGAAAGACCTGGCACCATACACCCGATAACATGACACCCACATCCCAAAGAAAAGAGAAAGGACAAAGAATTTCTGACCCCAACCATTAGGTGACAGAATAATATACAGCATGTGAATTCAGAAAATTCTTCAAGCTGCAAAACTACTCCTACAGGTAAATAACCATTTTGTTATGCCACATTTGAAATGGATAACGTGACCTCATCTGCATAAACAGTTACTTTATAGTTATGGTTTCCATTGGACTTTCTGATAAACTTTTCAATTTTTTTCTTCAAAGATAGCAATGATTTCAAGACCTAGAATGGACCTCTTTATCTGGGCCCTTATAAAAAGTTGAGGGTGGAGATGAGAAATTGTTCATTCTTTTTCAGCAATTCAGGATTTGAAAATCCCTTAAATTGCTGTAGGTCAGATTTATTCATAACTCTCAGAAGGCCCATGCACCTTATCAATTGCCTTTTTGGCATCATTGCCTGCTTCAGGGCTATAAGTGTGAAAAGTAAATTAAAGTTTAAATCACTTAATTAGTTGGAGTGCTGACACTTGGATATGATATTGATGTTGTAGTTGGAGTTCAGGATGCAGATCACTCAGTAATTTGCTGCTTGAAGCTGTACCTGTCTTGTTTGGAGATGATAGCCACTACAGAAGATTAAGCTGTGACTTGAATCTGAAAGAGACAATTAGTTATGGATTCCTCACCTTAGAATTACTCCCCGGCGTCAGACTGGATCCAGAGAATTTTTCTTCAGCCGTACCCCTGCGCGTCGGTAGGTGGCGTCTGCCTACTCCGCGTTCGTCGTTGGCATCGTGGTCGCCGGAATGACGTCGCGGTATCTACTTAGACGCCGCCCCTGCGCGCTGACGTCAGTTCTTTCTTTTTCTGCGCCAGCCAGCGCAGGTCCGGACCTCAAGTCACTTTTTGACTCTATTTTTGCGACTTTTTGTCAATGTCTTTTTGAGTCGTTTGGACTCCTGGTGCACAGGGATGTCATCTCGGCAGACCGGCTTCAAACCTTGTGACTCCTGTCACAAGCTGATGTGTGCCTCTGGTGCCTGGAGCGCGACCATGACCCGAAGTCGTGCTCCGACTGCTGGGCCATGGCCCCGAAGTCTTTGCGGGAGCCGTCCCTAAAGCTTATGGAGGCCCGGCAGTCTGCTCCGCGCCGATCGAGGTCCCGGTCGAGAGGGAGGTCGCGGGACCTGTCGCGGAGCAATCACCACTCCTCGTCGAAGTCTTCGGGTAAGTCGAAGCACAAAAAAAAGGCGAAGAAGCATTGTCGCTCTACGCATTCTACCCGTCGGCCTACGCGACGTGGGATGCGGTGGTAGTCACGCGGCTCCGCCCGCGGAGCCTGTTTGGTCGACCCCAAGCCTCCCTCCCTTTCCGGGAGCCGGGGCGACCCCTGCCCAACTTGGTAGCTTTTACAAAGCTCTCCATTCTATTTTTGGGCAGCCCGACTCCGCCGGCGCGCCTTAGGGCCCCGCGGACTCGGCTGAGTGCTCTAGGCCTTAGATGCCGGCTCCGGCGCCACATGGATCCAGGCCTGGATCCAGATCGACGCCGGTCGACCTTGTGACACCTCCTCCGGCGCCGAATCCATTGGCGACGCCTCCGACGCCGGTTGTGTCCCCAGGCGACGTCGACCCCAGCCTCCCCCTCAATGTGGACACGGAGCCGGACCGACGTCGACCAGTACTTTTGTACCCCTGTTCTCCCCTGGTGTTCCCTATCGCCCTGATTGGCTACCAGAGGAGGGTGAGGAGGACTGGGAGGGGTCTGTGGACACTCTGGCAGACCAGTTGGAAGAACAGGACTGGAGAGAGGAGTTGGGTGAGGCCAGTGGTCTGGACATTTCCCCAGACCTTGGCATGCCTTCTCCCCCTACCGTGTCTACGGAGGAGGGTGCGTCATACGCAGTGGTGTTGCGTAGGGCGGCTGAGGCCTTAAACCTAGAGCTTCCTACGGTGGCGGTTAGGACTAACCTCCTGATCGAGGTGCTTCAACCAGCAGCAGCCTCTTTGGAGCCCCTGCTGCCATTCAATGAGGCCCTTGCAGACATCCTTTTGGGCACGTGGTCCAAGCCCAACACAGGGGCTCCTGTGGACAGGATGATTGCCCGACGCCACCGCCCTACCCCGGGTGACCCCATTTTCATCTCCCAACACCCCACCCCTGAGAGCTTGGTGGTCCAAGCCTTGACTTCCAAGGGCGCATTCCCTACCGCACCACCTGATAGGGAATCCAAGAAGCTGGACCACCTTGGGAAGAAGTTGTTTTCTTCCTCCAGCTTAGGACTGCAGGCGGATAACACCGCATGTCTCTTGGGCCGTTACTCCCACTCTATGTGGGATTCGGGCGAGCGCAAGTGCTGCCACAATGCCCGGAGGAGGCCCGGGCTGTACTCTCCCGTACAGTGGCCGAAGGGAGAGACGCTGCGAAGTTCGCCATCCGATGTGGGCAGGACGATTTCCACGTCAGTAGCCCTTAGACGCTACGCCTGGCTGAGGTCCACTGGCTTTTCGGGTGATGTCCAAGCTACTCTTCTGGACATGCCCTTTGATGGCCGTTGCCTATGCGGCAATAAAGCAGACAACGCGCTCGAGCACTTTAAGGACTCTAGGGCTACGGCCAGATCCTTGGGCCTCGCTTCCACCTCTCGCCCCGCGCAGTCTGCTTTTCGCCCCTTTTGTGGCTACGGAAGGGGTGCCCCGCCACGTTCCACCCAGAACCACAGGCCTGCGCAAGCGGTCCAGCCTCTGCGCGGCAGGGGACGTGGGACCCACCGTTGTGGGCCTGGGAGCCAGCAGGCGGGGCGGGCCAGTCCACCAGTGCCCCCTCTGCAGCAGCCTCCAAGCCTTCCTAGTCCACCTTTCAGGGCCACCAATCGCCAGTGGGTGGCAGGATTCGCCATCACCTCCCCCACTGGCGCAACATCACGTCGGACAGGTGGGTTTTGCAGATAGTTCAAAGGGGTTACTCCCTCCCCTTCGAGACTACCCCTCCATCCATGCCACCTCAATTCCATCGCATGTCGGAGGATCACCTGGCCCTTCTCCAACAGGAAGTTACGGCTCTCTTGGCCAAGGGAGCCATCGAACGAGTTCCTGCCCCAGAAGTAGGTTGTGGTTGTTATTCCCACTACTTTCTGGTGCCCAAGAAGGACAAAGGCCTGCGTCCTATCTTGGATCTCAGGAATGTCAACCGCTTCCTCCGGAAGGAGAAGTTCAAGATGTTGACGCTCGCACAGGTCCTGTCTGCCCTCGAAACTGGAAACTGGATGGTAGCGTTGGACTTGCAGGACGCTTATTTTCTCATCCCCGTCCTGCCTGCCCACAGGCGTTACCTACGGTTCACGGTAGGCCACGAGCACTTTGAATTTACTGTGCTCCCCTGTGGCCTGACCAGCGCCCCTCGGGTGTTCACGAAGGGGATGGCGGTGGTCGCAGCTCATCTGCGCAGATCAGGGGTTCCAGTCTTCGCCTATCTCGACGATTGGCTCTTGAAGGCGGGCTCACCCCAGGCTGTCGTCTCCCACCTCCAGACTACAGCCGACCTCCTGCATTCGCTGGGGTTCACCGACAACGTGCCGAAGTCACACCTGATTCCCTCTCAGAAGCTCCTTTTCATCGGAGCGGTTCTGGACACAGCGCAGTTTCGAGCTTATCCTCCCGAGCAGCGAGTCCGGGATATTGGGGCTATGATTCCGATCTTTCAGCCTCTATCCCGGGTTTCGGTCAGAATGACCCTGAGGCTACGGGGCCTCTTGGTTCTTGCATCCTGCTGGTGGACTATGCCAGGTGGCATATGCGGGCTCTGCAGTGGGACTTGAAGTTCCAGTGGGCACAGCATCAGGGTAATCTTTCTGATTGCGTCCAGATCTTGGAGGGCACTGCATATCAATTGCAGTGGTGGCTAACGAACCAGGATTGGGTCAACGGCAGGTACCTCTCCCTTCCCCAGCCAGAGTTCACAGTGGTGACAGATGCCTCATTTCTGGGGTGGGACGGCCACATGGGAGAAGCGGAGATCAGAGTCCTCTGGTCTCCGGCGGAGTCCGGGCTCCACATCAACCTTCTGGATCTTCGGGCGATCCGTCTTGCACTGAAGGCATTCCTTCCTTCTGTCAAAGGGAGAGTAGTACAGGTGTTCACGAACAACACCACCGCCATGTGGTACTGCGACAAACAGGGCGGGGTGAGGTCGTGGACCCTATGCCAGGAGGCACTTCGTCTCTGGAAGTTTTTGGAACATCAGGGCATGTCCCTGGTGGTTCCACACCTGGCAGGTTCTCTGAACGCCAGGGTGGACGAACTCAGCCGCCGGTGCATGATGGATCACGAATGGCGTCTTCACTCGGAGGTGGTGCAAGGTCTCTTTCAGCGGTGGGGAGAGCCTTGGTTAGATCTATTTGCCACCGAAGAGAACGCACAGTGTCAGCAGTTCTGTGCGTTGGAATTTCCAAGGCGGCACTCGCTCGGCGATGCTTTTCGTCACGAGTGGAGTTGCGGTCTTCTATACGCCTTACCGCCCATACCACTTCTACCCAGAGTGCTGAAGATCAACTGGGCCCGGACTGGGCACGAAGAGTCTGGTATCCCGAGCTCTTGCACATGGCCATCGATCCTCCGATCTGACTGCCCCTTCGGAAGGATCTTCTGTCGCAGCAGCAGGGGACAGTCCTCCACCCGAACCTGTCCAGCCTCCACCTCCTTGTGTTGCAATTGAGCGGCGACATTTGACAGCTTTCGACCTCCTCCCGAAGTCTCTAACGTTATTTTGGCAGCCAGGCGTCCCTCCACCAAAACGGTATACGCCTGTAGATGGAACAAGTTTGTGGCATGGTGCGCAGCAAAGGCTGTGGATCCCCTTTCTGCCTCCCTTTCAGAAGTTCTCCTCTTCCTTCCTTGTTTCTGTAGCCCAGCAGGGCTCTGCTCTCGGCACTCTAAAAGGCTATCTTACGGCCATTTCGGCCTTTCTTCGGCTTCCTGACCAGCCTTCTCTTTTCAAGTCCCCTATTGTAATTCGCTTCCTTAAGGGTATTACTCACTTGTATCCTCCAATTCCTTTCGTAATGCCTCAGTGGGACTTGAACCTGGTTCTGACCTATCTTATGTGTGCTCCTTTCGAGCCGCTACTCAACTGTCCTCTCAGACTTCTGACACTTAAAACTGCCTTTCTGGTCGCCCTCATCTCTGCTCGCAGGGTGAGTGAGCTTCAGGCCCTTTCTTCAAAACCTCCTTTCCTGGCTGTTCATCCGGACAAAGTTGTCCTTCGTACTAGGCCTTCCTTCCTTCCCAAAGTGGTTGCCTCTTTTCACATAGGACAGACAATCACTTTGCCCACCTTCTTCCCGCCCCACATCCTTCTATAGAGGAAGAGAGGCTCCACCGTCTGGATCCAAAACGTGCCCTTTCCTTGTATCTGGATCGCACAATACAATTTCCGGTGGATGACCAGCTCTTTGTTGGCTATGTGGGCGCCAAGAAAGGTCGGGCCGTGCAAAAGCGATCTATCTCCCGATGGGTCGTTCTTTGCATCAAAACTTGCTATTCCTTAGCGAAAAAGGAACCTCCAGTGGGGTTGTGCGCCCATTCCAGCAGGGCGACAGCAGCCACTACTGCTTTGGGACGTGGGATACCCCTTCATGACATCTGCCAGGTAGCTACGTGGGCTTCCTTGCACATGTTTACTAAACACTACTGCCCGGACAGCCAAGTCCGGAGAGACTGCTTCTTTGGCAGTTCTGTTCTCCAGGGCTTCCTGGTGTGGACTTGGTTCGCAGACCCACCTCCGGGGTTGGTATTGCTGGGGTATCTATTCCAAGGTGAGGAATCCATAACTGTCTCTTTCAGATGAACAAGTTACTTACCTTCGGTAACGATATATCTGTAAGAGACATAGATTAGTTATGGATTCCTCACCGTCCCACCCATCCTCCCCGTTCTGCGAACTGACTTCTAGGGTAAGGGCCTTCCCTTTAGGGCCCTAGTTTTGTGCACCAGTGGTCAGTGTCTTGCATGGCTCTGCGCTTCTGGCGTGGAATGTCGTGTAAAAACTGACAGTGCGCAGGGACGGCGTCTAAGTAGATACTGCGACGTCATTCCGGCGACCACGACGCCAACGACGAACGCGGAGTCAACCGACGCCACCTACCGATGCGCAGGGGTACTGCTGAAGAAAAATTCTCCAGATCCAGTCTGACACCTGGGGGTAATTCTAAGGTGAGGAATCCATAACTAATCTATGTCTCTTACAGATATATCGTTACCGAAGGTAAGTAACTTGTTTGTTTGTTACCTTGAACCCCTTTCAAAATGCTGGCAAATTGTAGGTAGAAATTAAGCAGACCATTTGGTCTGCAGTCTATTTTATTTGGCAGGCTGCAAATTAATACCTGTAATACTTTATGTATCATTTGTGAGATTGTTTAATATCTCTTCATCCATACTATATCTTTTTGCCTAAGACAGTGTAGAATGGTACTTGTCATTTCAAGGGATTGAAAGACTTTGGTTTCAACCCTTTGCAGAGGCAGGGCTTTATAATCAAGACTGATGTCAATCAATCAATCAGGGAATTGTAAGCGCGCTACTCACCCGTGAGGGTCTCAAGGCGCTGAGGGGGGGGGTGGGTTCCGCAGATCTGTTTAGCCGAAGAGCCAGGTCTTGAGGGTCTTCCTGAAGGTGTTCAGGGAGGGGGCACGTCTGATGTCTGCCGGTAGCTCGTTCCAGGTCTTGGCTGCAATGTGAGACAAGGATCTTCCGCCTGCTCTGGCTCTGTGTATGCGCGGGGTTTCGGCCAGTGCGAGGTTAGAAGATCGGAGGTTTCTTTTGGGTACGTGGAAGTTTATTCTGTCGTTGAGGTATTTGGGTCCGTTGTTGTGTAGACATTTGTAGGCGTGAGTGAGGATTTTGAAAGTGACTCTTTTCTCCACGGGGAGCCAGTGGAGACTTCGTAGGTGTTGGCTGATGTGTTCGTGTCGGGGGATGCCGAGGACGAGTCTGGCGGCGGTGTTCTGTATTGTTTGGAGTTTGCGGAGTAGGGACTTGTTGATGCCGGCGTAGAGTGCGTTTCCATAGTCCAGTCTGCTGGTGATGAGTGCGTGGGTGACTGTCTTCCTTGACTCAGGGGGATCCACTTGAAGGTCTTGCGGAGGGTGTTGAAGCAGCTGGAGGTGACGGTGTTGACCTGTCGGTTCATGGTGAGTGATGAGTCGAGTACGATGTCGAGGTTCTTGGCGTGGTCTGAGGGGGTAGGTGGGCTTCCAAGGGCGGTCGGCCACCAGGTGCTGTCCCATGCAGAAGGGGTGGTAACGAGGACTTCTGTCTTCTCGGCATTGAGCTTCAGGCAGCTATTGGTCATCCAGACTGCGACGTCTTGCATTCCTTTCTGGAAATTGAGTTTGGCAGTGGTGGGGTCTTTGGTAAGGGAGAGGATGAGCTGGGTGTCGGCGTTGGATACGATGTTGAGGCTGTGTTGTTGGACGATGGCTGCGAGGGGGGCCATGTAGATGTTGAAGAGGGTGGGGCTCAGTGATGAACCCTGTGGGACTCCGCAGGTGATTTTCGTGGGGTCGGAGAGGAAGGGTGGGAGTCTGATCCTTTGGCTTCTTCCAGTGAGGAATGATCGGATCCAGTCCAGGGCTGTTCTTGTATGCCTGCGTCGTGTAGTCTGGCGACTAGTGTGCGGTGGGAGACGGTGTCGAAGGCCGCTTATAGGTCGAGTAGGATGAGGGCTGCGGAGTGGCCTTGGTCCAGGAGGGTGCAAATGTCGTCTGTGGCAGCGAGTAGGGCGGTGTCTTTGCTGTGGTTGCTTCGGAATCCGGATTGGGACGGGTCGAGGACGGCGTTCTCTTCAATGAATCGTGTCAGATGTAGCTGCAAAGGAAGTTGAAACTACAATGTGCTTTGATGTTTCAAGCTGCAAGCTTGTCTGACAATTATTTGTGGTCTATAGTCCCATTTACAAAAGGTTTGATTGTTCTTCTACCATTTGCATTCAGTCAAATGTATTTGGTCCATATGCATTTCAGTCAAACATATTGGATTTATTTACCTAAATCACGTATCTACTTGTAAGATTAGCAACAATCTGATTTTGTATAGGCTGTCCTCGCCAGGCTTAACACCATGATCCAAATTAATTTGGAATAGAGATTGCAGTGGGAGGTAAGGATGTTTAGTTTGATTAAAATTCCATCTAGGTTTTCTGTGGTTTGACTGAGCTTCAAGGTCTTCTGCTGTCTATAATCGGTCACAATCCTGAATGCATGACTTGATCATCATGCATGTGTATAGTTTTTTTGGGCAGAAGTTAAAATTCTTTGATGTTATGTTAGTGCCAAAACACATACTACAAAACATCAATAGAACCATTTTATAGCTATTTATGTCAAAAGATAATTTTCATTGTTAAAAACAAAGAAATAAGGTTTAGTTAGACAGTATAAGGATTATGCCTTTAGTTAGAAGCTTCATATGTGTTCAGTTTATTTTATACATGCAATGGCTGTGAGAATGGACAGGTTTAGAAGCAAGAAAATTGTAACAATTCAGTTAAATGATAGAGAATGGGTTACGGTAAGGTTCAGGAAATTGGATGGGCTAATGTTATGGGTACAGTATATTGAATAGGACTTATGGTAGGCAGTGGCGTAACGAAGGTTGAAGGGGCCCCCCTGCAAGGTACACAGAGGGACCCCCGCTCCAGATTTAATCCGGAGCTCTCCGGCATGAGTGCAGTGCTGTGGGGGCCCCCTGCAGCTCGGGGGCCCCCCGCACTGCAGGGGATGCGGGGGCCTGTGTTACGCCCCTGATGGTAGGAGGTATCAGTTGGAAGTTTGGTTTTGGTAATCTTATGTATCTTTTGACACTCAGTATAACTTTTGGGTGTTGTCTCCCTCTTGCACTCCCACTCGAGTAGCAGCGATGAGCAAAGTTGGTAATTTTAGGAAACATCTTAATGTGTAATTTAATTTTTAATTTGTCTTTCTTCAGTGTCTCTATACTAATTGTTTGTTTTCAGATTGCAGTGGATATTCGAGCAGCAAAACGAGAACTGAAGAAGGCCAGAACAGTATTGCAGATGGATGAGCTTAAGTGCCGGAAGCGTGTTCTAAGGAGGATGGGCTTTGCTACATCATCTGATGTCATTGAAATGAAAGGACGTGTTGCTTGTGAAATTAGCAGGTAATTTAAAAATGTTTCAATAATAACTGTTAAGAAAGAAATTTTTAAAAACGACTGATATCTGCAGCCATCAGCTTATTTTTATTTCCTACATTTCACATGAATTTGTATGACTTGAGTGGGCCATCAAGTCTTGGCCAATAATGATTTGACTTTTTGTGGTGGCAACTCTCCTCAGTGAATAAAAAACGAAAACTGCCTTTTTTTTCTAGAACCATAGCAGGGGATGCTCTTAAACTAAGTATTTGAGCTATCATTGTCACATTCCTTGTTCAGGTCAAAATCTTCCCACACGTGCTAGTGCTTAGTAGTCCCCCCCCCCAAGCACTCTGCTGGTCTAATCTAAACTGTGTGAATCTCTTGATAGCATGTTTGTGTCGGTCTGTGCCTGTTTAAATGAAACTTGAAAAGTAGGCTTTAAAGTTTTCAGGGACAGTGTAGTCAGTCAGAGGATCAGCACTGTGGAGGAGTAACACCTCTTGTGTATGTATTTTGCTTGTATCCAGACCAAGATATCACAGATTATGAGATGTGCACAAACTTTTCTTCAAGGATGGAATTTGTCTACAAAGGTGCTGTACTATGAGTAATTGAATAAAATTCCCAATGCGATTTCAAAAAACATCTCCTATCATAAATATTTAGATTGCAAGCCCCACTTGAGTAGCTGCTCTAAAGTGACCACTGTTCTGTGTTTTTAATTTCTTTTTGAGTCTCACCTGTTGGTAAACCTGACCTTGAAGACTGGGACACTGCTATCCAGTACCCAGTGTATATGCTCTGGCGCCTAAAACATGTTGAAAATTGGCTTAAAACCTGATTGGCACATACCTTTCCAACAAAACAGTACATGGTGTAGAAATACACGGATGGCAAGGAAAGTTAAATGTCACTTGTGGATTACTGCATTTATTGTGCCATTCCCTACAGTGGCAGTGAAAACCTGGCTTCAGGCCTACCCTCTGTAGCTTAACAGCAGCAGCTTGAACCCTGCTGCACATATCTGTCAAACCCACCCCTTTGACAAGTAGGAAAACCTGATTTTAAATATGAAATAAGTCACTCCCTAGTGCACCTGGCAGCCAACCAGGTGTAAGGTGCATTATATTAAAGAGTGGAACACGTGTGACATTAGAAATGGCATGATCCCCCAGTGACTATGCCCAAAACAGTCACTGATAAGGCTGCAGCTGGCACATAGTAAAAGCCATAGTGTAGTTTATACAGTTTAATCTATAAAGTTTGACCTGTACCAGCCACTGACTCCATTTCAAGACTAATTTTATATTTAGTTACAATCCAATGTAATAATGACGTTGGATTTTTATTAAATATATTGTAAATGTCACTTTTAGGGATTTACCTTTTCCATGCCTACAGCTTCTGGAGATTAATTTGAATTCGCTCTCCAGCAGCTGCCCAGTCGGAACATGTCCTGAATTAGGTATGAAAGAGGTGTGAAAACTGCTCCTAGATTGGAGACAGTGGTCTGGGAATGGGGAGTTGTTTTCTTCCACTGGCAGGAAGACCAGTTGCGTTGAGCCCAGGAACGTATTTACTGCGTAGGGGACTTCCCTGTCGCAAGTAAGGTGACACCTGGAAAGGCCCCAACTTTTGTCCCCCTAGCCAGGATGGCACCAAACCCAGTGGGACGAAAGCTACACACAGAACCAGTTTTTAGTGACAACAGAGGAGGGGACTGCTAATTACCCTGCCACACCTCTGGGTAGTCACACAAGTTCTGCACAAGGGGAGAAGGGCAAGAGTGTAGGAAGCTGGCGCTTAATGTGATCTATCACTAATCTGATATACTGTGTAAAGAGTCCAGGGATTCCCTTATAAGTAGTCCGGAGCTTGCTCTATCAATCCCAAGGTGCTCTATTAGGGGTAGTGTGGTCAAGCAGCCTTAAGCTTAACCGAGAGGAGTCTGCAAACACACAGACCTAACCCAACTGCCTGAAAACTATTTCTTTAACGTGGCAATTTTTATTCCATGTACAAATTTTACTGACTATTTATGAGTAACTTATGTATACTGATATAACTGTGTATTATAGCTATGTACAATAAACTGAGGATATACATTTTGACCATATGAAAGTTGATACCCACTGTGTCATAGACAAGCGTCCTTAATTGCACACTATCTGTAACCCCTCTTGGATGAGGTGACAAATTTACCCTTCTTTTATAGTTGAGACTTTACGCCACGTTAAAGAAATAGCTTTCAGGCAGTTGGGTTTGGTCTGTGTTTGTAGTTTATTTTTTTATTTTATTTTATTTGAAAGGTTTTATATAGCGCTGGCTAGACCCGTGGGTATCAGAGCGCTTTACAAGAGCAGAGGCAGTACAATAAGTATAAACAATTGTTCAGGGATAAGTGTAAACAGTCAAATAAAAACACAACAACTAGATTTAGATAAAAAGGGACGGGTACAAGCAAAATACATGAGGGGGGACATAAAGAAAACACAGTCAGTTACAGCAGCACAATTGGTTTGGCAATCAAAAAGGGGGGCGGACAGGGTAGTTAACATGCGGGGAGGGAGGAGCAAATTTTTAGCGATGGTAAAAGCGCAAAAGAGGGGCTAAGCAATAAAGTGAGGTGGGTAGGCCGACAATCTGGAGGATTGGCCTGGTATGAGTGGCAATAGAATACATGGGGGAAAGGACTAGTGGGGGATGGAAGGAAGAGTGAGGGGGACAAGATAAGGGTAGAGATGGGGGAAAGATGGGGAAATGGGGAGGCGTTAGGGTGGGAGGCGGTTAACAGAAAAAGATGAGGCTGAATAATAAAGTGGGGGGGGGCAAGGAGGGAGAATGGATAAAGCAAAAAGGAACATTAATACAGGGAGAGAGGAGAGAGTAGAGTCTGAAGAGAGATTGTGGACCAAAGTATTTGTTGAGGAGATGGAATTTGAGGTCTTTTTTAAAGCTGAAGTAGGAGGGGTTGCAGCGCAGGTCCTTAGAGAGTGAGTTCCAGATGTTCGGGGCATTCCCGGAGAAGAAGCGAGATTGGGTAGATTTCTTATTAAGCAGAGGTGGGATGAGGAGGAGAGTATTAGTGCTTCTTGTCAGTCGAGCGCACCCTGCTTTGTTGAGTTTATTAGTAAGGTAAAGCGGGGTTTGTTGGTGAAGAGCTTTATGTGTAATGCATGCAGTCTTGTAGAGGCATCTGCCTTCAATGGGTAGCCAGTTGAGGGCTTTGAGGGTCGGTGAGATGTGATCAAATCGTTTGCAGTCAGAAATGAGTCTGGCCGCCAAGTGGAGAACTGATCTGAGGGGAGCTAGGTGAACTTTAGGGGTTCCAGTGAGGATAGCGTTGCCATAGTCAAGTTTGGAGAGAACAAGCGATTGTACAACCTATTTGAAATAGTCTACGGGAATGAAGGGTTTAATTTTTTTAAGGTGACGGAGAGTGAAAAGGGCTCCTTTGGCGGCTTTTTTTATGTGGTCATTCAGGGTAAGGTTTTTGTCTAGGGTGAAACCCAGTGATTTGGTCGAGTTGGAAAAGGAGAGCGAGCAGTTAAGTGCGTTGAGGTCAGAGATCCAGCTTTGGATGGGCAGTCGGTTATTTTTTGGGGCGAATAGAATGATTTCTGGTTTTTTCGGGTTCAGTTTTAGATGGTTAGAGAAGAACCAGTCTTTGATCTTGCTCAGGGTGTTATTGAGATGAAGTATGTCGGAGTGGGATCGAATCTTGTAGTAGAGTTGAGTATTGTCAGCATAGAGGTGATAATTGATTCCAGCTTGTTTCAAAATGAGGGCGAGGGGTTCCATGAAGAGGTTAAAGAGGGAGGGGGAGAGGATAGAGCCCTGGGGGACGCCCAGGGAGACAGGTGTAGGGCTGCAGAGGCAGTCTTTAATTTTGATTTGTTGTGTTCTGTGTTGAAGGAAGGAGGAGAACCGATTGAGGACCAGACCTTTAAGGCCGAAGTGAGCTTTGAGTGAGTTCAGTAAGGCAGCGTGGTTAACAGTGTCAAAGGCTGCTGAGAGGTCAAGGAGAATAAGAATGCAGGATTCGTCATTATCGAGGGAAAATTGAATATCATCAATAATGTTAACCATAGCGGTTTCAGTGCTACAACCTTTTCTGAAGCCGGATTGAAGGGAGTCAAGCAAATTGAAATTCCCTATATGTTTGTCCAATTGGAGCAATGCACATTTCTCAAGGGCTTTAGAGAGAAGAGGGAGGTTGGAGATGGGGCGGAGGTGTTGAGATCGTTGGGGTCAGCAGTGGGGTTTTTCAGAAAGGGAGAGATTTGACCAAGTTGAAGGGAGTCAGGGACGCAACCAGTGGCGAGGGAGGAGTTAATGATGTTAGTCCATGAGGGGGCAATGATGTGATTAAGTTGGTGAACGAGGTTAGAAGGGAGAGGATCTTTGGTATGCGAGGTTGGCTTAAGTTTAGAAATGATATTAAACACTTTGAGCTGCGTCATTGGACGGAAGTTATGCCAGGAGGCACTGTTTTTCAGAAGTAAGTCGGGAGGGTGGTTATCTGGGGAATTTGTGAGGGGTAGGTAAGTGGGAGGATTACATGGTTGTGGGGGAGTTAAAAAGGGGGCGAGTTGTTTGAAATGTTTGGGGGCATGGGGGGTTGGTAGTAACCAGAGGGAGATGGAAGGATTAGGCGATTTTGGCCGAGAGGAAGTTCGCTATTAATTCGCATCTATCAGTTGAGGCCAACAGTTCAGGAGGGGCGGATTACGTTTATTTTCTGACAATGTTGAACAGTTCTCTGGGTCGATTTTTGGAACGCTCAAGTTGGGCTCGGAAAAAGGTTGCCTTTTCAGAGAAAATGTGTTTCTTGTAAATTGATCTGGCCGATCTGAGGAGGGCAAGGTGAGAGGAAGAGGGGTGTTGTCTCCAGGATCGTTCTGCCATTCTAAGTTGACGTAGTTCAAGATTGAGTTTAGGGCTGTACCAAGATTTAGAGTGAATTTTTCTTTGGTGCTTAAGTTTGAGAGGGGCAATTTGGTCCAGGACGTCGCTAACGGTCTTATTAAAGTGCTCGGTGAGTTCATAAGTATTATGGGAGAGAGGGAGGGGTGAAGTTGCGCTTGGAGTTTAGATTCAAGTAAACCGGGTGGGATTTGTTTGAGGTTTCTGGTCCACTTCAGGTGTTTGGAATTACTGGTAGGGGGTAGTGGGGCAATGGAAGCAATATGAGATAGGATGAGGTGATGGTCAGACCAGTCTGTGGGGATGATGTTGGAAAGGTAGGTCAGATTAGGACTGGAAATGAGGGCATCGAGAGTGGCCCCTTTGTTGTGGGTTGGTTTGTGACAAAGTTGCTTCAGGTCGTAGATCTCTAGAAGGTTGGAGAGGCGCAAAATTCATCAGCAAAGACAAGAGGTTCACCAGGGGGGTGATAGATGATATGTAGCCTAATCGGAGGGGAGCCCTGAGAGGTGAGTTCAACGCCAAGGTATTCAAAGGTAGAGTGGTCTGAGTTTTTAGAGTGGTGATTTGAAGTTCATTTTGTGGATTAAGGCTAGTCCACCCCCTTTTCTGACGGGTCGGTCCTTCCTAATGATAGAGTAGCCGGGGGGGGGGGGTGTAAGTAGGTCAAGGAAAGCCGTTGAGTGTTCATTAAGCCAGGTTTCTGTCACGAAGGCGATGTCCATAGCCTAAGTGAGGATGGTTACCGAGATTTCCGTCGCATGACAGACTGCCGACCGGCAATTTACAAGCATGCAAGAAAGGGGTTTAGGGTTGTCATTTTTAGGTTTGCGAGAGTGGATGGAGGCAAGTTGGGCTGGGGGTCGAGGAGAGCTGGGGGAGGAAGGGATTCGGTTAAGGCCCGTAATTACTGGGACACTGGCAGTTATGGAAGGGTGGATGGAGGTAAGTTGAGCTGGAGGTCGAGGAGAGTTGGGAGAGGAGGGTGTTCTGTTTATGCCCATAATCACTGGGATGTTGGAGTAGGAGAGAGAGAGGTCAGTTGTTAAGGGCTTAGGAGGGTAGGAGTTAACTAGGTTAATAAGGTCATGAGTGGTGAGGTAGTTGGCAGCACGGAATGGTCTGTGAGTTCGATTGCAGAGTGGGATGGTGCGCCAACTTGTGTGACTGGAAAGGATATGGGAGTAAGGGCGATGTGAGTCAGTACGATTAGGGTAAGTCCTAGAGTAAAGGGTGTGGTAATCCTCTCTGAGATGAAAAAGTTCGTTCGACATGGCAGTGAGTATATAGTCTATGTTGGTTAGTGTTTGAGTAATAAGATGAAGGGGGGATACGGCGGAGACGGAGGGGGGGATGGTGGACGGTCCGTGTTGGTAGAGGAAGGAGTTGGGATGAGCGGCTGTGGAGAGAAGCAGGAGGCGAGAGTAGGGACAGGGATCTGGGAGATGAACAAGGGATTTAGAGTAGGGAACGGCGGTTCAGTACTATCGTTGGTTGAAGGGCCGGGATGGGATGAGATGGAGTGAGGGTGGCAGGGAAGGACTTCATCGGGTGGAGTGGGGAGGATGCTATTGAACAGAGTATTTCGATTATGGAGGGGCGGTAAAGTGTTGGATTCAGGGAAGGATAAGGGAGAGGACGGGGGAGGGTGAGGGAGGGTGAGGGATACCAGGATCGGTCGCTTCGGGTTGGGTGGAGAGGATGTTGTTGGGAGATGGAGGGTTAGGCGCAAGGGAGCGTACCATAGGATATTCCAGGGGTGGGGGCAGTAAGGTCGAGGTGTGGTTGGAGGAAGAGAGAGGGAGGCGAGAAGGGATATGAGGGGGGGAGGGCGTTAGCGAGGGTAAAAAGTGGGGCTTGGGGACTAGTGAACGGGCCAGGGGGATCCATGGGGAGGTAGGAGAGTAAGGGGAGGTTTTGTGGGAGATTCAAGGGGTGGGAGGGGATAGGAGGGGGGACTGCTGATATCGATGGTGGGAGTAGAAGGGGGAGGCGAAGGATTGGACGTAGGGGGGGGGGGGGAGTACAGGCGGGGAATCGGAAGTGTGCCTGGGAGTAGGGATGGGGTTGGGGGGGGAGACAGGGAAGAGGGCGGGGGCAGGGTGGGAGAGATTAGGGGAGAGGGCTGACAAAGTGTGGGGAGTGTGATGGGGAGATCCCGCGAGCAGCATTGGGGTCACTTCGATGACGGAGGGGGTGGTAGGGACGTGTGGTGGAGGGGAGGTCAGGTCAGGGGAGGAGGATGATAGGTGGAAGTCGGTTTGTTGGGTAGAGGAGGGGTTAGGGACTAGTTGGGATAGTTTGTAGGACAGGGAACTGAAATGGTTGTCAAAGACGTTGAGGTGGAATTCGGAGGCTTGAATAAGAATGTTACCAGATTTGAAAATGGAAATGTCGATGTCACCAGGGAAGGCAGAGGATGGGGAAGTCGATAATTTGAGTCCATACAGGATTTTGATTGATTTGGACATTGTAAAATGGAGAAGGAAAGTGCTTTTCCATTTAGAGGTGCGTTTAGAGTAAAAAATCAAGTTAGTTTTCGTAGGGGAGGAAAGGCTGTGGTAAGTATCCACTATAAGAGTTTCAGGGAGACGCATCAAAAGTTTGTTTGAAAGTTTTTCTAGCGCTTTTGGAGAGATTAGATGGGTATATGATGATCCAGGAGTTAGGGCCATGTCTGGAGAGAGCAGGGTCAGGTGGAGTGGGGGTGGGATTGGGGGGGATACATGATAAGTAAAAGATGGGAGTGAGTGGAAAGGAGGCGGGGGGAGGGGATATGTGGGAATAGGAAGAGAGAGAGAGTGGGAAGGAAATAAGGATATCAGAGGGAAAGAGAGGAGGAGGGAGATATGGGTAGAAGAAGAGGGGGGAGTGAGAACTGGTAGGTAGAAAATTAGGGAGAGAGAAGGGACGATGCGGGGGCGGGGGGGAGTTCAACAAACAGGCGAAATAAAGCAGGCAGGCAGTTTGTGCAAGTGTGTATAGTGTTGCCTGAAAACTGAGGTCAAAAGTTAAATTGCTTAAGGTATTGTACAGGGAGGAGCAACAAATTGAGGATTATGCAGTTCAACCAAGAAATAAAATAAAATATGAGGTTGACAAGGTTAAGGGGAGACAGCATTAGTAAACTATGCAGAGAGTCCTGTGCAACCCAGGCGTTGGTCAACGATGGGGAACTCGGAGGGCAGTAGCGGAGATTGTGTTCAATAGGTGAGGCCCCAGAACATCCAAGTGGTGGGCATCAGTGACGCTTATGAGAGGGGAGCAGCCGGTCCATAAAACAGAAACAAGGCCTCAATCTTTTGTGTCAGATCCAAACCTATCAAGCGTCGAAGAAAGCCGGGGTGGAAAACAAGCATAGTGTCCGCACGGGCCAGTGCGAACACAATAAGCCGCAGGTAAATCTTGCAGAGGGTGGGGCGTCAGGAGGGCCGGCAGAGGTCATGTGTCAATGACGGAAAAGGGTAAGAGCTCATGGGCCAGGCGTAAGTAATATAGGTAAAAATGACCACTACAGGATGGCTGCCAAATGGAAGCAAGTGGCACAGTCCTCTTTCTCTATCCTTGGCCAGCAAAGCGTGGGGACCAGAGGAGAGAAAGCCCCTCTTCAGATTTTATGACGGGAGGACAAAATGGGTACCCCACACTGACCTCAGTTAGTCAAACAAAATGAGCGCTAATTAATGTAAATTTTGTGACTCGGGGACAACCCAATAAACCACTGACAAGAAAGACCACTACAAGATGGCTGCCCACAGGAAGCAAGTGGCACAGTCCTCTTTCTCATCCATGGTCAGCAGATGGCTGCTAAATGGGAGCAAGTGGAACAGTCCTCTTTCTCTGTCCATGGCCAGCAAAGCGTGGAGACCAGGGGAGAGAAAGCCCCTCTTAGATTTATGACAGGAGGACAAAATGGGTCCCTACATCGACATCAATTAGGAAAACAAAATGGACGTTGATCAATGTAAATGTTGTGGCTCAGGGACAACCCAATGAACCAGCCGATCACGAAGGCCAGTAGATACTCATCAGAGCCGAAACAGGCTTGCGTGTAAACGACAGTCAATGAGGGGAAGAGCAGGAAGAACAGGCGATGCCTGCATGTATGCCCGGTCCTTAGCGACTAGCACTGAAGTGTAGCGGTAGCCAGGTGGACCCCACGCCCCCTCTAACCTCCCTAGCTCAGGGAGAATGAAGCGAAAAACTTGCGGGAGCATCGGGACCCTAGGGGTTAAATCCCGGGAGCACGCATCGCCCAGCAGCCTTCGCCGGCAGAATGGGACCCACCGGACCACGTCGTGCCCCTCTAACCGTCCGGACCGGAGCGGCGCTCGGCTGGCTCCGCCGACAGTGTGCGACTCAGTGGGGCCTCCGGCGGGAACGGGCACTCTGATACTCAACCCCCCCATGCGGTGGCCAGAAGATGAAGACAAATAGGGGGGGAGGGGGTTTCAAACCCTCGCACGAGTCTACAGAGACCGGAGTGACCCTCGGTAAACAACACAGTCAGTAGACGCCTCAGACCGCAACTCACGAGGCCCAGGCAATCGGCTCCATCGTGCGGAGGCAAGGGACAGCAACCGGACAGAACGGCATTGAGACCAGCCCCGCATCAGGAACACGGCGGGTGGGGGCTGTGTTGTTCCCAGCCCACCAGTGCGATGGAAGGAGGCAGCGCCGGAGGGGCAGATCGAGCCCTTAAACCAGTCCTGCATCCAGAATCACTGCGGCCGGGGGAGGCGTTATCCTTGTTTGCTTTGCCCGGAGGTCGCCGTCACCATAGCGGGAGCTCGGGGCAAGGTGAGAGGCAACATCGAGACACAACCCAGCAGTCCGTGATGACGGGTACTCTGCAGCAGCTCCAGCCTGGGCTCGGGAGTCTCTGAACCCCTTTTGAGTCGGAGGCTGTTTCCTGGGAGAATCCTCATCGCCGAAGGCCCCCAGGTATGTATCTTGTCCAAATCCTTCGTTGCTGGGGGGTGTAAGCAGATAGTTGCGTTGCAGGCGCGTTTCTGAATGCTGGGGAGACGAGTAGAGGGGTGGCTGGGTGGGCATAAGCAGGGATATTCACAATAAAGTGATCCCTAGCCCCGGAGCTACTTTGGAGAGCTCCAGCACGGCGGCCATCTTGGCTTTTTGTAGTCTCATTCCCCTGTACCCCTGACTAGGTATCAGTCCAGGGGTCCCCTTCAATGCGACTTTTTTAACCGAGAGGAGTGCAAGACATCTGCAAATGCACACGATGATCATTAAATGACACACAACTAAAGAAGATGATCCACACCAATTCATAAAAATAGAAAGTATATTTATATATGTTTAGGCATCAGAGAAAAATCGTTCATGTAAGTATGTTTTTAAATAATTCTTTTCAATTTCGAAACTGGACACTTAGTGCAATTTTGAGTTATGCAATTGTATCCTTTGGAAGGAAGAACATGTTCTGCAAACAGGTATAGTACACCGACTTACGCAGGGGCTTCAGAATGATTGCCACATCCAGGACTGCAGATGATGCTCTTCTGTCTGCACAGGGATATTGCAACCAGTCTACAATGAAGTGCACATGTCGTGTTGGACTGGTGCCTTTCCCCGGCCATCCAGAGATGCGCACTTGCGAGGGTCTCACCTGCATAGTTAGTGGTGCCCGGGGGATCAAAGTCGCAGTCCTCCGGTCTCCAATTGAGCGGTGAGCTGGCCTGCCCAGGCCAATCCTGGCGTTGCTCTCATGCTGTGTTGACAGCAAAGGAGCAGCGTCTGGATTGGCTCAAAGTCGGGTTACTAGGGTCTCTTGGCAGATTGCAGGGGCAGTACCGGGGTAGGGGAGGCTCAGTTTGTGGCATGGAGCAATGGGAACATTAATGACCAATCACTATGTGGCTTTATTGTAAAGCCATGCAGTGATCGGCCATTCTGCCCTTGCTGCTCAGCCTCGCTCTCCCTCACCTCTTCGTGTGCCTTGCCAGTAAGGGCGTTGCACACAAGGGAGCATGGAGAGAGAGACGAGAGGTTGACGAGAGACCACACCACCACCTGATCCTTCGAGCCTGATACAAGCGAGGCCTTGCCAGGACTGGGTCTCGCACAGTGGCAACTAGCAGAATTAAATTGCCCTGCTGAAACAGTGTTTGGTCAGTGAGTACAATTTGTCATAAATTAAATTGATAGTAGCTTAAATAAAATTGCTGTAGCTCGGGTACGACGATGATAGAATATTGCACTGGTAGTGAGGTCCCTGAGTGAATCCGGACCATGCCTGCATGTGGGAAGTGGTAGGTGTCCACTGTGAACTTGGCATACTTCCACTGTTACTGAGGGGACAGGCAGTCCGAGCAGGGCACTTCTGTCGCCTCAACTGGGCCTAAGTGAGTGAGCCTCTATACGTGGTGTAGGAAAGTGCATACATGATAGTGTCTGGCACTTATTATTTTACAAATTAAGAAGAACTGGTGTAACTGTCTTCTCACGCAGATTCTGTGAACCAGGATTGCGACGATTGCCTTTGAAAGTAACTTTTTTGTGCACCCATGTTTCATGTAGGTGTGCATAAAGACTTTGTGAATTGAGCACGTTGGGAAAAATTTGAATTAGTCTTACTTTGTGATCTGTGATACAGTATGTGCACCAAATAAATCAAACAAATCCATCATATTGTCATTAGAAGTTTGTTAAAGCAAAAATATATATGTATGTACGGCATCTCTTAACGGGCAGATCCCCCATATTGCAGTCATTGCAAAGTCAGACTAGACCGTCTTGTAAAGGGTAGCGCAAAACAGGTTTACAATGAAGCGACCTTGTTACCTTAAATTGTAAATTACAAACCACTTTCTTTCCGTTCTCTGCCTTGATAATAGATTTGAAATTCTATCAAAACAAGCCCAGGAGGTGAGCTATTGCTCTTGTATTTTGAAACAAACAAGAAACAAAGCCCCTTTTGAAAAGGAAGGTCCTTTTGGCTTTTATTCCGTGACAAGATCTTATATCGAAATCGATCCAAATCAAAACTTCGCTGCAAGCAGGAGTGCGGAGTCATCTAATTACAGTCTGAGCGTTTCCAGCCTCAACCCCCAGCCTTTGCACCTCTCCTGCTCTCCAGCCCCCAGCCTTTGGACCTCTCCGGCTCCCCACCCCTCCAGCCCCCAGCCTTTGGACCTCTCCTACTTCCCACCCCTCCAGCCCCCAGCCTTTGGACCTCTCCTGCTCCCCAGCCCTTGCACCTCTCCTGCTCCCCACCCCCCCAGCCCCCAGCCCATGCGCCTCTCCTGCTCCCCACCCCTATTGCACCCCATCCACTTCCTCCAGCCCTTGCACCCCACCAGCTTTCTACCCCTTCAGCCTGTTACACAAGGTCTGTAGCCACTGACTCGCCACCAATGGGTCTGGCTGGTGCTGCCCCCAACCTCCTCCATCCTTTGCACCTCCCCCCCCCCTCCAACCTCAGCTTGTCTCACACATGACGATTTTGATGGCTCAGCGAAACGATGTGGAAAATGGAGGGAAGGTGATGCGAGAGGCAAGGGAGGGTGAATAGAAAAGAGGCGCTATGGAGCGTAAAGACAGAGGAGAACAAGCATTTGCAATGCAATAGGTCTCGCATTTAGGCGAGTTTAAGCTATTGGCATTGTAAATGACAATGCCTTTTATTTATGTTTTAAAAACGAAAACAAAAATAAAAGGCATTGTCATTTGCAATGTCAATAGCTCAAACTCGTGTAAATGCGAGACCTATTTCATTGCAAATGCTTGTTGGGCTTTAGTGACCTGTATTCTGCGAGAGGAATTTAAGATTATTCCCTACAGGTTCTTAACTATTATCCCACAGAAAGCCAATTTAGAACTAGGACAAATTGGCTGTAACCTTTTATATGACAAAGCCACTGCAGTATGAATGAATGGAGACCCTTCTTTTAAACTGCATGGTAATTCGATCAGTGCTAACCCTGAATGTATGAAGTGTTTTGAAAATAATGAAAACTGCAGTTGTGATTTTTTTTTTTTACTGTTAAGTTAATTTGTGTGGTTTGGTTTTTTTTTTTTTTTTGCTTTAAGTTCTGACCTGTTTTATGGAATTTACTACTGAAATAAAGACAATTGACTGACTGATATGAGTGTTAAAGTACTGCATAAAGGGCGATTTGTAGGTTAAAGAAAGACTGTACCCTGGTGGGCAGGAGGGTTCTTTAGAATACTACTTTAGAAGTGTCTGTATTATGGAAGCGGATAACTTGCAGCATTTACAAACGTTCCGGATCTCAAAAGTATTTGCGCAGATAGGTCAGACTTGCACCTGCTTTTATCCGTGAGTAAAAGTGCACTTTTTCAATTGACCAGATATGATTTCATACTATTTAACTGACTTGTGTGTGCTTAAAACTATGAGCAAGAATAGAGAGTGAATTTTGCATGGTTGGAATGTCATGTGATTTTGTGAATGCCAACAAATAGATGTTCATAAACTCCTCCGACTTCCTTTTCGGGAAAATATTAGCAGTTTGCTTTTAGTTTCTCTTTTTCAAAGAGGGTATGGAAGGGAACATCTTTCGAATTGGTGTGGCTATGAGGGGTGTGGTTATCAGACTTAATCCTAGTTAACTTTAATGAATTTAAAAAAGTAGTAGTCTATATCCCTACAAGGTTGAAAACCTCGGAGTGTTTATTTTCTCTTTTTTTGCGAATCTGGCACAAACAGAAACTGTGAACCCATGAATTGTATGAAGTATAAAAAGAGTGCAGAGAATGTGTATTGACTGCCACTTTAAAATAGAATTCCTTGTGCCATTTCAATGTTCCTTTGGTCATGTTCCTTGTTGGGGAACAGCTCGCGGCACAGAGGTACCCCCACTCCTTTCTGGGAAAACAGCTCCGGGCACAGATGTACCTCCCACCCCTTGTTGGAGAACAGCTCCCGGCACAGAGGTACCCTCCTTGTTGGGGAACAGCTCGCGGCACAGAGGTACCCTCCTTTTTGGGGAACAGCTCGTGGCACAGAGGTACCCCCACTCCATTCTGGGAAAACCACTCCGGGCACAGAGGTACCCCTTCCCCCCCCCTTGTTGGAGAACGGCTCCCGGCACAGAGGTACCCTCCTTGTTGGGGAACAGCTTGTGGCACAGAAGTACCCCCCCACCCCCTCCTTTCTGGGAAAACCGCTCCGGGCACAGAGGTACCCCCCACCCCCGTGTGAGAACAGATAATCTACCCCACTTCTGGGAGAATAGCTCATGTAGCTCCAATACCCCCCCCCACCCCTTGTGAGAGAACAGCTCCCGGCACCTATGTACCCCCCGCCCCTTGTGGGAGAACAGCTAGCGTCACAGAGGTACCCCCCCTTGTGGGTGAACAGCTCATGCACCCCCGCCCCACCCCCCCTTGTGGGAGAACAGCTCGCGGGTGTACCCCTCTTGTGGGAGAACAGCTCATGTACCCCCTTGAGGAAGAACCACCGCTCCTGGCACAGATGTACCCCCCTTTTGGGAGAACAGATCCCGGCACCAATGTACCCTCCTTCTGGGAGAACAGCCCTCGCACAGATGCACCCCCCTTGTGGGAGAACAGCTCATGTACCCCCTTGTGGGAGGACAGCTCCCGGCACATATGTACCCCGGCCCCCAGCCCCTTGTGGGAGAATAGCTCATGCACACCCCCTTGTGGGAGAACAGCTAGTGGGTGTACCCCCCTTGTGGAAGAACAGCTCGTGTACCCCCTTGAGGAAGAACCACCGCTCCCGGCACCAATGTACCCTCCTTCTGGGAGAACAGCCCTCGCACAGATGTACCCCCTTGTGGGAGAACCACCACTCCCGGCACAGATGTACCCCCCTTGCTCGGGCTGTAATCGAGGGAGGCGCAGTCGCTGAGGTCGCTGTTAACCTCCCGTGTGCCCCCCCCGAGTCTCTGAATGAGGGGTTCATAACTTCGCGGTGACAGTTGTTTTCGGACCTGCCCCCTTCTCAGAGCGCAGACATTAAACAAGACGCGGGAGAGACTGTTTGAAAAAGATGGGATCTCGTAAATAAAGCAGGGGGTCGCCCCCAAGGGAGGGGCTGCAGGCCCCCTGCCGGAGCTCACCGTGAAGAGGGGGGGGGGAAACATAGCAATGGAGTGGAAATAAAATCATAATGAACACATCAAAGAAGGGAAAATATTTACGCTGTGGCAACAACGCAACGTTAAGAACATGGTGGGAACAATAATATGGGAGAAAGAGTAGAAACGAACAACTTAAAAATGCATCTTTGTGCGGTGCACAGGAGAGGGATCCGCGTCAGAGCATCGGGCACGCGCTGTGCTCGGACCCGCGGCCAGTGTCACAAAGTCTGTCTGTGACTTTCAGATGCTCTCCGCGCTAGTTCCCCGAGTGCCATGGATGGACACAGAAACAGCACCCCAAATATTCACTGTCTGGCTATCAGCATGTGTATACCATAGCTGGTCGGAGACGTACAAAAGGAAAGAAGAACCGGAAGACAGCAGAACACGAGTGACGGGAGAACAGGGGAAAAGAAAAAACAAGCTGGCTCGCTGCCTACCTAAAACAAGCATTACACGGACGCGAAAAAACAGATGGCCCCTGCGCGCGCAGACTCGGACGCGAAACGAAAACAAGACAAGTAACCTGATACTGCTAATTAGAAACAGATGGCCCCCCCTAAAGATAAGAAATTGCTTCGCGACAGCCGCAAAGCAAACGTTCCTGTCCGGATGGGCCGGACGAAAAGGGGAAAGGGCGGCAACAAAAAAACCTCATTACCAATGGCAGGCCACCGTTTAGCATAAACGGTGACGCCAGCCAATGAAAAAGAGGGGCCGGGCTTCAAGTCCCCTTCTGAAATCTCCTCATTAACAATATGTCTCGCCGAGCGAGCAGCGCATGCGCGCTGCAACGCTATGCGAGACCTAAAAAACAGAGGAGAGGAGGCGGCAAACTGGGAGAGCGAGTAGAAGTGAACTGCTCGGGACGAGGGAGAGTTGAGGAAAGGGGTGAGAAAAGGGCATGAAAGCAAGACATTGGATGGAGAAAGAGGGGAGAACTGGTGTTGCGTCTGTAGTTTTGTAAAGCTTTGACAACCCATGAATGATGCAAAGAAAGCCATACTGAAGTGAACTGGGATACTGCTGCAACACTCGAATATGTAAAGTCCCCTCTTTGTTTTCAATATATCACTTGCTATTTCGGCTCCACCAGAGTCGAGCCAAGCCGCCCTTGCTTTCCTTACAATTCCTGGCTCGCCCACCTGGCACCTCTATCTGCCAGTCACTGTGCCACATGCTTCTGCTCGCTCGCATCTGACTAGGCATCTAGAAGCTGAGACTGCAGACGACAGTCAGCGCCACAGCAGCACCAAAAGGCCAAGTAAATGGGCAACCCGGCAGCCAGCACTATGCAGTAACATGTGCCTGGAAGCAAGTCCGCTTCTATCTCTGGGTGATCTTTAGTCCCTGGCAGTGCGATTGTCTTTGTAAAGAAGTTGGGGGTTGGCTTAGCTGGGATGGGGGAGGCGTTGTTTGCAGTTTGCGTCATTTGTCCATTTGCTAAAGGCTAACATGGATATATCACCTCAATATGTTAAGCGCAAGTTAATTTATTTCTGCAGGCAGACCGAGAGAGCGCGCGTTTTTCATTTTCTCACGTCACGTACAATGGTTTAAAGATTCACCGTAGACGTATTCTGCTTGCTGCTGCCCGGCTGCTGGTGACTGTGCCTCACCTGGGCATTCCATTCGTTCAAATCCAGGCCGCTGCACAGGCACAATGCACATCAAACCTTTTTCAAAGGAAAGGGCATGTTGTCTTTAAAGAGCCTCGCTGGCTTGACACCTTCTGTGTATGGTACAAATATAAATTTCACAATGGTCTCAGCTGTGACCATGTCATGCCTGAGCATCAAGGCAAGGTTTTCGTCCTCCGCTGCAGCATAGTGGCTGGTAAGAGATTCAAGGGGACGGCACCAAGGCCAAACTGGCCTTACCAGGCTTCCGGTGTTTCCCAAGGGTTGAGGGGGTGCTTTTATTACTTGGGGGGGGGGGTGGGTTTAAAAAGCACTGCAGAGTTCCTCGTATATTCAACAGTTTTCAGGTAACAAAAGTGGCAAGTTAACTCTGGTGATTAATGTACCTGCTGGAGAGAGATGGGAGTTTTGTCTAGTGGCAGTTTTTACTCATCTAAGGTAGCGCAGAGGGTTAATATGCCTGCTGCAAAGATCATGTACTATGTAGATCACATAACAGTATTTTATGTGCATAGCTCTTTGGTTTACTGCTTTAGTCACAGAGATCCATTTTTGTTACTGTGCAATTCATAAGTTAGTAGTAATCTAGGTTAGAAAGTTATGTTTTTCCCCAGTCTTTCATTATCCTAATTCTGCTAAAAAGGGTTTGTTTGGGTAGGAATAAATTCTTATTAGTAAAGTCAACGCTAGTCACTGTTACGTTCTGAATCCTGTGTTTGTGCTTCCCTAGACGAAGCACTCTTTAAAAAGGCCTACCATCATCAGGATGGGAGGTGATGTGATCGTACAGGGCCTTGTAGGGTGCCTTACTTCCTTTTAATGTCTCTTCCTTTCTGTCTCCTCACATTGTGTCCAGTCCGACAGATCACAGTAACTTGTATTTCCTCAGTAGATTTAATTTGGAAAGGTATATCAATAAATAAAGAAATCTGTGAGGTACTCGTCATTGTTATCTGAAAGTCTGTTATGAAACTCTGTGATTATACTCAATAAGCAGCTACATACATCATTATCATATGAAATCGTTATGGATGTCATAACTACACATTTAACAATTGCCTTATTAACCATCTTGCTTTCTCAAATATGCTTGAAAATGTACCATTTGGCCACTTTTTTCAAAAATTTCTCGGGTGGAGAATCCCCCCGAACCACCTTATGACGGTCTGGCTCTCTCGATTGTCACAGGTCATTCATCCCGAACTTTCACGCCTTACCACTTTCAAATGTCCCCAGCCGCCAGTGGACTTATGGGACCAATCTCTAGGAGTTAAGATGACTGGGTGTAGGAAGCTGGCTCTGTATATACTATACCAAAGTGAGGTATAGTGTGCACAGAGTCCAGTGGAACCCCAAAGGTAGGCAGAGGTAAAAGTAGATAGCACTTTACTCTCTATTTGTGGTAGTGTGGTCGAGCAGTAAGGCTGTATCAGAGGGTAGTGTTAAGCATTTGTTGTACACAATCAACAAATGATGTCACACACTCAAAGACTGAACTTCAAACCAATTGGTTTTGTAAAAAAAATATTGTTTTAGTTATTTTATTTTCTTGAACCAAGCAAGCCTGGCACAGGTAAGCAATAAATACTTTACAGTAGTAATGCAGTTTGTAAACAGTTTGAATTGCAATTGTATATGCACTTTGTTTGGATTACAGTAGTTACTGATAATGCAATGCTTTCTAGAATACAGTACATATACTTTGTATAGGCTTTGTAGTAGAATGTCAAGTAGATTACTTTACAGATTACTTTACTTACACAGTGCAGTATACCTGGATACTGCACTGGGACATTTCTTGTAATCAGGTAAGTAAAAGCGTTTTTGTTATTTAGTTACAGTTTTAAAGGTTTTCCTAGATTTTCCAACTCCACACTTAGAAACTTTTCATAGAAAAACAGTCAATATTAGCCTATGGAGAAAAATAGGGTTATCGGTTTACAGGTAAGTGTTCGGTTGTGGGAATTGGTACTCTGGGGTTAGACTCGGGGGTCCCCCAGGGTCAAGGATGCACTCTTGTTACACCCTCAGCGGCACTAGGGCGGCCGGGTGCACAGTGCTGAGTCCCAATGTTATCCAGTGAGGGATAGTGGGCCTCCGGTTGGTGTCCGCTGACGAGCAGGCCACTGGGTTGTGGGAGCAAAGCTCCTGGATTTAAGCTCAGGTCAAATGGAGGTTTGAGCCAGCACAAAAGGTGCACCCTCAGCGGCACTGGGGCGGCCGAGCACAGAGTGCTGTTTTGGCATCTGGAGCCCTGTAGCTTTCAATGGGGAGTCTCCGGTTTGCAAACACACTGCAGGCTCGGGGACGAAGGTCTTCTGGGTGCGACCACCACTTGGAGAGGTAAGTTGGGATGCTGGGGCTTGGTTAGGCTCCGTCGGTTGGGCCATCCAAGACCGTGGGGCGTCGGGTGCAGGTGTGCCTTTTAGGGTCGGATCTTCTTACTAGCTCCTGGTCGCGGTTGGGGGGACCTTTCGGTTCGAGGCTGCAGGCGTCGGCTGGAGGCTTGAGGCAGGTCAGGGATCTCGGGTCAGGATCGCAGGGGAGACGACCTCTTGGTGTTGGGCCACTCGAACTCGGGTCGTGCAGAGTGGTGCAGACTCGCAGATCCTGCCGGAGCTGGAGTCTGTTTGGTGAACAAATCCGGTGTTGACAGGAGACAAAGTCTTTACTTCGGAAGGCGGGGACAGGCCGGTAGGGTTGGGGCCAAGTCAGTGGGCGTCCTCCTCTTGTTAGCTTCGGCACGGCTGTTCGGTCCTTCTTCTTTTCTTGTGGTTTCTTGTCTGAGTTCTTGGTTCAGGGCTGCCCCTTAAATACTGTATTTAGGGGGTGTTTTAGGGGTCTCGAGGTCAGTAGCCAATGGGCTACTGACCTTAGGATGACTACACCCCTGGTGTGCTCACCCCACGTGGGGGAGTGAGCACAATCCCTAATCCCGATTGGGGAGTGCCAGCCAATTGCAAGATTGCGGGCACTGAAGAGTGGGCTTCACCCCGCCTCCCCCACCTGGGGGATGGGGTTGGCAGAGGTGGGCACACTTTCTGGGCTGGCTAATTTTTCCCGCCCTTCTTCCTGCCGAAAAGGAGGGGAGACAGGAAGGGGGTCGCATTACAAATGCTGCAAGTCCTTTGAAGCTCCCCTGCCACAGATGGCTTTTCCTGGCCTGGGGGAGGTGTGAACACCTCACCCAGGAAAGGCTTTGTTTCTGGGCTCAGGGAGCGAAGGCTCCCACCCTAGGGGTCCAGAAACATGTCTCGTGGTGGCAGGCTGTTGTGTACCAGGGAACCCACCAGTCGGGGATCCCACCAGAGGCTGGTTGTTTTTCAGGGGGCATCTCTAAGCTGCCCTCCGCGTGCATTTTTCATTAAATCCCACACTGGCATCAGTGTGGGTTTAATGTGCTGAGAAGTTTGATATCAAACTTCTCAGTTTTCAGTGCGGCCATTTTGGTACTGTGGAGTTCGTAATGACAAGCTCCCAGCACCATATATTCTTAATGGCAGCACTGCACTTACAATGTCTAAGAATTGACTTAGCCACTGTAGGGGTACAGGGCTCATGCACCTGTACCCTCACCACTGGTATAGTGCACCCAGTTAGAGGGGTGACTGATCTATGCCAGGGTAGTGGGTTGCAGGCATGGCACACAGGGATGTTTGCCTGGTTGACTCTTCACTTTGTTCTGCACCAAAACACGCAGCCTGCAAGTGGGGGGGGGGTGGGGTGGGGTGTGGTGGGGTGTGTGTGTGTGTGTGTGTGTGTATAAATAAAGGTCCAGCGCCTCTAAGGGTGGCACAATGAGTGCTGCAGCCCTTAGAGGCCTTCCCTGGCCACAGTACCTTTTCAAGGGACTGACATGTGGCCAGAGAGGTGCCAATTGGGGGTACAAGGTACAGTTTTGGGGAAAGAACACGGGCCCTGGGAACCTTATTGGCAGGGACCCAGGGCACATCAAGTCAAAGTGCATCAGTAGTCTGGCAAAAAGTGGGGGGGTTACTGCAACAGAAACCCAGCTTCCTACACTGGGGGAAGGTCCAAGGCAGTAGGTGCAGTACAATGCCAGCAACACGAGGGCGGCCAGGTGCAAGTTGCAAAGCAGCGTCGGGAGCCCTATGTTATTCTATGAAGAACGGTCTCTGCGAAAAAAGCTTGCTTGCTGGCTAGCAGGCCAGTCGGGCTGAACCAACAGGGGGGCACAGGCGTCACGATGCTCTGGGACGTAGGAACACTTTTGGTCCTCTTCTCCACGGCCCAGGGTTGACGGGTGCAGAGGTGTCTTTAGGCGTTGGATTTTTTCCTTACCAGAACACCCCCTGTAGAGGGGGCCTGCATGCGAGAGGCTGCAGGCGACGTCGGAGGGTCCACAATGTGTGAAATCATGATATACCCGGGCTCTGGAGGGCTGGGACAACCTTGATGGCACTGTTGGCCCACTTGGACTCGGGCTTGGAGCAGTGGTGGCTTAAGGTGTAGGGTTTTGGCAGTTTCGGAGGCCTCAGAGTCCTTTTTTGTGAAGTTGCTGCACGATGCAGGGAACAGGTCCGCTGTCCCACGTAAGGTCTTGGTTCTTTATTGAAGACAGGCAGTCCGCCCAATGTTTCTGCAGTCAACAGCTGCAGGACGAGTTGATTTTGGTGCAGTTTTCGACAAGGGATGCAGACAGGCCGGCGAGCTGGTACCAGGCCAGCTGCTTCTTCTCTCCTCTCTGCTTTTGCGGCTCTGCGGTGTCCTCTCTCTCTTAGGTCATCAGGATCTGCTTCTCTGGCGCCAGGGACTCCCCTAAATACTGAATTTAGGGGCATTAGGGGAGTGTAGGATAGTAGTCAATGGGCTATTGACCTTTGGGTCACCACGCCCCCTATATGACCATTGTGGTAAGTGGGTATAACCTTGTCCCAGTATTCCATCACACAGATGGCTTCTTCTGAAAATCATGTCCACCTTAGTGTAGCCCACCTTAGGGGTGGTACTAGCCTGGAGGTGGCACAACAAGCTGACTAGCTAATTTGAACACCTGTCCAGGTGGCAAGGTGTTCCTGGACAAAGGGGGGGAGGCAGCTTCCTCTCCTGTAAGGGGAGCCACACTCGCATTTCAAAGGCAGCAGCTCTTTGAAGCTTGCCGGCCTGGGGAGGTTAACCAGCAGGTCATCCTGTGCGAGGGGGTTTTACACCCTCTTCCTGGACAGGCTTTTGTTCTGTGCCTCCTGAGAGCAGAGGCTCTCACCCTTGGAGGTCAGAACAGTGTCTGGGGTGGCAAGCTGGCAAAAACCAGTCAGGGAGCACACCAGAGGCTGGTAGGTTTTCAGGTGGCACCTCTACGGTGCCCTCTGGGTGCATGTATTGGTAAATCCATCACTGAAATCAGTGTGGGTTCACCAATACTAGATGTTTGATACCAAACATCCCTATTTTCAGTGAAGCCATCATGTAGCTGGGGGAACTCTTTTTCACCAGTGTCCAGCACTTGTTTTAAAATGGCTTCCCTGACCACTTGCACTGGCAGTAATAGGACTGACCGGCACAGGGGCATATCTGCTCATGCCAATATGCCCTCACATGTAATATTCAGCACCCTTCCTTCGTGCTGTCAGGCCTGCTGTAGGGGTGTCTGCCAAATATTACCTGCAGTGTTGGGGGACATGGCACACAGGGGTGTGTGACATGTTGTGTTTTCACTTTTGTTTGCACCAAGGCATGGAGCCTGCAGTGGCAGCCGTGCATTTGCTTGGTGAGGGGTCCCTTAGGGTGGCGCAATGCGTGCTGCTGCCCTTCGGGACCCTCTTTAGTACCTCAGTCCCTAGGTACCAGGGGTACCAGTTACTAGGGGCTTACAGAGGGTGCTAAAGGTTTTGGCAATTGAGGCAAAAATTGAACATTTTTTAGCAGGAACCCAGTACACTGCAGTCAAAGTTGCATCAAATACCAGCAACCCAAAACCCAGCAATGAGCAATTGACCCCAGTGCTGTGGATCTGTCTGACAAAGACTTGTGGAAGCATGACTTGCATGCTTCACACTCTGAGCTGGTCATCATCGCGATAGTGGAAGATTTGTGGCAGTACTGAAGTGTGCATGAGTTGATTGCCCTTTGAACCTTGCTTTCTCAGACGTGTCTCTTGCCACATCGTGCCTGAGTGGTTTGCGCTGCAGAAGACGCGACTGTTTATAAATCACTTCACTTACTAAATGTGCCTGAATTGAATTTGCTGTCGCAGCCCTTGCACTTGCCTACTTGCAAAGTGGATCGCATTTATAGCATATTCTGTGCCGAGAAGGCTTTTTCTGCCAATCAAACGAATACCCCCACCGGGCAGTTTTGCTCCACTCCCTCCAGGACCTTTTGCCCATATCCCCTAAAGATATGGAGATCCTATCGGCCAAGGTAAAATCAGGCTCCCTGGAGGACCCACTAAAACCTGACCTTTTTAGTAGATTTCATGACTGCCTCCTCTTGGAGGGCCGAGAGTTGATCAACAGATCAATATCGGGTGCAGGGAATCCCTAAGTCTTGGAAGCTTGCCAAAGTTATCCCTCTACTAAAAAAACCGACACAGGATGCGTCTCTGCCTGAAAATTATCGCCCTATATCTCTGCTTCCGTATTTTGCTAAGATTATGGAGTCTCATGTTAACTCCATCCTGACAATTCTTAGAAGATAACAGGATCCTTGAACAGTCACAAAATGGCTTTCGGCCTAAACATAGTACAGAATCAGCGCTACTGGCAGTCACAGAGCAGCTACGGTCTGCTATGGACGAGGGCAAAACATCGGCACTGATCCTGCTGGATCTCAGTGCGGCCTTCAACACTGTCTCAGATAGGATTCTGCTATATCGGCTAGAGGAGATTGGGGTCAACGGCAATGCCTTGGCCTGGTTCGCATCCTTTCTGACTGATCGGTCCTTTCAGGTTTCCGCCCCTCCGTACACCTCCAATGTTCATTGTCTAGGCCGTGGTGTCCCCCAGGGGTCGGCCCTAAGTCCCACCCTTTTTTTATTTATCCTCGCCCCCTAGCCCTGCTGGCCAAAGCCCGGAACATGGCTATCGTATCATACGCCTTTGATACCCAAATGATATTTACCTTTTCCAGCAATATTAAACAGGAGCAGACGAAATTCCAAGGCGACCTTACGGCCATCTCTGAATGGATGACCAATAACTATTTGCAATTGAATTCCGCAAAACAGAAGTGCTTTTGGTGGGACGAGATACACACCTATGGGGCAAGCAATGGTGGCCTAAATCCCTAGGCACCCCTCCCCAGCCGAAAAGCGTGGTTAGGAATCTGGGAGTGCTGATGGACAGCACCCTTTCGTTCGAACTGCAGGCTAAGGCTGTGGCAGGCACCTGTTTTGGTCTTCTTCGGGGCCTAAAACCCATTCTGGGGCTATTCGATGCATCTACCCGACAGACGATTGTTCAATCCACCGTGCTATCACGTTTGGACTATTGCAATGGGCTACTGCTGGGTGCCAACAAAGCTGTGACGAAAAGGCTTCAACAGGCTCAGAATGCGGCTGCCCGCACACTTTTTGCACTACCTAAACACTGTTTTGCATCTGACATCTTGCGACAGCTTCACTGGTTACCCATTGAACAAAGAGTTCACTTCAAGATTTTATGTACCACACATAAGATCCTGCATGGCATGGGTCTGCAAATCCGGAGCGATTTATGCTCTGTGTACACCCCGGCTCGGGACCTGCGCTCGGCGGACCTACCATCCCTCTTGCTGCCCGTGGCATGCAAGACCACTGGGCTTTCAGGAAATTGATTAAGACATGGCTCTTTTCCAATCTTTAGTCTACTCTCTCTCTGTCCGCTGCTACCATGGCTTGGCGCTGGGACGCCCCATTGCTGGGGCAGCCATGCGCTATACAAATGCTAATAACATAACGTGTGCCAGAGCGATCTATGCTGCTGAATAGAAACCCATGTAAGCCTGTGACACTTGCCCCTAGGATTGCCGGAACAGACTTGTATCATTACTAGCTCCATGTTACTTGATCCATGTGTCCCCATGTTGACTAAGCCACTGCAAATTAGCTGTTGCCCGGAGGCACTTACCACTGTGTGCCCGAGTGAATGCGGCTGCCGAGGTATTCACTGGAAGTGCACACAAACGGACACAACCATCATTGCTGCTGTGCTAAAGTTCCTTGTAGCAACTAAACTACCATCCGCAGACCTATGACTAGAAGGAGACCACAAAGGAGGAAAAAGCTGCTGAATTGAGGACTGACCCAGTGCAGGAGCAAAGAGTATCTGTCATAGGATGCAGGCCCATCCTTCGCAGAGTGCTTTGAGAACCACCTTTACAATTAACTTATTCTTTTTGTGTTTAATTGTCTGTGTTAACTTTATTTCTTTGCAAAAAAAAGTATTTAGGATGTTATCTTCAAGTCACTTTTTGTGGAGATTCTGGCTAGGTTTGTGGTTTCTTTAGGATTTAAATCTATTTTATTGATTTTGTAGAGACACGATGCACAACATTCCACCTACATCCAACGGCCAGTGGTGTTTCAAGCATCAAATAGGTGGTGTGCATCGTACAACAATAGAGGGAATGGAAAGATATATAAGGGATGATAAATAGAATCAAGCCTAGGTGGGGGGGAGGTGTGGGGGCGCACGTCTGGTGTCTGAGTTTCCGATAGGGCACCCATGCTCTAGCGGTCCGCAGCTGGCGTTGTTGATGTCAAACGCAAAATCCATAGGTACTGGGGGCAGGACAGCTCACGAAATTCATCAGACAGGTACTGTATGTAAGTTTGCCACATTTTATCAAGCGGGGTAGTTGTTGTGTAGCAACTGCGGTTAGTTTCTCCATCCCCAGTATGTCCCAAATTTTGTGAGGCCAGTCCGAGGGGGTGGGCACTAATGCCATATCCCATCTGGCAAGGAGAATCTGTTTTGCTTCCCCTAACGCTAGGGTGATCTCTCTACCTCTGTGCCATCATAGCAGGGAGGTGAGCGGGTTGGGGAGACCTAAAAGTATATAACTCTGGAATTTGGGTATGTATGTTTGAAGCATAACATTTACTGCCTCCAATACCCCAGCCCAATAAGATTCCAATTTAGGCCAGTGCCAGAGGAGGTGCGTGAGTGTACCTTGTTGCCCACAGTGTGGCCAGCATTGGCCGTCTCAAGTAGCTATCCTGGCAGGGTTGAGAGACCAGTAGTGAGCGATCTTCAGGCGCATTTCTTTGCTAGTGGTGTTGAAAGCGGAGGTGCGCACTCGGTCTAGGATGTTGTTCCGTTCTTTATTTGTGAAAGTGCTCCCACATTCTCCCTCTCATCTAGTTCAGGTCGGTGAAGCGGGGGGGCAGTGGCACTATCAAAAAGGAGTAAAGATCTGAGAGTAGTTTCTTATCAGTGGCTCGCGTGAGAATCCACTTCTCAAAGGCTGTCAGCACTCTACTGGCGTGCGGGCGGATCCAAGGCTGGGTCACCCAATGCGCTACTGTCAGGTACTGCCAGTGTGCCGTGTCTGAAAGGTCATAATATGTCTGTAATGTTGGGAAGTCCATGAGCCCCTCCATGTCGAACCTGGTCCCCCACTCGTTTACAGTTAACTTCCTGCCATTTCTTAAACGCTGACCCTGTGGCCGCCTATGGAAAGTCTGGGTTACCCATCAGTGGCGTTTGTGGGGAGATAGGAGTGTGAGAAAGTGCCCTCTTTCTGCATGGTTGCCCCCACTTTTTGCTGAATTGCTGATGTGCTTTGACTGAGTGTGCCCTGGGCTCCTGCTAAACAGGTACCCAGGGCCTATGTTCTTTCCCTAAAACTGCATTGAAGCCTAAACCCAATTGGCATCTCTGGCCACAGGTCAGCCCCTGGTAAATGGTACCACAGGTACCCAGGGTACTGTGACCAGAGAAGGCCTCTAAGGGCTGCAGCACTTATTGTGCCACCCTTAGCGGTCCTGTACCCTTACACACACACACTGCCTTTGCAGGCTGCGTGTTTTGGTGCAGAACAAAGTGAAGAGTCGACATGGCACACATCTCTGGGTGCCATGCCTACAACCCACTGCCCTTGCATAGATCAGTCACCCCTCTAGCTGGGTGCACTATACCAGTGGTGAGGGTACAGGTGCATGAGCCCTGTACCCCTACAGTGTCTAAGTCAATTCTTAGACATTGTAAGTGCAGTGCTGCCATTAAGAGTATATGGTGCTGGGAGTTTGTCATTACGAACTCCACAGAACCATAATGGCTACACTGAAAACTGAGAAGTTTGGTATCAAACTTCTCAGCACATTAAGCCCACACTGATGCCAGTGTGGGATTTAATGAAAAATGCACACAGAGGGCATCTTAGAGATGCCCCCTGAAAACTAACCCACCTCTAGTGTCCAGGCTGAGTGGCTGCTTTCAGCTGCCACCACCAGACATGTTTCTGGACCCCTGGGTCGAGAGCCTGCTGCTCTCTGGGGCCTGAAGCAATGCACATCCTGGGACGAGGTGCCAAGCCTCCTCCCCAGGATGGGCAGGGTTCACGAAGGGGAAGCTTCAAAGGCGTGCCGCCTTTGTGAGCTTCCCCAGACCACTTGCTGCTCTCAGCAACTGGTCCCCACTGGTTCTGACCCCCACTTTGGGCGGGAGAACCAGCAGGGAAAGAGGTGTGCCCACCTCTGCCAACTCCACCCCTCAGGTGGGGGAGGCGAGGTGAAGCACAACTCTGTCCATGCCATCTTGAAGATGGGGGACTCAGCCAACCAGGGACAGGCTCATGACCCCCTCCCACTTGAGGGTGGCATAATAGGGGGTGTACCCACCCCAGGGAAGGGACCCATTGGTCCCTGCCTTTTACCTACCTGTAATGCCCCTAAATCTAGTATTTAGGGGCACCCCTGAACCTTGCTTCCTCAGACAAGAACCTGCAACAAGAAAAGAAGAAGGACCGAACAGCCGTGCCGAAGCTAACAAGAGGAAGACGCCCACTGACTTGGCCCCAGCCCTACCGGCCTGTCTCCACCTCGAACCTGCTCCTGCGAAATCCCGGTGTGTCCTGCAGCCAGCAACCTCGAAAACCCCGGAGGACCTGCCTGCCTTCAAGCACAAAGACTTTGTCTCCCGTGAACACCGGATTTGTTCACCTGCAAGCTCTGGCTGCGGCCAGATACCGCGAATCCTCCACACTCTGCACCCGCCGTCCACGGCCCGAGCTCGAGTGGGCAAACACCACGAGGAGGTCACCCCGGCGATCCTGACCCGAGATCCGCGACCCCTGACCTGCCTCAAGGCTCCAGCCGACGCCTGCAGCCTAAATCCAGAAGGCCCTCCTAACCGCGACCAGGAGCTGGTAAGAAGATCTGACCCCAAAAGGCACCCCTGCACCCGACGCCCCACGGCCTTGTGTGCCCAAACTGACGGTGCCTAACCAACCCCTAACTTCCCAACTTACCTCTCGAAGTGGTGGTCGCACCCAGAAGACCTTCGTCCCCGAGCCTGCAGTGTCTTTCCAAACCGGAGGTTCTCCATTGAAACCAACAGGGCGCCCGACTTCGAAAGAGCACCCTGCACCCGGCCGCCCTAGTGCTGCTGAGGGTGCACCTTTGTTGCTAATTTGTTTCCCCATTTGCCCTGAGCTAAAGTCCAGGAGCTTTGCTCCCACAACCCAGTGGCCTGCTTGCCAGCAGCCACCAACCGGAGGCCCCCTATCCCCCATTGGATAACATTGGGCCTCAGCACTCTGTACCCGCCCTAGTGCCGCTGAGGGTGTAACGAGAGTGCATCCTTGACCCTGGGGAACCCTTGTTCTAACCCCAGAAGCTCAACTCCAAAGACCGATTACTTACCTGGTAACCGTTAACTTCGTTTCTCTCCATAGGAATCCATTGACTGTTTTTCTCTGAAAAATGTTCTGTGTGTGGAGTTGATTTGGATGGAAACCAGCAAAATAACAACTGTGCAAAACTGATTTTACTTGCCTTTTCTCTAGGAAATGTCCCAGTGTGATATCTAGGCATATCACACTGAGTAGAAAAAGTAATCTACAAAGTAATCTCATAAGTAACGTAAAAGTAACTTACCTGTAATTTTCATTGCAAAGTCGATACAAAGTATATGTACAGCATTTCACAGTATTGCATTACCAGTAATTCAAACTGTAACCATTTCAAAAGTACATTTACAATTGCATTTCAAACTGTATATTTACTGCAAAGTATTTATCAACTTACTTGTGCCAGGCTTGCTTGGTTCTAGAAAATAAAATAACTAAAAGAATATTTTTATACAAAACCAATTGGTCTGAAGTTCAGTCTTTGAGTGTGTGAAATCATTTGCTGATTGAGTGGGTACAACAAATGCTTAACACTGTCCTCTGATACTGCCTTACTGCTCGACCACACTACCACAAATAGAGAGTAAGGTTCTATCTAACTTTGCCTCTGCCTACCTTTGGGGTTCCACTGGACTCTGTGCACACTATACCTCACTTTGGTATAGTATATACTGAGCCAGCTTCCTACATTGGTGGATCAGCGGTGGGATATACAACTTTGCATTTGTTGGACTACTTGGTTACCACCTGATCACACGACAGAACTCTTAAATTGTCTTTAGAATTCTGATTTTTTCAAATTGGCATTTTTTGCAAAATTACTAAAAGTATTTTTAGGGCCTTGGTTAAGTCCCTTTAGAATTTTAGAAAGCTAAGTCACTGTAGCTAGGGTTAGAAGTTTTTTTAACAATATCTCAAAATAAGAACCCAGCTGTTAGTGAAAATAACCACAATGACATAGAGGACAGGGTTGAGGAGCTTGACCTTACCTCCTTGAAAGACAAGTGAAGGTAAGGGGTGTGGTCAAGCTCACATAACCATGGGTCCCCATCCCACCAAACAAAAGCTCCAGGAGCTGTTGGCTGGGTATGCTAAGGACCACCCATCTGAAAACGGTGATGACCAGTCAGATGGAGAAGGAGTGGAAGAGGATGACCAGGTAGATCAACCCCCTCCACTGCTTAGGGCGAAAAGGGCCCCAGTGGCCCTGACTCCAAGAATCAACCTCTCAGTACCTAGATCTCACACAGGTGGATCAGATACCAATGAGGACATTGAGGACAGCCTCAATGAGGAGGACAGCCTTTTAGCAAGGCTGACCAAAAGACTGGATCTGGAGACCAGGTTGCTGGCTCTAGAAAGAGAGAGAGCAGAGATGGGCCTAGCACCCATCAATGGTGGCAGTAATTTACTAAATAAGGATAAAGAGCAATCTTATGATCCTAAAATCCCCAAAGGGATTGTCCCTAAATATGAAGAGAGTGATGTCACAAAATGGTTCACAGCCTTTGAGAGGGCTTGTGAAATTAGAAAAGTGAAGAAGTCACACTGGGGGGCACTCCTTTGGGAACTGTTCTCTGGTAACTGCAGAGACAGACTCCTGACCCTTACAGGGGCAGATGCTGGGTCTTATTACCTCATGAAGAGAACTCTGATTGAGGGATTTGGACTCACAACTGAGGAATACATTAGATTCAGGGGGCTCAAAAGAACCAAAACCAATCCTGGATTTACTTTGTAGACTACTCAGTTAAAACACTAGATAGTTGGTTAACTGGACACAATGTGCATGATTTCAATGGACTTTACAATCTGTTTATGAAAGAACATATTTTAAGTAATTGCACTAATGAAAAGTTACATCAGCATTTGGTAGACCTAGGTCTAATTTCTCCCCAAGAATTGGGAAAGAAGGCAGACCACTGTGTCAATACAAGGGTGACATAAACAACCTCTGGGGATGACCAAAAGAAAGGGGTTACAAAACCTCGCCAGGGGAAAGGTGGTGAGAATCCCCAAGATAAAAAGCCTGAGTCTTCAAAAGGGCCCCAAAAACCTGCACAGGGGGGTGGGTCCCGAAACTCTTCCCAGTCAATTAATAGGTACAGGGGAAAGAACTTTGATCCTTTAAAGGCCTGGTGTAACAACTGTAAGAAGTTGGGGGCACTTAACTGGAGATGCTGCTTGCCCAAACAAGAAGGCCCCTAGTCCTACTACAGCTACTCCTGGGGTAGCAAGTCTCCAGATGGGATCAACAGTGTCCCAAGAGCAAATCGGGTTGCACACTTAAGCAGTTCTAGTTTCAGAAGGGGAAGTTGAGTTTGCCACTGTAGCTGTGTGGCCACCCAACTTAAAAAAGTACTTACAATACCCTTGGGTTAATGGAACTAGGATAGAAGCTCTGAGGGATACAGGTGCCAGTGTCACTATGGTGAGAGACACACTGGTTTCCCCTGAGCAATACTTGATTGGGAGAACTTACCCAGTCACCAATGCTGACAGTGTTACCACTAACCATGCAATGGCTATAGTGACATTAGACTGGGGGGGGTTACTGACCTGAAACAGGTAGTGGTCTCTCCAAAGCTACCAGCAGCATGTCTGCTTGGCAATGACCTGGAAACCTCCGCATGGGCTGAGGTTGAACTGAAAACCCATGCAGCAATGCTGGACATCCCTGAATTGGTGTGTGTAAATACAAGAGCACAGAGCAAGAGACAGGGTGAAAAAGAAGTGTTGGAGCCTGAAAGTATGGCCCAACCTTCCAAGAGGAAAGGTAAGAAGACTGGGGAACCAGCTTCTGTACAGCAAAAGGATCAGGACCCCTCTCCTCAGGGAGGGGACTTGGACACCCCAGAGGGAACTGAACCCATGGAGCTTGACCCTGACCAGGTTGAACTCTTAGGCCTAGGGGGGACCCTTTAGGGAAGAACTGTGCCTTGGACAGTAGGCCTGTCCAACTCTTGAAAGCCTGAGGCAGCAAGCTGCTGCACAGGAAAAGGGAGATGTCAGTGGTACCAACAGAGCTTATTGGGAAGAGGGACTACTGTACACTGAGGCCAGAGACCCCAAACCTGGAGCCACTAGGAGAGTGGTAGTGCCTCAGAAGTACAGGGAGTTTCTCCTAACGTTAGCTCAAGACATTCCCCTAGCTGGACATCTGGGCCAAATCAAGACTTGGGAAAGGCTTGTTAGCTACTTTTACTGGCCCCAGATGCACCAAAAAGTAAAGGAGTTTGTCAGCTCCTGTGTCACCTGTCAGGCCAGTGGCAAGACAGGTGGCCCTTCAAAGGCCCCCCTGATACCAATACCTGTGGTGGGGGGTTCCCTTTGAAAGGGTAAGTGTGGACATAGTGGGTCCACTTGAACCTCCCACAGCGTCAGGTAACAAATTCATTCTAGTGGTAGTGGATCATGCCACTAGGTACCCTGAGGCAATTCCCCTTAGGACTACTACAGCTCCTGCAGTAGCCAAGGCCCTCATTGGTGTCTTCACCAGAGTAGGGTTCCCTAAGGAGGTGGTTTCAGACAGAGGTTCCAACTTCATGTCTGCTTACCTAAAACACATGCGGAAAGAGTGTGGAGTGCAGTACAAGTTTACTACACCCTATCACCCACAAACCAATGGCCTTGTTGAGGGATTCAACAAGACATTGAAAGGCATGATTATGGGGCTCCCTGAAAAACTCAAAAGGAGATGGGATGTCCTCTTACCCTGCCTGCTTTTCGCTTACAGAGAAGTGCCACAGAAGGGAGTAGGATTTTCCCCCTTTGAACTTCTGTTTGGCCATCCTGTGAGGGAACCACTCTGTCTTGTAAAAGAGGGTTGGGAGAAGCCTCTTCAAGAACCAAAACAAGATATTGTGGACTATGTGCTTGGCCTAAGGTCCAGAATGGCTGAGTAATAGAAAAGGCATTCAAAAATCTTGAGGCCAGCCAGGAGCTTCAGAAGCACTGGTATGACCAAAAAGCTGCACTGGTTGAATTTCAACCTGGGCAAAAGGTATGGGTTTTGGAGCCAGTGGCACCAAGGGCACTCCAGGACAGATGGAGTGGCCCTTACCCTATCCTAGAAAAAAAGAGTGAGGTCACCTACTTGGTTGACCTGGGCACAAGCAGGACACCCAAAAGGGTTATCCATGTGAACCGCCTAAAGCTCTACCATGACAGGGCTGACATCACCATGCTGATGGTGACTGATGAGGATCAGGAGACAGAGTGAACCTCTCCCTGACCTCCTCTCATACAGCCCAAAAAATAGGTCAGTGGATGGAGTTGTCTTTTCAGACTCCCTCTCTGCCCAACAGCAGACTGATTGCAAGCAAGTCTTGCAGCAGTATGCTAAGCTCTTTCCTTGACCCCCTGGGCAGACAAACTGGTGTACCCATGATGTGGACACTGGTGACAGTTCACCTGTCAAAAACAAAATCTATCGACAGTCTGATCAAGTCAAGGAAAGCATCAGAGCTGAAGTCAGCAAGATGCTGGCGTTAGGGGTTATTGAACCATCTGAGAGCCCCTGGGCCAGCCCAGTGGTTCTAGTCCCCAAACCTCATCCACAGTGTGGAAAGAGAGAAATGAGGTTCTGTATGGACTATAGAGGGCTCAACTCTGTCACCAAGACAGATGCTCACCCTATCCCAAGAGCAGATGAGTTGATAGACAAATTGGGTGCAGCCAAATTTCTAAGTACCTTTGACTGGTCAGCGCACTTGTCTTTATCTGATTCAGCACACACCTCCCTATTTAGGAAGGGTGATGCAAGCGCTCAGATTCTAGAACATCTGAGACTACCTGCAGGGCATTAACGCTATTCGCAGTAGAAAGACAGCGCGCGCCAGCTAAGCACTTGTTATTTCTTTTGAGGCATAATCTTTTAAAGTTTTAAGAATTTTAAAATAATTGCTGCTATTTTGGGGATTAACTGCGGCTAATTTGGGGGATCAAGAAAGGAAAATACTTACCTCGCACTCGCACTTTCCGCTGGCCAAGGTGTGCTGGTGTACTTCCGTCTGTTAGAGCGGGTCACCGTGACGACGCCATCTTGGTCAGCGCACTAGTCTTTCTCTGATTCAGCACACACCTACCTATTTAGGAAGGGTGATGCAAACGCGCAGCGGGCGCGCCAGAGGCAAGCCCGTCTGCGCCCGGCCGCGCACTGGCCGCGCACAGCGCCAGCCATGCTGCCAGTTGTAGTCCAGGGAAGGCTAGACTCTGCTATACAAAAGAACAACTCATGCACATAGGTGAGAGGGATGCCAGGGGGACACAAGAGGATGTGGTGTATAAGGGCTCCACCATCACAGATGACCACATCTCTGAGAGACTGAAATGTGGCCTGATTAACACTCGATCCTTAATCAAGCATCTCCAGGAGGTGTACACAATGCTGGAGTGCCTGGACCTGGATGTGTTATTCATGAGTGAAACCTGGGCACTAGTCGAGTCTGTAGTTGAATTAGGGTTAGCCTGCCTGGCCGGGTATAAAATCTTTCACAAACCGAGGCCAGTAGGGAGAGGCGGAGGGGTTGGAGTGATATTCAAAGATAAGTGGGACTTCCTGCCCCTACACATCGACGATGTCGAGGGCACAGAATTATTAGGCTTCACACTGAATGAGGCAAGAGGACAAATGTTGTCCGGGATAGTGTGTTATAGGCCTCCCGGAGGTCAAAACCCCCATACTCAGGCTCCGATTGATACGTTTTTTAACATGTCACTGACGCACTCAAGGCTGATTATAGTGGGTGACTTTAACCTCTGGGATAATGGGAGTTCTAGCCCAGCTCTCAAAGATTTAATACAAGCATGTGAGAGCATTAATTTGCAGCAATTGGTACTCCAACCGACTCACCAAGGAGGCCACACCTTAGACTTAATTTTTGCCAATCATGCGGCGGCTAAGTTGATTGAAGTATTGCCCCAATGCTGGACCGATCACTCTCTAATTCATTTTTGGATAGCTCTGCCCAGCACAAACAACAAGCTGATTCAGCCTGCAATCTTCCGTCCAGGAAGGGAATGGGCCAAACTACTGAAAAACAGACAGGTGTTGCTAATATCAGAACAGAATGTATTTGTGCCCAGTAAGTCGGTGGAAGAAAACTATCAGACCTTCTGTGATCAAATAAATCACACTCTGGATCAGATCATCCCGGTTAAGAGGCAAAAGAATAGGAAGAAACCCTCTGCCCCTTGGTACAGTGAAGAATTGAAACGGATGCGGAAAAAATGTAAACAGGCAGAAAGAAAATGGAGAAAGCTCTATGATGATTTAGATAAAATAACCTTCAAACAATTACAGATTTTATACAAGGAAATGATCGCTAGATCCAAAGCTGAACATTATGCTAAAACCATCCTGCTGGCACCTAACAGCACAAAAACTCTTTTCACCATGTTGAAGGACCTGTCCAACCCGGCCTGTGTGAGGAACAAGATTAAAGCGTCACAAAAGCTTTGTGATGACATTGCCATCCACTTTGATGAGAAGATCAATAAGATTATTGATGGTCTCAACTCTAACGATAAAATCAATCTGGATGTGGAAAAAGATCTATCTACAATAGTGGGGATGGAACAACGGGAAGAGGTAACTGACAGTTATCAACAAGCAGTGCTAGAGTCTTTTCAAATTCCCACTGAGGAAATATTTAATAAATTAGCTCTGAGTGTGTCCTCTGGCTCGCCTCTGGATCCTCTCCCACAGAAAATATGGAAAGAATTTAACTCAGAATTATTTCCCCGGATATGGCAGATCTGCTGCCAATCATTGGATAAAGGAATCGTTCCAGAGGGCTGGAAGCAGGCGAAGGTGACCCCGCTACTTAAGAAATCCACTCTTGATCCTCTTTGTCCATCAAGTTTCAGACCTATTTCCCTGCTGCCCTATCCAGTGAAGATCTTGGAGCGAGCGGTCAGTAAATCGCTTTCCCACTTCTTCGTCGAAAATCAACTGCTAGATGAGGCACAATTCGGGTTTCGTCCAGGGCACGGAACAGAAACGGCCCTAGTGACAGTACTCAACAACCTTAAAATGAGGGCAGACAATGGCAATGCGACCGTATTGGTATTACTGGACAGGTCTGCCGCGTTCGATACGGTGAATCATAGCATTTTGTTGAAGAGACTGGAGAGTATTGGAGTGAAAGGACTGGCACTGAAATGGCTGCGGTCATATTTGACAGGGAGGCAACAGGCGGTGACAATTCCACCTTTTACATCCCCAAAGACTCCTGTGCGCCACGGGGTACCACAGGGCTCAGCAATTAGCCCAGTTTTATTTAACATTTATTTGCGCCCACTCATCCCGATTATCAAGTCCTTTGACATTGACTTAGTCAACTATGCAGATGACACACAATTGGTGTTCTCTCTAGAAGGAGACCAGGCAGTCTCTTTGGACAAATTCCAGGAGTGTATGCAAAGTACCACAAAATGGCTCAGAAATAACTCCCTACAATTCAATGGAGAAAAAACAGAGATGGTATACTGCTCTACGACTAAAATTGTTCGCCCCTTCCCCTCAGAATTTAGACTCACCCCCACAGACAAACCTTTGACTCCAGCTAGAACAGTACGCAATCTGGGGGTTATGTTGGATAAAAACCTCCAGTTGGAGTCACAAGTTAATAAGACAGTGGGAACCTGTTTCTCCCTGATTAGAGCCTTACGAGCGATCCTTCCAATGCTGCCCACTACTACCAGGTCACAGGTAGTGAGGAGTGTAATATTGAGCAGGTTGAATTATTGCAATTCACTGTACCTGGGTGCACCAAACTCAGTAATACTGAAGCTGCAAAGGATTCAGACTATAGCAGCCAAACTGGCACTAAACTGGCAGCGTAGATCCTCAACATCGCTGGCTTTGAAGAATCTTCATTTGCTGCCAATTTGCCAACGAATACAATTTAAATCCCTCTGTACGGTGTTTAGAGCAGTACATGGGTTAGGCCCGAAATCCTTGCAGAAAAAATTTAAGTGGTATGCTCCCAGGAGAAATCTCCGTTCAACAAGCACAAATCTGGTGGCTACTACGAGATTCAAGAAGACTAGGACTGGTGGGAGAGCCTTTGGTGTCGCAGCCTCACGGCTTTGGAATGATCTCCCCTTAGATATTAGACAAATTCAAACCATGCTTCCATTTAGAAAGAGGCTGAAGACCTGGCTCTTCCCGAGGGAGGAGTAACTTGAGTCTTTCTTTATTTTTGGATAGGTCAGCTACATGCACACTGATAACAGGATAAGTCTCAGCGCCTGAATACCCGTGGGGTGACAGCTGCGCTATATAAGTTTCTATTAAATTACATTACTTAACTGCAGGGTACTGGCAAATTGGCATGGCCCCAGGAGCAAAATAAAAGACTGCATTCTCCACACCTGATGGGCATTATCAGTTTACTGTTATGCCCTTTGGTTTAAAGAATGCCCCTGCCACCTTCCAAAGGTTGGTGAACCAAGCCCTTGCTGGATTGGAGTCCTTTAGTGCAGCTTATCTAGATGATATTGCTGTCTTTAGCTCCACCTGGCAGGATCACCTGATCCACCTTGGGAAGGTTTTAAATGCCCTGCAAACTGCAGGCCTAACTATCAAGGCATCCAAATGCCAGATAGGGCAGGGAACTGTGGTGTACTTGGGCCACCTTGTTGGTGGAGGCCAGGTACAACCCTTACAGCCCAAGATCCAGGCCATCCTGGACTGGGCAGCTCCAACAACCCAAACCCAAGTCAGGGCATTCCTTGGCTTGACTGGGTACTACAGGAGGTTTGTGAAGGGAATGGTCCATTGTGGCTCCCCTCACAGAACTCACCTCCAAGAAGATGCCCAAAAAGGTAAACTGGACAGTTAGTTGTCAAAAGGCTTTTGACACCCTGAAAGAGGCTATGTGCTCAGCACCAATTCTCAAAGCTCCAGACTGCCAAGCAGTTCATTGTGCAGACTGATGCCTCTGAGCTAGGGATAGGAGCGGTCCTATCCCAGACCAATGATGAAGGCCAAGACCAACCTGTTGCTTTTATAAGCAGAAGGCTTCTCCCCAGGGAGCAGCGTTGGAGTGCCATTGAGAGGGAGGCCTTTGCTGTGGTTTGGTCCCTGAAGAAGCTGAGACCATACTTGTTTGGTACTCACTTCCTAGTTCAAACTGATCACAGACCTCTCAGATGGCTAATGCAGATGAAAGGTGAAAATCCAAAACTGTTGAGGTGGTCCATCTCCCTACATGGAATGGACTTTGTAGTGGAACACAGACCTGGGACTGCCCATGCCAATGCAGATGGACTTTCCAGGTTCTTCCACTTAGAAAATGAAGACTCTTTAGGGAAAGGTTAGTCTCATCCTCTTTTGTTTGGGGGGGGGTGGGGGGGAGTTGTGTGAGAAAGTGCCCTCTTTCTGCATGGTTGCCCCCACTTTTTGCTGAATTGCTGATGTGCTTTGACTGAGTGTGCCCTGGGCTCCTGCTAAACAGGTACCCAGGGCCTATGTTCTTTCCCTAAAACTGCATTGAAGCCTAAACCCAATTGGCATCCCTGGCCACAAGTCAGCTCCTGGTAAATGGTACCACAGGTACCCAGGGTACTGTGACCAGAGAAGGCCTCTAAGGGCTGCAGCACTTATTGTGCCACCTTTAGCGGTCCTGTACCCTTACACACACACACTGCCTTTGCAGGCTGCGTGTTTTGGTGCAGAACAAAGTGAAGAGTCGACATGGCACACATCTCTGGGTGCCATGCCTACAACCCACTGCCCTGGCATAGATCAGTCACCCCTCTAGCTGGGTGCACTATACCAGTGGTGAGGGTACAGGTGCATGAGGCCTGTACCCCTACAGTGTCTAAGTCAATTCTTAGACATTGTAAGTGCAGTGCTGCCATTAAGAGTATATGGTGCTGGGAGTTTGTCATTACGAACTCCACAGAACCATAATGGCTACACTGAAAACTGAGAAGTTTGGTATCAAACTTCTCAGCGCATTAAACCCACACTGATGCCAGTGTGGGATTTAATGAAAAATGCACACAGAGGGCATCTTAGAGATGCCCCCTGAAAACTAACCCACCTCTAGTGTCCAGGCTGAGTGGCTGCTTTCAGCTGCCACCACCAGACATGTTTCTGGACCCCTGGGTCGAGAGCTTGCTGCTCTCTGGGGCCTGAAACAATGCACATCCTGGGACGAGGTGCCAAGCCTCCTCCCCCAGGATGGGCAGGGTTCACGAAGGGGAAGCTTCAAAGGCGTGCCGCCTTTGTGAGCTTCCCCAGGCCACTTGCTGCTCTCAGCAACTGGTCCCCCCTGGTTCTGACCCCCACTTTGGGCGGGAGAACTGGCGGGAAAAACAAGTGAGGGAAAGAGGTATGCCCACCTCTGCCAACTCCACCCCTCAGGTGGGGGAAGCGAGGTGAAGCACAACTCTCAGTCCACGCCATCTTGAAGATGGGGGGACTCCGCCAACCAGGGACAGGCTCATGCCCCCCTCCCACTGGAGGGTGGCATAATAGGGGGTGTACCCACCCCAGGGAAGGGACCCATTGGTCCCTGCCTTTAACCTACCTGTAACACCCCTAAATCTAGTATTTAGGGTCACCCCTGAACCTTGCTTCCTCAGACAAGAACCTGCAACAAGAAAAGAAGGACCGAACAGCCGTACCGAAGCTAACAAGAGGAAGACGCCCACTGACTTGGCCCCAGCCCTACCGGCCTGTCTCCACCTCGAACCTGCTCCTGCGAAATCCCGGTGTGTCCTGCAGCCAGCAACCTCGAAAACCCCGGAGGACCTGCCTGCCTTCAAGCACAAAGACTTTGTCTCCCGTGAACACCGGATTTGTTCACCTGCAACCTCTGGCTCCGGCCGGATACCGCGAATCCGCCCCACTTTGCACCCGCCGTCCACGGCCCGAGCTCGAGTGGGCAAACACCATGAGGAGGTCACCCAGGCGATCCTGACCCGAGATCCGGCGACCCCTGACCTGCCTCAAGCCTCCAGCCGACGCCTGCAGCCTAAATTCAGAAGGCCCCCCTAACCGCGACCAGGAGCTGGTAAGAAGATCCGACCCCAAAAGGCACCCCTGCACCCGACGCCCCACGGCCTTGTCTGCCCAAACTGACGGTGCCCAACCAACCCCTAACTTTCCAACTTACCTCTCGAAGTGGTGGTTGCACCCAGAAGACCTTCGTCCCCGAGCCTGCAGTGTCTTTCCAAACCGGAGGTTCTCCATAGAAACCAACAGGGCGCCCGACGTCGAAACAGCACCCCGCACACGACCGCCCTAGTGCTGCTGAGGGTGCACCTTCGGTGCTAATTTGTTTCCCCATTTGCCCTGAGCTAAAGTCCAGGAGCTTTGCTCCCACAACCCAGTGGCCTGCTTGCCAGCAGCCACCAACCGGAGGCCCCCTATCCCCCATTGGATAACATTGGGCCTCAGCACTCTGCACCCGGCCGCCCTAGTGCCGCTGAGGGTGTAACGAGAGTGCATCCTTGACCCTGGGGGAACCCTTGTTCTAACACCAGAAGCTCAACTCCAAAGACCGATTACTTGCCTGGTAACCGTTAACTTCATTTCTCTCCATAGGAATCCATTGACTGTTTTTCTCTGAAAAATGTTGTGTGTGGAGTTGATTTGTATGGAAACCAGAAAAATAACAGTGCAAAACTGATTTTACTTACCTTTTCTCTAGGAAATGTCCCAGTGTGATATCTAGGCATATCACACTGAGTAGAAAAAGTAATCTAAAAATTAATCTCAAAAGTAACGTAAAAGTAACTTACCTGTAATTTTTATTGCAAAGTCGATACAAAGTATATGTACAAAATTTCACAGTATTGCATTACCAGTAATTCAAACTGTAACCATTTCAAAAGTACATTTACAATTGCATTTCAGACTGTATATTTACTGCAAAGTATTTATCAACTTACCTGTGCCAGGCTTGCTTGGTTCTAGAAAATAAAATAACTAAAAGAATATTTTTATACAAAACCAATTGGTCTGAAGTTCAGTCTTTGAGTGTGTGAAATCATTTGCTGATTGAGTGGGTACAACAAATGCTTAACACTGTCCTCTGATACTGCCTTACTGCTCGACCACACTACCACTAATAGAGAGTAAGGTTCTATCTAACTTTGCCTCTGCCTACCTTTGGGTTTCCACTGGACTCTGTGCACACTATACCTCACTTTGGTATAGTATATACAGAGCCAGCTTCCTACAAGGAGTATATGAATACACCAATTGGCCTATGTGGTTTAGGCAGCCAGGGTATTTTCCAGATATGCGTGGCCGCAATTGCCTGATCTATAAAGCACCATTATTTTTCTGTGAGCCTACAGGACCATTTCACCATATAGCGGAGCTGTGCCGCTTGGTGGTAGCAGCGGAGGTTCGGAATTCCTAAGCCACCCGCGGACATTAAAAGATACGCTCGTGCTTTGGCCATCCGTGCTCGTTTGCCCTCCTAGATGAAGTCCCATAGAAGTGATTGTATTCTGTCCAATAACCGTGGGGGGGATTGAAGGGGCAATGTGTGCATGGCATATAGGAGTTTAGAGAGGAGCGTCATTTTGACCGCTACTACGCGCCCCAAACATGATAATTAGTGGGACTTACACTTAGTGAGGTTGTTCCTGGCGAGCGTTCGGAAGTTCCCATAATTGTATGTAGCAGTGTCTGTTAAGTTTAGGGTATACCTGTATTCCCAAGTATGGAATTCCGCCCTCTGCCCATTCAAACGGATATTGAGCACGGAGCCAAGCACTCTCTGCCTCTGGGACAGTCAGATCTAGGACTTTTGGTGGTTGATTTTGAAGCCGGAGGCTGCTCTGAACATACTCAGCTTTGCTGTAAAGGCCGCTAGGGAAATATCCGGGTCAGTGAGGATCAAAAGAACGTCATCTGCATTTAGCATGATTCTGTGTTCACTCCCTCCCATTGAGATGCCTAAGTGTTGGTCCTTATTCATTCGGCAAAGAGCTCCATGTAGAGCACAGGGGACAGGGGACAGGGGGCAACCCTGCCTGGTCCCGCGCTCTATGGAAAATGCAAAAACAATGGAAAAGGCAGACGATCTCTCCGTTCAACCGTATGTTGGCTTAGGGAGCTGTATAACATGATTGTACCCAGCCACAGGATCGAGGTCCAAGGCCCATCCATTCCAGCACTCAATGTAAGTAGGGCCAATGTACCCGGTCAAATGCTTTTTCAGCATCGATTGTCAACAAAAGGGCCGGTATTCGCGAACGTTGTACCTTGTCTAGGAGGTGGAAGAGTCTTTTTGGGTTATCGCTACACCCTCGTTCAGGAATGAACCAGGCCTCATCAGGGTCGACCAAACCTTGAACATTGGGGGCAAGCCTGTGAGCCAGAATGCGTGTAAATATTTTCGCATCCACATTTAAGAGGGAGATGGGGTGGTATGAGGCACAGCCTTGGGGATCTTTGCCCTGTTTTTGAATCACTGTAATGGCGGTGTGACGCATCAATTCCGGTAGCCTGCCCTCCCTACTCAGTGAGTTGAATAACCGTGACAGAATCGGGGCTAGTTGGGGAGCAAAAACTTTATAGAATTCCACACCATAGCGATCTGGACCCGGTGCCTTTTTGGGCTGCAGTTTATGAATAGCAAGGAGAACCATCGGTGGTGTAATATCCCCTCCTAGGGCTTTAAATGTGACGACCCTATCATCGTGGGGGAACACTGTTGCTAAATACGTCTCCACATCGGTGTCCCGAAGAGGTTCGGCGGTATAGAGGGTCCTACAAAATCCCCAAAAGCGTTTGCTATATCCGTGTCTTTAAGGCACATGGCACCATCCGCCCCCCCATATCTCAAGGATCCTTTGATCCACGCCTGGGCACGAAGACGTGCGCTAGCATGCGCCCTGCTTTGTTGCTCCTGGCGTAGTATTTCTGGCATATTCCAAGAAGGGCATATTCCGCTCTTCCCATATCTATTGCTTGCAGTTGCTTCCATGCGACTGTCAGTTGGTGGCGGATCATCATTGAGCCCTACCAGGCAAAGGCGGTCTGTAGGTCCTTGATCTGGGTTTCCAACCAGCGGCGTTTCTCTCGCCTTTCCCTGTTGTAGCCTGAGATTATGCCAATAAAGTGTCCTCTAAGGACTACTTTTACGTTTCCTACAGTGTAATAATGGAAGTCTCAGGTGTGTCGTTAAGTTCCAGAAAAGAGTACAATGCTGTTGGTGTGTTTGACCTTACTTTATCATAGGTGAGGAGTTTCGTATTTAGTCGCTAGTAGAGGGAAACTGGTGCTTGCCCGCCCAAGGTTAAAACGTAAGATGAGGGGAGTGATTGAAGAGAGCAGCCGCCCCAATATCTACTGAGAGTTTCTCGAGTGACCCTTGGGGTTGTAAGGAAGTAGTCAATGCGTGCATACGTCTGGTGGGCGGCTGATAAGAACGTATAGTCTACCTCGGTGTGGTGTGTATGCCTCCATATGTCTGTTAATCACGCTTCGCTTATCCATTGCCTGGTGCGAGTCCCCCATCTTGTCCCGCCCGCGGGGCTGACCTGTCCTTTCCAGCGTCTATTGCAATGTTGAAGTCTCCTCCCACTACTAATTCCTTGTCTGGAGAGGTTAGCAGTCGTCCCAGTGTGTCTCTTAGAATTGCTTCTTGTCTCTCATTTGGAGAATATCCTGTAGCTATTGTGTACCTGATTCCCTGTATTAAAATATGCAACGCTAGTAGTCTACCCGGGATTTCCGCAAAGACCCGCTCGACCTTGCCCGCAATGTGTGTAGCGAGCAAGAGCGCCATCCCACCTTTCTTGGCAGCCCAAGAGGAAAAATCTTGTCGGTCAAACCAGCGGGAACGGAGTCTCTGGCAGTCACTTTGGAGCAGGTGAGTTTCTTGCGGCATACCGATATCACACTTTGAATCTTTAAGGGATGAAAGAACTGCCAGCAGCTTAGCAGAAGCATTAAGGCCTCGAACATTGAGGCTAAGTAAGGACACTACCATTGGTACCCATACGGAGTGACATCTGACTGGTCAGTTGCTGCCTAAACCCATTTATATCGGACATTTTGGGCTTGCACAAAGTCAGTGAGTAGTCTGAGAGCCCTGCGACGCTGGAGCGTGATCGGAGAGAGGTCTTGAAATAGCCATAATCGGATACCCTCTAAGTCGAGGTCTTTTAACTCCTGTGCTGTCATAATGGTCTCCTTCTGCTGATAGTAGTGTAGTCAAGTAGGTATGTCTTTGGGTTAGTCCGGTGTTGTAGCCGGCCTGCCGGCTCGGTGTGTATGGTCAAGAATAATCTCCTGGTCTCCCTAGGAGGGCACCACGTTTTTAAAGAGTCTGATAACAAAGTCTTCCAAACTGCCAGTGGCGGCCTGCTTTGGAACGCCTTTAATTCGAATATTGGAGTGTCTGGACCTATTCTCCAGATCTTCTATCTGATATCAGAGCTCTAAATTCTGGTCGCGTAGTACCAATAATTCCTGACGATGGCCCTCTTGTTCCTCCTCCCTGGCGTCTTGATTCTGTTCCATCGATTTCATCCTTTGGTCCATCGCTTCAACATCCTGACGAACCCCTTTGATATAGGCGGTAATATCGTGCTTAAGTCCTGCAAAGTCACTGCGAAGGGACTCAAATAGTTGTTCCAGGAATGCCTTGGTGATAAGGAGATTCATCTCTAGTGGCATCCCCATCTCTGGTGCTGCGTCTGCCTTCTTCATGCTGGTTTTGGTAAATGTCTTTCACAGATAGGTCCTTCTTCGTCACCCGGTGAGAGGACATGACTGCGACAACCGGGTTCTTGTGGACGTCGGCACCGCGTACCACTGTAGACCACTGTGTTAATAAAGTGTTACACTGCGTTAGGCCCTTTTTACTCAGGCAAGTGGCGTTACCCTGGGGTTGTGTACTGCCCGACCCAAGGGTGTGTAGCCTCTAACTCTCACCCGACTTCACAAATTCTCTCAGGAGTATGGGTGGACGTCTCTGCCAAAAGATCACCTCGCCAGTCCCTGTTTGTATCACAGTTGTGCTGCATCAAAGGGGCTCCAGGTGTGCCACCTCCATCGCCAGGTTGCTGCCGTAGGGGGAAAGAGGAGGTGGAGGAGTCCCACCGAGACAGACCGGACCACCACCTGTGGACTGTAGAAGGCCGCAACTGCAAGCCCTCATCTCGTGTTGTTCCTGGAACTTATAACTTGGGGTGGGAGGGGGCCCACCTAAGCCGAACCACCACCTCTCCCATTCACAGCATGCCTCCCGGGCTTCATTCAGGGTGCTGCTTGGTCACCACTCAAGGGCCCCAAACTGTGTGTCCTCTGGAATCGGTCTGTCCCCTTACACTTCAACGGGCCTGCCCGGTCATAGCACCAGTGAGATCAAATGACTGGTGTATGCAAGGCCTGTGGAACCCACAGCCCCAGGGGGAAACCTCAGTCCGCAATGAAAAGAAGGGGCTGTGATACCGCTGTGACGGGCCGGCCTATTAACGGGCTGCAGAAGATCGCATTTGCTGTTCCTCGTCCCATGTTTCCACCAACAGCCAGGGGGTGGAAAAGGGTCTCATAAATGTGGGCATGCCCACTGCTCCTTGGGCCCCCGGCTGCATAATCGCAGGCCGCCGCGCTACTATCCAGCCTCCAGATAGCCTCTTGGATCGGGCCTTGGGCACCGCACCTCCTCTTCAACGTCGGGTCTAGGGAATCGGGGGCCGTGACGCCAAGTCACTTCCCTGGTGCACTACGGTACACCTCCGGTAGTGCCGGGCTGCTGTTCCACCGCAAACAAACATGTGGTGGCCCGCTTCCGCCCCCCACTCCTGTCGATCCCGGGGGCTGAACTCACCCGCACAGCTTCTAAGCAGAGGTTAAGGGGGGGGGGGGCAGGCAGTTACCATCAGGTGCATCGTATAGGATCGTCGGACCGGGTAGAACATTCCAATCCCCGGCTGGGCTGCCCATAGTCAGCTCCCCTGTGCTGAATTCTCAGTGCCCCGGGGCCTCACGGTTGCAAACGTCATCCGCTTGTGGTTTCTCTGCCGCGAGGGTGCCTCGGTTGGGAATCCGCCTGTTTCCTGCATGCAGATGGAGGTTGATGTTATCCTAAAATTCCCTCCTCTGCGGTAATGCAAGTGTGAGGCCTAGGCGTCTGGCGGAGATCCAATGGCTGCGTCCTATTCTGCCACCATCTTGGACACCCCCCCTGCCCTGGTTTGTGGTTTCTTTAGAGGAGCTCCATTGGCCCCCAGAGATTTATGCTGGCTGTGCATGAAATGATGCATAACTGAGTTGAGGACATTAATTTCCTGAAGCATGCACAACAAAAGATGAGCTTTTTAGTCCTGATGCAGTATATGCCATTATCTAAAGGCACTTGAGTGTGCCCAGAGGGCTCCAGTTTCTTCAGAAAGACGAGGCCATGCACTGGCCTCTAGAAAGAAATTTGCTTATCTTTAGGTAAGAACAATCATGTCTCTTGTTTTTGCATTACATAAAGGAGACATGTTTGCGCATTTGTTTTCTGCGTTATTCTGTGCTAGAATGATAGGAAAGTTCAAAAGGAATAGTCGTGCGCCACCTTCCTTCCATGTTACATGTGGACATAAATTAAGAAAAGATGCTGTAGACCCTCTTTCTTGTGGTCAGGTGAAAGACACAACAACCCCCCTTAAAGCAGCTCTTAAGCAGTTAAGGTAGACAAGTCTCTTACTTCTTTTGAGATCTCGAATCTCTCGTCTTCCATCTTTCATTCTTTTTATTCTTTCATCTAGGCACTCTCTGGACCATTGGCTGTCATGAAAAAAAAGTTAGTAGAATAACTGCATGAACTAGGGGAAAACTATTATAAAAGGATATATTGAACCTTTTGCAGAATGCGTCTTCCAAACAATGATTGCCGGTATTTGTTCTGCTTATCATGTATATACATCTCACTGTGCTGTGACATGACTGTAATTGTTTTTTACTATGTCGGACAAGATGTAATTGGAATCTTTACCTAACAAAAAGAAGAAAAACCTCAATAAAAATTGTTAAAAAATAGCGGGCAAATGAGTGTCCGGAAAGAAGCAAATGGTAAGCAGTGATGAGCTCCAAGCCCCTATATGTTTTTTGGTAAGCACACAATGTCTTTTGCAACCAGACAACATGTGCTGTCTCGAAGGCATTCCCGACTTTTCAGGTGCATAACAAATCACACAGAGCAGATATAGGCAAATTTTAGTTCAAGAAGTGCAAAAATTAAGAAGCTAAGGTTATTTAAGAGTAGAAACTAAAATGCATTTCCGGCCAAGTTAGTATTCATGCTGATCACCATAAGCAGTCACTCATTGTTTTAATAAAACATGTACAGCTTTGTATGTGATGCGTTTGTCACCTTAGTGATTCTTGCAGATGACGATAGTGCACTATCTTAATTTCCTCGAGGATAAATCTACTGAAGCCCTACTGGCTAAACTCGTATCATGGGTTGTTTATTTTTTCATTGGCAGAATCTCATTTATATGTTTCCCTACATTTTTGTACAATAGCTCCCACATAAATAAAGTGTGTGTGTGTGTGTGTGTGTGTGTCTGTCTGTCTGTCTGTCTCAGGGCTCGAAAAATCCGCTCGCAAATGTGAGCTAAATTCAACGAGGGCGAGCTGTTTTTAGGTCCTACTCGCCCTTTCTGGCGAGTAGGAAGACAAACTAACTTTTGTCCTCTGTCTCTGAAAACGGAGCAAATGTGACAAGATAACAAGATTTAAAGGCATTTTTATTGCTCACAAAGTTAATGAGCAATAAAGATGCCTTTAAATCTTGTTATCTTGTCACATTTTATCCGCTTTCAGAGACGGAGGTCAAGTAGGTTGCAGTTAGGTCGAGGAGATTTTTCAAGGTACTAGACATGCAGGACTAGTACCATTTTTTGGATTTTTGAGCCCTGTGTGTGTATATGTATGTATGTGTGTGTGTGTGTGTGTGTGTATATATATATATGTGTGTGTATATATATGTGTGTGTATATATATATGTGTGTGTGTGTATGTGTGTGTGTGTGTGTGTATATATGTGTGTGTGTGTGTGTGTGTGTATATATATATGTGTGTGTGTGTGTGTATATATATATGTGTGTGTGTGTGTGTGTTTGTGTATATATATGTGTGTGTATATATATATATATGTGTGTGTGTATATATATATGTGTGTGTGTGTATATATATATATATATATGTGTGTGTGTGTGTATATATGTGTGTGTATATATCTGAAAAAGACTGTAGTTATAGATTTCTTACCTGTAGAATTACCCCCAGGCATCAAACTGGATCCGGAGAATTTTTTCGTAACAGTACCCCTGCGTGTAGGTAGGTGGCGTCGGTCGACTCTGCGTCCATCGTCGGCATCGTGGTTGCCGGGATGACGTTGCGTTGTCTAGTTAGACGCCGCCCCGGCGCACTGACGTCAGTTCTTTCTTTTTCCGTGCCAGCCAGCGCAGATCCGGAGAGAGAGCGTGCCCCTTAGTCACTTTTTGACTAAACATTTTTCGATCTTTTGGCGACGTCTTTTTTGAGTCTTTGACTCCTGGTAGCACGAGGAATGTCCCATCGTCGGACCGGCTTCAAGCCTTGTGACTCCTGTCACAAGTTGATGTCCGTTACGGATCGGCACCTCGTGTGCCTCTGGTGCCTGGAGCGCGACCACGACCCGAAGTCGTGCTCCGACTGCCGGGTCATGAATCCGAAGTCTTTGCAGGAGCGGTCCCGAAAGCTCTTGGAGGCCCGGCTGTCCGCTCCGCGCCGTTCGAGGTCCCGGTTGAAAGGAAGGTCGCGGGACCGGTCGCGGAGCCTCCATCACTCGTCATCGAAGTCTTCGCACTCATCGGGTAAGTCAAAGAACATGGCGAAGAAGCATCGTCGCTCTTCGCCTTCTCTCTGTCCATTGGCCGACACGGGACCCGGAGAGTCATCGGAGCCTGGGACAGGTCCGCGCTTCCCTCCCTTTCCTGGAGCCGGAGCGTCCCATGCCCAGCTTCGAGCCTTTTACGGAGCTCTTCATAGCATATTTGGGCAGCCTGACTAAATAGGCGCGCCTTTGGGCCCCACGGACTCGGCTGGGGGCCTGGGCCTTCGATGGCGGCTTCGGCGCCACAAGGCCCTCATAGTTCCAGGCCCGGACCGCGATTGGCGCCGGTCGACCTCACAGAACCTTCCCCGGTGCCGATTCCAGTAACGACGCCCCCGACGCTGGTTGTGCCCCAAACCGCGTCGACCCCAGCCTCACCCCCGACTTGGACCCGGTGCCGGACGGACGTCGCCCAACATCGGTGCCGGAGGGTACTTTTGTACCGCTGTTCCCTATCGCCCTGAGTGGCAGCCAGAGGAGGGTGAGGACTGGGAGGGGTCTGGAGACCCTTTAGCTGACCAGCTTGAGGAACTGGACTGGCGAGAGGAACTGGGTGATGCCAGTGGTTTGGATACCTCCCCAGACCTTGGCATGCTTTCCCCCCTACCGTGGCTACAGAGGAGGGAGCTTCTTATGCAGTGGTGTTGCTTAGGATGGCTGAGACCTTGGGCCTCAAGCTTCCTACGGTGGCAGTCAGGACTAACCTCCTGACAGAGGTGCTTCAGCTGGCAGCGGCCTTTTCGGAGCCCCTGCTGCCTTTTAATGAAGCCCTCACAGACATCCTTCTGGGCACTTGGTCCAAAACCAGCACTGGGGCTCCTGTGGACTGGATGATTGCCCAACGCCACCGCCCATCCCCGGGAGACCCACTTTTCCTCTCCCAACACCCAACCCCCGAGAGCTTGGTGGTCCAAGCCTCGTCCTCTAAAGGCGCATTCCCTACTGCTCCCCAGATAGGGAACCCAAGAAGCTGGACTACCTTGGGAAGAAGATGTTTTCTTTCGCCAGCTTAGGGCTGCGGTCGGTGAACACTGCATGCTGCTTGGGCCGTTATACCCATACGGTGTGGGATACGGTTGCGCAAGTGCTGCCACAGTGCCTGGAGGAGGCCCGGGCTGTGCTCACCCATGCAGTTGCTGAGGGTCGAGACGCAGCTAAGTTCACCATCACGTGTGGGCTGGATGCTGCCGACTCTCTGGGCAGAACGGTTTCCACGTCTGTAGCCCTGAGGCGCTACACCTGGTTGAGGACATCTGGTTTTTTGGGGGATGTCCAATCTACTCTTTTGGACATGCCCTTTGATGGCCGTCGCCTGTTTGGTGACAAGGCGGACTCAGCGCTCGAGCGCTTAAAGGATTCTAGGGCTTCGGCAAGATCCTTGGGCCTTGCAGCAACCTCTCGCCCCACGCAGTCTGCCTTTCGCCCCTTTCGTGGCTACGGAAGGGGTGCCCCACCACTTTCCACCCAACCGAGCCACAGGGCCGCGCAAGCTACCCAGTCTATGCGTGGCCGCAGACGTGGGACCCAGCGACGCGGGTCTAGGGGCCAGCGGGCTGGCCAGTCCATCCATACCCCCCTACAACAGCCTCCAAACCTTCCTAGTCCAACCTTTCAGGGCCACCAGAGGCCAGTGGCCTGCAGGATTCGCCATCACCTCCCCCACTGGCAAAACATCACGTCGGACAGGTGGGTTTTGCAAATAGTCTGAAGGGGCTACTCCCTCCCCTTCGAGACTACCCCTCCTTCCATGCCACCAACACTCCATCGTATGTCTGTAGATCACTTGGCCCTTCTCCGCCAGGAGGTTGCAGCACTCTTGTCCAAGGGAGCTTTCGAAAAAGTCCCTGTGTCAGAAGTAGGTTGTGGTTGTTACTCTCACTACAATTTTCTGGTACCCAAGAAGGACAAAGGCCTGCGTCCTATCTTAGACCTCAGGGCCCTCAACCACTTTCTCCGGAAGGAGAAGTTCAAAATGCTCACATTGTCTCAGGTCCTGTCTGCCCTCGATCCCGGGGACTGGATGGTAGCGTTGGACTTGAAGGACGCCTATTTCCTCATCCCCGTCCTGCCTGCCCACAGGCTTTACCTGCGGTTCACGGTAGGCCTCGAGCATTTTCAGTTCACCGTGCTCCCCTTTGGCCTTACCAGTGCCCCTCGGGTGTTCACGAAAGTGATGGCGGTGGTCGCAGCTCATCTGCGCCGGGCAGGGGTTCCAGTCTTCCCCTACCTCGACGACTGGCTGCTGAAGGCGGGCTCGTCCCAGGCAGTCGTCTCCCACCTCCAGACTACGGCCGAACTCCTGCACTCGCTGAGGTTCTCCATCAATGTGCCAAAGTCGCATCTGATTCCTTCTCCACAGCTCCTTTTCATCGGAGCAGTTCTGGACACGACGCGGTTTCGGGCCTATCCTCCCGAACGGCGAGTCCGGGATATTCAGGCTATGATTCCGATCTTTCAGCCTTTATCCTGGGTTTCGGTACGGATGACCCTGAGGCTGCTGGGCCTCATGGCCTCCTGCATCCTGCTGGTCGATCATGCCAGATGGCATATGCGGGCTCTGCAGTGGGACCTGAAGTTCCAGTGGGCGCAGCACCAGGGCAACCTGTCCGATCACGTCCAGTTCTCGGAGGGGACTGCAAGACAGTTGCAGTGGTGGCTCTCGAACCGGCAATGGGCAGATCCCTCTCCCTTCCCCAGCCAGAGCACACAGTTGTGACGGACGCGTCCCTTCTGGGATGGGGCGGTCACATGGGAGAGGCGGAGATCAGAGGCCTCTGGTCTCCAGCGGAGTCCCGGCTCCATATCAACCTTCTGGAGCTCCGGGCGATCCGACTTGCACTCAAGGCATTCCTTCCCTCTGTCAAAGGGAAGGTAGTGCAGGTGTTCACAGACAACACCACCGCCATGTGATACTGCAACAAACAAGGCGGGGTGGGGTCGTGGACCCTCTGTCAGGAGGCTCTGCGCCTCTGGACATGGCTGGAACATCAGGGCATGTTCCTGATGGTTCAACACCTGGCAGGTTCCCTGAACGCCAGGGCGGACGAACTCAGCCGCAGGTGCATGATGGATCACGAATGGCGTCTTCACTCGGAAGTGGCGCAAGGACTCTTTCTACAGTGGGGAGAGCCTTGGTTAGATCTATTCGCCACCGAAGAGAACGCGCAATGTCATCAGTTCTGCGCGTTGGAATTTCCAAGGCGGCACTCGCTCGGCGACGCTTTTCGTCGCGAGTGGAGTTGCGGTCTGTTGTACGCCTTTCCGCCTATACCACTTCTACCCAGAGTGTTGAAGAAGATTCGGCACGACCGGGCCCAAGTCATCCTTGTGGCTCCGGACTGGGCTCGAAGAGTTTGGTATCCCGAGCTACTCAGTATGAGTGTCGATCCCCCGATCCGTCTGCCTCTTCGGGAGGATCTTCTGACGCAGCAGCAGGGGACGGTCCTCCACCCGAACCTGTCCAGCCTCCACCTGCTTGCGTGGAGATTGAGTGGCGGCAGTTGATTCCTTTCGACTTGCCTCCCGAAGTTTGTGATGTGATTCTGGCAGCTAGGCGTCCCTCCACTAAGGTGGTATACGCCTGCAGGTGGAACAAGTTTGTGGCATGGTGCACAGCAAAGGCTGTGAATCCCCTCTCTGCCCCTCTTTCTGAGGTTCTTCTGTTCCTTCTTTCCCTGGCCCAACAGGGTTCTGCCCTGGGTACCATCAAGGGCTATCTTTGTGCCATTTCGGCCTTCCTCAGTCTTCCTGATCAGCCCTCCCTTTTCAAGTCCCCTGTTGTTAACAGGTTTCTAAAAGGCATTACACACCTCTTCCCTCCTGTTCCGTTTGTGATGCCTCAGTGGGACTTGAACTTGGTTCTTACTTTTCTCATGTGCGCTCCCTTTGAGCCTCTACATAACTGTCCTCTTCGTCTTCTGACTCTGAAGACTGCCTTTCTGGTGGCCATCACCTCCGCTCGGCGGGTGAGTGAGCTCCAGGCTCTATCATGCAAACCTCCCTTTCTGTCTGTCCATCCAGACAAGATTGTTCTTCGGACGCGTCCGTCCTTCTTGCCAAAGGTGGTTACTGCCTTCCACATTGGGCAGACCATCACTTTGCCCACCTTCTTTCCGCCTCCACATCCTTCCAGAGAGGAAGAGAGGCTCCACCGTCTGGACCCAAAACGTGCGCTTTCCTTTTATATCAACCGCACACAACACTTCCGGGTGGATGACCAGCTCTTTGTTGGCTACGTGGGCGCCAAAAAAGGTTGGGTGGTGCACACGAGAACCATCTCCCGCTGGGTGACCTTGTGTATCAAAGCCTGCTATTCTTTGGCTAAGAAGGAGCCTCCTGTTGGGCTGCGTGCCCATTCCACCAGGGCAACGGCTGCTACCACGGCTTTAGGCCGCGGTGTTCCACTGCAGGATATCTGTCAGGCAGCTACGTGGGCCTCGCTGCACACATTTACAAAGCATTACTGCCTTGACAGTCAGGTCCGGAGGGACGGCTTCTTTGGCCGTTCTGTCCTTCGGGACTTCCTTGTCTGATCTTTGTTCGCAGACCCACCACCGGGGTTGGTATTGCTGGGGTATCTATTCTAAGGTAAGGAATCTGTCACTAACGTGTCTCTTTCAGATGCACAAGTTACTAACTTGTGTAACGATATATCTGTAAGAGACAGTAGTTAGTGACAGATTCCTTACCGCCCCACCCATCCTCCCCGTTCTGCGGACTGATTTCTAGGGTTAAGGACATCCCTTTCAGGGCCCTAGTATTTTTCAGACACCTATGTCAGCTTCTTGCATGGCTCTGCGTTCCTGGCGCGGAAAGTTGTGTACAGAACTGACGTCCGCGCGCAGGGGTGGCGTCTAAGTACTGCCCGCGACGTCATCCCGGCGATCACGACGCCGACGACGGACGCGGAGCCGCACGACGCCGCCTACCGACACGCAAGGGTACTGCTTCGCAAAAACTTTCCGGATCCAGCCTGACGCCTGGGGATATTCTAAGGTAAGGAATCTTTCACTAACTACTGTCTCTTACAGATATATCGTTACACAAGTTAGTAACTTGTGCTTCAGGGCCCTAGTTTTGTGCACCAGTGGTCAGTGCATGGCTCTGCGCTTCTGGCGTGGAAAGTCGTGTACAGAACTGACGTCAGCACGCGAGGGCGGCATCTATGTAGCTACCGCGACGTCATCCCGGCGACCACGACGCCAACGACGAACGCGGAGCCGACCAACGCCACCTTTCGGCGCGCAGGGGTACTGCTGACGAAAAACTTTCCGAATCCAGTCTAACGCCTTGGGGTAATTCTAAGGTAAGGAATCTATAACTAACCTATGTTTTCTTACAGATATATCGTTACCGAAGGTAAGTAACTTGTTCGTCAGCTTCTGTAATGTCAAATGCATTTTCACTTTTAAAACTTTTAACTCCTTCTGGGCCTTGCCCACTTAAATGAGGGTGTTTCTTGTGCATATGATGTAATCTGATTTGCATCTGCACTTGATCCATTTTGGCACATGTACAGTTGCAAAAATGGGGGCCTGGCAACATTCTGCAAGGGGCTAGGCATTCAGGAGGAGACTGGTTGAAGAAGAATCCCTAAATCGACTTTGGAGGTCAACCTTTGTCAGTGTGTCTGGCGTTGCCCCAAGAGAGGCCCCGAAGAGGCTTCTAAGCGAAGGGAAGTGCCCCCAAAAGGAGAGTTGAGTAGAGGGCTAGACAACGTAACACTGCAGTGGGTTAAACCTTCATTGCAACGTGGTGTGTAGGGCTACCCAGGCATACAAGCCAATAGTGTGCACCAGCCCAGAATGCAGGCGTACAGAAACAGGATGCATAATGCTGGCACTGAATCTTAGTCTTTTTTTTAATGGTGTTGAGCAGTATCGATTTTTCAGTACAAAAAGCGATCGAAATTTGCAATGTAGTCCAGTAAAAGTCTTGTTTATTGGAATCTTCTTATTTGTACATATTTGACTTGATAATCCGTTGAGAGCCTCCTAAAAGTCACATTAAAAATGCAATTGAGAATCTGTGGTTTGTGAATTTAGGTGTTAAATAGAATGCTTGAAAATGGGAGAAATAGAACTTTCACACTGTTCTGCAGGATAATCAGAAAGTGATTTAATTTATTGATTTGACTTTTTTTCCTTCTACTGCAGTGCTGATGAACTCCTTCTCACAGAAATGACTTTTAATGGGCTCTTTAATGACTTGACTGCTGAACAAATAACTGCCTTGCTGTGTTGCTTTGTGTTCCAGGAAAATGTAAGTCTTTCCAGAATGTATTTTAACTATAATGCACTGGTTTTGTCAACTAATTAGGCCTCTGAATGTCTTTCAACTCACTAGCACTATGTAGCACTGTTTGACAATTGTGCAAATGTGAGACTACACTAGAAGTAACATAATCTGGGTACGTAAGGCACCTGCGAAAGGGATTTTACACTATTCAGGTTTTAATGTACACAATGATTAATAGGTACAACAAGCCACAGTCAGCCCGTGCATTGCTGAGGGCTACATTCAGGAAATGTATGCCTCCTTCTGACAGACCTTCTTTGTTTATCGAGAACCCTACTTTTGAGAGCCTGGTAGTGCAGGTTTATTTCTGTAAGCTTCGTCAGAATAATATTAATTATAATGGGTACTCCTTCCTACATCATCTTTATTTGCATGTTGGGCACCAGACAGGATATGGAAAGGTTTTTGTAGCACTATCTTCCCACAGGTCCCAAGCTACACAAGACGGCTTCACAGTGGATCCACAAGGCTCCTCAGTTCATCACATCATAGCCGGTATGAATACATCACTGCAACGTAGTTCTGTTATTTTATCTGCTCCCAATAGATGCTGGGTTGAGTCTTTTGACATCTTATTTGTTTGACAAATTGTAGTAGAATTTGCCACCTAAATCTTAAAGATGTAAGTTGTATACTCTGCTTTGATATCAAATGTTGGTCATCGATCCCTACAGCGAATGTCTCAGTTCCTTGAGCAGGTCTCATGGTTGTGCCGTGTTAACTTTAAGCTCTGGTGCACCTTAACGTACGGAAGGAGGGGAGGTCATCTTCTGATGGTGGCTTCTAAATCCATTTGGACTTCAAGAGGGAATGTCAAGGGACGCACAGGAGATAGTTTACATCCTCTCATAGAGGTCATAAGAAAACTGACTCATGAGGCGTGGCTACGAGCGTCAAGATGGCGGTCGCACCTTAGGTGTGCTCCGGACCCCTCCGTCATCCGCTCTGCCACTCATTGCCATCGGGATCGCCCGACACCTGGCGCCACGTACCTGGCTCCGTTTGGGGCACTGGGTGCCGACTTGGGACCGTGCTGGCTGTCCTGGTCTCCTGGACCCGCAGCGCGGTTCCCCTCAAAATGGCGGATGCTGCCGCGGTGATCCAGGTCCCGCCGTCGGCCCACGGCCCACCATCAGCAACACTCGACTGAGCGAGGGGGCTCCTGTTGTGGCTGGTGCCCCCCCGCATCGCGAGACCCGGCCGGTCTCCCCTCCTGAGCGTCGGCGTCGGCCGCGGAGAGAGTGGTGGAGGAGTGGTGGCGTTTGGCGCCTTTGTCTGGAGCTTGCCTGCCCTTCCGGGGCCCTTCCGAGGCGGGCCCTGCTCGGCGGGGTGCCCCTGTACCCGCCGGCCGCTTGCAGTGATCCTGTTGGACCTGTGGGGAGGGGCCCCGAGGACGTCGGAGCCCTCTCTGCAGCCCCTGAGGCCTGACTTCGCCGGCGTTGTTCCCTGGGCCCCCACTGGCGGTGTGCGCGTCTGTGGGCGAGGCCCCCCCCCCTGCTGCCCCCCGGGGCCCAGACTGACGGCGCTGACGCGGCCTGCTGCTGCGGGGCTCCCTGGTCGGCCCGGGGCCTGGTTTGGCGGTGCAGGTGCTGTGGGCCTGCTGTGCGGTTGGGAGCGGCACCTCGTAGTTGCCCCCGGAGGGCCTGGACAGACATCATCGGCGCCGTGGGCCTCCACTGGCTGCGTGTGTTGCAGGAGCTGTGATCTTGCGTCACCCCCGGGGCCTGGACGGACATCGCCGGTGTCGTGGGCTGCCACTACATCCACGGGCCTTCGTCGGCGCTGAGGTCCACTGGGAGTGGAGAACCGGTGGTATCTGCGCTGGAGAGGCCTGCACACGACCTGAGCCCGAGGCCTGAGCCACTGCTGCGGTGGGTGGTCTGCGGCGGACGGAGCGCTCCGGCAAACTGACCTGGAGGTAAGGAGTGGGGGCTCGGTGGCACCTGGGTTTGGGTGAGGATTCGGCTGTCGACCGGGCAGCAAGCGAGGTGCGGGGGGGGCCCCTGGTCAGCACGGCTCCTCCTCCCCCCCCCACTCCTGATGTGCCCCCCCGGTGACTTGCGGCGGAGGTGAACCCATCCTGTGTGGTGGTTTCGGCGGCGCGGCCTGCTGGGCCTCCCCTCTCTGGGCCTGGGGTGTGGACGGATTTGCTCGGCCGCCACTTTGGGCGGTGGCGACCCTCTATAGGGCGTCCCTGAACTGGGCATGGTGTTCTGATGGCTCCCTGGGGGCCCCGGTCATAGCCTCGCGTGGTGGCGCTTGTGAGGCCTCCTAATCCTCTTCCTGGGCTTGTCCTGGGTCACTGGTCACTATCGCATTCCTGGGATAACTTGCCAGTACCGGCCCTTCAGCCCTGGACCCGCAGTGCCCCGGACCTCTAACGATACTCTGTGTTGCCACCCAGGCGGAGTGCCTGGTGGCCCTGGGGCGGGGGAACCTGTGCGTGGCCCCTTCTCCCTCTACTTCGGCCGCACATTTCGGGCGGCGGCAGGTTGATTCGCACCGAGTCTTAACGTCTGTTGCTTGCCCCCGCTGGCCCTCAGCCACCAGTGTTAACCTGTCAACCTCTATTTGTGGGGACTTTGAGCCCGTGATTTCCTCGGGTCGCCATGGGCCGGACGGACCGGTCAGCGAAGACCCCTGCCACCCAGACGAAAATGGACCACTTCACCACCTTGGAGGCGGGGGCTACCGGGGGTGTGACTGATCAGGGGGCTTCTCCAGCTGCGGATTTGACCACCATCCTCCAGGCTATCCATGCCTCACAAACCTCGGTGGAGGGCAAGATTGCAGAAGTGCGAGTAGATATGACTCTCATTCGACAGGACCTCCGAAACGCCACTGCTCGGATTACAGAGACTGAGACCCGTATCTCCACTGTGGAGGATGACGTCCAACAACTTAAGGGGCAGGTGGCCCGTCTCCAGTCGCACACTCAGGAATTGCACCGTCGGGCGGAGGATGCCGAAAATAGATCCCGACGCAATAACCTCCGCCTGGTGGGCTTTCCGGAAGGAGCGGAGCAGGGCCGAGCGGTGGACTTCCTGGAGAGGTGGCTAAGGTCGTGGATCCCGGAGGGCTCTCTTTCTCCTTGGTTCGCGATTGAGCAGGCCCACCGGTCCTTGGCCCCCAGCCCAGCGCCGGGTGCGCCTCCTCGACCATTCATAATGCGGGTCCTCAACTTCAAGGACTGCGACGTCATCCTGTCTGAAGCTCGTAAACAACAGCGGCTACGCTACGAAAACGGGGCAATCATGATCTTCCCAGATTACACCCGCGAGGTCCAGGGCCAGCGCCGCTCCTTTGGGGAAGTCAAGCAAAAGCTGAGGGCACTTAACATTCAGTATCGGCTCCTCTTCTCGGCTCGCCTGCTAGTGGTGTTCGCAAACAAAACGCTGTTCTTCGACAACCCGACCTGGGCCTGGGCAACGGAGGAGCGCCCTCTGCGGGCCGACGGTCGGGCCCTGGGTATGGAGAGAGCGGAGAGCGGACCTGGCTGCCTCGCCCCCTTCGCTCCTCAGCCTCAACGTAACCGCTCCCGCAGGCGCCGTGGGCGGAGGAGGGCCCGCTCGGATTCCCCACCGGGCCACTCACGACAACCACTATCGCTCACCGAGGGACCCCTGACCGGGAGGCGCTCTGGCTCCTCCGGCCGTTTGGATGGCGGTGGTGCTTCGCCGGGCCCGCGGCGATTGACCTCCCAGAATCGGACCTCTCCCGTAGCCCAATACTTCTGAAAGACCCTGCTTGAACTGGTCTCTGCCCGCCGGGCCTGGCTCCGCGGCCGGAGACGGTGCTTTAGCTCTAAACATTTCTTTCCTTCCCGATGGACTCGTAAACACACAACCGGACATGAGGAGGGGTCCTCCACGCTTCCCCATTCCCAAGCGTTTTAGTTTGGTTGTTTACTCACTGGTTTATTGTTAGGGCAACAGATGCTTCCGTTCCTGAAGTGTAGGGTGGGGGGTGGGAGAGGGGTTGCGGGGGTGGGACCGTTGTCCCATGTTTTGATTTTATTTTTGGCTGTTTTACTTTTTAGCTCCGCTGCACCAGTTTTCACAAGACACCCTAATTTGCACCTCAAGAGACATGCAGACCTCCTTTCAGATATCTCGATGGGCCTGCTGATATCCAGCTGGGAAGCCTTATCCCCCGCAGAACCCACAATCACAATGTTGTACACACCACTACGCCTGACACACCCCTGCGGGGTACTTCTCTGCATTTCACCAGTACTTGTATCTGAAAGAGACACGTTAGTGATAGATTCCTTACCTTAGAATATCCCCAGGCGTCAGGCTGGATCCGGAAAGTTTTGCGTAGCAGTACCCTTGCGCGTCGGTAGGCGGCGTCGTGCGGCTCCGCGTCCGTCGTCGGCGTCGTGATCGCCGGGATGACGTCGCGGGCAGTACTTAGGCGCCGCCCCTGCGCGCTGACGTCAGTTCTTCTTTTCCGCGCCAGCAAGCGCAGATCCGGGAAGAGCAGTGCCCTGGTCAATTTTTGACCATACTTTTTGGTGATTTTTTCACTGTTTTTTCCAACTTTACGGTGTCGTAGGGATGCCCGGCTTCAAGCGATGCGGCGCCTGTGCGCGGATGATGTCCGTCACCGACCCGCATTGGGAGTGTCTCTTCTGCCTCGGCCGAGGCCACGACACCGAGTCTTGTCCCGAATGCCAGGCCCTCAACCCGAAAGCTTTGCGAGAGCGGTCTCGAAAGCTCCTCGAGGCCCGGCATTCGGCTCCGCGGAAGCCCCGGTCGCGTGAGAGGTCCAGGGGTCGCTCGCGGAGTGCACACCGGTCGTCGACTTCTTCGTCCGGTAAGTCTAAGCACAAGAAGTCCAAGAAGCATCGTCGCTCTCGGACTTCGCCTCGCCGGTCTCGCGACTCGGCTGAGGCCCCTCCCGGCACCGTCCCCGCCCCCGCGGCCCCGGACTTGCCTGTGGAGTCGCCCCCGTCATACCCGCCCTTCCCGGGTTCGGGGCGGATCCGGCCAAGGTACAGGAGTTCCTGTCGGCCATGGCCCGCCTCTTCGGGCCTTCAGGCCCCTCCGGTGCGCCTTCGGGCCCCGCGGGCCCTGATGGGGTTGCTCCGGCGTCGCCGGCGGCTCCGGCCCCGGCGTCGCCCGAGCCTCCAGCCTCGATCCCGGCTCCGGCTTCGGCCCCGGCCTCGATCCCGGCTCCACAACCCCCATCGACGCCGGTCGACCTCACGACACCTCCGCCGGCGCCGATGTCTCCGGTGCCGTTCTCGACGCCGCCCTGGGCTCCGGGCGGCGTCGTCCCCAGTTCCTTCCGGTTCCGGACATGGACCCGGAGCGACGTCGCTCGACGCCGGCTCCGGCGCCGATGGGACCTTGGGTCCCAAATGTCCCTCCTCCTCCTTATTTTGAACCAGAGGAGGACCAGGAGGACTGGGAGGGGTCTGATGACCCTCTGACACGCAACTGTCAGTATGATGAGGACTGGACAGAGAGTCTAGGGGAGGCCAGTGGTCTGGATACTTCTCCTGACACTGGCATGCTGTCTCCTCCCGTGGCTACGGAGGAGGGGGCCAATTTTGGTACGGTGTTGCGTAGGGCTGCTGGGGCCTTACGTCTCCAGCTCCCTACTTTGACGGTCAAGACTAACATCTTGACAGAGGTGCTTCAGCCGGCAGCCTCCTCTGCGGAGACTGTGCTGCCGTTTAACGACGCCCTCACTGACGTTCTTTTGGGCGCCTGGTCCAAGCCCAACACAGGGGCTCCTGTGGATCGGAACGTGTCACGACGCCATCGCCCCGCTCCGGGCGACCCCCTGTTTCTTTCTGTCCACCCCACTCCTGAGAGCTTGGTTGTCCAAGCCTCCGCTTCCCAAACCGCCTTCCCTACCGCTCCTCCGGATAGGGAATCCAAACGCCTGGATCAGTTTGGGAAGAAAGGTTTTTCTTCCTCCAGTGCTGGCTTGCGGTCCGTTAACACCGCTTGTCTTTTGGGCCGATATACCCACTCCCTGTGGGATTCGGTGGCGGATGTTTTGCCCCAGTGCCCTGAGGAGGTCCAGGCACTGCTTTCCCGCGCCATTGCGGAAGGGAGGGATGCGGCCAAATACACTATCCGTTGTGGCCTTGACACCGCCGACTCGCTGGGCAGGTCGATTGCAACGACGGTGGCGCTCCGGCGCCACGCCTGGCTGAGAACCACTGGTTTTTCAGGGGATGTCCAGAATACTCTCATGGACATGCCCTTTGATGGAGTCGGTCTTTTTGGGTCCAAAGCAGACCATGCGCTGGAGCGCTTTAAGGACTCACGGGCTACTGCAAAGTCCCTGGGCCTTTCTGCTACACGCCCTCCGCTGCCTTCTGCTTTTCGCCCCTATCGTGGCCACGGTAGGGGCGCCCCTTCACGTCAGCAGCCCAGCCACCGGCCCGCGCAGCAGGCGTCTTCGCGTGGCCGAGGACGTGGATTCCGCCGTGGCGGATCGGGCAACCAGCGTGCGGGTCAGGCCACCACCTCCAACCCGTCCGCGGCCTCCAAGCCCTCCTAGTCCCTCCTTTCAGGTGCACGGCACGCCAGTAGGGGGCAGGGTCCGCCATCACCTTCCCCACTGGCGCACCATCACCTCGGACAGGTGGGTCTTGGACATTGTCCGAAGGGGCTACTCCCTCCCCTTCGAGACCACCCCCCAGCCATGCCACCTCAATTCCACCGCATGTCAGGGGATCACTTGGTGCTTCTACGGAAGGAAGTCACGGCCCTCTTGACCAAGAGGGCCATCGAGCATGTTCCGACCCCAGAAGTAGGGCGTGGTTGCTACTCCCACTACTTTCTGGTGCCCAAAAGGACAAGGAGGACATGCGTCCTATCTTGGACCTCCGGAACGTCAATCGCTTCCTCCGGAAGGAGAAGTTCAAGATGCTCACCCTAGCTCAGGTCTTGACTGCCCTCGACCCTGGAGACTGGTTGGTAGCGTTGGACTTGCAGGACGCGTATTTCCACATCCCCGTCCTGCCGGCCCACCGGCGTTACCTTCGGTTCACGGTAGGCCCCGAGCATTTTCAGTTCACCGTGCTCCCCTTTGGCCTTACCAGTGCCCCTCGGGTGTTCACGAAAGTGATGGCGGTGGTCGCAGCTCATCTGCGCCGGGCAGGGGTTTCAGTCTTCCCCTACCTCGACGACTGGCTGCTGAAGGCGGGCTCGTCCCAGGCAGTCGTCTCCCACCTCCAGACTACGGCCGAACTCCTGCACTCGCTGGGGTTCTCCATCAATGTGCCGAAGTCGCATCTAATTCCTTCTCCACAGCTCCTTTTCATCGGAGCAGTTCTGGACACGGCGCAGTTTCGGGCCTTTCCTCCCGAACGGCGAGTCCGGGATATTCAGGCTATGATTCCGATCTTTCGGCCTTTATCCTGGGTTTCGGTACGGATGACCCTGAGGCTGCTGGGCCTCATGGCCTCCTGCATCCTGCTGGTCAATCATGCCAGATGGCATATGCGGGCTCTGCAGTGGGACCTGAAGTTCCAGTGGGCGCAGCACCAGGGCAACCTGTCCGATCACGTCCAGATCTCGGAGGGGACTGCAAAACAGTCGCAGTGGTGGCTCTCGAACCGGCAATGGGTCATGGGCAGATCCCTCTCCCTTCCCCAGCCAGAGCATACAGTTGTGACGGACGCGTCCCTTCTGGGATGGGGCGGTCACATGGGAGAGGCGGAGATCAGAGGCCTCTGGTCTCCGGCGGAGTCCCGGCTCCATATCAACCTTCTGGAGCTCCGGGCGATCCGGCTTGCACTCAAGGCATTCCTTCCCTCTGTCAAAGGGAAGGTAGTGCAGGTGTTCACAGACAACACCACCGCCATGTGGTACTGCAACAAACAGGGCGGGGTGGGGTCTTGGACCCTTTGTCAGGAGGCTCTGCGCCTCTGGACTTGGCTGGAACATCAGGGCATGTTCCTGATGGTTCAACACCTGGCAGGTTCTCTGAACGCCAGGGCGGACGAACTCAGCCGCAGGTGCATGATGGATCACGAATGGCGTCTTCACTCGGAAGTGGCGCAAGGACTCTTTCTACAGTGGGGAGAGCCTTGGTTAGATCTATTCGCCACCGAAGAGAACGCGCAATGTCATCAGTTCTGCGCGTTGGAATTTCCAAGGCGGCTCTCGCTCGGCGACGCTTTTCGTCGCGAGTGGAGTTGCGGTCTGTTGTACGCCTTTCCGCCTATACCACTTCTACCCAGAGTGTTGAAGAAGATTCGGCACGACCGGGCCCAAGTCATTCTTGTGGCTCCGGACTGGGCTCGAAGAGTTTGGTATCCCGAGCTACTCAATATGAGCATAGATCCCCCGATCCGTCTGCCTCTTCGGGAGGATCTTCTGTCGCAGCAGCAGGGGACGGTCCTCCACCCGAACCTGTCCAGTCTACACCTGCTTGCGTGGAGATTGAGCGGCGGCAGTTGATTCCTTTCGACTTGCCTCCCGAAGTTTGTGATGTGATTCTGGCAGCCAGGCGTCCCTCCACTAAGGTGGTATACGCCTGCAGGTGGACCAAATTTGTGGCATGGTGCACAGCGAAGGCTGTGGATCCCCTTTCTGCCCCTCTTTCTGAGGTCCTTCTGTTCCTTCTCTCTCTGGCCCAACAGGGTTCTGCCCTGGGTACCATCAAGGGTTATCTTTGTGCTATCTCGGCCTTCCTCAGGCTCCCTGATCAGCCCTCCCTTTTCAAGTCCCCTGTTGTTAACAGGTTCTTAAAAGGCATTACTCACCTCTTCCCTCCTGTTCCGTTTGTAATGCCTCAGTGGGACTTGAACTTGGTTCTTACCTTTTTAATGTGCGCTCCCTTTGAGCCTCTGCATAACTGTCCTCTTCGTCTTCTGACTCTGAAGACGGCCTTTCTGGTGGCCATCACCTCCGCTCGGCGGGTGAGTGAGCTCCAGGCTCTATCTTGCGAACCTCCCTTTCTGTCTGTTCATCCAGACAAGGTTGTTCTTCGGACGCGTCCGTCCTTCTTGCCAAAGGTGGTTACTGCTTTCCACATTGGGCAGACCATCACTTTGCCCACCTTCTTTCCGCCTCCGCATCCTTCCAGAGAGGAAGAGAGGCTCCACCGTCTGGACCCAAAACGTGCGCTCTCTTTCTATATTGACCGCACAAAACACTTCCGGGTGGATGACCAGCTCTTTGTTGGCTACGTGGGCGCCAAAAGGTCGGGCGGTGCACAAGAGGACCATCTCCCGCTGGGTTACCTTGTGCATCAAGACCTGCTATTCTTTGGCTAAGAAGGAGCCTCCTGTTGGGCTGCGTGCCCATTCCACCAGGGCAACGGCTGCTACCACGGCCTTGGGCCGCGGTGTTCCGCTGCCGGTTATCTGTCAGGCAGCTACGTGGGCCTCGCTGCACACGTTTACAAAGCATTACTGCCTTGACAGTCAGGTCCGGAGGGACGGCTTCTTTGGCCGTTCTGTCCTCCAGGACTTCCTTGTCTGATCTTTGTTCGCAGACCCACCACCGGGGTTGGTATTGCTGGGGTATCTATTCTAAGGTAAGGAATCTATCACTAACGTGTCTCTTTCAGATGCACAAGTTACTAACTTGTGTAACGATATATCTGTAAGAGACAGTAGTTAGTGATAGATTCCTTACCGCCCCACCCATCCTCCCCGTTCTGCGAACTGATTTCTAGGGTTAAGGACATCCCTTTCAGGGCCCTAGTATTTTTCAGACACCTGTGTCAGCTTCTTGCATGGCTCTGCGTTCCTGGCGCGGAAAGTCGTGTACAGAACTGACGTCAGCGCGCAGGGGCGGCGCCTAAGTACTGCCCGCGACGTCATCCCGGCGATCACGACGCCGACGACGGACGCGGAGCCGCACGACGCCGCCTACCGACGCGCAAGGGTACTGCTACGCAAAACTTTCCGGATCCAGCCTGACGCCTGGGGATATTCTAAGGTAAGGAATCTATCACTAACTACTGTCTCTTACAGATATATCGTTACACAAGTTAGTAACTTGTGCATCATGCCCGGACTTGCATCCGGTGACGTACATAGACTTCCCTTTGGACACTACACTACAACCTCACGCGCTCCGTTTTGATGTGGGCCCCCCTTCTGGGACCCACTTGCCATGCCATCCCACCATGCCAGATATACCTCCACTGAGTACTTCTCTACGCATCTTATCTTGGAACGTTAATGGCCTCCTGGACCGTTTCAAGCGGACGGCTGCCCTGCGCTACGCGCACCGCCTAGGGGTGGACATATTATTATTGCAAGAAACGCATTTGCTGGGTAACCACTGCCCCTTCCTAACGCGCTATGGATATGATAGGGCGTGGCACTCGGGGTTCACTCGGGGATCACAAGGGGTGGCGATCCTGGTGAAGCGCTCTCTTCCCCTTGTCATTGTGCAGACAGCCCTTGATGCCCAGGGTACATTTGTGGCCATCAGCGGTAAGTTACATGGGAACCCCATTAACCTCATATCGCTCTATTCTCCTCCTTCAATGCTGGCAGCGACATTAGCTAAAGCTACAGATCTCCTGGCGTCCTTACCATTGGGCCCCACTTGTCTCGGGGGGATTTCAACGCGGTCTCCTCACCCGACCTTGACACGTCTGGCCCCCCTTCCTCTAGTAGAATTGCTCAGGCAAAGCAATTGAAGACCTGGTCTGAGTCCCTGGGCTTGTGTGATGCCTGGCGTACATGGCACCCACATTCTAAGCAGTTCACACACACTTCGGCAGCGCACCATACGCAAGCGCGTATTGACGCCATTTTCGTTCCAGCAACATATTGTCTCACGGTCCAGGACGTCGCCATCCTCCCGCGTGGTATCTCGGACCATTCCCCGGTGGTGATTTGCATGGGCCCTCCGTCCACCTGCATGCGGCAGACATGGAGATTTAATGCCTGGTTTCTCCAAGACAGGGAGTTCCGGAAGGCGGTGGGTCAGGAACTTAAGCATTATCTCCTCTCCAACGACGGATCCGTCTCCTCCCCGGGTGTTCTATGGGAGGCGGGTAAGGCCACGATTAGGGGGTTCGCTAAGGGCCAGCTCAAGCGTCAGCGACAGGCCCAGGCAGAACAAATTACCAGTCGTGAGGCGCAAGCCTTACGCCTCGAGCAGGCCTCTGCTCAGGCTCCAGACACCCCTGAAGCCAGACTCCTTGCCCGGCTCCGGTCGGAAATCAAGCAGATGTCGCTGGAGGCGGCCAAACTCCTTTGGCGTTCATCCGTGGCCAGGGTGTATGGCTGGGGCGACAAGAACGGCTCGCTCCTCCATCGCCTTGCCACATACCCTAGGGCGAATCGTATAATTCCAGAAGTCATAGCGCAGGATAGCTCGTTATGTCGGTCCCCAGATGGGATGGCCCGTGCCTTTGCGTCCTACTATCAGCAATTATACATGGCCAGATCCCCATCCCTATCACTCGCTGGTATGTTGGAGGTCGAGGTGGCCCCCTCCCCAGCCTAGATCCCATTAGCCAGAAAGACCTTGAGCGCCCCATCACACGTCCGGAGATAGAGGGAGCGATTGCCCTCGTTTCCTCCGGTAAGACGCCGGGCCCAGACGGCTTCCCTCAAGAGTATTATATGCACTATCGGGACAGTCTCACTCCGCATTTGGCGGGGCTGTTTCGGGAAGCTACTGAAAAAGGCTCCTTTCCCCAGGAGGTGGATCTGGCCACCATCGTGGTTCTTCCCAAGTCTCAACCACCCTCACCACGGTGTGCGGACTACCGTCCCATCTCCCTCATTAATACTGAGATTAAACTGTTCGCCACGATCCTTGCCCAGCGACTCAAACCCCACTTGTCCACGCTGGTCCATCCCGACCAATGCGGATTTATGCCCTCACGTGGCACTAGGCATTGTCTTCATAGACTGCACGTCGCCCTGGCACACCGTCATCTTCTTACTCCCTATCTCGCGATCCTTCTGGTAGACTTTGAAAAGACCGTCGATTCGGTGGATTGGGGGTTCTTAGCGGACGTCCTTGCTAGGATGGGACTCGGTCCCCGTTTTTGTGCCATGGTAAAAGTTCTTTATGCTTCCCCCCGCGCCCGTGTTTTGGTGAACGGGGTTCTGTCGGAGCCCTTCCCGGTTCGCAGAGGAACAAGACAGGGTTGTCCCCTATCCCCACTGCTGTTCGCCTTGGTGATGGAGCCCCTGGCGTCCATGATGCGATCGTGCGAGAGTATGCGGGGATGGGAGTGGCCCAACACCGAACCAGACAAAATCGCACTCTATGCAGATGACGTCCTCATCTATTTGGCAGATCCCGCCAGATCTGGCCCCCTTTGTCTCCGCATCCTACACCTCTTCGAGCGGGCTTCGGGCCTCCGGCTTAACCCGGATAAGTCGGCCTTGGTCCCCCTGCACCTGTCTCGCGAATGTTTTGACTGGCAATCCAACCTTCCTCTTCGCCGTCAATCCTTCAAATACTTGGGGATATGGATGACCTTGCTCCCTGAGCTCAGCTGGGCCCTCAACGTGGCCCCACTGGTGAAGCGGGTTAAGGCAGACCTCCAGAAGTGGCAGTCATTGCCCCTGAATCCCATGGGGAGGGTCGCCCTATTTAAAATGATGGTGCTCCCCTGGTTCCTCTATGTACTGCAAAACACCCCCATCGGCTTTCCCAGAGCCTGGTTTCGTGAACTTGATAGCATTGCTAGTAAGTTTTTATGGGGAAATGGTAGGGCACGGTTGGCACTCTGTGTGTAGGATCCCCTCATTCGACGGGGGACTGGGGATGACCCACCTCTATTTATATTACTTGGCCACGCGGCTCCTCTCCATACACGATTGGTTCAATGGGGGTTGGTCGGACCCGGCGTACAGGCTCGAGGTCGGAGAATTGGGTTTCGCCAAGATCCAAGCTATGCTATATGGGGCCCCTATTCCCTCCCGCTTGCCAGAGGTGACACGCTCTGTGCAGTTGGCCTGGCGAGCTGCATTACGACATACCAAGTGGACACGTACGTTAACCCAATGCACACCCTTGTGGCAAGGGACCTGGCTCAAAGAAGTCAACGCACTACAGGGGTTTAGAGCCTGGGACTCGATAGGCATATCGCAACTAGGAGATGTGTGGGTGGGGGACCACATGGGGTCCTTCGATGACCTTCAAAGCAGATATTCCTTACATCAGTCACAATTCTATAGGTATTTGCAGTTACGCCACGCCCTTCACACCCACCTAACGACTGGCACGCGCCTTCATGATCACAGTCCGCCTGAGGCCCAGATAATGTTTGGTGACCTGGGGAGAGGCGGCATCTCCCGCATCTACCGTACACTGATCAACAATGCCCCCACTTCCTTAGACCGACATCGGGCTCAATGGGAGGGTTGGGTAGGCACCTTAGACGAGGAGGACTGGCGCGACGCCCTTATGGCTCCTAGGACGGTCATGGCCTCAGCCAGATTGCGCTTAGTGCAATTATATTACTTACATGCTGCATATCTTACCCCAATGCGCCTTCACCGGGCCGGACTTAGCCCAACTTCTGCTTGCACCAGGTGCGGTCACGATCCCGCAGATTTTTTCCATATGGTATGGGTATGTCCCCGCTTGGAGCGGTTCTGGGAGGAGATTGAGGAGGAACTCACTGAGGTTTTGGGCTGGGAGGTCCCCCATGACCCAAGGCACGCACTCCTGGGTATCACTGATGGGCTGGATGGGTCACGGAACGAAAAACTGTTTTACACTACGGCAATGGTGGTTGCTAAGAGAGACATTGCGGCCTCCTGGAAGCTCGCCGAACCTCCGTGCGCTGGACGCTGGAGGACTGGAGTGGACTGGTGTGCCACGCAGGAGAAAGTTATGTACGAGGCTCGTGGGTGCCATAAGAAGTACCGTAGGGTTTGGGGGAAATGGTTGGGGGAGGTGGAGTAGTCATAGAGGGAACGCCCAATTTTGTACCCCTATGTATTTGATTTGATCATTGTCTGTAAACTTTGTGGCGCTGCTTTCCTTTCCAGGTCCTGGACATTTATGGTGTTGGACTGTAAGGCTGGTGTTTTGTTTGTTCTTCTTTTTCTTTATTTTATTAATTAATAAACAAAAATTTGTTTATCAAAAAGAAAACTGACTCATAAGGAGTATTCAGACTCCTCTTCGTGTGAACTGATTTCTGTTCTGGAGAAGTAAAAGTAGTGGTCCGAGATGAGTTTCCCTTCATCTGGAGCAGCACCTGCTCAGGTAGAATCTTTTTTGGAAGCTATGCTGGTGGTTTTCACTAGGCAGCAGCCCTCTGATCTGCTCGTTGCAGCCACTGTAGCTGTGTTGGGTGAAATCAATGTGAAGTTGTTTGCTTTTACTAATGTGAGAAAGTACCTCTTTTGACATGGTTAGTCCCCACTTTTTGCCTGGTTTTGGTGTAGTTTGGATTGTAGTGCACAGGGTCCCTGCCAACCAGGTCCCCTCTGGCAGTGCTTCTTCCCTAAAACATACCCACAATTGGTACTTCTGCCACCATTAAGTCCCTAGTAAATGGTACCCCGAGTTCCTAGGGCCCGGGAGATGAAGAGGGTACCCTGGGACCCCCCTCACTAGGACCATACCACCACCCTTGCAGCTTGCATGCTCTTCTGAGGTGAAAAAATACAGTCGATATTGCACCCTGCCTGGGTGCTATGCCAGCCAGCACTGCCTGTAGGTATAGGTAAGTCACCCCTCTAGCAGGCCTTACATCCCTAAGGCAGGGTGCACTATACCCCAGGTGAGGGCATATCTGCATGAGTAGATATGGCCCTACATTATTTAAGTCCATTCTTAAATATTGTAAGTGCTAGGGAAACCGTGAGGAGTACATGGGCTGGCAACTCGACAACTTGAGTTCCACAGCACCATGATGGCTTCACTGAAACCAGGAGTGTTTGGTATCAAACAACTCCTTATAATGAATCCAAGCTGATGCCAGTGTGGGATTTATTACACCATGCACTCAGTGGGCACCTCAGAGGTGCCCCCTGAAAACCGCCTGACCCTGGTGTGGGCACGGACTGGCTTTAGGCACCCTGTCACACACAGACATGTTTCTGGACCCCTGGGTGGAGAGCCTCTGCTCTCTGGGACCATAAACAATGCACATCCTTGGCAGAGGTGTCACATCTCTTCCCCCAGGATGGGCCAGTGCTCGAAAGGGGAAGCTTCAAAGACCTGCCGCCTTTGTAATGCAACCCCCAGCCTCTGCAGATGGCAGCTCCCCGTTTACACCGCCACTTTGGACTAGAAGAATAGGAGGTGTGCCCACCTCTTACAGCTCCACCCCTAAGGTGGGGTAGGCGAGGTGAAGCACATCTTTTAGTCCCCGCCATCCAGGGCTAGGTCTATGCACCCTCCCACAGGAGCGTGGCATAATTGAGCGTGTAGTCACCCCAGGTAAGGTGACCATTGGCCCTACATGCTACTCTCCTAAAACGCCCGTAAATTTAGTATCTGAAAGAGACACGTTAGTGACAGATTCCTTACCTTAGAATATCCCCAGGCGTCAGGCTGGATCCGGAAAGTTTTTGCGTAGCAGTACCCTTGCGCGTCGGTAGGCGGCGTCGTGCGGGTCCGTCGTCGGCGTCGGGATCGCCGGGATGACGTCGCGGGCAATACTTAGACGCCGCCCCTGCGCGCTGACGTCAGTTCTTCTTTTTCCGCGCCAGTAAGCGCAGATCCGGGAAGAGCAGTGCCCTAGTCAATTTTTGACTAAATTTTTGGTGAATTTTTCACTGTTTCTTTTCGAGTCTTCTCGACTCCTCGGTGTCGATAGGGATGCCCGGCTTCAAGCCATGCGATGTCTGTGGTCGAATGATGTCGATCACAGACCCACATTTAGAGTGTCTCTACTGTCTCGGCCGACACCACGACACGAAGTCGTGCCCTGACTGCCGGAAACTTCACCCGAAGGCTTTGCGAGAGCGGTCTCGAAAGCTACTCGAGGTCCGGCAGTCGGCTCCGCGCCGCACCAAGCCCCGGTCCCGTGAGAGGTCGAGGGGCCGGTCGCGGAGCCCCCGCCGGTCGTCGGAGTCCAAGTCTTCGCGCTCCTCGGGTAAGTCGAAGCACAAAAAGTCTAAGAAGCATCATCGCTCTAATACTTCGCCTCGCCGGTCTCGCGACTCGGCTGAGGCCCCTGTCGGCACCGTCCCCGCCGCCCCGGACGTGCCTGTGGAGCCGCCCCCGCAATACCCGTTCTTTCCGGGTTCGGGGGCGACTCCGGCCCAAATACAGGAATTCCTGTCGGCCATGGCCCGCCTCTTCGGGCCTCAAGGTCCCTCCGGTGCGCCTTCGGGCCCCGCGGGCCCTGATGGGGTTGCTCCGGCGTCGCCGACGACTCCGGTCCCGGCGTCGCCTGTCCCGCCAGCCTTGATCCCGGCCTCGGCTCCGGCCCCGGCCTCAATCCCGGCTCCGGTGGTACCGCAACCCCCATCGACGTCGGTTGACCTAACCACGCTGGCGCCGATGTCCCCGGTGCCGTTCCTGACACCGTCCGGGGCTCCGGGCGTCGTCGTTCCCTGGTTCTCTCCGGTTCCGGACATGGAGCCGGACCGACGTCGCTAGATGCCGGCTCCGGCGCCGATGAGACCTTGGGTCCCAGATGTCCCTCCTTCTCCATATTTTGCACCAGAGGAGGACCAGGAGAGCTGGGAGGGGTCGGAAGACCCTCTCACACAGCAGTGTGAGTATGATCAGGACTGGGCAGAGGAACTTGGGGATGCCAGTGGTCTAGACCCTTCCCCTGACACTGGCATGCTGTCTCCTCCAGTGGCTACGGAGGAGGGAGCAAATTTCGCAACGGTGTTGCGTAGAGCAGCTGGAGCCTTGCACCTCCAATTGCCTACTGTGGCTGTCAGGACTAATCTCCTGACGGAAGTGCTTCAGCCGGCAGCCTCCTCCTCGGAGACTGTGCTGCCGTTTAATGATGCACTGTCTGACGTTCTTTTGGGCACCTGGTCCAAGCCCACCACAGGGGCTCCTGTGGATAGGAACGTGGCCCGACGCCATCGCCCTGCTCCGGGCGACCCCTTGTTTCTCTCTCAACATCCCACCCCCGAGATCTTGGTTGTCCTAGCCTCTGCCTCCCAAACCGCCTTCCCTACCGCCCCTCCGGATAGGGAATCCAAACGCCTGGACCAGTTTGGGAAGAAGGCCTTTTCTTCCTCCAGTGCTGGCTTGCGGTCGGTGAACACCGCTTGCCTTTTGGGCCGATATACCCACTCCCTGTGGGATTCGGTGGCGGCTGTTTTGCCCCAGTGTTCTGAGGAGGTCCAGACACTGCTTACCCGCACCATTGCGGAAGGTAGGGATGCGGCAAAGTTCACCATACGTTGTGGCCTTGATACCGCCGACTCGCTGGGCAGATCGCTTGCAACGACGGTGGCGCTGCGTCGCCACGCCTGGCTGAGAACAACTGGTTTCTCGGGTGATGTCCAGAATACACTCATGGACATGCCCTTTGATGGAGTCGGTCTTTTTGGTTCCAAAGCAGACCATGCGCTGGAGCGTTTTAAGGACTCACGGGCTACTGCCAAGTCCCTGGGCCTTTCTGTTGTGCGCCCTCCGCTAACCTCTGCTTTTCGCCCCTTTCGTGGCCACGGAAGGGGCGCCCAGTCACGTCCGCCGCCCAGCCACCGGCCCGCGCAGCAAGCGTCTTCCCTACCGCCCCTCCGGATAGGGAATCCAAACGCCTGGATCAATTTGGGAAGAAGGGTTTTTCTTCCTCCAGTGCTGGCTTGCGGTCCATCAACACCGCCTGCCTTTTGGGCCGATATACCCACTCTTTGTGGGATTCGGTGGCGAATGTTTTGCCCCAGTGTTCTGAGGAGGTCCAGACACTGCTTTCCCGCGCCATTGCGGAAGGACGGGATGCGGCCAAATACACAATAAGATGTGGCCTTGATACCGCCGACTCGCTGGGCAGGTCTATTGCAACGACGGTGGCGCTGCGACGCCACGCCTGGCTGAGAACCACTGGTTTTTCAGGGGATGTCCAGAATACTCTCATGGACATGCCCTTTGATGGAGTCGGTCTTTTTGGTTCCAAAGCAGACCATGCGCTGGAGCGTTTTAAGGACTCACGGGCTACTGCCAAGTCCCTGGGCCTTTCTGTTGTGCGCCCTCCGCTAACCTCTGCTTTTCGCCCCTTTCGTGGCCACGGAAGGGGCGCACAGTCATGTCCGCCGCCCAGCCACCGGCCCGCGCAGCAAGCGTCTTCGCATGGCCGAGGACGTGGCTACCGCCGTGGCGGTTCGGGCAACCAGCGTGCGGGTCAGGCCACCAACTCCGCCCCGTCCGCGGCCTCCAAGCCCTCCTAGTCCTTCTTTTCAGGTGCACAGCACGCCAGTAGGGGGCAGGGTCCGCCATCACCTTCACCACTGGCGTGCCATCACCTTGGACAGGTGGGTCTTGGACATTGTCCGAAGGGGCTACTCCCTCCCCTTCGAGACCACCCCCCCAGCCATGCCACCTCAATTCCACCGCATGTCAGGGGATCACTTGGTGCTTCTGCAGAAGGAAGTCACGGCCCTCTTGGCCAAGAGGGCCATCGAGCATGTTCCGACCCCAGAAGTAGGACGTGGTTGCTACTCCCACTACTTTCTGGTGCCCAAAAAGGACAAGGAGGACATGCGTCCTATCTTGGACCTCCGGAACGTCAATCGCTTCCTCCGGAAGGAGAAGTTCAAGATGCTCACCCTAGCTCAGGTCTTGACTGCCCTCGACCCTGGAGACTGGTTGGTAGCGTTGGACTTGCAGGATGCTTATTTCCACATCCCCGTCCTGCCGGCCCACCGGCGTTACCTGCGGTTCACGGTATGCCTCGAGCATTTTCAGTTCACCGTGCTCCCCTTTGGCCTTACCAGTGCCCCTCGGGTGTTCACAAAAGTGATGGCGGTGGTCGCAGCTCATCTGCGCCGGGCAGGGGTTCCAGTCTTCCCCTACCTCGACGACTGGCTGCTGAAGGCGGGCTCGTCCCAGGGAGTCGTCTCCCACCTCCAGACTACGGCCGAACTCCTGCACTCGCTGGGGTTCTCCATCAATGTGCCGAAGTCGCACCTGATTCCTTCTCCACAGCTCCTTTTCATCGGAGCAGTTCTGGACACGACGCAGTTTCGGGCTTATCCTCCCGAACGGCGAGTCCGGGATATTCAGGCTATGATTCCGATCTTTCAGCCTTTATCCTGGGTTTCGGTACGGATGACCCTGAGGCTGCTGGGCCTCATGGCCTCCTGCATCCTGCTGGTCGATCATGCCAGATGGCATATGCGGGCTCTGCAGTGGGCGTAGCACCAGGGCAACCTGTCCGATCACGTCCAGATCTCAGAGGGGACTGCAAAACAGTTGCAGTGGTGGCTCTCGAACCGGCAATGGGTCATGGGCAGATCCCTCTCCCTTCCCCAGCCAGAGCACACAGTTGTGACGGACGCGTCCCTTCTGGGATGGGGCGGTCACATGGGAGAGGCGGAGATCAGAGGCCTCTGGTCTCCGGTGGAGTCCCGGCTCCATATCAACCCTTCTGGAGCTCCGGGCGATCCGACTTGCACTCAAGGCATTCCTTGCCTCTGTCAAAGGGAAGGTAGTGCAGGTGTTCACAGACAACACCACCGCCATGTGGTACTGCAACAAACAAGGCGGTGTGGGGTCGTGGACCCTGTGTCAGGAGGCTCTGCGCCTCTGGACATGGCTGGAACATCAGGGCATATTCCTGATGGTTCAACACTTGGCAGGTTCCCTGAACGCCAGGGCGGACGAACTCAGCTGCAGGTGCATGATGGATCACGAATGGCGTCTTCACTCGGAAGTGGCGCAAGGACACTTTCTACAGTGGGGAGAGCCTTGGTTAGATCTATTCGCCACCGAAGAGAATGCGCAATGTCAGCAGTTCTGCGCGTTGGAATTTCCAAGGCGGCACTCGCTCGGCGACGCTTTTCGTCGCGAGTGGAGTTGCGGTCTGTTGTACGCCTTTCCGCCTATACCACTTCTACCCAGAGTGTTGAAGAAGATTCGGCACGACCGGGCCCAAGTCATCCTTGTGGCTCCGGACTGGGCTCGAAGAGTTTGGTATCCCGAGCTACTCAGTATGAGCGTCGATCCCCCGATCTGTCTGCCTCTTCGGGAGGATCTTCTGTCGCAGCAGCAGGGGACGGTCCTCCACCCGAACCTGTCCAGTCTACAACTGCTTGCGTGGAGATTGAGCGGTGGCAGTTGATTCCTTTCGACTTGCCTCCAGAAGTTTGTGATGTGATTCTGGCAGCCAGGCGTCCCTCCACTAAGGTGGTATACGCCTGCAGGTGGAACAAGTTTGTGGCATGGTGCACAGCAAAGGCTGTGAATCCCCTCTCTGCCCGTCTTTCTGAGGTTCTTCTGTTCCTTCTTTCTCTGGCCCAACAGGGTTCTGCCCTGGGTACCATCAAGGGCTATCTTTGTCCCATTTCGGCCTTCCTCAGGCTTCCTGATCAGCCCTCCCTTTTCAAGTCCCCTGTTGTTAACAGGTTTCTAAAAGGCATTACACACCTCTTCCCTCCTGTTCCGTTTGTGATGCCTCAGTGGGACCTGAACTTGGTTCTTACCTTTCTCATGTGCGCTCCCTTTGAGCCTCTACATAACTGTCCTCTTCGTCTTCTGACTCTGAAGACAGCCTTTCTGGTGGCCATCACCTCCGCTCGGCGGGTGAGTGAGCTCCAGGCTCTATCATGCAAACCTCCCTTTCTGTCTGTCCATCCAGACAAGGTTGTTCTTAGGACGCGTCCGTCCTTCTTGCCAAAGGTGGTTACTGCCTTCCACATTGGGCAGACCATCACTTTGCCCACCTTCTTTCCGCCTCCGCATCCTTCCAGAGAGGAAGAGAGGCTCCACCGTCTGGACCCAAAACGTGCGCTTTCCTTTTATATCAACCGCACACAACACTTCCGGGTGGATGACCAGCTCTTTGTTGGCTACGTGGGCGCCAAAAAAGGTCGGGCGGTGCACAAGAGGACCATCTCCCGCTGGGTAACCTTGTGTATCAAAACCTGCTATTCTTTGGCTAAGAAGGAGCCTCCTGGGCTGCGTGCCCATTCCACCAGGGCAACGGCTGCTACCACGGCTTTAGGCCGCGGTGTTCCGCTGCAGGATATCTGTCAGGCAGCTACGTGGGCCTCGTTGCACACGTTTACCAAGCATTACTGCCTTGACAGCCAAGTCCGGAGAGACGGCTTCTTTGGCCGTTCTGTTCTCCGAGACTTCCTTGTCTGATCTTTGTTCGCAGACCCACCACCGGGGTTGGTATTGCTGGGGTATCTATTCTAAGGTAAGGAATCTGTCACTAACGTGTCTCTTTCAGATGCACAAGTTACTAACTTGTGTAACGATATATCTGTAAGAGACAGTAGTTAGTGACAGATTCCTACCGCCCACCCATCCTCCCCGTTCTGCGAACTGATTTCTAGGGTTAAGGATATCCCTTTCAGGGCCCTAGTATTTTTCAGACACCTATGTCAGCTTCTTGCATGGCTCTGCGTTCCTGGCGCGGAAAGTCGTGTACAGAACTGACGTCAGCGCGCAGGGGCGGCGTATAAGTACTGCCCGCGACGTCATCCCGGCGATGCCGACGACGGACGCGGAGCCGCACGACGCTGCCTACCGAGGCGCAAGGGTACTGCTACGCAAAAACTTTCCGGATCCAGCCTGACGCCTGGGGATATTCTAAGGTAAGGAACCTGTCACTAACTACTGTCTCTTATAGATATATTGTTACACAAGTTAGTAACTTGTGCATTCAGTGTGCTAGGGAACAATGTGGTTTCCTAAAACTACAGGTTGCAAATCATGCCAAGACTGTCGGCAACCGAAGTTAGTCACAAACCCGCATGATCTCCCTCTGGATCGCCAACTGTGGAGCGGATTCCTCAGTTGGTCTCAGCACACCTTGAATTCCCAGCCATCGGCGACTTCGTAAAATATCAAAACCTTTAAGGAGGCCATGTTGCAGATACTTGCCATTCTTCTGGCTCCCTCTGGTGCACCTTTGAGCCCCAGTGATCCGCAGGGGCACTCGGTTGGATCCACCCTCTGTGCCATGTGACCCCGTTAGACCGGACATAGGCCAGCCATGGGCTTCAGTAAGGACTTTCACCTGGCACTACATCCTGCAATGGTCTCTCAACCATCAATGCTGGTACTGACATCAGTGGAGGATCTGATACTGGTTACGATGTCTAACCCCCAACCAACTTCAGCAGGATCTCGACTGATGCTGTGCTACGAAATAACTTAACCACAACCAGTCACCATACAGCCTGATTCCAATCCTATACCACTGCTAAAGTGGACACACCCACAGAGACTCCATTATCGGTTAAACTCCGACTCTGACCACAGCTTGCCACCACCCAGAGTTAATAAAGATGAAGATGGGGATGATTTCCCCCCCCCCCTCATTATGGTGATGACAATTTTTACATTCATTGATACTTCCTCTGATTCATGGTTGACCTCGTCATTTGGAATTCCAGCGGAAGAGTGTTTAATTTGCAGTGATAATTCAACATGCAGCTGAGGTTTTCGACCTACAGCTACCCTTCATTGAGGTTAAGACAAATGTCTTTAACAAAATCTTTCAGGGGTGCCAGCCACATCTGAGGCCTTGCTCCCATTCAGTGAGACCCTCACTGTCAGTTTCTCTAGCACCTCCTGCTAAAACAATCTGTGTTTTGCTAGGTTGCTAGTTTGTAGCCCGACAATGCACCAAACGTGCCTGCAGTTTTTTCGACAATATTTAGAGTTAGGATAAGTGTATGTGCAAGAATAGTGACATTGTCTGCGTATACCACCAACAAAGAGGTAATTTTTAGGTTAAGGATTTGGGTTATTCGTAGAGGAAGCTGTCTTAAATAAGTCCCTATTTATACAATGTATAAAATTAGTGAGAGTGGACATTCTTGGCGGGTGCCTCTGGAAATTGAATTAGCAGAAGATGTGCCACCATTAATACAGATTTGGGCTTTGAGTGACTGATACAGTGCTTGAGTCAGTTTATTAAAGTCTGAATGAACATTAAATGCTTGAAGCAGTTCCCAGAGAAAATCCAGGGACACCTGATTGAAACCTTTATCTACAATCATCAGTATGATAGTGATTGGTTATTACAGAGTATCAGCCGAGTCGATGAGTGCTGTTTCAAAGTTAATGAGTACTGGTGTCTTTTGTTGGCATTAGCTGTGTTTTACCTCTGAGCTTAATGACAAAATAACTGTTCATTCTTAAGGCCAGCATTTTCATGAAATGTTTGGAATCCATGTTCTGCTGATCACTTATAATTGATGTCTGACCCTGCACCTAGAGCTCCCACATGATGAATGTATCCTTTTGCAGGAGTGCATAAGGTACTATTGTGCAGTACATGGTAATACGACAAATAAAGGATGTTTGTGGAATGGTTGGCCTGAGATAGGAATTGGTCACAAGAGGTCACCTCCTCAGATCCCTAACTCACTTGATGGAAAGTAAACAACTTTGTAATGGTTTGTTAGGCTGTGTTTCGCTGTCTTGGGAGTTGAGACATATTTTAGAAAGGGGCATCAACGTACTACTGCTGAAATTTATTGTAGTGGAGTGAATTTGCACAAAGGCAAGGAGTGCTGCATATTTTCTGAGGAGCCCAAGAAGTTATTTTGATAAAACACCTGATCAGTGTCAGTGAATACATGATCTTATAATGCCTTATGTTAGAGTTGGACAGCTACAGTTTCATCATAAGGAATATTAGACAAATGGGATCACCCTGCAAGAGATCCAAAATACACTCCTGTGTTAGACAAAGGAGCGCAAACATGGTGTTCCTACAAGAAACTCACATTTTAAAAACCATGAACCATGACAGGATACATAGTAGCTGGAGGAAGCCGTTATTTGCTACCTGATATTCATTGTATATAAGAGGAGCACTGATTTGGGTGAGGCCAGACTCCCTATTTATTGCCACTGAAATCCACATGAATAGGAGGAATGGCTTAGTAAAGGGAAGACCTCTTTTTACCAATCCCTATTGGATATAATATCTGAGTAGCTATATATGCACCACTGATACTAGGTGGTGGCTACATTGATGCACTGGAAATGGAATTGGACCCCTCTCACTCCGCTTTGCCTTTCGCTTCACTGGAAAAGAGTATGTAAAGTCTAACTACGTGACTGACCAACTGGGAACTTACTGATTTCTGGAGACATCTATACGCTTCAACTCTAGAATGTTCCTTTTACTCCCCAATATATGACTTACACTTCCAACTAGATCATATACTGTGCAGCAACTCACTTCAGCCCACAATATTATACTCTGAATACTGCTTGATCAATACACGCTAACATTAGTGGTGGCCTAGGACAGTGAGTGTATCACAATGCTCACCTGGAAACTACTAAGTATTATGTTAGATGACAATCAATTTAGGAAGTCGTTGAAATATACAATAAAAACCTACTTTACTAAAAATGAGGCAACTGTCTCCAATAGCTTAAAAGAGTGGGAGGCTTTCTTAGTGGCTGTCAAAGCACATTATATTATAGAAGTCACAGGAGCTAGGAAAGTGCTGGAATTAGAAATTGATGAAACTCAATGGTAGTCTACATGACTAAGAACACCTAGTAGTGGAAGACACCATGCAGAAATAGACATCATTAATGTGAAAAGCACAGTACACTACAGTTCTTGAGACATCAATGCATGCATTATACTGAATGTCACTAGCTCACACCAAAAGTGAAACATTTGGATGCCTTTTAGCCTGGTAATTTAGAGAGAGATAACAATAGTAGAGATTTGAGATGGTGATGGAGGGATCGCCTGTACCTAAAATGAGTTAAACACTAGTTTTCTAACACATTACATTAAGTTATATAGTGACCTAGAGCTGGCCACTCTTGAAGAAATTAAGACCTACCTTGTAACTCAAAGCCAAATATGGCTCCATAAATGTCACTTGAGGTCTGAATCGCACAATGGCAGAGGGCGAAGTGAAGGACACCCTAAAAGATATGGTAAATGGTAACGAGCAGGATCAGATAGTGTACCCATAGTTTTCTTCAATTTATTTTGAAATACTTGCACCTAAAATGGTGCAAGTGTATTCTACTGCATGGGGAATGGGCCACCGTGCAGGCACAACTAAAGACCGCTTTACTGCTTTCCTGCCTAAACTATATCATGAGCCCCTACAAACAGGGTCTTATAGACCGCTGTCACTCCTAAACTCAGACTTCAGCATATTTAGTAAAATATTGTACAACAGACTTCTTTCATACCTAACTACACTTTAAATCTGTGTGCAATGAAAACTGTGTTTCATTCAGTGAGCTGGACTTAGCTGCTTGCAGTGCTTCGCCGCATGGGATTGAGTATGGATTTCATAAAAGGGTTGTATTGTTGTACACTGATCCCACAGCAAGAGTCAAACCTGGAAATATAATCTCAGCTGCATATAAAGTGTGTGTGGTAGCCCCAGACACGGATGTCCTTTGGCACAGATATCCTTTACACTTGTGAAGGAGCACCTAGTCACCAAGCTAGGTGTAGTGATAGAGGCATGCCTTTATTCAAAGAGGCACATGTCATATCCCTGTCTATGGATGTGAGAAGCTGGCCTGGTATACGATGTCCACTAATGTAAGTGGGCACCTTGCACCAGTCCAGACAACCCTTATGGTGATTTAAGAGGTCTTAGACAACCTTAGAAAGCTCTCGAAGTGGTAGCTGTAGAGAGCAGCCTTCAGGCTTAGTTCAGAAGGAGTGTAAAGCAGCTTGTTTTACCAGAATGCAATCTTACAGTATAGATTAAGTGAATAAGAACCACACCAAGTATTTATAAATACATGTATTTATTATATAATACTCTCTAGTACGTTCCAATATCTCCAACATGGCGAAAAACACAATGCACACAATACTTTAGCAAAGAAACACAGTAAATAGCACGAAATACACAGTGGCCCTAGGGGAGGACCAAACCATATACTAAGAAAGTGGTAGAAGAACCACGGCTCGAGTCAAGACAGTGTTGAGAGGACGTAGAAGTGCTGGGACCCCAAGGAACCACCCATGGTAAGTAGATGGGGACCCCACAGAGAGCGTGTGCAGTGTGGAAACACAACCTCGTGCTCCGTACAACTATGTGCAAGTCACGGTTGGATTTGTAAAGATTAAGGACCCTTCCTAGTGGACCCTGAAGAAACCCCTCGGAAGACAGAAGGTTGGAGAGCCACCCCACCCGTGGATACCCTAGTACCCACGTTACCTACACCACGGAAGCCGGGTGCATGTGTGTGAAGTGGTGTCGGAAACCACAGTCGTACCCAATGGAGGACTTCAGGAAAGTGCCGCTGCTGGAAGAGGAGAAAGTGTCCGTGGGAAATCAAACGTGGATTCTTGAAGAGGAGTACCTGAAAGCAGAGGGGAAAGAGTCTATGCCACTCAGGAGTGGCCAGGAGACTTGGAAAACGAATGCTCTCTGATGTTGGGTACTTCAGGGAAGATGACGACCTTGACTCTGCAGCTGTGAGGACCAGGCGACGCTGAGGAATACCAGGACCCGGGTACGAGTTGTCTCACGAAGGATGTCGAGTGCTGAGGGGTCGGTGTCCGGCGGGAGCACCAACAAGCCTTGGCAAAGGTAAGCCACGCAGGAATCAAGGAGCAACGTCGGGACCAGCAAGGTCCAGGGGACTCATCAAAGGCAGGAGTGTCAGGGCAGGCCCCGAGCAATCAGGGGAACCTAAAAGTAACAAGTGTGACCCTCAAGTGGACCCACAGGCCGGAGGCACTGGAGTCGCGAGAGGACTTCAAGCAGCTCACCAAAAGATGCAGGCCACGATGCACACAATGCGGTGTGGCTGAAGATTCTGGTCACTGAAGGTGCTCGAGGTTGGGGCTACTTGGAGCCAGAAGATCTTATTGCAAAGAAGCCAACAAGCCTTTGCAACTGCAAGTTGGACGCGGTGCACCGGGGTTCGCTTATTGCAACCCCCACGAGGGATACTTGCCTCAAACCTGGTGAGAGGGTAGGGCAGGCCTCGGGAGCTGTGGAAAACCACCTACTGTGTTGCAGAGCCCACGGAGTCCGGAGGAGCTCAGGATCTGCAGACCAGTCGACTTAGTTGCGGTACCTGCAAATGCAGGGGAGTGACTCCTTCACTCCAAGGGTGATTACTTCAGGTGTCTTTAATGCTTCACAGGCCTTGGAAGGTTCCTGTATGATGCACAGGCACAGACGATGCAGCAGACTGGAAGGGAGATGAAGTCAGTCCTAAACGAAGTCCAGAGTGCCCAGACGGTAGAAGTGCAGTGGTGTCTGATCTGAATCTTATCCCACGACGAATCTAGGGACCTACACCCAGGTAAGTCCTTAAGTACCCTAGGGAAAGGGTTGGGAAGATTCAGGGGACCCTCCCAGGGGAGGGTCTGGACAGGGGGGGGAGGTTACTCTCATGTCCTTTGTCCAGTTTTACGCCAGAGCGGGAGCCAACTTCTCCCAGAACGGGTTTGAACTGGACTATGCACAGGGACACCAAGTGTGCCCCTCATGCAGACTTTCTGGCACTGGCAAGCACACCCACCCGGCACCAATACACTAAATCTTGTCTGGGAGGTGGTCACACCTCCCTGTGACAGGATGCCTATTGTTCAACTTTCCTCTGCTCGAGCTTGGCTCAGCAGCAGGAGCGCAGAAATGGGTCTCTGGTCGGCAGCAACCATTTTGTGCTGTCCAGGTCTAGAAGACTGGTACCGGGAACAGTGAGAGCCTAACGGAGGGCTCTTCCAGTGCTTGGAATCATACCTCCCACACCATTTACGGTGTGGGGGTATGATTCCAACATGTTTGATACCAAACATGATAGGATTCGTTGCAGCCGTTTTCGAGATGGTCATCGCGTAATTACGCGGTGCCCCTCTATATAGTATATGGCTGCTTCACTGACAACCCGGGAGAATGGACTCTGTAGGCTGCAGGGGTGTCCTGCTCATGCATGGGCACCCTCTCACTTGGAACCAAGCACCCTGCCTTCAGGATTGCAAAGGCCTGCTATAGGGGTGACTTATAGGTTTTAAGTGCAGTGACCCTTAGATATAGTAAACCTATATCTTAAGTGGTGCAAGCACCAACTTACACAGGCTGCAATGGCAGGCCTGTAGATCTATTTCGCATGGTCTCCTATGGGTGTCATAATGCATGCTGCAGCCCATGGGAGACCTCTGGGGTACCTATGTCCTGGGTACCTTAGTACCATATACTAGGGACAGATAAAGGTACCCCAGTATCCAATCTTGAGTGTACCTAAGGACTCAACACAACAATTTAGGGAAAAAGCAGATAGACTGGGGTCCTGATTAGCAATATCCCAGTCAGACTGGTAAAAATACAGCTTAGCACCAGACAAAAAGTGGGGGCACCCATAGAAGTAGGTCATGCTTTCCTACAATGGACAATCTCCTTCTGCTCCTGAAGGACAGCCAAACATCTCATGCGACCCCCCTATTGACTCCTTGAAGAATTTGGCTGTTCCTTTAGTTTAAAAATAAAATGGATAAAGGCCTGTGCATTCCTAATCAAAACACAAACACATGAGCGCTTGCGACAGTCTCTATACGTTGATGTACACTGGGAACTGCACACCTTCACATGCTTGGCTGTGTCCATATATCATTTGCACAATGACATACCAGCAGGAAACCTGGGGACAGTGGTGAATCGCTGAGGGGGTGTATAACGTTTTGGGGGTCACAACCTTATCTTTAATGGGTATGTAGTCTTATCTGAGATGGTGATCCGTCCAAAACGGTTAAACCTTTTGTGAATCTGAAAATATGGATCTCATGTCCCCCTTTTAAGGAGTTAGAAACCATGTTGGCGGGGCTAATGTGGGGACATGTGTATGTTTGCACCAGGAAATAAAAAATAACAGAGGTGGATTGGCAGCCCTCTACTGAGCTATATTTCCTTGTGGCCCAATTGCAATATGTCATTAGGTAGCTGGATGGGATGAATGTTCAAGAAACGCAATCCGAAATGGGAAAGTTGTGTGGAAGTGCACTATCAGCCTGATGATTAAAGGGGGCCAATACGGCACAGCAACCCTCAGATGCTCGAAGTTGCTCTGAAACAAGGAAAAAATGGTTAAGAAGGACTACCTCTACTAGTCACTATGCCCCGACAATATCACTTGTGGGACTTTTGAAAGGACATGGGTGTCTTAAAAACAGACAGATGGACTGGAGTGGGATTATTGGCAGAGGGCAACTACTGTTCTTCAGCTCAGCTGCAATCACAAGTAACTAAGCCATACTTACCTTTGATCAGTTCCTCACATATGGTTCCGTCAAGGGGTTGATTCAGGAATGATGGGAGAGATGAAACCCAGAACCCCAGACCCATGAAGGGATGCAGCTCCTTTATACATTAGGTGAAGTTTGTAAACAAGTGTCCATGTTCTACAGAACGCTTCTCTTAAATACTAGAAATACACTTTCTGTCCTCAGAAGAGATTGGGGACACATCCTGGAGAGAGACATAGAGGGCAGGGTGGATAGGAAGCCTAGCATATGCACTATCTGAAAGAGACACGTTAGTGACAGATTCCTTACCTTAGAATATCCCCAGGCGTCAGGCTGGATCCGGAAAGTTTTTTGCGTAGCAGTACCCTTGCGCGTCGGTAGGCGGCGTCGTGCGGCTCCGCGTCCGTCGTCGGCGTCGTGATCGCCGGGATGACGTCGCGGGCAGTACTTAGGCGCCGCCCCTGCGCGCTGACGTCAGTTCTTCTTTTTCCGCGCCAGCAAGCGCAGATCCGGGAAGAGCAGTGCCCTGGTCATTTTTTGACCATACTTTTTGGTGAATTTTTTCACTGTTTTTCTATCAAGGTGTCGTAGGGATGCCCGGTTTCAAACGTTGCGGCGCCTGTGCTCGGATGATGTCCGTCACCGACCCGCATTGGGAGTGTCTCTTCTGCCTCGGCCGAGAGCCACGACACGGAGTCTTGTACCGACTGCCAGGCCCTCAACCCGAAAGCTTTGCGAGAGCGGTCTCGAAAGCTCCTCGAGGCCCGGCATTCGGCTCCGCGGAAGCCCCGGTCGCGTGAGAGGTCCAGGGGTCGATCGCGGAGTCCACACCGGTCGTCGGCATCGAAGTCTTCTTCGTCCGGTAAGTCAAAACACAAGAAGTCCAAAAAGCATCATCGCTCTAGGACTTCGCCTCGCCGGTCTCGCGACTCGGCTGAGGCCCCTCCCGGCACCGTCCCGCCCCGCGGCCCCGGACATGCCTGTGGAGTCGCCCCCGCCATACCCGCCCTTCCCGGGTTCGGGGGCGGATCCGGCCAAAGTGCAGGAATTCCTGTCGGCCATGGCCCGCCTCTTCGGGCCTCCAGGCCCCTCCGGTGCGCCTTCGGGCCCCGCGGGCCCTGATGGGGTTGCTCCGGCGTCGCCGGCGGCTCCGGCCCCGGCGTCGCCCGTGCCTCCAGCCTCGATCCCGGCTTCGGCCCCGGCCTCGATCCCGGCTCCACAACCCCCATCGACGCCGGTCGACCTAACGACACCTCCGCCGGCGCCGATGTCTCCGGTGCCGTTCTCGACGCCGCCTGGGGCTCCAAGCGGCGTCGTTCCCCAGTTCCTTCCGGCTCCGGACCCGGACCGACGTCGCTCGACGCCGGTTCCGGCGCCGATGAGACCTTGGGTCCCAAATGTCCCTCCTCCACCTTATTTTGAACCTGAGGAGGACCAGGAGGACTGGGAGGGGTCTGATGACCCTCTGACACAACAGTGTCAGTACGATGAGGACTGGACAGAGGGTCTAGGGGATGCTAGTGGTCTAGATACTTCCCTGACACTGGCATGCTGTCTCCTCCCGTGGCTACGGAGGAGGGAGCCAATTTTGCAACGGTGTTGCGTAGGGCAGCTGGAGCCTTACATCTCCAACTCCCTGCTGTGGCGGTCAAGGTTAATCTCTTGACAGAGGTGCTTCAGCCGGCAGCCTCCTCTTCGGAGACTGTGCTGCCGTTTAACGACGCCCTCACTGACGTTCTTTTGGGCGCCTGGTCCAAGCCCTACACAGGGGCTCCTGTGAATAGGAACGTGTCCCGACGCCATCGCCCAGCTCCGGGCGACCCCCTGTTTCTCTCTGTCCACCCCACCTCCGCTTCCCAAACCGCCCCTCCGGATAGGGAATCCAAACGCCTGGATCAATTTGGGAAGAAGGGTTTTTCTTCCTCCAGTGCTGGCTTGCGGTCCGTCAACACCGCTTGCCTTTTGGGCCGATATACCCACTCCTTGTGGGATTCGGTGGCGGATGTTTTGCCCCAGTGTTCTGAGGAGGTCCAGACACTGCTTTCCCGCGCCATTGCGGAAGGAAGGGATGCGGCCAAATATACAATTCGATGTGGCCTTGATACCGCCGACTCGCTGGGCAGGTCTATTGCAACGACGGTGGCGCTACGACGCCACGCCTGGCTGAGAACCACTGGTTTTCAGGGGATGTCCAGAATACTCTCATGGACATGCCCTTTGATGGAGTCGGTCTTTTTGGGTCCAAAGCAGACCATGCGTTGGAGCGCTTTAAGGACTCACGGGCTACTGCAAAGTCCCTGGGCCTTTCTGCTACATGCCCTCCGCTGACTTCTGCTTTTCGCCCCTATCGTGGCCACGGTAGGGGCGCCCCTTCACGTCAGCAGCCCAGCCACCAGCCCGCGCAGCAGGCGTCTTCGCGTGGCCGAGGACGTGGATTCCGCCGTGGCGGATCGGGCAACCAGCGTGCGGGTCAGGCCACCACCTCCAACCCGTCCGCGGCCTCCAAACACTCCTAGTCCCTCCTTTCAGGTGCACAGCACGCCAGTAGGGGGCAGGGTCCGCCATCACCTTCCCCACTGGCGTTCCATCACCTCGGACAGGTGGGTCTTGGACATTGTCCGAAGGGGCTACTCCCTCCCCTTCGAGTCCACCCCCCCAGCCATGCCACCTCAATTCCACCGCATGTCAGGGGATCACTTGGTACTTCTGCAGAAGGAAGTCACGGCCCTCTTGGCCAAGAGGGCCATCGAGCATGTTCCGACCCCAGAAGTAGGGCGTGGTTGCTACTCCCACTACTTCCTGGTGCCCAAAAAGGACAAGGAGGACATGCGTCCTATCTTGGACCTCCGGAACGTCAATCGCTTCCTCCGGAAGGAGAAGTTCAAGATGCTCACCCTAGCTCAGGTCTTAACTGCCCTCGACCCTGGAGACTGGTTGGTAGCGTTGGACTTGCAGGACGCATATTTCCACATCCCCGTCCTGCCGGCCCACCGGCGTTACCTTCGGTTCACGGTAGGCCCCGAGCATTTTCAGTTCACCGTGCTCCCCTTTGGCCTTACCAGTGCCCCTCGGGTGTTCACGAAAGTGTTGGCGGTGGTCGCAGCTCATCTGCGCCGGGCAGGGGTTTCAGTCTTCCCCTACCTCGACGACTGGCTGCTGAAGGCGGGCTCGTCCCAGGCAGTCGTCTCCCACCTCCAGACTACGGCCGAACTCCTGCACTCGCTGGGGTTCTCCATCAATGTGCCGAAGTCGCATCTGATTCCTTCTCCACAGCTCCTTTTCATCGGAGCAGTTCTGGACACGACGCAGTTTCGGGCCTATCCTCCCGAACGGCGAGTCCGGGATATTCAGGCTATGATTCCGATCTTTCAGCCTTTATCCTGGGTTTCGGTACGGATGACCCTGAGGCTGCTGGGCCTCATGGCCTCCTGCATCCTGCTGGTCAATCATGCCAGATGGCATATGCGGGCTCTGCAGTGGGACCTGAAGTTCCAGTGGGCGCAGCACCAGGGCAACCTGTCCGATCACGTCCAGATCTCGGAGGGGACTGCAAAACAGTTGCAGATGTGGCTCTCGAACCGGCAATGGGTCATGGGCAGATCCCTCTCCCTTCCCCAGCCAGAGCACACAGTTGTGACGGACGCGTCCCTTCTGGGATGGGGCGGTCACATGGGAGAGGCGGAGATCAGAGGCCTCTGGTCTCCGGCGGAGTCCCGGCTCCATATCAACATTCTGGAGCTCCGGGCGATCCGACTTGCACTCAAGGCATTCCTTCCCTCTGTCAAAGGGAAGGTAGTGCAGGTGTTCACAGACAACACCACCGCCATGTGGTACTGCAACAAACAAGGCGGGGTGGGGTCGTGGACCCTTTGTCAGGAGGCTCTGCGCCTCTGGACATGGCTGGAACATCAGGGCATGTTCCTGATGGTTCAACACCTGGCAGGTTCGCTGAACGCCAGGGCGGACGAACTCAGCCGCAGGTGCATGATGGATCACAAATGGCGTCTTCACTCGGAAGTGGCGCAAGGACTCTTTCTACAGTGTGGAGAGCCTTGGTTAGATCTATTCGCCACCGAAGAGAACGCGCAATGTCATCAGTTCTGCGCGTTGGAATTTCCAAGGCGGCACTCGCTCGGCGACGCTTTTCGTCACGAGTGGAGTTGCGGTCTGTTGTACGCCTTTCCGCCTATACCACTTCTACCCAGAGTGTTGAAGAAGATTCGGCACGACCGGGCCCAAGTCATTCTTGTGGCTCCGGACTGGGCTCGAAGAGTTTGGTATCCCGAGCTACTCATTATGAGCGTAGATCCCCGATCCGTCTGCCTCTTCGGGAGGATCTTCTGTCGCAGCAGCAGGGGACGGTCCTCCACCCGAACCTGTCCAGTCTACACCTGCTTGCGTGGAGATTGAGCGGCGGCAGTTGATTCCTTTCGACTTGCCTCCCGAAGTTTGTGATGTGATTCTGGCAACCAGGCGTCCCTCCACTAAGGTGGTATACGCCTGCAGGTGGAACAAATTTGTGGCATGGTGCACAGCAAAGGCTGTGAATCCCCTTTCTGCCCCTCTTCCTGAGGTCCTTCTGTTCCTTCTCTCTCTGGCCCAACAGGGTTCTGCCCTGGGTCCCATCAAGGGTTATCTTTGTGCTATCTCGGCCTTCCTCAGGCTCCCTGATCAGCCCTCCCTTTTCAAGTCCCCCTGTTAACAGGTTCTTAAAAGGCATTACACACCTCTTCCCTCCTGTTCCGTTTGTGATGCCTCAGTGGGACTTGAACTTGGTTCTTACCTTTTTAATGTGCGCTCCCTTTGAGCCTCTACATAACTGTCCTCTTCGTCTTCTGACTCTGAAGACAGCCTTTCTGGTGGACATCACCTCCGCTCGGCGGGTGAGTGAGCTCCAGGCTCTATCATGCAAACCTCCCTTTCTGTCTGTCCATCCAGACAAGGTTGTTCTTCGGACGCGTCCGTCCTTCTTGCCAAAGGTGGTTACTGCTTTCCACATTGGGCAGACCATCACTTTGCCCACCTTCTTTCCACCTCCGCATCCTTCCAGAGAGGAAGAGAGGCTCCACCGTCTGGACCCAAAACGTGCGCTCTCCTTCTATATTGAGCGCACAAAACACTTCCGGGTGGATGACCAGCTCTTTGTTGGCTACGTGGGCGCCAAAAAGGTCGGGCGGTGCACAAGAGGACCATCTCCCGCTGGGTTACCTTGTGCATCAAGACCTGCTATTCTTTGGCTAAGAAGGAGCCTCCTGTTGGGCTGCGTGCCCATTCCACCAGGGCAACGGCTGCTACCACGGCCTTGGGCCGCGGTGTTCCGCTGCCGGTTATCTGTCAGGCAGCTACGTGGGCCTCGCTGCACACGTTTACAAAGCATTACTGCCTTGACAGTCAGGTCCGGAGGGACGGCTTCTTTGGCCGTTCTGTCCTCCAGGACTTCCTTGTCTGATCTTTGTTCGCAGACCCACCACCGGGGTTGGTATTGCTGGGGTATCTATTCTAAGGTAAGGAATCTGTCACTAACGTGTCTCTTTCAGATGCACAAGTTACTAACTTGTGTAACGATATATCTGTAAGAGACAGTAGTTAGTGACAGATTCCTACCGCCCACCCATCCTCCCCGTTCTGCGAACTGATTTCTAGGGTTAAGGACATCCCTTTCAGGGCCCTAGTATTTTTCAGACACCTGTGTCAGCTTCTTGCATGGCTCTGCGTTCCTGGCGCGGAAAGTCGTGTACAGAACTGACGTCAGCGCGCAGCGGCGGCGCCTAAGTACTGCCCGCGACGTCATCCCGGCGATCACGACGACGGACGCGGAGCCGCACGACGCCGCCTACCGACGCGCAAGGGTACTGCTACGCAAAAAACTTTCCGGATCCAGCCTGACGCCTGGGGATATTCTAAGGTAAGGAATCTGTCACTAACTACTGTCTCTTACAGATATATCGTTACACAAGTTAGTAACTTGTGCGTCAGTCTCAACAAAGGCCTTTTTTAAATATATGCAGTTTAATTACTTTCACACGACTTATTAGTTCCTTAAAAATGAATGCAATATATAACCTAAAAGCTCATTGACCTAGATGCTTACTGGAAGATGCAGGATTTTATAAAATGATTTGGGAATGTCCAGTACTAGCATAAATCTAAGATGAAATGGCAGAACAACTAACAAAAAACATTGAACAGCGAGGATATTGTTGCTCGAAGTGGCTGTCTGCTAGGACTATTCCACGGCCATGCGCACAGAAAATTGGTTATAGGTTTCTAGCCTTACTATTACTACTCATGAAAAATAGAAATCCCCACTGGCTGTCCAGCTGGCAGATAGCAGGCGGCCATGATAATATGGGCAATGAGCAAGATATTACTCCACACCTGGAGAAGAGAAAAGGTGGGGATATAGAAGTGATTAATAGCAGATACGCGAGATGAGGTATTAGCAGACATAAAGAATACCTAAACAGCAAAAACCACATGTAAGTGGTAAGGAATCAAAGTACAACTCTAAAAACTGTTTATCTAAACCAACACAAGTAAACAGTTGCTAATGTTAGAAATGATTAAATGTTTCAAAAGGTCGGATCAACAAATGATCGAACTTTCAAAACAATGTTACAATTATTGAATCCAGTTATTAAGATACATTTATAGCGATTATACTGTACACATTATAATGTATCTATGCCAAACATATTCTGCATTTCTAATGTATAACTCTACGAAAGTAAAGCAAAATAAAATGTTTTGAGAAAAACATATTTATTCTTAGTGTAAGCCAAACACTGGCCTCTGTTTTTGTACTTTGGGAAAAATGGTGAGACGGTAATATACGCGTGTTACTTACTGATAATTGTCATTACACTGTGTCCTAGTCTGTCCAGTTCTCTGGGTGCTTTCTTAATTTTCCATAGCCCTGTCAAGCCTTAAATTCTTCAAAAGCTCTCCAATAGAGCTGTTCACACAAGCTTTCAGATGATACTGTGGCAAAATGTCCAAGTAATGCCTGAGATGAAGTCCAGCATCTCTACTAACTAAACTTAATCTTCTCTTGCCACTGCCATTTTGACTGTTTTTAGGCTACTTACCTGCGTCACCATAAGAAATGTAGATTTGAAACTTTGATCCATCAGATCTTCAACTAACCCGTTTTTATCAAATGACCAATTGCTACTGTTTGTTTAGCAAAAGCACCATTAGATGGCAGAAGGACAAAATTATAATTGTTTTTTGTCCTGTTTAAGAAAGACTTTAGTCTAGGCCACACACTTAGTTGTGCATGGTAAAGTTTATTTACATAACATAATATAATTAAGTATGTTAGAAACATGTCTGCAATTGTTGGTGATTTTATGCAATAACGATCAAGAGAAAAATATAAAACCTTAACCACTTTTCTTTTTTTTTTTTTTTAAAGTCCTATAATATTATGACATTTGTTCCCCATACTTTCTTGCAGTCGAGTGAAATGCCAAAGTTAACTGAGCAATTAGCTGGACCTCTTCGGCAAATGCAGGTAAGGTAGTAAAAGATCATGTTACTATACTTCACCTATTTAAAGCCAAGCTGTTTTCACGTACCATTACCTAACTTTTTTTTATTGATGTAATGAACTTGTTGTTTGTCTTCTTGTTGTGACATACGTCAGACAAGGTTTGAGAATATTTGTTCACATTGCCAAAATTACACTGTTATTCTTTTCAGATAGGCAAAACAAAAATGTTAGTAAACAAACAAGGATTTGCTTCTTGGGGAAGTCCAGACCCAAGCAGTTTGAAAAAGAAAATGGGTATCATTAAATATCTCCTCATGTTGGTAATTTCAAGGCCAGTTTAAACCTTTTTTATATAAAATGTAACTCTAGCTCTGTTACAAAACATAGCAAAACGAACACTGCAATATTTTATGGAGAACAATCTAAATTAAGATTCCTTCGATCAAGTGATAAAATGGGCGGTAGATGCAAGGATTGACAAGTATTGCTAGCTTAGCAAAATGCTTCATTCACTGAGCTGCACACCGGCGATTTGAGATGATCTACTTCTGTCCAGAGTACTTCATGGATTCTAACTGCAGTAACAAAGTGGGTCCATCCTTTCTGTGGAACTGGACTATTGGTTTCTCATAATCACTTTAAAAAATTTTTGCTTCTTATCTCCAAGTCTTCTGTCCTAACCAGGAGGAGAAGGGAAAAGCCAATTTAATTATTCGTAGTTTGCTATCAGGCCCATCTTTATTCAATTAATGAACAACCCACCCTTCTCATCCTGAAGAGAAAAGGAAATTAATGTAATTTTATAAACCTTTGACACATCATGTAGTTATATAAAAGTAAATACACTGTGTATGTGAAAAACATATCTATTTACAACCGCCTATAGCCATGATTACTGTGCCCAGCCAGGCTTCAACTGCACATAATGTAAAAATTTTAAATGTTATATCTGATCGAGACATCTAGCTGCAGATTCCTTAACTTTTGAATACTCCCCAGGCGTCCGACTGGATCCAGAAATTTTTCAGCAGTACCTCTGCGCACCAGGGGACGGCGTTGTACGACTCTGCAATGATGTCATCTCTGGATGTGATGTCAGCGGTTCCATATAAGTCCCATCCGGCGCGCGAACGTCAGTTTCTTCTTTTCCGCGCTGCAACGCGAATTCGGGGAAGCGGTTCCTCGGGCTGTTTGTATTTTTGGCCTATTTCGACACCTTTTTGTGTCGGAACAGTGTGCCCATGCCTTCGGGTTTTAAGTCGTGCGAGACCTGTGCTCGACAGATGTCTGCTACGGATTCCCACCCCATCTGCATGCAGTGCCTAGGAGAACACCACCACTCCGACGAGTGTGACGCCTGTAAACGGCTGAAGTCTAAGGCCTTGCAAAAAAGGCGGATGAAGCTGTTGACGGCGTGGCTCTCCCAGTCGGAGTCCCGTCGACATCGGTCTCCTTCCCGCTCTGAGGTTCCTACCCGGGGCCGTTCAAAGAGCCGTTCCCTTGAGCGTCGCTCGTCTCAGTCTCGAAAATCCCATCGTAAGGGATCGAAGTCGCAGTGGTTCAAACTCAAAAATAGCATTCCTTATGCAGAAAATCTGCGCATGAAGCGTAACTGCAGTAGCGAGGACACACTGAGAGAGGTTAAGGGTGATTTGTCTAAACGACTCAAAATGCGAGGGTCAGTATGTTCTTGATACAGCTAAAGAGAAGGTAAAAACATATAAGAGAGAAGAACTGTTATTTGGTACATACAAGAGAAAGAAACAAACTACTGATAACCGCTAGATTTGCCTGATTACGGGGTACTCAACCTATAATGCCAGATTACGTAATATCCTGTACAGACACTGGAGACTTATTAAAAGTGATCCGGTGATAAGGCATGACATACCCCGAATCCCCCCTTATATCATTTAGAAGGGCAAAATCTATGCGGAATGAACTAGTGCAGAGCCTCCCCCAAACTAGGAGGGGTTCTGAGTGGCTGAGAACAAGCAGGGGTTTCCAGAAATGCTCCAGGTGCAAAGCCTGCAAACATGGTCGTAACATGAAGACCGTTCAGTCACCTCTAAGAGAGACACCCATGACTATTCGGGGGATGTTCAATTGCAAGACAGAATTTGCAGTTTATGTGCTAGAGTGTACATGTCCTAAACAGTACGTAGGCAATACTAATCATATGGTCCATGTTAGGATCTTGCAAAATCTTAGGGCTATAACCATTGATAAGAGCTACCCAGTGGCTAGGCATATCCATGAATACCACCAAGGAACAGCTAAAGATCTGGTGTATTATGTGATAGACACCATTCCCAAAAACCCGAGGGGTGGCAACAGGGAGCTGCAACTAAGGAGATTGGAATCTCGTTATATACTCATGTCGAACAGCAAAATCACATATGGCCTGAACTTGGATGAAGAGTTACTATCGCTTCTTTAGTTATAATCTATACCCGCACTCGAATAACCTTTTAGGTGCAGAGTAGTTTCAATTGAATTTATTTTCACGTTTTGGTTAATTGGCACTGGATTTTAGATTTGACATTGTTTCAATAGGGTTGTTTTGTTATTTTTAAGGAAGGAAGATATGGAGGGGTACTAAGGGCAGCAGGCGTGTATACGCCCAATATTTAATATATCTAACTTATTGGGACTGTGATAAGTTGATAGTAAGTCTACATGGGCCTGATCTAGTAGATGTGTTTGTATATGTGCCCTGTTCCTTCTACTTAGACACATATTGCTTCAATTCAGCAGCTATTTCATCATACTGATACAACAGAGAGAGGGCATGGGAGAGTACAGCCATCGTTATAAATTTTCATCCCCTGTGTTAGATCTTCAAATCTAGCTGGCTACACACAATACGGTGTATATACTCATAAATGTACTCTATTCCCATACTTATGGTTTTGTATTATGTACGTGGTTTACAGTCTAATAATTTTGATTTTTACATCCTCTGCCATTTATTAGTTTTGTATGTATATTGATACACTTACTTGCAATGTGCCATTAACAGGCTTGTAGAGTAGTTGATTTGTGTTTCTTTTATGTCCACGTCATAGACATGGTCCCCCTGGCAACATTATATAAACACTTTTCTCAATGGCGCTGAAGTATGTGAACAAGGTGATCTGTCCACTGAAACGCGTTGGAGCCTTCTGTTTCCAGTAAACTTGTGAATATACTTTCAGCGTGTCGGTGCCTGTATCATTACAAGAGGAGCGGGATTGCGGTATATATATATATATATATCCACAAACAAGGTTGCCTGTAAAGGAGTTGCCACACGACAGGTAAGTATCTGCCTCAATTCTTTATTGCAGGTTCAGCGAGACCAATACCTCACAGCACTCAATTCAGTCCAGTAAGCGCCTGACGCGTTTCGTGTCTGTGAACACTTTTCCAAAGGCTCTGGAAAAACTTGCACAGCCATTTCATTTCTTGGCGCCACTTAAAGATGAAAACCTGTCCTGCCCCAGTGGGCGTGGCCAACCCCGTGGCCTGCTGGACAATGTAGTGCCGAATCTTTCTGCAATGAGCCGACCTGGCTGTGCCCCAATTTTGAAAGTATTACCCCAGTGGGTTGGTGATGCGTGGATTGGATCACCGCTGAAACGTTGTCTCTGCAAAAAAACGGCTACTTGTCCCATAAGCAGTGGCGACGGTTGACGTCACTGCTGGAGTGTTGCCAACAACACCGGGGCTTCTCCGCGGCTCAGGCAGGCCGCCAAACATCCACAAACAAGGTTGCCTGTAAAGGAGTTGCCACACGACAGTTAAGTATCTGTCTCAATTCTTTATTGCAGGTTCAGCGAGACCAATACCTCGCAGCACTCAATTGAGGCAGATGCTTACCTGTCGTGTGGCAACTCCTTTACAGGCAACCTTGTTTGTGTATATATATATATATATATATATATCTGAAAGAAACACATAGTGATAGATTCCTTACCTTAGAATATCCCCAGGCGTCAGACTGGATCCGGAAAGTTTTCGTCAGCAGTACCCCTGCACGTCAGTAGGTGGCGTCGTGCGGCTCCGCGTCCATCGTTGGCGGCGTGGTCGCCAAGATGACGTCGCGGGCGCTACTTAGACGCCGCCCACGCGCGCTGACGTCGGTTCTTTCTTTTTCCCCGCCAGCAAGCGCAAATCCGGGAAGAGCAGGAACCCCCAGTCAATTTTTGAGGTTTTTTGTCTCTATTTTTTCAACGTGTCTTCGACTCCTGGTGCAGTTAGGATGCCCGTTTTTAAGTCCTGCGGGGATTGTCACCTCATGATGTCGGTGACGGACCCGCACCGTGTGTGTCTTTTCTGCCTGGGGCGTGACCACGACCCCAAGTCGTGCCCCGACTGCCGGGCCATGGCGCCGAAGACTTTGCGGGAGCGGTCCCGAAAGTTGCTGGAAGCCCGGCAGTCGGCTCCGCGCCGTTCCAGGTCCCGGTCCCGTGGGAGGTCGAGGGACCGTGCGCGGAGTCATCACCATCGATCTTCGGGATCCAAGTCTTCGCACTCGGGGTCAGGTAAGACGAAGCACAAGAAGTCGAAGAAACGCCATCGTTCTCCGACTTCCCCTCGCTGGTCGCGCGACGCGGCTGAGGGTGCAGGTGGTGCCTCCCCCGCGGCTCCGGCGGAGCCTACGCAGTCAACGCCCGACTGCCCGCCCTTCCCGGGGTCGTCGGCGACTCCGGCCCAAATACAGGAATTCCTGACGGCCATGGCTCGCCTCTTTGGGCCGTCGGGTCCCGCTGGTGCGCCTTTGGACCCCGCGGACCCGACTGGGTGTCCTCGCCTTTCCTCGCCGGCGGCCCCGGCGTCGCTGGCGGCCCCGGCGCCGCAGGACACCCTTGGATCCATTCCTGGATCCCGGTCGACGCCGGTTGACCTTGTCACACCTCCACCGACGTCGACTCCACCGGCACCACTTCTGACGCCGCCCGCTCCTCGGGACGACGTCGACCTCAGTTTCAGCCCCGATGTGGACGCGGCGTCGAGCCGGCGTCGATCGATGCCGTTCTCGACGTTGCTCGGGGATTTTTATCCCCATGTCCCTGCTCCTTATTTTAGACCTGTTGAACAGCCTGAGGAGCAAGGGGAGGACTGCAAGGGGTCGGAGGACCCTCTCCCAGCTGCTAGCTTGTCCGAACAGGACTGGGCAGAGGAATTGGGGGACGCCAGTGGTCTGGATACCTCACCAGACCTTGGCATGCTGTCTCCTCCTACCGTGGCTACGGAGGAGGGTGCTAGTTATGCTGTGGTGTTGCGTAGGGCGGCCGAGGCCCTACACCTCCAGCTCCCTACTGTGGCCGTCAGGACTAACCTCCTGACAGAGGTGCTTCAGCCAGCAGCTACTTCTGCGGAGCTGCTGCTTCCCTTCAATGAAGCCCTTTCTGACGTTCTTTTGGGCACTTGGTCCAGGCCCACCACAGGGGCGCCTGTGGATAGGAACGTGGCCTGACGCCATCGCCCGGCTCCGGGTGACCCCATTTTCCTCTCCCAACATCCCACCCCCGAGAGCTTGGTTGTCCAAGCCTCTGCTTCCCCTACCGCCTTCCCTTCCGCTCCACTGGATAGTGAATCCAAGAAGCTGGATCAGTTTGGGAAGAAGATTTTTTCTTCCACCAGCTCTGCGCTGCGGTCTGTGAACACTGCATGCCTCTTTGGCCGTTATTCCCACTCTCTGTGGGATACGGTGGCGCAAGTGCTGCCCCAGTGTCCGGAGGAGGCCCGGCCAGCTCTCTCCCAGGCTGTTGCAGAGGGGAGAGACGCAGCAAAGTTCATGATTCGTTGTGGCCTAGACACCGCCGACTCACTGGGCAGGTCGATTGCAACGACGGTGGCGGTTCGCCGTCACGCCTGGTTGAGGACCACTGGATTTTCGGGGGATGTCCAAAACACCCTTATGGACATGCCCTTTGATGGCCGTCGCCTCTTCGGCGACAAAGCGGACAGCGCGTTGGAGAGGTTTAAGGACTCACAGGCTACGGCCAAGTCCTTGGGACTCTCGGCAGTCCGCCCTCCTCCGCCTTCCGCTTTTCGCTCCTTTCGTGGCACAGGAAGGGGCGCCCCGCAGCGTTCGCAACAGAGCCACAGGCCTGCGCAGCAACAATCACAGCGCAGACGCGGGTTCCGCCGTGGCGGACCAAGGGGCCAGCGGGCGGGTCAGTCCACCACCACCCCGGCCACCACTGCCTCCAAACCCTCCTAGTCCGAACTTTCAGGCCCATTAAACGCCAGTGGGCGGCAGGCTTCGCCATCACCTCCCCCACTGGCGCACCATCACTTCGGACAGGTGGGTTTTAGAGATAGTCTGGAGGGGCTACTCCCTCCCCTTCGAGACTACCCCTCCAGCCATGCCACCTCAGTTCCACCGCATGTCGGGGGATCACTTGGTGCTTCTTCAGCAGGAAGTTGTGGCCCTCTTGGCCAAGGGGGCCATCGAGCGCGTTCCGATGCCAGAAGTAGGTCGTGGTTGCTATTCCCACTACTTTCTGGTGCCCAAGAAGGACAAGGGCCTGCGTCCTATCTTAGACCTCCGGGACGTCAATCGCTTCCTCCGCAAAGAGAAGTTCAAGATGCTCACTCTAGCTCAGGTCTTGTCTGCTCTCGATCCACAAGACTGGATGGTAGCGCTGGACTTGCAGGATGCCTATTTCCATATCCCCGTCCTGCCAGCCCACCGGCGTTACCTGCGGTTCACGGTAGGCCACGAGCACTTTCAGTTCACCGTGCTCCCCTTTGGCCTTACCAGCGCCCCTCGGGTGTTCACAAAGGTGATGGCGGTGGTCGCAGTTCATCTGCGCCGATCAGGGGTTTCAGTCTTCCCCTATCTCGACGACTGGTTGTTGAAGGCGGGCTCGCCCCAGACAGTCGTCTCCCACCTCCAGACTACGGCCGACCTCCTGCACTTGCTGGGGTTCTCCATCAACGTGCCGAAGTCGCACCTGATTCCCTCTCAGAAGCTCCTCTTTATCAGAGCGGTTCTGGACACGGCGCAGTTTCGGGTCTATCCTCCCGAACAGCGAGTCCGGGATATTCGGGCTCTGATTCCCATCTTTCAACCCTTGTCCCGGGTTTCGGTCAGAGTGACTGAGGCTGCTGGGCCTCATGGCCTCCTGCATCCTGCTGATCAATCATGCCAGATGGCATATGTGGGCTCTGCAGTGGGACCTGAAGTTCCAGTGGGCGCAGCATCAGGGGAACCTGTCAGATCACGTCCAGATCTCGGAGGGCACTGCACAACAGTTGCAGTGGTGGCTCACGAACCGGCATTGGGTCGACGGCAGATCCCTCTCCCTTCCCCAACCGGAATTTACAGTGGTGACGGATGCGTCCCTCCTGGGATGGGGCGGCCACATGGGAGAGGCGGAGATCAGAGGCCTCTGGTCTCCGGCGGAGTCCAAGCTCCATATCAACCTTCTGGAGCTTCGGGCGATACGGCTTGCACTGAAGGCATTCCTTCCCTCCGTCAAGGGAAGGTAGTGCAGGTGTTCACCGACAACACCACCGCCATGTGGTACTGCAACAAACAGGGCGGGGTGGGGTCGTGGACCCTGTGTCAGGAGGCTCTGGGTCTCTGGACATGGCTGGAACATCAGGGCATGTCCCTGGTGGTTCAACACCTGGCAGGTTCTCTGAACGCCAGGGCAGACGAACTCAGCCGCAGGTGCATGCTGGATCACGAATGGCGCCTGCACTCGTAGGTGGTGCAAGGTCTCTTTCAGCAGTGGGGAGAGCCTTGGTTAGATCTATTCGCCACCGAAGAGAACGCGCAATGTCATCAGTTCTGCGCGTTGGAATTTCCAAGGCGGCACTCGCTCGGCGACGCTTTTCGTCGCGAGTGGAGTTGCGGTCTGTTGTGCGCCTTTCCGCCTATACCACTTCTGCCCAGAGTGCTGAAGAAGATAAGGCACGACCGGGCACAAGTCATCCTTGTGGCCCCGGACTGGGCTCGAAGGGTATGGTATCCCGAGCTACTCAGTATGAGCATCGATCCCCCAATCAGACTGCCTCTTCGGGAGGATCTTCTGTCGCAGCAGCAGGGGACGGTCCTCCACCCGAACCTGTCCAGCCTCCACCTCTTTGCGTGGAGATTCAGCGGCGGCAGTTGATTACTTTCGACTTGCCTCCTGAAGTTTGTGATGTCATTCTGGCAGCCAGGCGTCCCTGTACTAAAGTGGTATACGCCTGCAGGTGGAACAAGTTTGTTGCATGGTGCACAGCAAAGGCTGTGGATCCCCTTTCTGCCCCTCTTTCTGAAGTTCTACTGTTCCTACTTTCTTTGGCCCAGCAGGGCTCTGCTCTGGGCACTGTCAAGGGCTACCTTTCTGCTATTTCGGCCTTTCTCAGGCTCCCTGATTAGCCCTCTCTTTTCAAGTCCCCTGTTGTAAATAGATTTCTCAAAGGCATTAGACACCTTTTTCCTCCTATTCCTTTCGTAATGCCTCAGTGGGACTTGAATCTGGTTCTTACATACTTGATGTGCGCTCCCTTTGAGCCTCTTCACAACTGTCCTCTTCGTCTCTTGACATTGAAGACTGCCTTCCTGGTGGCCATCACCTCCGCTAGGCGGGTGAGTGAGCTCCAGGCTCTTTCTTGTAAGCCTCCTTTCCTTTCAGTCCATCCGGACAAAGTGGTGCTCAGGCCCCGTCCTTCCTTTTGCCAAAAGTGGTTACGGCCTTTCACATTGGGCAGACTATTACCTTGCCCACCTTCTTTCCGCCTCCGCATCCTTCCAGAGAGGAAGAGAGGCTCCACCGTCTGGACCCAAAACGTGCGCGCTCATTTTATCTCAACCGCACACAGCAGTTCCGGGTGGATGACCAGCTCTTTGTTGGCTACGTTGGCACCAAGAAAGGTCCGGCGGTACACAAGAGAACTATCTCCCGCTGGGTTGTCTTATGTATCAAAGCCTGTTACTCTTTGGCTAAAAAAGAACCTCCGGTGGGGCTGCGTGCTCATTCCACCAGAGCTACTGCAGCCACTACTGCATTGGGAAGTGGTGTCCCCCTGCAAGACATCTGTCAGGCAGCCACGTGGGCCTCGCTGCACACGTTTACCAAGCATTATTGCCTGGACAGCCAAGTCCGGAGAGACGGCTTCTTTGGCCGTTCTGTTCTCCGTGACTTTCTGGTGTGATCTTAGTTTGCAGACCCACCACCAGGGTTGGTATTGCTGGGGTATCTATTCTAAGGTAAGGAATCGATCACTATGTGTTTCCTTCAGATGAACAAGTTACTTACCTTCGGTAACGATATATCTGTAAGAAACATTAGTAGTGATAGATTCCTTACCGCCCCACCCATCCTCCCCGTTCTGCGAACTGATTTCTAGTGTTAAGGTCATCCCTTTCAGGGCCCTAGTTTCAATGCACCAGTGGTCAGTATCTTGCATGGCTCTGCGTTCCTGGTGCGGAAAGTCGTGTACAGAACTGACATCAGCGCGCGTGGGCGGCATCTAAGTAGCGCCTGCGACGTCATCTCGGCGACCACGACGGACGCGGAGCCGCACGACACCACCTACCGACGCGCAGGGGTACTGCTGACGAAAACTATCCGGATCCAGTCTGACGCCTGGGGATATTCTAAGGTAAGGAATCTATCACTACTAATGTTTCTTACAGATATATCGTTACCGAAGGTAAGTAACTTGTTCATATATACACACACACACACACACACACACACCTTTGTGGCAAAATTTTATGCAGCTGGCATAATTGATGTATACCTATACGAGATTCAAATCTGTTTGGTTTCATGTTAGCTTCTTTATAGTGCGTTGTGTAATCTTCCAGTGGTCATTTTGTTCAAACAAAATTCTTTACACCATGGAGGTATTATTGTTCATCTTTCTTGGTTGCTTTGATGTTCATTCATCTTGGTATAATGGGAATGAGTTCTGAGAGTCCGTCTTTTTGGATTTTATCAGGACAGTTATTTCTCTGATATTTTTTTATTGTCATGGCTTTTGTCTTACACTTGGCGATTTTGGTCAACGAGTTCTCTTTCCCCTTTGGGGATAGAGGATAATGTCTGATAACTTTCAGAAGGTTTACCCCTTTTCCCTCAAGGCCCGATTCTTTCCGGCCAGTAGGGGCGTTTATTATTTATGTTTTGTGACAGTGATCATGGATTCTTTTAAGATCCAAGTTCTTCTGCTATTCCTACGTGCATGTGGTCAGTTGTTAATTATGACCAGCTGGTTCTCTATGAGAACTTTCTTAGGGTTAGTTCGCAGACCCTCCTCCAGGGGGGTATAGCTATGGTATTTAAGTTAAAAGTTAAGAAATCTGCAGCTAGATGTCTCTATCAGATGTACAAGTAACTTACCTTCGGTAACGTAATATCTGGTAGAGGCACAGTCTAGCTGCAGATTCCTTAATGCCCTGCCCATCCTCCCCACTCTGCGAACGACCTATGAGGTAAGGGTTATACCCTTTTTCAATACTGTTTTTTTATACTGGTGATCACGGTCTCAACTGATGGGATTCAGCAGACCACTTGGTCTTGCCACATAGGTTTTGTTTAGATGTAATTACAGTACAGCAATGTAACTAATGTGCAGCCTATCTAAAGGCATTATTGGTCAAATTGTGTTTACAGTTGAAAGCTAGGTCAATTAAAATTGGGCACCATTGTAAATAAGTGCAATACCCGTTTTTAAAGATTAAAGAAAAAAGGGAGCTAATGATTGTAATGCAGACAGAGATCAAACGGTGTTGAGTCTAGAAATTGCACCACTTTTTTTAGGTCGAGCCTAGCGCAGCGCGCATGCGTTGCTCTAGGAGGAGATGACCTTTTGGAATCGGTCTGCACTTTCCTAACACTCGTGCGTGTGGCGGCATCCACCTTGCGGGAGCGAGCAGCGGCGCGCAGGGGCCATCTGTTTCTAATTAGCGTGGCCGCGCGCGCTTGTTTACATTTCTCTACTCTCTCTCCCCTGCCTGTCTCACCCTTGCACTCTCTTGTTTTTATAAGTGAGCGGGTCCCATCATCTCTATACGCTCCTATTACCTGCAACCCATTTCGTTGTCCCGAATTTAAACAAAACCCTTTCGGATTGTTTTATCAGTTTCAGTTAGATTTAGCGCAACTGACGCCATAAACTGGTTTGGCTGCGCACGCGTCCTGTCTTTGGTTGTGATGGGCACCCCTTATTAAATCTCCTCCATAAATACATCATTTCTGACTTCCCGTCCTTATAAAACTCGTTTAATCTCAAATTAGTTCTGCTCACAACTAAAAAAAAATTCAAGAACAAATCAGCACACTATTCATTCAAGCATCCATTCATTCAGCTACTTCAGACCAGAGGAGCACTGGCGCAGCCACGTCGAAGGGCGTCTTTCTTATTTCAGTTCAGTCAACCATTACCAAAAGCTGAAAATAAACCCCAAACGCGTACTTTTGTGTAGTTTACAGCAAACTAGACGATCTGAGCCTTAGAAAAAAAAAAACTTGTGTGTTTCAAAAGTATCCCTGAAATGTTTTGTGCCAGATGTTGCGGGCTCTTTGCGCACAATGTTACAGGAGATCGAAGCCTGTTCCCAAATATTGTCTCCACAGATCTGTTGTTACGTTACGGTGTAAATGGATAAGCACTGCCTGGCTTGATTGGGTGCACATATTCTTGGCAATAGTGCATCACTATAAAGTTATCCTTGTGACGCCTCAGCGTTTCCAAGGACGGAACCCAAAACGCACAGCTCGAGTCATTTCTGCGTCGCTTATGACCCACATCTGCATCCGTGTGTCTGTTGCGACTGGGGAATGTAACAACACGCGCAGAGAGCGCCCTGCGTCAGGTTTCCAGGGTGCCTGGCCCTGGCATTCACTGGAGGTTGCTAGGCGCCTGCAGACATCCTCGTTTGCTCGAGCAGTAACTCGCAGCCTACTTAAATACACATTATCATGTTTACCCCTCCAAGCCAGGCACTCGAACCCCCCCCCCCACCACCACCACCAATGTCAGCCATATGCTGCGCTCTCCCTTCCCACTTGAGTTTGGTAAAAGTCCCGGAGATGTCCCAAACCCTCTCTCAGCCACGCATCTTACCTCAGTAGAGTTCCCCGCGATACCCCTCAGCCTGAGGCGACTAATTGCGCCATGTTATGCCTTCGCGAGCTGCCTCTCTGCCACTCCGGGCGGCTGGGCTCCCCATAGCCAATAGGTCTCGCTTTTGGGACCTTATAAGTATTTAGTTATGCAGCACAATATCCTTGGTGCAACAACATCAACCGTTGCATGGCTAAACACTTATAAGGTCCCAAAGGCGAGACCTATTGGCTATGCCAATGCTTGTTTAAAGGAGCTAACGGCACCATTATCCTGTCATATGTTGCAGTGCCAGTTAACTCAGTTCTACTTTCCAGCTCCTGTAAACCATATCCCTAAACTAGAGTCTGCCCTTTTTTAGTAGAAAACACTTTACAGATCTACCTTTTTTTGTTTACTTAATGACTTTAGAGACTAGAATGTGTTTCCAGTATTTTTGTTGCTGAGGTTTTTTTTTCATTAAAACCAGAAAAGTTTGATTTCTGTATGTCAAGATTCCCTCCTGTCGAAAGAAGAAATCTGAAAAAGATTCCCACGCTTTGTATAGCCTGCCCACCATACTGACCCCGAGGAAGGACCCTGAGTACATTTGGCACCATGTTACACACGGGGCTTAGCATGGAAGTATGACGTGGTAGTCGTCTCAGAAGTTCAGAATATGAGTAATTATGAGTACCTCAGCAGGACAGGATAACCCTTTGACTTTGTCTTCAAACAATTGGCACCTCTTTGAGCACTTCCATGAATGCAGCAAGTGCAAATGCAGTTGTGGGTTGGTATGACGTGCCTTTTTGAAAATCTCTGCTTAAGTTCAATGAAGGCTTTCCTATGGACAAGTGATGATTTCCAGACATTTTTTAAAGAAGGCCTCCTAGTCTCCAACCAGATAATTGGTGTGGCAGCAGGTTCTTCAGATGCACCTGTGTATGGGTATTGCCATGGTTTGGTACTGAGCCAGTATTATCAGTTACAGCATCTCAAAGCATTTTTGAACACATCAAAGAGCACTCCTCGCTCTTTTTAACAGCTGTCCTCTACCGTAATTTAGGGCCTCGTAAGCACTCTTGCCACAAAAATTGCTTAATCCACAAAGGAATCCAGCTATTATAGCTAATAAGAAAATAAAATGGTGGGTAACTTAATGATCAACTTAGGCAGTGGATCAGCCCCTGAATGCAGAAAGACCGTCACCCACGCACTCATAACCAGCAGACTGGACTAAGGCAACGCCCTCTACGCCGGAATCAACAAGACCCTGCTACACAAGCTCCAAACCATCCAGAACACCTCAGCCAGACTCTTCCTCGGAACCCCACAACACGAGCACATGACCCAGCACCTACAAGACCTCCAGTGGCTCCCCATCGAGAAGAGAGTAACCTTCAAGCTACTGACCCACGCCTACAAATCCCTCCACAACATCGGACCCAAATACCTCAACGAAAGAGTCTCCTTCCACGTACCCAAAAGGAACCTCCGCTCCGCCGACCTCGCCCTGGCAGAGACCCCACGCATCCGCAGAACCAGAACAGGCGGAAGAGCCTTCTCCTACGTCGCAGCAAAGACCTGGAACGAGCCCCCAATCAACATCAGACGCTCCCCCACTCTGCACACCTTCAGAAGAGCCTCAAGATCTGGCTCTTCGACTGAACCGGAGCTGACCCCCCTCCCCCCCCCCCAAGCGCCTTGAGACCCTTACGGGTGAGTAGCACGCTTTATAAACCCCTGATTGATTGATTGATTGAGGCAGTGTTGTAATATGCATTTACCTTAAAGTCAGATAATACATGTATCTGGTATTTCTATATCATGAAACTAGCCAAAAGGCAGCTGGGTGCTGCACATGATCAAAGATGAGAATAAAGCCAACGAGTAGTACGAGATAAAGCTGGGTTGTGGTCATTTAATGCATTGTGATGTAGTGTTCTTTAAAGAGGTGAGTCTTCAACCCCTTCCTAAATTGGAGCAGTGTTGGGGGTAGTCCTGATTAACACCAGTGTTGTTCCAGATCCTGGATTCTTACATGGAAAAAGCCTGCTGTCTTGTTTGATCATTTTTACACTTCTTAGTTTGTAGTCAGATGGTGTTCTGGCTGCTGGTGTGCTGGATATCACCAAAGATGGTGAGCTTGTCTGAAAGAGAATCAGTGGTGCTGGTTGTGATAGCATTATAAATTAAGCAACTAGTTTTAAGATAGAAATACGCTGATGGGGTGTCATTAAGTAGGAGACTTGGCGCCTATATAATTTGCGTAGTACGAAATAGTATTTATTCCAGCGGTGCTAAAGGTGAGGGAAAACACCCTAGGCCCTCAAATGATTCGACCCTGAGGTCAATATTGAAACAATTCTTATCCTCTGCACACGCACAAATCATATGCGAATTTCACAAGTCAACGTATACAAACAATGAAGAGAGTGGTTCATATGTTTTTTCTTTAATCCAAAACACCCAGCCAACACGTGTTTCGTCGATAGGGGTAGACCCCATGACTTCTTCAGGGCTGTCAGGCTCTTTAGTTCCTAATTTCTATGTCCTCTCCACCGGTTCTACTTCCGACCCGGCTGGTCATTATATATAAAATACTGTGTCCAGAGAAATTCTATTTGAGGCAAGCCCTTGTAATAAGGGCCGGTGTTTCCCCAAATACAGGTCGTTATCAGTACAAAAATGCTGCTCCTTAATACTTCATGTAAATAATCCCTTAAAGCGAGTGCGCTTCTTGTTTGAATAGTCGGTGCCGAGTTTGCGTTCTGAACCGGGAGCCGGAAACACCGGTCCTTATTACAAGGGCTTGCCTCAAATAGAATTTGGTGAATCTCTGGCAGGGGGGGCGCTGTCTATCCCGGGTGGCACTTTGTTGGGGGTGGCTGCGAGCGCAAGGTAAGTTTTCTTTTTTGTTTATTTTATTCTCCCTAGTCTGTCGCCTCTACTCCCCCCGCTCGTTGTCATCTGTCGCCTCCACCCACACCACCTTCCCTCCCCCCTTACCTGCACCGGCCGTCACTGGGCGGCAAAAGGTCTAGCTACGCCACTAAGCCCCCCCACCTCAGAAAGCTCCACTGGCTCCGCATTCAGGAGAGATGTCACTTCAAGATGGTTATCCACACATATAAAGACCGGCATACATCAACCACCGCCTGAACTTCCACCAACCCTCCAAACACCTGCTCTCTGCATCCCTCTACCTTGCTCCCACCCCTCGCAGCAACATCAGAGGACGTTCCTTTTTCTACCTCGCAGATAAGTCCTGGAACAACCTCCCCCTTCATCTCCGGACCTCATCCTTTCTGCTGGAATTCAGAAAAGGACTCTAGACCTGGCTGTTCAACTGAGCCCCACCTCTGCAGGGGTTTCTCAGTGCCTGGATACCCTAACATGTGATTAGCCGTGCTATACAAGTCTGTTTGATTTATTGATGAGATAAACCATGCACCTCTTGTAAGTCCTTGGTTTCAGAAACAATGCCTCAGCTGGTCGCAACTAACTCAGAGTTCCCTAGGCAGTCATCAACCATGCAGCAAATAGTGGTCTAGGAGGCCATAGTGCATTTCTTTAGTGCAATGCCGACTCACTCTGGTGCGCCTTCAGGCCTTAAAGAGCCGTAGTGGCCTCCTGTCTGATTATTGCCAGAAGATCTTGCTCCGACTCAATCTGTCCCCTGGGACTCGTTAAAGGGTCCTTAATGGCTACGAAACAAGGTTCAACACCTACCCAAGATCCACATTGGTTCCTGTCACAACACTGACTCCTCCAGCACCGATGGAAGACCCATATCTGGCCTTGAACCAAGTCCACCCAAACTCAAACATTGTCACACTTCAAGATCTCAAAAGTGCAACCAGTCATTATACAGCCTTCCTCTAACCTGGTGCCTCTCCCACGTCGCAACTATCAGCAGAGACTCTATTCTCTTTTTGGCACTGACTTTATACAAAAAACACAGAAGGTTCCCCCAGGATGACTGCGATGAGGATGAGAGGAGAAGGAGGTAGATGAGGGATTACTAACCCTCTCACTATACTGGTGATGTGCTCTACTTAGATTTACAAACTGCCAGTTGAGAAAGTGCCATCTTTCTTGCATGGTATGCCCCCACTTTTTGCTGAATTGCTGATGTGCTTTGACTGAGTGTGCCCTGGGCTCCTGCCAACCAGGTACCCAGGGCCGGTGTTCCTTCCCTAAAACTGCATTGATACCTACACCCAATTGGCATCCCTGGCCACAGGTCAGCCCCTGGTAAATGGTACAATGGGTACCCAGGGCACTGTGACCAGGGAAGGCCCCTAAGGGCTGCAGCACTTGTTGTGCCACCCTTAGGGACCCTGTACCTTTACACACACACACTGCCTTTGCAGGCTGCGTGTCTTGGTGCAGAACAAAAGTGAAGAGTCGACATGGCACGCCCTGGCCTAGGTCAGCCACCCCTCTAGCTGGGTGCACTATGCCAGTGGTGAGGGCACAGAGGCATGAGCCCTGTGCCCCTACAGTGCCCAAGTCCATTCTTGGGCATTGTAAGTGCAGTGCTGCCATTAAGAGTATATGGTGCTGGGAGTCTGTCATTACGAACTCCACAGCACCATAATGGCCCCACTGAAAACTAAGAAGTTTGGTATCAAACTTCTCAGCACATTAAACCCCACTGATGCCAGTGTGGGATTTAATGTAAAACGCACTCCAGAGGGCATCTTAGAGATGCCCCCTGAAACCAACCCGACCTCCAGTGTCCGGACTGAGTGGCTGCCCAGGCTGCCACCACCAGACATGTTTCTGGACCCTGGGTCGAGAGCCTCTGCTCTCAAGGGCCTGAAACAATGCGCATCCTGGGGCGAGGTGCCAAAGCCTCCTCCCCCAGGATGGGCAGGGAAGCTTCAAAGGCCGGCCGCCTTTGAGCTTCCCCAGACCATTTGCTGCTCCCAGCAAACTGGTCCCCACTGGTTCTACCCCCACTTCTGGCGGGAGAACCGGCGGGAAAACCAGAGGCAGGAAATGGGTTGTTGTGCCCACCTCTGCCAACTCCACCCCTAAGGTGGGGGAGGCGAGGTGAAGCACAAACTTCGAGTCCCCGCCATCTTGAGGATGGGGGGACCCAGCCAACCAGGGACAGGCTCCTGCCCCCTCCCACTGGAGAGTGGCAGAATAGGGGGTGTACCCACCCCAGGGACGGGACCCATTGGTCCCTGCCCTTACCTACCTGTAACCACCCCTAAATTTAGTATTTAGGGGCTCCCTGAACCTTCCTTCCTCAGTTCCCGAATCCAAAACAAGAAGAGAAGACGAAGCAAGAAGACCAGCCGTGCAGCTGCTAACAAGGAGGCGACGACAACTGACTTGGCCCCAGCCCTACCGGCCTGTCGACCTCCGAACCTGCTCCTGCGGAACCCCGGCCTCAGCAACCTCAAAAACCCCGGAGGACCTGACTTCTGTGCCACAGCCTTCAACCCAGGGACTCCCACGAGCAGTGGTACTGTTCAAAAGAAAACTACAAAAGACCCGGCCCTGGCACGGAACCGCGAAACCTGCACACTCTGCACCCGCCGAGCCCAGCCTGTGCCGGAGTGAACAAAGACTTTGAGGACGTCCCCCTGGCGATTCTGACCTGGAATCCAGTGCCCAAGGACCCTCCTCAACGACCCAGACGACGCCTGCAGCCTCAGGACAAGGGACCCCTCCAACCGCGACCAGCAGGGGGTAAGATTTCCCGACCTCAAAAGACATCCCTGCACCCGGCGCCCCACGGCCCCCTGTGCCCAACTCCTGGGTGTCCACCTATCCTCCAAGACCCCAACTTATCTCTCGAAGTGTTGGTCGCTCCTGAAGAGTCACCGTCCCTGAGCCTGCAGCCTTTGTTCACCTTCCAAGATCACCATTGGTTAACATTGAGCGCCCGACGGCTCAAAAGCACCCTGCCGCCCGAGTGCCCCTGGAAGTGCAACCTCTACCCTAACCTACTTCCCCATTTGCCCTGAGCAAGTGACCAGGAGCCCAGCTCCCACAGCCGCGTGGCCTGCTTGCCAGCAGCCACCAACCCGAGGCCCCCTACCTGCCATAGGATAACATTGGGCCTACTCACTCTGCACCCGGCCGCCCCTGTGCCGCTGAGGGTGTAACAACTGTACTTACCTGATCCTGGGGGACCCCTGAGTCTATGCCCAGAACCTTAACTCTGCCAGTCGAATACTTACCCAAAGACCGATAACTCACTTTTCTTCCATAGGGTAACACTGACTGGCTCCCCCTGGAATTTCTTCTAAGTGTGGAGTTTTGAAACTTTAAAATATTCACCTAAAATCAACCAAGTCACGAAAACGAAAATACTCACCTGCTATTAGAAGAGATCCCAGTGCTGGATCGGGGTGCCCAGCACTGACCCTAAAAAGTAATCACAACGTTACTTACCGCTAACTCAATTTTCTTCCATAGGGATCCATTGACTGGTTTTCTGTGAAATTTCTTCTAAGTGTCCACTTTTGAAATACTAAAATATTGTTTAAAAATCACAACAGTAACGAATTCCGAATTACTCACCTGCTATCAGGAGAGACGTCAGTACTGCGTCTTTTAGTCCAGTACCAACCATGTAAAGTAATTTTAACCGTACTTACCAGTAACTTGCAATTCCTGCCATAGGATATCATTGCCTGCTTTTTACTGAAAGTTTCTAAGTGTCGATTTCTGAATCTTACAAATATTCTTTAAAAATCGTGCCAACGATACAAACGTAATTACTTACCTGTTTTAGATAGATATCCCAGTGCTGACTCTGAGAACCCAGCACTAAATTACAAAAGTAACGTAAACCTACTTTGCTTGCAAACTGCATTTCCTTCCATAGGATAACATTGGTAATTTTACCCAGAAAAGTTTCTAAGTGTCAACTTTTGAAATACAGTAATATTCCTCAAAAATCACTACTATAACCAAAACGCTTTTTCTTACCTGTTTACAGGAAGTGTCCCAGGACTGAATCCAGGATCCAGTCCTGTGGTTAGAGAAGTAATCTACAAAGTAATTAATTGCAATTAACCAAAACTGTCCATTGAGCTCAATGTTACATTGTGTTTGAACTTGTGTTGCCTCTTGCACCAACTGTGACTACTATCATCAAACAGTCTATTGCCTATTTGTAAAGTGGTTAACCAAAGCATCTCATTCTGAGAAAGTATATTCTGATACCTATTGTTGGTTCTAAAATAAAACAAGCATATATTTTTATATACAAACCATTGGCCTAGAGTTCAGTTTTTGAGTGTGTGGCTCCATTTGCTGACTGAGTGTGTACAACAAATGCTTTACACTGTCCTCTGATACTGCCTTACTGCTCGACCAAGCTACCACTTTAGAGAGTAAGGTTATATCTAACTTTAGCCTCTGCCAAACCTCTGGGGACTGTGGACCCTGTGCACCCTGAACCTCCCTTGGGTTCAGTATATACAGAGCCACTTTCCTACACCAGTGGACTAGACACCTCCCCGAAACAGAGCTTGACGCGCCACATGGGCCACCAGTGGAAGACAGTGCTTTATTTGCCATGGTCATCCAGAGGACAGCTGAGGTACTAGATCTGCAGTTGCCCTCCATTAGGACAAGAATAAACATTCTATCTGAAAGAGACACGTTAGTGACAGATTCCTTACCTTAGAATATCCCCAGGCGTCAGGCTGGATCCGGAAAGTTTTTTGCGTAGCAGTACCCTTGCGCGTCGGTAGGCGGCGTCGTGCGGCTCCGCGTCCGTCGTCGGCGTCGTGATCGCCGGGATGATGTCGCGGGCAGTACTTAGGCGCCGCCCCTGCGCGCTGACGTCAGTTCTTCTTTTTCCGCGCCAGCAAGCGCAGATCCGGGAAGAGCAGTGCCCTGGTCATTTTTTGACCAAACTTTTTGGTGAATTTTTCACTGTTTTTCTCAATCGACTTCAAAGTGTCGTAGGGATGCCCGGGTATAAACGTTGCAGCGCCTGTGCTCGGATGATGTCCGTCACAGACCCGCATTGGGAGTGTCTCTTCTGCCTCGGCCGAGGCCACGACACGGAGTCTTGTACCGACTGCCAGGCCCTCAACCCGAAAGCTTTGCGAGAGCGGTCTCGAAAGCTCCTCGAGGCCCGGCATTCGGCTCCGCGGAAGACCCGGTCGCGTGAGAGGTCCAGGGGTCGATCGCGGAGTCCACACCGGTCGTCGGCATCGAAGTCTTCTTCGTCCGGTAAGTCAAAACACAAAAAGTCCAAAAAGCATCGTCGCTCTAGGACTTCGCCTCGCCGGTCTCGCGACTCAGCTGAGGCCCCTCCCGGCACCGTCCCCGCCCCCGCGGCCCCGGACATGCCTGTGGAGTCGCCCCCGCCATACCCGCCCTTCCCGGGTTCGGGGGCGGATCCGGCCAAAGTGCAGGAATTTCTGTCGGCCATGGCCCGCCTCTTCGGGCGTCAAGGTCCCTCCGGTGCGCCTTCGGGCCCCGCGGGCCCTGATGGGGTTGCTCCGGCGTCGCCGACGGCTCCGGCCCCGGCGTCGCACGTGCCTCCAGCCTCAATCCCGGCTCCGGCCCCGGCCTCGATCCCGGCTCCGCAACCCCCATCGACGCCGGTCGACCTAACGACACCTCCGCCGGCGCCGATGTCTCCGGTGCCGTTCTCGACGCCGCCTGGGGCTCCGGGCGGCGTCGTCCCCAGTTCCTTCCGGCTCCGGACATGGACCCAGACCGACGTCGCTCGGCGCCGGTTCCGGCGCCGATGAGACCTTGGGTCCCAAATGTCCCTCCTCCCCCTTATTTTGAACCTGAGGAGGACCAGGAGGACTGGGAGGGGTCTGATGACCCTCTGACACAACAGTGTCAGTACGATGAGGACTGGACAGAGGGTCTAGGGGATGCCAGTGGTCTAGATACTTCCCCTGACACTGGCATGCTGTCTCCTCCCGTGGCTACGGAGGAGGGAGCCAATTTTGCAACGGTGTTGCGTAGGGCGGCTGGAGCCTTACATCTCCAACTCCCTAATGTGGCGGTCAAGCCTAATCTCTTGACAGAGGTGCTTCAGCCGGCAGCCTCCTCTACGGAGACTGTGCTGCCGTTTAACGACGCCCTCACTGACGTTCTTTTGGGCGCCTGGTCCAAGCCCAACACAGGGGCTCCTGTGGATAGGAACGTGTCCCGACGCCATCGCCCAGCTCCGGGCGACCCCTGTTTCTCTCTGTCCACCCCACCCCTGAGAGCTTGGTTGTCCAAGCGTCCGCTTCCCAAACCGCCTTCCCTACCGCCCCTCCGGATAGGGAATCCAAACGCCTGGATCAATTTGGGAAGAAGGGTTTTTCTTCCTCCAGTGCTGGCTTGCGGTCCATCAACACCGCCTGCCTTTTGGGCCGATATACCCACTCTTTGTGGGATTCGGTGGCGAATGTTTTGCCCCAGTGTTCTGAGGAGGTCCAGACACTGCTTTCCCGCGCCATTGCGTAAGGACGGCATGCGGCCAAATACACAATAAGATGTGGCCTTGATACCGCCGACTCGCTGGGCAGGTCTATTGCAACGACGGTGGCGCTACGACGCCACGCCTGGCTGAGAACCACTGGTTTTTCAGGGGATGTCCAGAATACTCTCATGGACATGCCCTTTGATGGAGTCGGTCTTTTTGGGTCCAAAGCAGACCATGCGTTGGAGCGCTTTAAGGACTCACGGGCTACTGCAAAGTCCCTGGGCCTTTCTGCTACACGCCCTCCGCTGACTTCTGCTTTTCGCCCCTATCGTGGCCACGGTAGGGCGCCCCTTCACGTCAGCAGCCCAGCCACCGGCCCGCGCAGCAGGCGTCTTTGCGTGGCCGAGGACGTGGATTCCGCCGTGGCGGATCGGGCAACCAGCGTGCGGGTCAGGCCACCACCTCCAACCCGTCCGCGGCCTCCAAACCCTCCTAGTCCCTCCTTTCAGGTGCACAGCACGCCGGTAGGGGGCAGGGTCCGCCATCACCTTCCCCACTGGCGTACCATCACCTCGGACAGGTGGGTCTTGAACATTGTCCGAAGGGGCTACTCCCTCCCCTTCGAGTCCACCCCCCAGCCATGCCACCTCAATTCCACCGCATGTCAGGGGATCACTTGGTACTTCTGCAGAAGGAAGTCACGGCCCTCTTGGCCAAGAGGGCCATCGAGCATGTTCCGACCCCAGAAGTAGGGCGTGGTTGCTACTCCCACTACTTCCTGGTGCCCAAAAGGACAAGGAGGACATGCGTCCTATCTTGGACCTCCGGAACGTCAATCGCTTCCTCCGGAAGGAGAAGTTCAAGATGCTCACCCTAGCTCAGGTCTTGACTGCCCTCGACCCTGGAGACTGGTTGGTAGCGTTGGACTTGCAGGACGCATATTTCCACATCCCCGTCCTGCCGGCCCACCGGCGTTACCTTCGGTTCACGGTAGGCCCCGAGCATTTTCAGTTCACTGTGCTCCCCTTTGGCCTTACAAGTGCCCTCGGGTGTTCACGAAAGTGTTGGCGGTGGTCGCAGCTCATCTGCGCCCGGGCAGGGGTTTCAGTCTTCCCCTACCTCGACGACTGGCTGCTGAAGGCGGGCTCGTCCCAGGCAGTCGTCTCCCACCTCCAGACTACGGCCGAACTCCTGCACTCACTGGGGTTCTCCATCAATGTGCCAAAGTCGCATCTGATTCCTTCTCCACAGCTCCTTTTCATCGGAGCAGTTCTGGACACGACGCAGTTTCGGGCCTATCCTCCCGAACGGCGAGTCCGGGATATTCAGGCTATGATTCCGATCTTTCAGCCTTTATCCTGGGTTTCGGTACGGATGACCCTGAGGCTGCTGGGCCTCATGGCCTCCTGCATCCTGCTGGTCAATCATGCCAGATGGCATATGCGGGCTCTGCAGTGGGACCTGAAGTTCCAGTGGGCGCAGCACCAGGGCAACCTGTCCGATCACGTCCAGATCTCGGAGGGGACTGCAAAACAGTTGCAGTGGTGGCTCTCGAACCGGCAATATGTCATGGGCAGATCCCTCTCCCTTCCCCAGCCAGAGCACACAGTTGTGACGGACGCGTCCCTCCTGGGATGGGGCGGTCACATGGGAGAGGCGGAGATCAGAGGCCTCTGGGCTCCGGCGGAGTCCCGGCTCCATATCAACCTTCTGGAGCTCCGGGCGATCCGACTTGCACTCAAGGCATTCCTTCCCTCTGTCAAAGGGAAGGTAGTGCAGGTGTTCAGACAACACCACCGCCATGTGGTACTGCAACAAACAGGGCGGGGTGGGGTCGTGGACCCTTTGTCAGGAGGCTCTGCGCCTCTGGACATGGCTGGAACATCAGGGCATGTTCCTGATGGTTCAACACCTGGCAGGTTCCCTGAACGCCAGGGCGGACGAACTCAGCCGCAGGTGCATCATGGATCACGAATGGCGTCTTCACTCGGAAGTGGCGCAAGGACTCTTTCTACAGTGGGGAGAGCCTTGGTTAGATCTATTCGCCACCGAAGAGAACGCGCAATGTCATCAGTTCTGCGCGTTGGAATTTCCAAGGCAGCATTCGCTCGGCGACGCTTTTCGTCACGAGTGGAGTTGCGGTCTATTGTACGCCTTTCCGCCTATACCACTTCTACCCAGAGTGTTGAAGAAGATTCGGCACGACCGGGCCCAAGTCATTCTTGTGGCTCCGGACTGGGCTCGAAGAGTTTGGTATCCCGAGCTACTCAATATGAGCGTAGATCCCCGATCCGTCTGCCTCTTCGGGAGGATCTTCTGTCGCAGCAGCAGGGGACGGTCCTCCACCCGAACCTGTCCAGCCTCCACCTGCTTGCGTGGAGATTGAGCGGCGGCAGTTGATTCCTTTCGACTTGCCTCCCGAAGTTTGTGATGTGATTCTGGCAGCCAGGCGTCCCTCCACTAAGGTGGTATACGCCTGCAGGTGGAACAAATTTGTGGCATGGTGCACAGCAAAGGCTGTGAATCCCCTTTCTGCCCCTCTTTCTGAGGTCCTTCTGTTCCTTCTCTCTCTGGCCCAACAGGGTTCTGCCCTGGGTACCATCAAGGGTTATCTTTGTGCTATCTCGGCCTTCCTCAGGCTCCCTGATCAGCCCTCCCTTTTCAAGTCCCCTGTTGTTAACAGGTTCTTAAAAGGCATTACACACCTCTTCCCTCCTGTTCCGTTTGTGATGCCTCAGTGGGACTTGAACTTGGTTCTTACCTTTTTAATGTGCGCTCCCTTTGAGCCTCTACATAACTGTCCTCTTCGTCTTCTGACTCTGAAGACAGCCTTTCTGGTGGCCATCACCTCCGCTCGGCGGGTGAGTGAGCTCCAGGCTCTATCTTGTAAACCTCCCTTTCTGTCTGTTCATCCAGACAAGGTTGTTCTTCGGACGCGTCCGTCCTTCTTGCCAAAGGTGGTTACTGCTTTCCACATTGGGCAGACCATCACTTTGCCCACCTTCTTTCCGCCTCCGCATCCTTCCAGAGAGGAAGAGAGGCTTCACCGTCTGGACCCAAAACGTGCGCTCTCCTTCTATATCGACCGCACAAAACACTTCCGGGTGGATGACCAGCTCTTTGTTGGCTACGTGGGCACCAAAAAGGTCGGGCGGTGCACAAGCGAACTATCTCCCGCTGGGTTACCTTGTGCATCAAGACCTGCTATTCTTTGGCTAAAAGGAGCCTCCTGTTGGGCTGCGTGCCCATTCCACCAGGGCAACGGCTGCTACCACGGCCTTGGGCCGCGGTGTTCCGCTGCCGGTTATCTGTCAGGCAGCTACGTGGGCCTCGCTGCACACGTTTACAAAGCATTACTGCCTTGACAGTCAGGTCCGGAGGGACGGCTTCTTTGGCCGTTCTGTCCTCCAGGACTTCCTTGTCTGATCTTTGTTCGCAGACCCACCACCGGGGTTGGTATTGCTGGGGTATCTATTCTAAGGTAAGGAATCTGTCACTAACGTGTCTCTTTCAGATGCACAAGTTACTAACTTGTGTAACGATATATCTGTAAGAGACAGTAGTTAGTGACAGATTCCTTACCGCCCACCCATCCTCCCCGTTCTGCGAACTGATTTCTAGGGTTAAGGACATCCCTTTCAGGGCCCTAGTATTTTTCAGACACCTATGTCAGCTTCTTGCATGGCTCTGCGTTCCTGGCGCGGAAAGTCGTGTACAGAACTGACGTCAGCGCGCAGGGGCGGCGCCTAAGTACTGCCCGCGACGTCATCCCGGCGATCACGACGCCGACGACGGACGCGGAGCCGCACGACGCCGCCTCCCGACGCGCAAGGGTACTGCTACGCAAAAAACTTTCCGGATCCAGCCTGACGCTTGGGGATATTCTAAGGTAAGGAATCTGTCACTAACTACTGTCTCTTACAGATATATCGTTACACAAGTTAGTAACTTGTGCAACAGAGATTCTCCAAACAGGACTGGCCTTGCGGCCAATTATTGACGTCCATAGTCTGGCAACACAGACTTTCCCCTGTTGATCCTAACTAAGCACCATACACTGGAGAGGCTCATTGTTGCAGTCTTCGACTAGTAAGGTTAATCGCAGTTCTTTCCTGACGACTCCTCCAGATGGGGAATCCAAAAGGATTGCTGCTTTTGCTAAAGGAAGTATTTCTTCTGCAAGCCTGGCCCCTAGGTCCTTAAAGTCTGTTTGTTTACTGGGCAGGTACACGCATGCTCTGTGAGACATGGCCAGCGAGATCGTACCTGCAGTCCTTGATGACCTTGGAGCTTCTTTGGATCAGACAATACATGATGGACGGAGTCGCTCAAAGCCCTCTACTGACACGCAGAGGTACTACAGTCTGGTGCTGGGGAGGATTCTAAGATAAGGAATCCGCGGCTAGATGTCTCTATCAGATAGACCCATTTGTCTCATGTAATGGATCTGCAGCCGGGTGGGACATTTTCCAATCCTGCCTCTCACCAGCCTGACATGAGCCATTGAGGACAAACTAAATCATCTGCAGGGGGATGAGGAACTAGAGGACTGGTGAACTTGCTTCCCTGTGCGGTGTCTACTGGTGCTGCATCTGTGTCCCAAAAAAGACTAGACTGTCTGCTGTACCACTGGTTGGGAAGGCTAGACACCTGGAATAGCCTCTGGATTTTCCAAATTGATGGGGAAATGATTTCGCTAGCATCAGTAACTGAGGTGTCTGTACTTCCATAGTGCAGAGTCTGTCTTCTCTCCACACAGTCTGAGACCCGTAGAGGGTCCAGACTTAAACATTACCAGAAAATCTGGTCAATCTCATCCATGCGTGCTGTCTGAGCATGACACTGGTACTAACAACCCTGCCAAGGCAATCAGTAGTATGCAGGCTCACCCGGATTATGTGCTGCTTTTCCCACGCCTTGTGGGACCCAGTGGAACGCCTCTTGCCCTCCTTTTCCGGAGGAAGCCCGGAATGCTCTTGTTCCCCTGGTATGTGGTGGGCAACAAGCTGCCACTCTAAACATCAACTTTGGTATGGATACCACTGATTCTGTTGGTCGGGCTATGCCGTCTTCCATACCTCTACATCGGCGTGCATGGTTGCTTACTTCCAGATTTTCGGAGGCTGTGTAAACTACTTTAATTGACATGCCTTTTGATGGTGCATCTTTTTTGGCGCACATGCTTACTCAGCCTTATGCCGGTTCAGAGACAGTCATGGTGGTGAGGAGTCTTAACTCTTCGTTGTACTAAGGTTGTCAGTGACAGTTTGTTTCCCCCTTGTTTTGATTCTTGTCCACCTTCATTGGGCAGAGTTCACCTAATGTGGTGTTCCTGCTTTCTGCAGGTACTTTTCTTCTCGATTTTGTTGCCAATGACCTGTTTAGTTTCCAGCCATCTGGAATACAGCTTGCTTTGGTGTCTCATGGGAGTCTGTTCTTACAGCTTCTTTCTGCCGTTTGATTTTTCCTACCCGTATGCTACTCTGTGGTAGGTTTTCTATTATGTTGTGTGGATGCACTGTAGCTTTGTTCTCCGTTTTCGGGGACCTTAGTCTGTATGTCTTAGAGGCATTTTATACGCTGTCTGTATCCTTAGTATCTCTTATAGGGACTTGATTTCTTCATTTCTCTGCCACCCTAGGGGCGACACCTGGTACCGCAGGCACATTCTTGCCTAGTTAGCTTTCATTTTGGTATTTGACCCTTTGCGGTGTGGACCTTCTCTTTCTCCTGTTTCACTCTGGGACACACATGGATATTCTCCTATTAATATTATGTTCCTCTTGGTTCGGGCCTGGGTTCCACCACTCCTCCCTCCCTGATGCCCTTATGGTATTGGCATCTTTTTGACATATTATTTTGATTTGCGCCTGGGCACTGTTTTCTTGCGCACCCCCTTTTCTTTTATCGTGCCCCTGTTGCTGCTTATTTTCCGCAGTCTGGTATTCTTGTCTGTTCAACCTACTTACCTGGGGGGTTTTATGCATGTCTGACATCATACCGTGGGGTAGCTGTTATGTCTGCTGTTTTTCAGTTCTCTTCACCTAGGTCGCCAGTCCCCTTAATTGTTTGGATCCTTGTCTGGTATCTTTCTTTTACATGAGGCTGGGTTTCCCCTTCTTTCACCCCTTCCCTTTTTTTCTATGGGAGAGGTCCCACTTAAACTCCTCCCCCCCCCCCCTTCTTGGTGGGGGTATTTAGTTACTTCTTCTTGTGGCATATTCTATCCTTCTTCTAGTTTCAATGGAGCATTGGTCAGCTTCCTTCCCGTTTCCCCTGCTTCCATGAGTTGGACAATGTGTGATTAACATAATCAACTCTTTGTTGCCCTTAGTCTCCACCAGCCCTTTATTTTCCTAGGCGGTCTTTTTCCTCCTCCTTCTTCATGGTGGACTTCCCACATGCTGCGTATGCTTCACTTCTGCTGCCGCCTGATGACATCTTTCCTCAGTCAGTGGTGCTGGCTCTTAGACAGTTGCCCTTCTTTTCCTGTATGGGCGATGTCTCCCACCTCCTGCCCTTATGTGGCATTCGGTTGCGGTTTCCCAGCTTGTTCTTTCTACTTCCACACCAGTTGCTGTCATAACCTCTTCTTTTACGATGGTAGGATGTATTATCTTGGCAAACAAATCTCTAAACTGACCTATATTCCTTTTCATGCGGCCAATATTGGCTCAAGGCTAACCCTTCCCCAAAATCTTGTCATGTTACACAATTAGTCACAAAAATGTATTGTTTTATTTTATTTTTCATTATGCAAAAATGTTTTGTACTTTTTTTTTTTTTTTAAATGATGTCGCGGGCAGTACTTAGACGCCGCCCCTGCGTGCTGACGTCAGTTCTTTCTTTTTCCGTGCCAGTAAGCGCAGATCCGGGAAGAGCAGTGCCCTAGTCATTTTTTGACTGTTTTTGTGATTTTTTTTATCACTGTTTTTTCTCGAGTCGTTCGACTCCGACGGTGTCAGTAGGGATGCCCGGCTTCAAGCCATGCGACGCCTGTGGTCGGATGATGTCGATCACGGACCCGCATCGAGACTGTCTCTACTGCCTCGGACGCGACCACGACTCCAAGTCGAGCCAGGACTGCCGGGCCTTGCATCCGAAGGCTTTGCGAGAGCGGTCTCGAAAGCTCCTCGAGGTCCGGCAGTCGGCTCTGCGCCAATCCAAGCCCCGGTCACGTGAGAGGTCGAGGGACCGGTCGCGGAGTCCACATCGGTCGTCGGGGTCCAAGTCTTCGCACTCCTCCGGTAAGTCGAAGCACAAGAAGTCGAAGAAGCGTCATCGCTCGACGACTTCCCCTCGCCGGTCTCGCGACTCGGCTGAGGGTCCTGTCGGCACCGTCCCCGCGGCTCCGGGAGTGCCTGTGGAGCTGCCGCCGCATTACCCGCCCTATCCGGGTTCGGCGGCGACTCCGGCCAAAATACAGGAATTCCTGTCGGCCATGGCCCGCCTCTTCGGGCCTCAAGGTCCCCCCGTGCGCCTTCGGGGCCCGCGGGCCCTTCTGGGGTTCCTGCGGCGCCGCCGGTGACTCCGGTCTCAGCGACGCCAGCCTCGGCCCTGTCCTCGACCCCGGCTCCGGTGTTGCTGCAACCCCCATAGACGCCGCTTGACCTGACGACACCTCCACCGGCGCCGATTTCACCGGTGCCGTTCCCGGCGCCGCTCCGGGCGGCGTCGTACCCCGGTTCTCTCCGGATCCGGACACGGCGCCGGACCGGCGTCGATCGACTCCGGCACCGATGCAGCCTTGGGTTCCGCATGTCCCTCCTCCTTACTTTGAACCTGTTTTGGAGGACGAAGAGGACTGGGAGGGGTCTGAGGACCCTCTCACTGCCCAATGTGAGTTCGATCAGGACTGGGCTGAGGAACTTGGGAATGCCAGTGGTCTGGACACCTCCCCTGACTCTGGCATGCTATCTCCTCCTTCCGTGGCAACGGAGGAGGGAGCAAACTTTGCAACGGTGTTGCGTAGGGCAGCTGAGGCTTTACACCTACAGTGGCCGTTAGGACTAACATCCTGACGGAAGTGCTTCAGCCGGCGGCTACCTCCTCGGAGCCACTGCTGCCTTTCAACTTTGGCACTTTCTGACGTTCTTTTGGGCACCTGGTCCCCACCCCTGAGAGCTTGGTTGTCCAAGCCTCTGCTTCCCAGAGCGCCTTCCCTACCGCTCCCCGGGATAGGGAATCCAAAAAACTGGATCAATTTGGAAAGGTTTTTTCTTCCTCCAGTGCTGGCTTGCGGTCTGTCAACACCACTTGCCTCTTGGGCCGATATTCCCACTCTTTGTGGGATTTGGTGGCGCAGGTTCTGCCCCAGTGTCCTGAGGAGGTCCAGGCACTGCTTTCCCGCGCCATTGCGGAAGGAAGGGATGCGGCGAAGTATACCATCAGATGTGGCCTAGATACCGCCGACTCGCTAGGCAGATCGCTTGCAACGACAGTGGCGCTGCGTCGTCACGCCTGGCTGAGAACCACTGGTTTCTCGGGTGATGTCCAAAACGCACTTATGGACATGCCCTTTGATGGTGTCGGCCTTTTCAGCAATAAGGCAGACCATGCGTTGGAGCGTTTTAAGGACTCACGGGCTACAGCCAAGTCCCTGGGCCTTTCTGCTGTGCGCCCTCCGCAACAGTCTGCTTTTCGCCCCTTTCGTGGCCACGGAAGGGGCGCCCAGTCACGTCCACTGCCCAGCCACCGGCCCGCGCAGCAGGCGTCTACGCGTGGCCGAGGACGTGGCTCCCGCCGAGGCGGGTCGGGTAACCAGCGTGCGGGTCAGGCCACCAACCCCGTCCGCGGCCTCCAAGCCCTCCTAGTCCTTCCTTTCAGGTGCACAGCACGCCAGTCCATCACCTCGGACAAGTGGGTCTTGGACATTGTCCGAAGGGGCTACTCCCTCCCCTTCGTGACCACCCCCCCAGCCATGCCACTTCAATACCACCGCATGTCAGGGGATCACTTGGTGCTTCTTCAGAAGGAAGTTGCGGCCCTCTTGGCCAAGGGGGCCATCGAACGCGTTTCGACCCCAGAAGTAGGGCGTGGTTGTTACTCCCACTACTTTCTGGTGCCCAAAAAGGACAAGGAGGACATGCGTCCTATCTTGGACCTCCGGAACGTCAATCTCCTTCCTCCGGAAGGAGAAGTTCAAGATGCTCACCCTAGCTCAGGTCTTGGCTGCCCTCGACCCTGGAGACTGGATGGTAGCGTTGGACTTGCAGGACGCATATTTTCACATCCCCGTCCTGCCGGCCCACCGGCGTTACCTGCGGTTCACGGTAGGCCACGAGCACTTTCAGTTCTCCGTGCTCCTCTTTGGCCTTACCAGCGCCCCTCGGGTGTTCACGAAAGTGATGGCGGTGGTCGCAGCTCATCTGCGCCGGGCAGGGGTTCCAGTCTTCCCCTACCTCGACGACTGGCTGCTGAAGGCGGGCTCGTCCCAGGCAGTCGTCTCCCACCTCCAGACTACGGCCGAACTCCTGCACTCGCTGGGGTTCTCCATCAACGTGCCAAAGTCGCACCTGATTCCTTCTCCACAGCTCCTTTTCATCGGAGCAGTTCTGGACACGACGCAGTTTCGGGTCTATCCTCCCGAGCGGCGAGTCCGGGATATTCAGGCTATGATTCCGATCTTTCGGCCTCTATCCTGGGTTTCGGTACGGATGACCCTTTAGGCTGCTGGGCCTCATGGCCTCCTGCATCCTGCTGGTCAATCATGCCAGATGGCATATGCGGGCTCTGCAGTGGGACCTGAAGTTCCAGTGGGCGCAGCACCAGGGCAACCTGTCCGATCACGTCCAGATCTCGGAGGGGACTGCAAAACAGTTGCAGTGGTGGCTCTCGAACCGGCAATGGGTCATGGGCAGATCACTCTCCCTTCCCCAGCCCGAGCACACAGTTGTGACGGACGCGTCCCTTCTGGGATGGGGCGGTCACATGGGAGAGGCGGAGATCAGAGGCCTCTGGTCTCCGGCGGAGTCCCGGCTCCATATCAACCTTCTGGAGCTTCGGGCGATCCGACTTGCACTCAAGGCATTCCTTCCCTCTGTCAAAGGGAAGGTAGTGCAGGTGTTCACAGACAACACTACCGCCATGTGGTACTGCAACAAACAAGGCGGGGTGGGGTCGTGGACCCTCTTGTCAGGAGGCTCTGCGCCTCTGGACATGGCTGGAACATCAGGGCATATTCCTCATGGTTCAACACCTGGCAGGTTCCCTGAACGCCAGGGCGGACGAACTCCGCCGCAGGTGCATGATGGATCACGAATGGCGTCTTCACTCGGAAGTGGCGCAAGGACTCTTTCTACAGTGGGGAGAGCCTTGGTTAGATCTATTCGCCACTGAAGAGAACGCGCAATGTCATCAGTTCTGCGCGTTGGAATTTCCAAGGCAGCACTCGCTCGGCGACGCTTTTCGTCGCGAGTGGAGTTGCGGTCTATTGTACGCCTTTCCGCCTATACCACTTCTGCCCAGAGTGTTGAAGAAGATTCGGCGCGACCGGGCCCAAGTCATCCTTGTGGCTCCGGACTGGGCTCGAAGAGTTTGGTATCCCGAGCTACTCCGTATGAGCGTCGATCCCCGATCCGTCTGCCTCTTCGGGAGGATCTTCTGTCGCAGCAGCAGCGGACGGTCCTCCACCCGAACCTGTCCAGCCTCCACCTGCTTGCGTGGAGATTGAGCGGCGGCAGTTGATTCCTTTCGACTTGCCTCCCGAAGTTTGTGATGTGATTCTGGCAGCCAGGCGTCCCTCCACTAAGGTGGTATACGCCTGCAGGTGGAACAAGTTTGTGGCATGGTGCACAGCAAAGGCTGTGAATCCCCTCTCTGCCCCTCTTTCTGAGGTTCTTCTGTTCCTTCTTTCACTGGCCCAACAGGGTTCTGCCCTGGGTACCATCAAGGGCTATCTTTGTGCCATTTCGGCCTTCCTCAGGCTTCCTGATCAGCCCTCCTTTTCAAGTCCCCTGTTGTTAACAGGTTCCTAAAAGGCATTACACACCTCTTCCCTCCTGTTCCGTTTGTAATGCCTCAGTGGGACTTGAACTTGGTTCTTACTTTTCTAATGTGCGCTCCCTTTGAGCCTCTACATAACTGTCCTCTTCGTCTTCTGACTCTGAAGACAGCCTTTCTGGTGGCCATCACCTCCGCTCGGCGGGTGAGTGAGCTCCAGGCTCTTATCATGCAAACCTCCCTTTCTGTCTGTCCATCCAGACAAGGTTGTTCTTAGGACGCGTCCGTCCTTCTTGCCAAAGGTGGTTACTGCCTTCCACATTGGGCAGACCATCACTTTGCCCACCTTCTTTCCGCCTCTGCATCCTTCCAGAGAGGAAGAGAGGCTCCACCGTCTGGAACCAAAACGTGCGCTTTCTTTTTATCTCAACCGCACACAACACTTCCGGGTGGATGACCAGCTCTTTGTTGGCTACGTGGGCGCCAAAAAAAGGTTGGGCGGTGCACAAGAGAACCATCTCCCGCTGGGTAACCTTGTGTATCAAAGCCTGATATTTTTTGGCTAAGAAGGAGCCTCCTGTTGGGCTGCGTGCCCATTCCACCAGGGCAACGGCTGCTACCACGGCTTTAGGCCGCGGTGTTCCGCTGCAGGATATCTGTCAGGCAGCTACGTGGGCCTCGCTGCACACGTTTACAAAGCATTACTGCCTTGACAGTCAGGTCCGGAGAGACGGCTTCTTTGGCCGTTCTGTTCTCCGAGACTTCCTTGTCTGATCTTTGTTCGCAGACCCACCACCGGGGTTGGTATTGATGGGGTATCTATTCTAAGGTAAGGAATCTGTCACTAACGTGTCTCTTTCAGATGCACAAGTTACTAACTTGTGTAACGATATATCTGTAAGAGACAGTAGTTAGTGACAGATTCCTACCGCCCACCCATCCTCCCCGTTCTGCGAACTGATTTCTAGGGTTAAGGACATCCCTTTCAGGGCCCTAGTATTTTTCAGACACCTATGTCAGCTTCTTGCATGGCTCTGCGTTCTTGGCGCGGAAAGTCGTGTACAGAACTGACGTCAGCGCGCAGGGGCGGCATCTAAGTACTGCCCGCGACGTCATCCCGGCGATCACGACGCCGATGACGGACGCGGAGCCGCACAACGCCGCCTACCGACGCGCAAGGGTACTGCTACGCAAAAAACTTTCCGGATCCAGCCTGACGCCTGGGGATATTCTAGGGTAAGGAATCTGTCACTAACTACCGTCTCTTACAGATATATCGTTACACAAGTTAGTAACTTGTGCAACTGAGAAGTTCCCCTCCTGGGAGCACTACATTTAACAAGTGGAGGGTCCATGTCAGAGGTAATTAAAGAAGACGTCTGAAGGGGAGGACGTAACACTAGGATTCTTGATTCTGGTATGAGAATATGCCCTCCTTGCAGGGGAGAGACTCACTAGCAGTCACTGTATGTAGAGCAATCAAGCCTCTGTCAATCGTCATCCGGCTCTGCTGTGTTATCTTGGCTTTGCAGTTGGCGCAGTAGGGCAGCCCTCTGATTGTGGCTCTCCAGTTCTGTAGGCTTGCAAATTTCTTGTTTGTTTACCGAGCGAGAGGAGCAGCGGTATCCATCCAAGGAGCCAGAAAGGCACTATCGTTGAGGGTGCGCCTCGCCCTCCTCCTGGATTTCGGCCACGCCCAGCAGTGATTGGGCTTCCTCAAGCGTGGGGATGCTTCAGGTCTCAATGTTCCATACAAAGATCAGTCTAAATGGGTGACCCATTTGTAGCGGATTCCCTTTTCCTGCAAAAAGTCAGTTATGAGACGAAGCATCCGGCGACTTTGCAGCGTTATGGATGAAAGGTTCTGTTATAACCATACTTTTGTGCCCTCAAACTCGATTGCGTATCTGTCACGCACCGCCACCATGATACTGCTGATAATAGTGGCGACAGGTAAGACTGTCCTGCAACATACTAGGGGACTTGGTCGGGCAGCCTACTGTGTGTGTGCGATCTAACACAATATCTTGGTCCGCTAAATCCGTGGCCACATGGCAAAACAGGCGGGTGACATATTCCTCCAGAGTCTGGCTGCAGCATGACTCCCCTAATGCGCACATTGGAGTGTCTGGAACTGTTTTCCAGGTCCTCCAGGCGATGTTGGAGGTCAGCATTCTTGTCCTAAAGCTCTAGTAATTCACAGCGGTGATAATATAGTTCCTCATCACGTGAGTTGCCAGTTCATTTCAAGGTGTTGACCCTAGTCTCCAATTTTCTTTTTCTATTCTTTGAAATCGGTCGCTATGTCTCGCTTCAGGGCCGCCAGGTCCTCATTCAGGGCCCCAAAGAGACTTTCCAGAAAGGTGCAGGTGACCGAGGCGCTATCTTCCTGAGAGTGTGAGCCAGGCGCCATATCAGGAGAGCCTGCGGTCGGTGAGGTGTCCCGCCTGTGGTCGGCTTTTTTAGCGGGGGGGTTGACTAACATGTCTAAAGGTGGCATCCTTTTTACTGCTACGATTGGACAACATGGTTAAACAAAGGCATCACTTCAGAGTAAGTGTGCGTGAATTCAGGATGTGGGACTGTTGCCACAACGTCTGTCCCTGGCCCGCTGCAGCAGCAAAGAGGCGGCTCTACTTTACTGCCTAGCAGGTCAACATGTTGAGTGGAGCGGGCACGTTTTTCCCCATGCAGTGGGATCCTTATGGCTTGGCTGCCGTGTTTTCTGCCCAACTCGCAGTGAGCCTTGTTATGTAGGGTGGCCCGCAGTGAGACACCACAGCTGCAAAGAAGACGTCGGTATTCACTGCAAGAAGCACCTCGAGAGACAGGCTAGGGGGGCATACATCTTGCAGTAGCCCAACCAGTACACAATGGCGCTTGGCAGGGTGCATGGAATAGGCTTCTCCTCAGTGTTTCAGGGTCCCATAGCCAGTAATGAGCTGCAGAGTCACCGCACAATGGTCGGATCTCTAGGCTCCACTACCATTCGATGTCCCCCTGGGCCTCGCTAAATGTCAGTGTCCGTTTGGCGCTGCAGTCAAACATGCCCCACCTGGTGCCACCAGTGAGGTGAGGCAGGTCCAACCGGATCCCCCAGTAGATTCCTGCTGTGAGGGGAGATCCCTGCAGTTGGCAAGCAGCTACTTTGCCTTGCCTTAGGTCAGATACTAGGGCCTTCAAGACTAATGTGGATGCAGGACCCACAAGCTTGGCAGTCTGCTGGGGAGATCGTCCATGCAACCCCCTCCCTCTGTATATCCCACGCGACTCCCGTCCACACGCACCATCGCGGCTCTGCTCACCTGGGCTCTGCTGTTGTCGTTTGGTATGGAGGGCCGGCCCCACAGCCAGTAACCAGGCCACCGCTCCTGTAGCACCACCTTTGCCGCCGCAGCCGTCGCAACATGCGGTCCTCAGCCCTGGGCCCCACAGCCCCTATTGTGGCTATAGTAGGAGCCGATCAGCGTCTCCATCTGGGGACGTGGGGGCCCCAGCAATGCGCCACCGTACAGGTGAGGAGGAGAGTGCGGCCGGGCAGGATCAGTGACCCAGGAAGTTCTGGCCGATCGCAGGGGTGGGCAGCCGCCATACTAGATTCGCAGCCACCGCCACCTAGCAGTCTCTTCAAGACGGGAAGCAGCCGTGGCCAGAGTAGGGGTCCATGCTCTAGGTATTCACTAGTGGTGTCCCCGAGGAGGGCCAAGGGACTGAAGTTCCAGAACGTGTCTCATCCGCCCCTCCGGTGAATCTGAACAGCGGAGCTCAGAGTGAGTGCTGCTACTCGGGTGCCATCTTGGAGACATCCCCCGTTAAATGCATTTTAATTGCCGAATACAGTGGTGGATTTAATTCTTGTGGCCAGATGCTCTTCCACAAAGTCCATCTACGCTGGGCACTGGGACAATTTTATTGACTGGTGTGGTGACCGAGACACCGACCCCTTACAAACTAAACTTTGTGATGTTTTTTTTCTGTGTTCTCTTCTTAGGCCAGCAATGCACAATCGAAGGTTACTTATCTGCCCTTTCAGCCTCTCTGTTTACTGGACCAACTGTCAAAGTTTGTGATGCGTTTAAAAGTTTGCCGCGTGTATACTTCCAAATCATTTGTGATGCCCTAGTGGGACTTTAACCTGCTCCTATAGGCATGTCCCTTAAGCCTACGCACAGCTGCTCCTTAAAGCCCTTGACGCTTAAAACAATCTTCCTTATCTCCATCAGGTCAGCACTGCTGCAGGTACTGTATGGACTACTGCCTTGCGCTACATTCTTCCCAGACAAATTAATGTTGAGGACCCAGGCTGCTTTCCTATCTTAGGTCGTGATGCCTTTGCTTGTTGGCCAATCAGTCACCTTGCCAGAGTTCTTCACTCTGCCATATCCTTCAAAAAAAGGAGGAGAGGCTTCATCACTTTGATACAAAGTGGGCATTGTGCTTTTACATCATCCAAATAAAAGATCATTGTGTTGAAAATCAGCTCAATCGATCAACCAGGTTTATAGAGCGCTGTTACTCACCCGTTAGGTCAAGGCGTTGAGGGGGGGGGGCTGCTGATCCTTCTGGGCGCTGGGGTTCAGTCGAAGAGCCAGGTCTTGAGATCCTTCCTTAATTGGGTCAGCGACTGGGACTGCCTGAGGTGGAGACGCAGGGTGTTCTGTAGTGTAGCTCCTATTTCCCTAATAGGCTCTGCGCATTGGAATAATATATCCTATAGGCTTGACATAGGACTAAGGTCAGTATGTCCCTATCGAGTATATTAAACTTAATTACTTGTGCCAGCTAGCTCAGAGGCCACTAGAAACTCCTTGACAACAAGAAGGGAGTAGTTCCTGGCAGCCGCAAGACATGACCACTGTGTTTCCCTTTAGAATCAGAACGTGTCCCAGAGTCGTGGAAACAATAGATAACTATTTCACTCAGCTCAGTCGTGCATGCTTAGTTTTCTCCAAGTTACACAGAAAGAAATAGACGGGCGTTTCAATAAAAGATTTATTGAACAGTCTTGTTTCTGGTGTAAGTAAAATGTGCTGTTACGATCACAAGACAGTATGCGAGATAAATAATGTACAGTGTGAGCAGTAGAAATAAATAATACTGCGAGAGCATTATCTTTTAGTACATATGCCTTTACATAAATAACACAGACTAAAAATGCGAGTACTCATACGATGCGTTTCTAATCTAGTTCTACCCCAATGTACCTAACCTAACCTAGGTGTAGGACGAGGTATGAAGTAGGTGAAGTATTCCTTACTATGGTATACTAAGAGTATGCTAACCCCAGTATGCCTAGTATGCCAAGAGTCCCTCTAGGTTCTAGTCTGCTCCATAGCTGAAGAATGAGGGAGGTAGGAATCTCTTTGCCAGACTCGAACTCCAACACCCCGCAAGGGAAGTTAGATCACTGGAAGCTGGACTCTGCGTGCAGGGATGACAGCGTCTTCTCAGTGCGTCAGGCCGGGAAACGGGCTCCTCTGAAGTCGAGGTCTCCTCTGATTTACAGGGGCTAGGGATGGTATATTTATACCTGAGAATTACCTCAGAATGTTAGCATTGACGTGAGTCGGACAGCGGAAGACGTCATGAATGAACCCCTAATGAATAATGGTTCATGCATAATATGAGTCCTTGAAGAAATCAATAGTCCTGGACTAGGGAAACTCCCGCAGCCTAAGGGTCTGTTCTTCATGAACTCGTTGTGACGTTAGGGTGGACGGATGTCGGAGACCATGCCTGTATTTGGAGTGCACGGTTTAATGCATAAATAAGGGCTGGGATTTTATGCCTATATAAGGGCAGGGCGAATTGTGCCTATATAAGGACATGATTCTGGAAAGCCCGTTTATGGACACCCTAAGCGGAATACAACAGTTCCAGGTCTTAGCGGCGAGGTAGGAGAAGGATCTTCCTCCGGCTCTGGTCTTGTGGATCCGTGGGACTGTGGTCCGGGTCAGTTGGGCGGAGCACAGGTGTTTGGCGGGTACGTGGAATGAGGAGCGGTGGTTCAGATATGCTGGTCCTGCGTCGTGGAGGGCTTTGTAGGCATGTGTGAGGAGCTTGAAAGTGATTCTCTTGTTGACTGGGAGCCAGTGGAGTTCTCGAAGGTGTTCGCTGCTGTGGATGTTGAGGACCAGTCTGGCTGTCGCGTTTTGGACATTCTGTAGTTTCCTGAGGAGTTTCTGGGTGACGCCGGCGTAGAGTGCGTTGCCGTAGTAGAGTCTGCTGGTGATCGCGTGGGTGACCGTTTTTCTGGATTCAGTGGGGATCCATCTAAATGTCTTTCGAAGCAGGCAGAGCGTGTGGAAGCATGATGAGGATATGGCATTAATCTGGCGGCTCATTGTGAGTGAGTAGTCCAGTATGATGTCCCTGGGGGGTTTCCCAATGCGGCGGCTAACCAGGAGCTGTGCTCAAGTGCTGAAAAAGGCAGGGTGGTGAAAAAGAGGACCCTGTGAAGGTGGATAGTCCTCTATATTAATATCTATTGCACACTAGCCAAAAAGCTGCCCCCGCCCAGAGGGCCTGATAACCCATTCTATCAAGGCCAAGGTTGCTACAACTGCATTGGCACTAGGGCTGCCTGTTCTTGATATTTGCCATTGGTCTGTACATAAGTTTACACGGCACTGGTGCCTTGCCAGCCAAGTCTGACGAGAGGTCACTTCACTCATTTGGTCCTTCTTGACTTTTTTGTCTGAGCCTACTGCCCAAGCCTGCCGCCCTTGGGAGTTACTGCTTTGGTATCTATTTTAAAGATGGGGAATCTGTGGTTTAAAGTGTCAAACAGAAGTATAAGTTACTTACCTTAACGAACGCTCTGTAGATCACATGCTTTGCATACTCCTGCCATCTAGTGTTGGGTCTGAATGTTTGCAAGTTTTTCTTCAAAGAAGTCTTTCCAGTCACGAGGTAAGGTGACTCCTCCTTTCGGTGATAGTGCGCATGGGCATCGACTCCATTGTTAGATTGTTTTTTTCCGCCATCTGCTTCAGACGTGAATTGCTGTGCTCCGGTTCAAAACCGTTCTTCGTGTTCCCCTCGGTGCCCAATCCACTATATCCCCGTCTGTATTGTTTCGTACGCGTATCCGACTTTTTCGCGTATCGGTCAAAGAAAATTTCAATTTTGATCGGAAAACTCGTGGAAGGACGTCGGCCCTAACCGCGTCGTTACACCTCCCAGCCGATGGAACGGACTCCATTCAAATTCTGCCCTCGGTGCCATGCAAAATATCTGTGCACCGACTCGCACAAAGTGTGCAACTTGTGCTTATCTCCAGAGCACAACGAACACGACTGTGACGCGTGCAGATCCTTCCAATCCAAGAAAATTCTCTGCGATCGTCGGGCTGGACGTCGTGAAATGCAAAGCGAGAACATCGAATACACGCCGAAAATCTTCGGTGAAGGATCCGAGCAAGAAGAATTTGATGCACAAGGGGCCGAAGAGGAACAGGAAGAGGAGCCCTTATCGATTCCTGAATCGGACTCTGAGATGGAAGAGGACTTACCGCAGGGTCAAGGTCCCGTGAGTACCAAGCACCCCTTGCCCAGAAATCCAACTCAAACAAAGCAAAAGGCTTCGTTTCCACCTCTGCCTCCGGGCCAAGGTCGGCAACGAGACGATGTTTCTGATGCCCCACCTCCCGGCTCAGCACCGAAACCCATTGTAAAGCCTTCCAGCTCGGGATCGAGTCAGCCAAAGTCCGGCACTGAGCCGAAACCTTTGAGCTCAAAGCCGAAGACTGCTTCAGAGCCAAAATCCTCGACACCGAAATAGAAAATTGCTTCGGAGCCCAAACCTTCCACACCGAAAGGTCATTCCATCCCAGCACCGAAGTCCTTGGCACCGAAACCGAAAAATGCTCCTTCGAAGCTGCAGGATCCAATTCTTGACTTACCACCCCCCAAATCGGATCCTAAACAAAAGGAACTTTACATCACCCTGAAACAAGACATCTTCTTTCCAAACTGCCTCATAAACGCAAACCTGAGTCAGAGGACATACAATATAAGATTCCTTTAAAGAGGAAAAATGTCAGTACTAACCCTTCTCCTCCTCTTCCACCACGTTCCCCTACACCTTTACCACCTTCTCCAATATTGGAACATTTACTTATCACACCACACAATTCTCCGCCCTCACGGGATGATAATGATAATGATGGAGATGATGAAGATATTCAATTACCTGTAGATCCTTGGAAAGACTTACACTATTAATCCACCTACAGATAATGACCCAGACCTTTACCCTGCAAAGCCTTCCCCTTCTGACGACCATGTAAGATCTATAGAGTTGCTTGCTAGAGCTGCACAATATCGCGGAGTACAACTACACAAAGAATCACTAGAAGAAGATTTCTTGTTCGAAACTTTAGTACACACAGATCTAGTCACTCTCCCTATGCTCAAAGGCATGATGAGACATACTGATGACATCTTCAAAGACTCTGTTCGTGCTCGCATTCTGACTCCGAGAATAGATACAAAGTATAAGCCTGCTCCCTCTGATCCTGTCTTTATTAAGGGACAGTTACCCCTTGACTCACTTGTTGTCTCTAATGCCCGTAAACGGGCTAATTCACAAACCTCTGGGGATGCCCCTCCTCCGGACAAGGAATCAAAATTAATAGACTCCTCTGGCAAACGAATTGCTGCCCAAGCGGCTAATCATTGGTGCATCGCCAACACCCAGGCCCTCTTAGCCAGGTATGATCGGGCGCACTGGGACGTAATGGAGCAATTGCTCCAATATCTCCCAGATGAGCACAAAGCTAAAGCACACAATTAAGTACAAGAAGGAAAGCTCATCTCCAATTCCTCTATTAGATGTGCCTTAGATGCTGCCGACACTGCAGCTCGAGAGATTAACACTAGTGTGTTACTCAGGAGACACACCTGGTTAAGGATTTCCGGTTTCAAACCTGAAGTCCAGCAATTCATCTTAAACACCCCGTTTCATAAAGAGCATCTTTTTGGGGCTGAAGTTGATCAGGCATTAGAAAAAATGAAAAAAGACACTGAAGTAGCTAAGTCTATGGGAGCTCTACAGTCTCCTAACCGGGGCTCCTTTCGTCGCTCCTTTTATTGTGAGGGGTCTAAGAGCACGTCCTCAGACACCAATGTTTCCCCCTATAAAGGCAACAATCAGCCTTCCTCCACAAGAGGTTTCTTTAGAGGAGGATATTGAGGAAACAACGGCAAGGGTAAAGGAAAGGGTTCCACACCCCTTAACTCCCCTTCCTATAACAAGCAGTGACTTACCTACACCTCCCCCCCCGTCGGGGGGACGTCTTCTACAATTCCTACCCATTTGGCAATCTATAACAGACAAATGGGTGTTAGGAATTATCCAACATAGTTATTGCCTGGAGCTTACCACCAAACCTCCAAACATTCCACCTCGTTCTCACAAACTGTCACCAGAACATTTGCACCTCCTCAAACAGGAAGCCCAGTCTCTCTTGCTAAAAGGAGCCATAGAGCCGGTACCATTACAATTTCAAGGGTCAGGCGTTTACTCCCTGTATTTTCCAATTCCCAAAAAAGAATGCTCGTTAAGACCTATTTTGGACCTCAGAGAACTGAACCTCTATATACTGTCAGAACATTTCCACATGGTGATACTTCAACAAGTGCTCCCACTTTTACAACAAGGCGACTTTATGTCTACTCTAGACTTAAAGGACGCATATTTTCACATTCCAATTCACCCTGCTCATCGCAAATATCTCAGATTTGTGATAGTGGGTCAACATTACCAATTCAAAGTACTACCGTTTGGAGTCACCACTGCTCCCAGAGTGTTTACCAAATGCCTGGCAGTAGTCACAGCTCATCTGAAAAGACAGCATATCCACGTCTTCCCCTATCTAGACGACTGGCTTATCAAAGCTGAGCCAAAAGTGTCTCCAACACACTCAAGCCACAATTCACTTACTACACCAACTAGTGTTTACAGTGAATGCGCTGAAGTCCCATCTGCACACAAACTTATTTGGGAGCTGCCATAGACACTCAAAAAGCTCTAGCCTCTCCCAGTGCAGCCAGAATTCACAGTATTCAGTCTCTTCTCACTCAGTTTCAGCCCAACCACTCATTATCAGCCAGAGTCTTCATGCAACTGCTGGGAATGATGGTGTCTTGCATCATAAGCGTACCCCATGCAAGACTTCACATATGTCTCCTTCAAGAATGCTTAGCAAGTCAGTGGAACCAGTCGCAGGGTCGATTAACCGATCTAGTGTTGGTAGACGGCCACACCCATCGCTCTCTGCAGTGGTGGAACCCACAAAAAGTATCCAAAGGGCGGCCTTTCATCGACCCTGTTCCACAGACCGTGCCAACAGCAGACGCATCGCTCACTGGTTGGGGGGGCTCACTTACAGGATCACACAATCCAAGGATTGTGGAGTCTAAAGCATAAAAATCTCCATATAAATCATCTAGAGCTTCTAGAAGTGTTTCTAGCGCTCAAAGCCTTTCAAACTCACCTAGTTGGCAAAGCTGTCCTAGTCCGCATGGACAACACAACAGCTATGTACTATATACAAAAACAGGGAGGACACACTCTCTCCAACTGTCACGCATAGCGCAAGCCATTTGGAAATGGGCTATACACCACAAGATTTATATCCTGGCAGAGCACTTTCTAGGAGTAAACAATCAGATTGCAGACCTTCTCAGCAGACAGAAGCAGCAAATCCACGAGTGGGAACTTCATCCTCAGGTTGTCCTCCCTTACTTTCAGGAATGGGCATTTCCTCAGATAGACCTGTTCGCCACAGCAGAAAACGCAAAATGCCCAAGCTTCGCCTCTAGGTTCCCACACCCGCTCTCCAAAGGCAATGCCCTATGGATGAACTGGCCAGGGATATTTGCTTAAGCTTTTCTGCCTCTCCCACTCATTCCACTGGTAGTTCGGAAGCTCAAGCAAACATCCTTCACACTAATTCTCATAGCTCCAACATGGGCACGTCAACCCTGGTTCACCACCCTGTTGGAGCTGTCAATAGTACCACACCAAAAGCTGCAGATCACCTCCAGTCTCCTCACTCAGAGCCATGGAGGAATCAGGCATCCAAATCCCAAAGAACTCAACCTGGTGATCTGGCTCCTGAAGTCATAGAGTTTGGTTATTTACACTTAACACCAGACTGTATGAATATCCTAAAAGAAGCTAAAAAGCCTACTACTGGAGCATGTTATGCAGCAAAATGGAAGCGATTTGTTATCTGTTGTAACAATAACAATATCCATCCTCTTGATGTTGCTGTACAGAACATCATCTGTTACCTGTTACATTTACAGCAATTTGGACTAGCCTACACATCCATTCACTTACTTCTAGCAGCAGTAGCTGCATACTTACAAAACAGACAACACTTGTCTCTATTCAGAGTACCAGTGATTAAAGCCTTTATGGAAGGGTCAAAAAGAGTCATACCACCAAGAGTCCCACCTGTACCAGCATGGAACCTAAACATAGTCCATACATGGCTAATGGGTCCATCATTCGAACCAATGCATAGGTGCCAATTACAATTCCTCTCATGGAAGGTTGCTTTCCTCATCGCAATAACTTCACTGAGGAGAGTTGGTGAACTCCAGGTATTAACTATACAAGAGCCTTTCTTTCAGCTTCATAGAGACAAAGTGGCTCTTCACACCAATCCTAAATTTCTCCCTGAAGTAGTTTCTGCCTTTCATATCAATCAATCGGTTGAGTTACCTGTGTTCTTTCCTCAACTTGATTCTGTAGCAGAACGAGCTCTACACAAACTTGATGTTAGAAGAGCTCTACTATATTACATTGAAAGAACAAAAGAATTTCGCAAAACAAAGCAACTTTTTGTTGCTTTTTCTCCACCACACAAAGGCAATCCCATATCTAAATCAGGCATTGCAAGATGGATCGTAAAATGTATCCAGACATGTTATCAGAAAACAAAAAGAACTTTGCTAATACCCCCTAGAGCACATTCCACTCGCAAAATAGGGGCTACTATGACCTTCTTAGGGAATAATCCCCTAGCAGACTTCTGTAAGGCAGCAACATGGTCTACACCGCACACATTCACCAAACACTGTTGTGTAGATGTTTTAGCGAGGCAACAAGCTAATGTAGGCCAAGCAGTACTTAAAACACAGTTTCAGACAACTACAAAAACTACAGGTTAGCCATCCCTTTGGGAGTATACTGCTGTATAGTCTATGCAAAGTATGTGATCTACAGCTCACATGCCTCGAACGGATAATGTTACTTACCAAGTATGCATCTGTTGGCATGTAGAGCTGTACATTCACATGCGCCTACCCGCCTCTCCGGTCTCCTGTAGTTGTTGCAGTTTATCAGTTTACATACATAAGCATGGACATCTGTATTCTACACTTAGTAACTCCATTCTCACCCTCTGCGGGAAAACAATCTAACAATGTAGTCGATGCCCATGCGCACTGTCACCGAAAGGAGGAGTCACCTTACCTCGTGACTGGAAAGACTTCTTCGAAGAAAAACAACTTGCAAACATCCGGACCCAACACTAGATGGCAGGAGTATGCAAAGCAGTGAATGTACAGCTCTACATGCCAAGAACAGATGCTTACTGGGTAAGTAACATTATCCTTCTGGTGGATACTCCTATTCCTCAATGCCTTCCCGCTTCAGTGGAGTGACCCCTTTAATGTCTATAAAGGTCCCAAGTTAAAGATCAGCACACTGTCACCAGCAATTGTATGTACACTCCGTTTCTGAGGGCACAGAAAAAGAAAAATAAGAAAGAGACCTAAGCGCACAGGAGTGACACTTGTATGTAGCTTCGCTCTCACTTGTAAGGCAGTATGAAGCCAACATGGAGGCACACAATGCCACCTGCTGGCTTGTGAGAATCCTTTTGAAATTTTCCAGATCCAGTCTGGTGACTGGAGATATTCTAAAGGTGAGAAATCTACAGTTATCCAATAGAAAGAGCAGTGCCAAAGGTAAGTAACTTGTTCTTTAGGAATATACCTTAAAAGGACTATCTATAACATGATGAAAGACAATATGAACCTTTCCTTGGGGAAGATAACAATGAATCTTACTGCGTGGAGCAAGATACACTTTTCGCTGTGGGTCAGGGTGCAGATAATTAAAATGAATGTAGGCTCCAATTAATGATATATTCTTCATGGTACCACTAAAAGTACCAACAGAATTATTACATACTTAAGACAACAAAATATACTCTCTTGACTGGAATGGCAATAAACCTAGACTGAATGCGTCAACCCTACGTGCTGTCACTGAGTATGGTGGTTTGCGTCACTTAAGGAGCATTGCTGGATGCCCCACCAGTTAGCTCACATCAAATATTTACTGTAGACATAAACCAAAAAGCCATTGGTAGCAACTGTAAAGGCAGTCCTTTGTGCTGTAGAGAGTATGTCCATCCTTTATGTAAGCAATCAGCAGAAATGGGATAAAATTAATCCAATAGTACAATCTCTAGAACACACACAGCATATACTAATCTGAACTTTGATTACAGAATACACAATAAAGCACTCATATGGGAAAACAGGGTAATTCTTATTGAATGGTTCACCAGTTAGAAATGTAGTGAGTGGAACAAATGCATTCTGGTGATGGGCAATCTGTTGACAGAGGGGACTATTCAAGGCCTTTGCAGACTTATGAACACAATTTGACTTGCCTCATTCACAATACTAGAACTAGAGATAATTGACGCATTGTTTTAGACAGCTGCTAGGTTGAATGCTGATTAGTCTTACCCAGTTGGCCATAAGAAATTACTTACGTGCGGGAAATACAGAGGAATAGTTTGAGGCCTCTACCAAATCTTGACAGATCAGTGTTTCTCACAATAACCTCTAGAGACTTAAAGAACTGGTGGGTGGACAGATTATCAACGTATTTCCTTGAGTGGGGGCATGGCTTGGACGCCGAAGGTGGCGTTCGCGTGACCCTGCTGCTCCGCACCAGCCCAGTGGTTATCCTTCTACATTCCAAGTGGCAGGATGGCCGAGGGGTCCTCCAAGGCCTGAGATTGGAGTGTGAGAGACCTCACCCTGGTACACGCACCGGAGGCCTGCTGATCACCCAGGCAACGGAATACATCCGGTTCCTGCCGCTGCGTGTTTTCCTGAAATGACTGCTATGGGCCAGGGCCAGGGCCGCTGCCGGTGGCTGGGCAGAGCACACTCTGTTGCACTAGATTGAGTCTCCTTAGCCGAGGTCACAGATGCCCGCACAATGCTCTGGTGAGACGTGCTGAGACATTGAGAGCTGGAGCGGGGCAGGTCGCAGGCTGCCCACGAGTGAGGTCTACCTGATTGAGGGAGATTTCAGGGCCTAGATCGGGGCCCAGTGTGGTGCGTGCTCTGAGTGGGCAGAACTTAGGTCATGGTGCTTTTGGGGCCTAGAGCGTGTGGCGAATGCCATATCACCTGAGCGGAGCACGGAGGTGTCCGCCCCAGACTCTGGAGTACTGTGAGAGGCTGACGTGCCTGGGAGCCGATGACTGCAGCGAGGTGAGACTGGCACTGCGGCTTTGCGGTGGGCAGATGGCCCAGGCAGTGCACCGCTTCTAAAATGCTGAACAATGACAGCATACCCTGAGTGAGTCAGCATAGTTGCAGTGAGGAGGAGACCCCGGCTCTATAGTGGCTTTGAGGGTGGTGTTCCTGCCCTGGAGAGACTGCAATGACTTGCTCCTTGCAAAGGTGAACGCTGGTTATTACCCCTTCCCTTCTGCAATTCTGGGACCCAGTGAGAGCTAGTGGAGTCGTTCAGGACACATTACGACTTTCCATTGGCCTTGGCTTGCAGTTGATGCGGCAAGGAACATGGGCCTTGGGAGGTCCGTATGCATGAACACTGAGTTTTACCCTTGAAGGAGATGTGAGTTGAGGGACTGCGCGGAGCGGGCCTTGACTGCTGCGGTATAGGAACAAGCTGGGTTGCGAACTGGTGGCCCCTCTCCCCCTGAGTTCTGGTGCAGAGACATAGTGGTCGATTGACCCTATGTTGATCCTGCAGGCTGGCCCTGGCTCCTAGGTTTCAACAGATGTGCTGATTCCTTGAACTCCCGATGCCCCTTATCCCTCACCAGTACGCTGTGGATAGTCTTTAAATCCATGCCCAGTGAGCAGTGCTTCCTTTGTCTCTCTACTTGTGTTTTGGTGGGGTTGGATGCACTCTGAACTTTACCCTAAATTGAGTTGGCAGAGACACTTGCAGCCAATATGGGCAAACCCAGTAACAAGCACGGGGGTACACAGCCAGAGACTAGGGAATGATACTCGTCTCCTTCGGGGTCACTAGACCATAAAGATACCAACGACTAATTGATCCACTCCCATTTGGACAAAGTGTGTGCTGCTATCGCAGACACGAAGTCCACACTACAGCTGGACATTAGTGCAGTGTCCATAGGCCTGGGTCTTCTACAGGCGGAGCACTACAAACTGGTGGATCGCGTCAAAGGAGTCGAGCACGTGGTTGGGGAACTCCATCATGCACAGACAACAATGTCCCGCACATTTGAAAACCTTTCCGACAGGGTGCATACTCTCGAGCACAGGGCAAAAGATGTGGAGGGCTGCAACCGCCTCAGTAATATTAGAGTGGTGGGGCTCCCAGAGGGTGCAGAAGGATTGGACATGGTGGGTTTTTGGGGAAAATTGGCCACCTCGCACAATTCTTTGCTCTAGAGAGGGCCCATCGGGTGCCAGCCTGTCCGCTGGTGCCTGCACAGCCCCCTCGCCCAGTGATGGCGCGACTACTACATTATAAGGACCAGGACATTATACTTAAGAAAGCATGTACTAATGCTTTTGCGATGGCCAACAGTAAGATCCTTCCATGATTTTACAGCTAAGGTTCAGGCACAACGTACATAGTTTTTGGAGGTCAAAAGGGCTCTTAAGAGAGGAAAGGATACAGTATTCACTGATGTGTCCCTCTAAATTGAAGATCATGCTCAATGGCAATACCCACTTTTGCTAAACCACGGATGCAGTATGGTCTTGACTGGAGGCCTACAAGGAGGGAACGCTGCACTGAAAATCCCGGTCCCAGCCCAGGGCTTTTGGACAGAAACCTAGGAAGCAGGCCTGAGGGACCTCTCGGAAGGCTTCCCTTAGGAAACCCTCCTCTTCCCAGACCGAGCGGGCTGCGGCTCTGCTTGCGATAGCGGAAATAGCATTGTCGCAAAAGACAGACGTAGGCACTGGCACTTCTTCGGAACATAGGTTGTTGGCTTCTGACACACGGCGCCTTAACCCTCTCATGTTAGAAGATGCTTACTTTAGGGATTCCCAACAAGCAGCTATCTCTATTTTTGTTTTAACCAGGGGCCGGCCATCAATGCTATTAATGCAGCCTTCTGGGAATACTATGAAACACTCTACCGGTGCCCGGAATGACCTGCCTGAGACCATGGCTTAATTCTTAACTGTACTACCTCTGTGTACACTTGACTCTGTTTTATGTGAGGAGATTGGGGGCCTTGTAACAGTGCAAGAGATTAGGTTTGCCATCAAGGACATGTGTCACCTTTGCCTCTGCCCTGATCCCTAGATTGGAGTCCCTGTATGCGGAGTCGTTCTACCTGTGCTCCTTGCCTGAGTCTACCCGAGATCTGCTGGTGAGCCCCTCCCTAAAACTAAAACTCTCGGTGTGCTCACTTCAACGTCCCCCCCCCCCCTTGTCCATTTTGAATATGGACTTCAAGATTCTTAGCAAGGTGTTGGCTCTGAGACTACTCCCCCACATGCCAACCCTTATTCATGGCATCCAGAACAGACTTGTACCGAACCGTTCTAACTCCATGAACCTCCGTAGATGATACCATATCTTATATCATCCGGATATCTGTCTGTAACCACAGGCCCTTATGTCAGCAAACCTTGAGAAGGCTTTTGACTCCGTGCAGTGGGATTTTCTCTACGCAGTTATGCTCAAGATGGGACTGGGAGGTGGCTGGATGAAATGGGTTTGTCTCTTGTATACAAATCCCACGGCGAGGGTCAAAACAGGTGGTATTATCGCTGCTCAATATGGGGTCTACAGGAGCACCAGGCAGGGATGTCCCCTCTCCCCCCTTTTGTTCGCCTTGGCTATTGAACCACTGGCGGAGCTTTTCCTCCAAAGAGGTGTGGGCTACGGGGTGATAGTAGAGGGTAGGGAGCAGATTATATCCTTGTGTGTGGATGACTTGTTGCTCTGACAGACTGCCCTCATGGAGGTGCGAATGTGCTACTGTTAAATTAGTTCTCTGCCCTTGCTGGACTTCGTGTTAAACAACAAAGCTCAAACACACCTGTTCCCCAAGACAGCCGGTGCGGTGCAACCATCCGGTCTGCCTTTGTGACTGACTTGGTTGCCGGCGTCCATTAAATATCTAGGAATCCAGGTGTTCCATTCGTTGGATGACCTTTGAGAGGGTAATCTGGGGAAGACGCTCTGCTCTCTCAAGTTCCTTGTTAAGATTTGGTGATCCTTGTAACTGCCAGTCATGGCTCGGATCTCACTGCCCAAGATGGGTATGTTGCAGAGGTTACTAAGCTTTGTCAGTCTCCCAGTTATGATCTCACGCTCCTGGTTTAATTATCTGGATAACTTAATCCAGGAATTAAGAGGGATGGGGGTCGTAATATAGTCTCACTGGAGATCCCCCTTGGAAAGGGGGGGGGGAGGGTTATGTGCCCCAGATTTCGAACTGTATTATTTGGTGGCACAACTCCAGTGTATCACCCAGTGGCTAGATGGAGCTCATCAAGAAGAACTGGGACCCATTGGATTAGCTGGTAACCAGGGGGCTTTATTGGCCAAACTCCTCAACCTGGTGGTGGTGATTCCCAGCCCTGGAGTGTTACTGAAGGTTGCACTAAAATGTTGTCAGAGATGCCTGAGGAAGTCCTCTGGGACTCCTCTGTATGCCCCGGCTTTACTGCTGGTAGGTTCTCATGGGGAGCCCCCCACTTTCTTTACGAGGCAGCAGTTGTTTGCTTGTACGACTGCAGTATTGGTAGCGGTGGGTGATTGTTACCAATTGAGAGCATTGTTCCCATTGGAGGACTTGATGGCCCAGTTTGATTTCATCCCCCTCCTTACCCTCCCCCCGGCCACTGCTTGATAAATAAGGCAATGGTTGGATAGTCGACAGGAACTTGGGGACACATGCTGTGCTTCAGCTTTTGGTAACAATGAGAACCATGGGCCACTTGATGAAGTGGTTCTACTAGGCATTCCTGGAGATGACCCGCAAGCCATTGGGAGTGATTTGGGGGCGATGGGGGACAAGGCTGGGAAGGAATCTTTCGGACTCTAAGTGGAGTCCAATGCTGCCTTATCCCAAGCGTATTTCTGGAAATACAAGACTGAAATATGTCTAAATCAATTACTTGCATATCACCTACTTGACGCCTCAAGTCATTTGTGAAGGGGAACCGAAGGCCAGCCCTAGGTGCATGGCTCAAGGAGTGGACTTTGGTCATATGACATGGAGCTGCTCCGGGTTACGTCTGCTTTGGGAGGCGGTAATCGCCACACTCAATGGGTTATTGGATCGCGTGCATGGCAGAGACTTGTCTTTTGGGGTTATTCCCCAGACTAATAGCACGTAAGGTTGGCACTAGATTCATGGATCTGGACCTGGCCTTGGCGCTGGCCAGGAGGCTGATTGCAATGAAGTGACGCTCTTAGTTGGTCCCGGCAACTACGACCTGGCTGAAAGATGTTACCATGTGGGCCAGGGCAGAGGAGAGGGCTCTGATTAGGGACAATGCCAGATGGGTAAGACAGCGTGTGTTGGCGGGACTGTGGGCGGACGTGCTAGAGACCTGGGAGCTTCATGGGGAGGACCCTGGGGGAGATACCGGGAGCCCAACTTCGCAGGGGGGTGAGACCGGAGGTAACCCTCAGGCTGCCTTGGTGACTGGAGGGGGGGGGGGCATTGCTTAGACGGTGATGGAGGTGTAGACTTCAGTGATACATATAGAGGCCTCCTTCCCTGGGAAGAGCAGAACCTCGGACTGGACAGGCCTGTTTTCTCCCTGTTGTCAGATTTCCTCTTAGTGCCTAATTGGACGTGTGTCAGGGCTGACCAGCGAACAAGCTCCTTCATAGCCTCTCCCAGCATGCTAACGTATATAGACTAGAGACCCAAGAAGTACGTAGACCTCTGTGGGGCATTGTGAGAAAGTGCCATCTTTCTTACATGGTATGCCCCCACTTTTTGCTGAATGGCTGATGTACTTTGACTGAGTGTGCCCTGGGCTCCTGCCAACCAGGTACCCAGGGCCTGTGTTCCTTCCCTAAAATTGCATTGATACCTACACCCAATTGACATCCCTGGCCACAGGTCAGCCCCTGGTAAATGGTACCATGGGTACCCAGGGCACTGTGACCAGGGAAGGCCCCTAAGGGCTGCAGCACTTGTTGTGCCACCCTTAGGGACCCTGCACCTTTACACACACACACTGCCTTTGCAGGCTGCGTGTCTTGGTGCAGAACAAAAGTGAAGAGTCGACATGGCTCACATCCCTGTGTGCCATGCCTACAAGCCACTGCCCTGGCCTAGGTCAGCCACCCCTCTAGCTGGGTGCACTATGCCAGTGGTGAGGGCATAGAGGCATGAGCCCTGTGCCCCTACAGTGCCCAAGTCCATTCTTGGGCATTGTAAGTGCAGTGCTGCCATTAAGAGTATATGGTGCTGGGAGTCTGCCATTACGAACTCCACAGCACCATAATGGCCCCACTGAAGACTAAGAAGTTTGGTATCAAACTTCTCAGCACATTAAACCCCCACTGATGCCAGTGTGGGATTTAATGTAAAACGCACTCCAGAGGGCATCTTAGAGATGCCCCCTGAAACCAACCCGACCTCCAGTGTCCGGACTGAGTGGCTGCCCAGGCTGCCACCACCAGACATGTTTCTGGACCCCTGGGTCGAGAGCCTCTGCTCTCAGGGGCCTGAAACAATGCACATCCCGGGACGAGGTGCCAAAGCCTCCTCCCCAGGATGGGCAGGGGAGCTTCAAAGGCCTGCCGCCTTTGGAGTTTCCCCAGACCATTTGCTGCTTCCAGCAAACTGGTCCCCACTGGTTCTACCCCACTCCTGGCGGGAGAACCGGCGGGAAAACCAGAAGCAGGAAATGGGTTGTGCCCACCTCTGCCAACTCCACCCCTAAGGTGGGGGAGGCGAGGTGAAGCACAAACTCGAGTCCCCGCCATCTTGAGGATGGGGGGACCTGGCCAACCAGGGACAGGCTCCTGTCCCCCTCCCACTGGAGAGGAACAGAATAGGGGGTGTACCCACCCCAGGGAAGGGACCCATTGGTCCCTGCCCTTACCTACCTGTAACCACCCCTAAATTTAGTATTTAGGGGCTCCCTGAACCTTCCTTCCGCAGTTCCCAAATCCGAAAACAAGAAGAGAAGACGAAGCAAGAAGACCAGCCGTGCAGCTGCTAAAAGGAGGCGACAACAACTGACTTGGCCCCAGCCCTACCGGCCTGTCGACCTCTGAACCTGCTCCTGCGGAATCCCGGCCTCAGCAACCTCACAAACCCCGGAGGACCTGACTTCTGTGCTACAGCCTTTGACCCAGGGACTCCCACGAGCAGTGGTACTGCTCAAAAGAAAACCTACCAAAGACCCGGCCCTGGCACGGAGCCGCGAAACCTGCACACTCTGCACCCGCCGAGTCCAGCCTGTGCCTGAGTGACCAAAGACCTCGAGGACGACCCCCGGCGATTCTGACCTGGAATCCAGTGGCCAAGGACCCTCCTCGACGACCCAGACGACGCCTGCAGCCTCAGGACAAGGGACCCCTCCAACCGCGACCAGCAGGGGGTAAGATTTCCCGACCTCAAAAGACACCCCTGCACCCGGCGCCCCACGGCCCCCTGTGCCCAACTCCTGGGTGTCTACCTATCCTCCAAGACCCCAACTTACCTCCTGAAGTGTTGGTCGTCCCTGAAGAATCACCGTCCCCGAGCCTGCAGCCTTTCTTCACCTTTCACGACCTCTATTGTTTAACATTGAGCGCCCGACGGCTCAAAAGCACCCTGCACCCAGCCGCCCGAGTGCCCCTGGAAGTGCAACCTCTATCCTAACCTACTTCCCTACTTGCCCTGAGCAAGTGACCAGGAGCCCAGCTCCCACAGTCGCGTGGCCTGCTTGCCAGCAGCCACCAACCCGGGGCCCCCCGCCTGCCATAGGATAACATTGGGCCTTCTCACTCTGCACCCGGCCGCCCCTGTGCCGCTGAGGGTGTAAAAACTGTACTTACCTGATCCTGGGGGACCCCTGAGTCTTACCCAGAACCTTAACCCTGCCAGTCAAGTACTTACCCGAAATCCGATAACTCACTTTTCTTCCATAGGGTTCCATTGACTGATTTTCTGCGAAATTTCTTCTAAGTGTGGAGTTCTGAAACTTTAGAATATTCACCAAAAATCAACCGAGTCACGAAAACGAAAATACTCACCTAGTATTAGGAGGGGCCTCAGTGCTGGACCCGAGTGCCCAACACTGGCCCTAAAAAGTAATCGCAACGTTACTTACCGTTAACTCACTTTTCCTTCATAGGGATCCATTGACTGGTTTTCTGTGAAATTTCTTCTAAGTGTCGATTTCTGTATTTTACAAATATTCTTTAAAAATCGAACAAACTACAAAAACGTAATTACTTACCTGTTTTAAGTAAATGTCCCAGTGCTGAACCTAGGAGTCCAGCACTGGATTACAAAAGTAACGTAAACATACTTTGCTTGCACACTGTATTTCCTTTCATAGGATAACATTGGTAATTTTATCCAGAAAAGTTTCTAAGTGTCAGCTTTTGAAATATAGTAATATTCTTCAAAAATCACTACAATAACCAAAACGCTTTTTCTTACCTGTTTACAGGAAGTGTCCCAGGACTGAATCCAGGATCCAGTCCTGTGGTTAGAAAAAGTGCTCTGCAAAGTAATCAATTGTAATTAAGCATAATTTTCCATTGAGCTCAATGTTGCATTGAATTTGACCCTGTGTTGCCTCTTGCACCAACTGTGATTACCACTATCTAAAAAGTCTATTGCCTATCTGTAAGGTGAATAACCAAAGCATCTCATACTGAGAAAGTATATTTTGACCCTATTGTTGGTTCTAAAATAAAACAAGCATATATTTTTTATATACAAACCATTGGCCTAGAGTTCAGTTCTTGAGTGTGTGGCTTCATTTGCTGACTGAGTGTGTACAACAAATGCTTTACACTGTCCTCTGATACTGCCTTACTGCTCGACCAAGCTACCACTTTGGAGAGTAAGGTTATATCTAACTTTAGCCTCTGTCAACCCTCTGGGGGACTGTGGACTCTGTACACCCTGAACCTTACTTGGGTACAGTATATACAGAGCCACTTTCCTACATTGGTGGATCAGCGGTGGGATACAAACTTGCATTTGTTGGACTACTTGGTTACCATCTGATCACACGACAGAACTCTTAAATTGCCTTTAGAATTCTGATTTTTTTAATTGGCATTTTTTTTTACCAAATTACTAAAAGTCTTGTTAGGGCCTTGCTTAAGTCCCTGTAGCATCTTAGAAAATAAAAGTCACTATAGCCAAGGTTAGAGGGGTTAGAATTTTTTTAAAAAAAATGTCTCAAGACAAGAACCCAGCTACTAGTGAAGATAATAATGACATACAGGAACTGGTTGAGGAGCTCGACCTCACCCCTTATCTTCATTTGTCTTTCAAAGAGATAAGGTCCTTATGCAAACTTAAAGATATACCAATGGGCCAGCATCCAACCAAACAAGGGCTCCAGGAGCTCCTGGCTGAGTATGCTAAAGCCCACCCCTCTGAGCATGGTGATGACCCAACAGAGGAGGAAAGGAATGAGGAGGATGGGGATGGTAACCCACCTCCATCACTTCCTAGGGAAGATAGGGTCCCTGCACCCTTAACTCCAAGAATAGACCTCTGGGGACCTAGGGGCCACCTAGGTGGTCCTGGTCCCAGAGAGGACACTGAGGATACCCTCAGTGAGGAGGACAACTTGTTAGCCAGGTTGGCCAAGCGACTGGACCTAGAGACCAGACTCCTGGCTCTAGAGAAGGAAAGACAGGAGATGGGTTTAGCACCCATCAATGGTGGCAACAATACTAAAAATAAGGATAGGGAGGAAACTTCTGAACCTAAAATCCCCAAAGGGATTGTCCCTAAGTTTGAGGAAGGTGATGACATCACCAAATGGTTCACAGCCTTTGAGAGGGCTTGTGAAATAAGAAGAGTAAAGAAACCTCTGTGGGGGCACTCCTGTAGGAACTGTTCTCTGGTAACTGCAGAGACAGGCTTCTGACCCTCTCTGGGCCAGATGCAGGGTCCTATGACCTCATGAAGAGTACTCTGATTGAGGGATTTGGGCTCACTACTGAGGAGTATAGAATTAGATTCAGGGGGCTCACAAAACCCAGACCCAGTCCTGGATTGACTTCGTGGACTACTCAGTAAAGACACTGGATGGCTGGTTAGCTGGACATAATGTGCATGATTTTTCTGGACTTTACAATTTGTTTATGAAGGAACACATACTAAGTAATTGCACAAATGAAAAGTTGCATCAGCATTTGGTAGACCTAGGTCTAATTTCTCCCCAAGAATTGGGAAAGAAGGCAGACCACTGGGTCAAGACTAGGGTGACAAGGACAACCACTGGGGGTGACCAAAGAAGGTGGTCACCAAACCCCCAGGGGAAAGGTGGTGAGAATCCCCAAGATAAAAAGTCTGGAGTCTTCCAAAGGGCCCCAAAAACCTGTTCAGGGGGTGGGTCCCAAACTACTCCCTATGTGCCTCAACCCTATAGGGGAAGAACTTTGATCCCTTGAAGGCCTGGTGTAATAACTGTAAGAAGTCAGGACACCTCACTGTAGACAAAACTTGCCCCCACAACAAAGCCCCTAAGGCACCCAGTACAGCTACTCCTGGGGCAGCAAGTTTACAGATGGGATCAGAAGTGTACCCTGAGCAAATCTGGGAACCCACTGAGGCAAGTCTGGTCTCCCTAGGGGAAGTGGAATTTGCCACTGTAGCTGTGTGGCCACCCAACTTAAAGAAGTATTTGCAATACCCCTGGGTGAATGGAACTAGAGTAGAGGCTCTGAGGGATACAGGTGCCAGTGTCACTATGGTGAGGGACACACTGGTTTCCCCTGAGCAATACTTGATTGGGAAAACTTACCCAGTCACCAATGCTGACAGTGTCACCACTAGTCATCCCATGGCCATGGTGACATTAGGCTGGGGGGGTTACTGGCCTGAAGCAGGTAGTGGTCTCTCCGAAGTTACCAGCTGCATGTCTGCTAGGAAATGATCTGGAAACCTCAGCCTGGGCAGAGGTGGAGCTAAAGGCCCATGCAGCCATGCTGGGCATCCCTGAATTGGTGTGTGTAAAAACAAGAGCACAGAGCAAAAGGCAGGGTGAAGAAATAGTGTTGGAGCCTGAAATGATGGCCCAGCCTACCAAGAGAAAAGGAAAGAAGACTGGCGGACCAGCTCCTACACAGTCACAAGAGCAGGACCCCTCTCCTCAGGGAGAGAACCTGGAAGCCCCAGAGGGAACTGAGCCCCTAGAGCTTGACCCTTACCAGGTTGAACTCTTGGGCCCAGGGGGACCCTCTAGGGAAGAGCTGTGCCAGGGACAGCAAGACTGTCCCACTCTTGAAAGCCTGAGGCAGCAAGCTGTTTCAGAAGCCAAGGGAGATGTCAGTGGTACCCACAGAGTCTATTGGGAAGAGGGATTACTGTACACTGAGGCAAAAGACCCCAACCCTGGAACCACCAGGAGAGTGGTAGTGCCCCAGAAGTACAGGGAGTTCCTCCTAACTTTGGCTCATGACATCCCCCTAGCTGGACATCTGGGCCAAACCAAAACTTGGGAAAGGCTAGTTAGCCACTTTTACTGGCCCCAGATGCACCAAAAGGTGAAGGAGTTTGTCAGCTCCTGTGTTACCTGTCAAGCCAGTGGCAAGACAGGTGGCCATCCAAAGGCCCCCTGATACCACTACCTGTGGTGGGGGTTCCCTTTGAAAGGGTAGGTGTGGACATAGTGGGTCCACTGGAACCTCCCACAGCCTCAGGGAACAAATTCATACTGGTGGTAGTGGATCATGCCACTAGGTATCCTGAGGCTATTCCCCTTAGGACTACTACAGCTCCTGCAGTAGCCAAAGCCCTCATTGGTGTCTTCACCAGGGTAGGGTTTCCTAAGGAGGTGGTTTCAGACAGAGGTTCCAACTTCATGTCTGCTTACCTGACCCACATGTGGAAGGAGTGTGGGGTGCAGTACAAGTTTACTACACCCTACCACCCACAAACCAATGGCCTTGTTGAGAGGTTCAACAAGACATTGAAAGGCATGATCATGGGGCTCCCTGAAAAACTCAAAGGAGATGGGATGTCCTACTACCATGCCTGCTTTTAAGCTTACAGAGAAGTGCCACAGAAGGGGTAGGTTTCTCACCCTTTGAACTTCTGTTTGGCCATCCTGTGAGGGGACCACTCTGTCTTGTAAAGGAGGGCTGGGAGAGACCTCTCCAAGAACCCAAACAAGATATAGTGGACTATGTGCTTGGCCTAAGGTCCAGAATGGCTGAGTACATGGAAAAGGCATCCAAGAACCTTGAGGCCAGCCAGGAGCTTCAGAAGCACTGGTATGACCAAAAAGCTGCACTGGTTGAATTCCAACCTGGGCAACAGGTATGGGTTTTGGAGCCAGTGGCGCCAAGGGCCCTCCAGGACAGATGGAGTGGCCCTTACCCTATCCTAGAGAAAAAGAGTGAGGTCACCTACCTGGTTGACCTGGGCACCAGCAGGACACCCAAAAGGGTTATCCATGTGAACCGCCTAAAACTCTACAATGACAGGGCTGACATCACCATGCTGATGGTGACAGATGAGGAACAGGAAGCTGAGAGTGAACCTCTCCCTGATCTCCTCTCCCACAGCCCAAAAGATGGGTCAGTAGATGGAGTTGTCTTTTCAGACACCCTCACTGCCCAACAGCAGACTGACTGCAAGCAAGTCTTGCAGCAGTATGCTGGGCTCTTTTCCTTGACCCCTGGTCTGACAAACTGGTGTACCCATGATGTGGACACTGGTGACAGTGCACCTGTCAAAAACAAGATCTATCGTCAGTCAGACCAAGTTAAGGAAAGCATCAGAGCTGAAGTCAGCAAGATGCTGGAGCTAGGGGTTATTGAGCCCTCTGAGAGCCCCTGGGCTAGCCCAGTGGTTCTGGTCCCCAAACCTCATCAAAAGGGTGAAAAGAGAGAGATGAGGTTTTGTGTGGACTATAGGGGTCTCAACTCTGTCACCAAGACAGATGCACACCCTATCCCAAGAGCTGATGAACTGATAGACAGATTGGGTGCAGCCAAATACCTGAGTACCTTTGACTTAACTGCAGGGTACTGGCAGATTGGCATGGCCCCAGGAGCCAAACAGAAAACAGCATTCTCCACACCTGATGGGCATTTTCAGTTCACTGTTATGCCCTTTGGTTTAAAGAATGCCCCTGCCACCTTCCAGAGGTTGGTGAATCAAGTCCTTGCTGGGTTGGAGTCCTTTAGTGCAGCTTATCTTGATGATATTGCTGTCTTCAGTTCCACCTGGCAGGATCACCTGGTCCACCTTGGGAAGGTTTTAAAGGCCCTGCAAACTGCAGGCCTAACTATCAAGGCATCCAAATGCCAGATAGGGCAGGGCACTGTGGTGTACTTGGGCCACCTGGTTGGTGGAGGCCAGGTACAACCCTTACAGCCCAAGATCCAGGCTATCCTGGACTGGGTAGCTCAACAACTCAGACCCAAGTCAGGGCATTCCTTGGCTTGACTGGGTACTACAGGAGGTTTGTGAAGGGATATGGGTCCATTGTGACTCCCCTCACAGAACTCACCTCCAAGAAGATGCCAAAGAAAGTAAACTGGACAGTTTGTTGCCAAAAGGCTTTTGACACTCTGAAAGAAGCAATGTGCTCAGCACCAATTCTAAAAGCACCAGATTATGCCAAGCAGTTCATTGTGCAGACTGATGCCTCTGAGCTAGGGATAGGAGCGGTCCTATCCCAGACCAATGATGAAGGCCAAGACCAACCTGTTGCTTTTATAAGCAGAAGGCTTCTCCCCAGGGAGCAGCGTTGGAGTGCCATTGAGAGGGAGGCCTTTGCTGTGGTCTGGTCCCTGAAGAAGCTGAGGCCCTACCTGTTTGGAACTCACTTCCTAGTTCAAACTGACCACAGACCTCTCAGGTGGCTAATGCAAATGAAAGGAGAAAACCCAAAACTGTTGAGGTGGTCCATCTCCCTACAGGGAATGGACTTTGAAGTGGAACACAGACCTGGCACTGCCCATGCCAATGCAGATGGCCTTTCCAGGTTCTTCCACTTAGACAATGAAGACTCCATAGGGCAAGGTTAGTCTCATCATCTTTCGTTTGGGGGGAGTTGTGTGAGAAAGTGCCATCTTTCTTACATGGTATGCCCCCACTTTTTGCTGAATGGCTGATGTACTTTGACTGAGTGTGCCCTGGGCTCCTGCCAACCAGGTACCCAGGGCCTGTGTTCCTTCCCTAAAATTGCATTGATACCTACACCCAATTGACATCCCTGGCCACAGGTCAGCCCCTGGTAAATGGTACCATGGGTACCCAGGGCACTGTGACCAGGGAAGGCCCCTAAGGGCTGCAGCACTTGTTGTGCCACCCTTAGGGACCCTGCACCTTACACACACACACTGCCTTTGCAGGCTGCGTGTCTTGGTGCAGAACAAAAGTGAAGAGTCGACATGGCTCACATCCCTGTGTGCCATGCCTACAAGCCACTGCCCTGGCCTAGGTCAGCCACCCCTCTAGCTGGGTGCACTATGCCAGTGGTGAGGGCATAGAGGCATGAGCCCTGTGCCCTACAGTGCCCAAGTCCATTCTTGGGCATTGTAAGTGCAGTGCTGCCATTAAGAGTATATGGTGCTGGGAGTCTGCCATTACGAACTCCACAGCACCATAATGGCCCCACTGAAGACTAAGAAGTTTGGTATCAAACTTCTCAGCACGATAAACCCCCACTGATGCCAGTGTGGGATTTAATGTAAAACGCACTCCAGAGGGCATCTTAGAGATGCCCCCTGAAACCAACCCGACCTCCAGTGTCCGGACTGAGTGGCTGCCCAGGCTGCCACCACCAGACATGTTTCTGGACCCCTGGGTCGAGAGCCTCTGCTCTCAGGGGCCTGAAACAATGCACATCCCGGGACGAGGTGCCAAAGCCTCCTCCCCAGGATGGGCAGGGGGAGCTTCAAAGGCCTGCCGCCTTTGGAGTTTCCCCAGACCATTTGCTGCTTCCAGCAAACTGGTCCCCACTGGTTCTACCCCCACTCCTGGCGGGAGAACCGGCGGGAAAACCAGAAGCAGGAAATGGGTTGTGCCCACCTCTGCCAACTCCACCCCTAAGGTGGGGGAGGCGAGGTGAAGCACAAGCTTCGAGTCCCCGCCATCTTGAGGATGGGGGACCTGGCCAACCAGGGACAGGCTCCTGTCCCCCTCCCACTGGAGAGGAACAGAATAGGGAGTGTACCCACCCCAGGGAAGGGACCCATTGGTCCCTGCCCTTACCTACCTGTAACCACCCCTAAATTTAGTATTTAGGGGCTCCTGAACCTTCCTTCCGCAGTTCCCAAATCCGAAAACAAGAAGAGAAGACGAAGCAAGAAGACCAGCCGTGCAGCTGCTAAAAGGAGGCGACAACAACTGACTTGGCCCCAGCCCTACCGGCCTGTCGACCTCTGAACCTGCTCCTGCGGAATCCCGGCCTCAGCAACCTCACAAACCCCGGAGGACCTGACTTCTGTGCTACAGCCTTTGACCCAGGGACTCCCACGAGCAGTGGTACTGCTCAAAGAAAACCTACCAAAGACCCGGCCCTGGCACGGAGCCGCGAAACCTGCACACTCTGCACCCGCCGAGTCCAGCCTGTGCCTGAGTGACCAAAGACCTCGAGGACGACCCCCGGCGATTCTGACCTGGAATCCAGTGGCCAAGGACCCTCCTCGGCGACCCAGACGACGCCTGCAGCCTCAGGACAAGGGACCCCTCCAACCGCGACCAGCAGGGGTAAGATTTCCCGACCTCAAAAGACACCCCTGCACCCGGCGCCCCACGGCCCCCTGTGCCCAACTCCTGGGTGTCTACCTATCCTCCAAGACCCCAACTTACCTCCTGAAGTGTTGGTCGTCCCTGAAGAATCACCGTCCCCGAGCCTGCAGCCTTTCTTCACCTTTCACGACCTCTATTGTTTAACATTGAGCGCCCGACGGCTCAAAAGCACCCTGCACCCAGCCGCCCGAGTGCCCCTGGAAGTGCAACCTCTATCCTAACCTACTTCCCTACTTGCCCTGAGCAAGTGACCAGGAGCCCAGCTCCCACAGTCGCGTGGCCTGCTTGCCAGCAGCCACCAACCCGGGAGCCCCCCGCCTGCCATAGGATAACATTGGGCCTTCTCACTCTGCACCCGGCCGCCCCTGTGCCGCTGAGGGTGTAAAAACTGTACTTACCTGATCCTGGGGACCCCTGAGTCTTACCCAGAACCTTAACCCTGCCAGTCAAGTACTTACCCGAAATCCGATAACTCACTTTTCTTCCATAGGGTTCCATTGACTGATTTTCTGCGAAATTTCTTCTAAGTGTGGAGTTCTGAAACTTTAGAATATTCACCAAAATCAACCGAGTCACGAAAACGAAAATACTCACCTAGTATTAGGAGGGGCCTCAGTGCTGGACCCGAGTGCCCAACACTGGCCCTAAAAGTAATCGCAACGTTACTTACCGTTAACTCACTTTTCCTTCATAGGGATCCATTGACTGGTTTTCTGTGAAATTTCTTCTAAGTGTCGATTTCTGTATTTTACAAATATTCTTTAAAAATCGAACAAACTACAAAAACGTAATTACTTACCTGTTTTAAGTAAATGTCCCAGTGCTGAACCTAGGAGTCCAGCACTGGATTACAAAAGTAACGTAAACATACTTTGCTTGCACACTGTATTTCCTTTCATAGGATAACATTGGTAATTTTATCCAGAAAAGTTTCTAAGTGTCAGCTTTTGAAATATAGTAATATTCTTCAAAAATCACTACAATAACCAAAACGCTTTTTCTTACCTGTTTACAGGAAGTGTCCCAGGACTGAATCCAGGATCCAGTCCTGTGGTTAGAAAAAGTGCTCTGCAAAGTAATCAATTGTAATTAAGCATAATTTTCCATTGAGCTCAATGTTGCATTGAATTTGACCCTGTGTTGCCTCTTGCACCAACTGTGATTACCACTATCTAAAAAGTCTATTGCCTATCTGTAAGGTGAATAACCAAAGCATCTCATACTGAGAAAGTATATTTTGACCCTATTGTTGGTTCTAAAATAAAACAAGCATATATTTTTTATATACAAACCATTGGCCTAGAGTTCAGTTCTTGAGTGTGTGGCTTCATTTGCTGACTGAGTGTGTACAACAAATGCTTTACACTGTCCTCTGATACTGCCTTACTGCTCGACCAAGCTACCACTTTGGAGAGTAAGGTTATATCTAACTTTAGCCTCTGTCAACCCTCTGGGGGACTGTGGACTCTGTACACCCTGAACCTTACTTGGGTACAGTATATACAGAGCCACTTTCCTACAGGCATGGTACACTCTGTAGACGATCAGACCCCCAGGACTGCTTCACTTTAGTTTGTTTTTTGGTGTTTATGTATTTCTCATGATTATATTTTGGCTACCACAACTCCAATTGGAGAGTTTATACAGGGAGCAGCTCCTGGTGGCTACTAGAAAGGTCACAGTTCACAAGATCCAACTGAATAGATGTAATTGTGTGATGATATGCGCTGGTTCACTGATAGGATTCAGTGGCACGGTTATGTTATTCACCATTATGGTTCTTTGTATCCTGATCTTTATTGACTCCAATGACAGGCTGTGGTCATCTATGCTGTAAATGATCTTCTAGAAGGAATTTACCGATTAGTGATCAATTGACCCACTTGTATGATTGTAATATGTAAATAGCTGTTGCCATACAAAAGGATGTTTTATTGATAAATGCCAATAAAAATATGTATCTGAAAGAGACACGTTAGTGACAGATTCCTTACCTTAGAATATCCCCAGGCGTCCGGCTGGATCCGGAAAGTTTTGCGTAGCAGTACCCTTGCGCGTCGGTAGGCGGCGTCGTGCGGCTCCGCGTCCGTCGGGATCGCCGGGATGACGTCGCGGGCAGTACTTAGACGCCGCCCCTGCGCGCTGACGTCAGTTCTTCTTTTTCCGCGCCAGTAAGCGCAGATCCGGGAAGAGCAGTGCCCTAGTCATTTTTTGTCTAAGTTTTTGGTGAATTTTTCACTGTTTTCTTGAGTCGCTCGACTCCACAGGTGTCGGTAGGGATGCCCGGCTTCAAGCCATGCGACGTCTGTGGTCGAATGATGTCGATCACGGACCCGCATACAGATTGTCTCTACTGCCTCGGGCGCGACCACGACCCCAAGTCGTGCCCCGACTGTCGGGCCTTGCATCCGAAGGCTTTGCGCGAGCGGTCTCGAAAGCTCCTCGAGGTCCGGCAGTGGGCTCCGCTCCGCACCAAGCCCCGGTCACGTGAGAGGTCGAGGGGCCGGTCGCGGAGTCCTCATCGGTCGTCGGGGTCCAAGTCTTCGCACTCCTCCGGTAAGTCGAAGCATAAGAAGTCTAAAAAGCGTCATCGCTCGATGACTTAGCCTCGCCGGTCTCGCGAATCGGCTCCGGGCGTCGTCGTCCCACGGTTCTCTCCGGATCCGGACACGGCGCCGGATCGGCGTCGCTCGACGCCGGCTCCGACGCCGATGGGACCTTGGGTCCCGCATGTCCCTCCTCCTCATTTTGAACCAGAGGAGGACGAAGAGAACTGGGAGGGGTCGGATGACCCTCTCACACAGCAGTGTGAGTTAGATCAGGACTGGGCTGAGGAGCTTGGGGATGCCAGTGGTCTGGACACCTCCCCTGACTCTGGCATGCTGTCTCCTCCTTCCGTGGCAACGGAGGAGGGAGCAAATTTTGCAACGGTGTTGCGTAGAGCAGCTGGGGCCTTACACCTCCAATTGCCTACAGTGGCTGTCAGGACTAACCTCCTGACGGAAGTGCTTCAGCCGGCGGCTACCTCCTCGGAGCCACTGCTGCCGTTTAATGACGCGCTTTCCGACGTTCTTTTGGGCACCTGGTCTAAGCCCGCCACAGGGGCTCCTGTGGATAGGAACGTGGCCCGACGCCATCGCCCCGCTCCGGGCGACCCCCTGTTCCTCTCCCAACACCCCACTCCTGAGAGCTTGGTTGTCCAAGCCTCTGCTTCCCAAACCGCCTTCCCTACCGCTCCTCCGGATAGGGAATCCAAACGCCTGGATCAATTTGGGAAGAAGGTCTTTTCTTCCTCCAGTGCTGGCTTGCGGTCTGTCAACACCGCTTGCCTTTTGGGCCGATATTCCCACTCTCTGTGGGACTCGGTGGCGCAAGTTCTGCCCCAGTGTCCTGAGGAGGTCCAGACACTGCTTTCCCGCGCCATTGCGGACGGAAGAGATGCGGCTAAATACACCATTAGATGTGGCCTTGATACCGCCGACTCGCTAGGCAGATCGCTTGTGACGACAGTGGTGCTGCGCCGTCACGCCTGGCTGAGGACCACTGGTTTCTCGGGTGATGTCCAAAACACCTTTATGGACATGCCCTTTGATGGGGTCGGTCTTTTTGGAAACAAAGCAGACCATTCACTGGAGCGCTTTAAGGACTCGCGGGCTACAGCCAAGTCCCTGGGCCTTTCTGCTGTACGCCCTCCGCTACCGTCTGCTTTTCGCCCCTTTCGTGGCCACGGAAGGGGCGCCCAGTCACGTCCGCTGCCCAGCCACCGGCCCGCGCAGCAAGCATCTTCGCGTGGCCGAGGACGTGGCTCCCGCCGTGGCGGGTCAGGCCACCAACCCCGCCCCGTCCGCGGCCTCCAAGCCCTCCTAGTCCTTCCTTTCAGGTGCACAGCATGCCAGTAGGGGGCAGGGTCCGCCATCACCTTCACCACTGGCGTGCCATCACCTCGGACAGGTGGGTCTTGGACATTGTCCGGAGGGGCTACTCCCTCCCCTTCGAGACCATCCCCCCAGCCATGCCACCTCAATTCCACCGCATGTCAGGGGATCACTTGGTGCTTCTTCAGAAGGAAGTTGCGGCCCTCTTGGCCAAGAGGGCCATCGAGCGCGTTCCAACCCCAGAAGTAGGACGTGGTTGCTACTCCCACTAATTCTGGTGACCAAAAAGGACAAGGAGGACATGCGTCCTATCTTGGACCTCCGGAACGTCAATCGCTTCCTCCGGAAGGAGAAGTTCAAGATGCTCACCTTAGCTCAGGTCTTGACTGCCCTCGACCCTGGAGACTGGATGGTAGCGTTGGACTTGCAGGACGCTTATTTCCACATCCCCGTCCTGCCGGCCCACCGGCGTTAACTGCGGTTCATGGTGGGCCTCGAGCATTTTCAATTCACCGTGCTCCCCTTTGGCCTCACAAGTGCCCCTCGGGTGTTCACGAAAGTGATGGCGGTGGTCGCAGCTCATCTGCGCCGGGCAGGGGTTCCAGTCTTCCCCTACCTCGACGACTGGCTGCTGAAGGCGGGCTCGTCCCAGGCAGTCGTCTCCCACCTCAAGACTACGGCCGAACTCCTGCACTCGCTGGGGTTCTCCATCAATGTGCCGAAGTCGCACCTGATTCCTTCTCCACAGCTCCTTTTCATCGGAGCAGTTCTGGACACGACGCAGTTTCGGGCCTATCCTCCCGAACGGCGAGTCCGGGATATTCAGGCTATGATTCCGATCTTTCAGCCTCTATCCTGGGTTTCGGTACGGATGACCCTGAGGCTGCTGGGCCTCATGGCCTCCTGCATCCTGCTGGTCGATCATGCCAGATGGCATATGTGGGCTCTGCAGTGGGACCTGAAGTTCCAGTGGGCGCAGCACCAGGGCAACCTGTCCGATCAAGTCCAGATCTCGGAGGAGGCTGCAAAACAGTTGCAGTGGTGGCTCTCGAACCGGCAATGGGTCAGGGGCAGATCCCTCTTCCTTCCCCAGCCAGAGCACACAGTCTTGACGGACGCGTCCCTTCTGGGATGGGGCGGTCACATGGGAGAGGCGGAGATCAGAGGCCTCTGGTCTCCGGCGGAATCCCGGCTCCATATCAACCTTCTGGAGCTCCGGGCGATCCGACTTGCACTCAAGGCATTCTTTCCCTCTGTCAAGGGGAAGGTAGTGCAGGTGTTCACAGACAACACCACCGCCATGTGGTACTGCAACAAACAAGGCGGGGTGGGGTCGTGGACCCTATGTCAGGAGGCTCTGGGCCTCTGGACATGGCTGGAACATCAGGGCGTTTCCCTGATGGTTCAACACCTGGCAGGTTCCCTGAACGCCAGGGCGGACGAACTCAGCCGCAGGTGCATGATGGATCACGAATGGCGTCTTCACTCGGAGGTGGCGCAAGGTCTCTTTCAGCAGTGGGGAGAGCCTTGGTTAGATCTGTTCGCCACCGAAGAGAACGCGCAATGTCAGCAGTTCTGCGCGTTGGAATTTCCAAGGCTGCACTTGCTCGGCGACGCTTTTCGTCGCGAGTGGAGTTGCGGTCTGTTGTACGCCTTTCCGCCTATACCACTTCTACCCAGAGTGTTGAAGAAGATTCGGCGCGACCGGGCCCAAGTCATCCTTGTGGCTCCGCACTGGGCTTGAAGAGTTTGGTATCCCGAGCTACTCAGTATGAGCGTCGACCCCCCGATCCGTCTGCCTCTTCGGGAGGATCTTCTGTCGCAGCTGCAGGGGACGGTCCTCCACCCGAACCTGTCCAGTCTACACCTGCTTGCGTGGAGATTGAGCGGCGGCAGTTGATTCCTTTCGACTTGCCTCCCGAAGTTTGTGATGTGATTCTGGCAGCCAGGCGTCCCTCCACTAAGGTGGTATACGCCTGCAGGTGGAACAAGTTTGTGGCATGGTGCACAGCAAAGGCTGTGAATCCCCTTTCTGCCCCTCTTTCTGAGGTTCTTCTGTTCCTTCTTTCTCTGGCCCAACAGGGTTTTGCCCTGGGTACCATCAAGGGCTATCTTTGTGCAATCTCGGCCTTCCTCAGGCTTCCTGATTAGCCCTCTCTTTTTAAGTCCCCTGTTGTTAACAGGTTTCTTAAAGGCATTACTCACCTCTTTCCTCCTGTTCCGTTTATAATGCCTCAGTGGGACTTGAATTTGGTTCTTACCTTCTTAATGTGCGCTCCCTTTGAGCCTCTGCATAACTGTCCTCTTCGTCTTCTGACTCTGAAGACAGCCTTTCTGGTGGCCATCACCTCCGCTCGGCGGGTGAGTGAGCTCCAGGCTCTATCTTGCAAACCTCCCTTTCTGTCTGTTCATCCAGACAAGGTTGTTCTTCGGACGCGTCCGTCCTTCTTGCCAAAGGTGGTTACTGCCTTCCACATTGGGCAGACCATCACTTTGCCCACCTTCTTTCCGCCTCCGCATCCTTCCAGAGAGGAAGAGAGGCTCCACCGTCTGGACCCAAAACGTGCGCTTTCCTTTTACCTCAACCGCACACAACAGTTCTGGGTGGATGACCAGCTCTTTGTTGGCTACGTGGGCACCAAAAAAGGTCGGGCGGTACACAAGCGAACCATCTCCCGCTGGGTCATCTTGTGTATCAAGGAATGTTATTCTTTGGCTAAGAAGGACCCTCCTGTTGGGCTGCGTGCCCATTCCACCAGGGCTACGGCTGCTACCACGGCTTTAGGCCGCGGTGTTCCGTTGCAGGATTTTTGTCAGGCAGCTACGTGGGCCTCGCTGCACACGTTTACCAAACATTACTGCCTTGACAGCCAGGTCCGGAGGGACGGCTTCTTTGGCCGTTCTGTCCTCCGGGACTTCCTTGTCTAAATCTGTTCGCAGACCCACCACCGGGGTTGGTATTGCTGGGGTATCTATTCTAAGGTAAGGAATCTGTCACTAACGTGTCTCTTTCAGATGCACAAGTTACTAACTTGTGTAACGATATATCTGTAAGAGACAGTAGTTAGTGACAGATTCCTTACCGCCCCACCGATCCTCCCCGTTCTGCGAACTGATTTCTAGGGTTAAGGACATCCCTTTCAGGGACATAGTATTTTTCAGACACCTATGTCAGCTTCTTGCATGGCTCTGCGTTCCTGGCGCGGAAAGTCGTGTACAGAACTGACGTCAGCGCGCAGGGGTGGCGTCTAAGTACTGCCCGCGACGTCATCCCGGCGATCCCGATGACGGACGCGGAGCCGCCCGACGCCGCCTACCGACGCGCAAGGGTACTGCTACGCAAAACTTTCCAGATCCAGCCTGACGCCTGGGGATATTCTAAGGTAAGGAATCTGTCACTAACTACTGTCTCTTACAGATATATCGTTACACAAGTTAGTAACTTGTGCTTTAAAAAATCATGGCAGAGGGCTGGGAGAAGACGGGCTAAAACGGGGTATTTTTAAATCCTGCATCGATATCACCGGACCCCTTTCCATCTACACTTGGATGGATTTTGCCCAGTCCCCATTTAATGGAGATGCACAGAACCTTTCTGATTGATACCTCTAATTGCAGATTCCTCCACTTCAGAAGATCTCCAGGCTCCGGACAATATCCAGATCATTTAACAGCAGTGCTGCCTTGCACTTGATGGCATTGTGCGGCTCAAGTTTGGTGTTTCACTCCAGAAGTGATGATGGGCGGCTGCATAGAAGCGTCTCCACTGTGCACTGATATCTGTTCTTTTTTTTTTCTGTGCCTTCATACATGAATCCAGAGCTCACTTCCAAAAAGTTTCTTGTCAATTGACATGTTTTTTTCTATAAACATTTCTCATTTTTCCAGTATGCAAGGGAACTATGTCCCCTCCTAAGATTACTCAAGACTGTTGCAAGCAAATGTCTGTGACAGATCACCATGAGGTGTGCCTCTAGTGTTTGGGTTCAGAACATCACTTCAAGACCTGTAAAAAGTGTGCCCTTATGAATTTGAAAGTAATTTGGGAGCGCAAAGCTGTAAGTTGCTGAGCACCAAAGGAAGTTTGGAAGTCCATATCCCGCTTGAAGTTGAGGGCTCTGACCCATTCCCGCTCTTGAGGCTGTTCCAGTAACATGTCTTCGTTGCAGTCAAGTCTTTTGATAAGCTGAAGCACAAGTACAGCAAGTGGAATTCATCCCAGTCCTGTCACTCTCAGCCAGAGAAGTCACAATCAGGAGAGTCAGGATGCCCCTCAGTCTTGCTCCTGGACTCCCACTAATGAGCCGATTCTGCAGTTTATCCCAATGCACCCTGAGTTTCTGGGGCAGTCAGCAGCGTTGCTACTTATTGAGGCCTTTAATGTGGCCAAGTAGCATATCTTCGGCACCTTCGGTCCCCAAGGATCCCAGCGGCCTCCAGTCAGATTAATGCTGGAGGGTCCGCTCCGGGCTCTGTCTGTGCCTCCTGAACCTGTCTCAGGCTCTGCTCTGACCCCATAGTAGACTTCAATCCAGCACCAAAATCTACACCAGTTCCTTTGACTTCGAAGCCCGAGCCGGCAGCACCAGAGGATGACATGGCTCCAATAATCCTCTCTGGCTCCGAGAGAGACCTCCAAGCGAGATCTACTTCTCTGGGCGTCCACATTTTTGGGGCAATACAGATTCTTTCATGGTCTCACAATCCTTCAAGGGAATGTTGTTACATTCAATTGGGTCTTTAAAATAACTGCAACCCTCTGATTATGTTGGACTTGTAACAGTCATTGCATGTGGCAGACAGTTCTCCGAGGCGAACTCTCACTTTTGTTTGGGAACCATACATTCTCCAAATTAGTTTTCTGTGCTTGATCGTCGATTGCTAAGAAAAAGTCCCCTGTCGAGGTCCAGGATGGCTGTCGAAGAGCCTCATGAGTTTGTAGCTCTAGGAAAGCTGTATCATTTGAAGAAAATGACATTGAACATAGAGCACAGTTGCCTGTTGGTTTATTACGGTCACTGCCGTACTAGGTGCTTTTAACAGTGATACCTGAGGGAAACCACTGGCCGAATTAACTTGCAACAACTTCTGAAGTAGAACAGCATGTTGCAAAAGCTTGAGATCTTCAAGACTGGATGCTGTAGCAGAGGGATACTTCTGGCTCGGAACTCCAGTGGTAAGACCGAGAACATCCAGAGGCTCATCAGGTTATTTTTGTTATTTAGTAAATGTGCTAAAAAGGTAGATGAGGGGCCGTGGCCAAGATGGCGGCCGAGTAGGACGTGCCTGCTCGCCACTCCGGCCCTTTGCCCGATTCCCGGCCCCATAGCCTCGTACAGCGGCACAGTATAGTGCCGGACATCACCGGAATCACTCCTCCGTCCAGTGCTGGTGGCGGATTCCGAGTACCTGAGGGCAGACGCGTGGCTCGCGCAGAATCGGCGGACGCGCGCCCTACCAGTGCGACCAGGCCGAGTCCTGGACCTCGAGTGATTGGAGTGTCCGGCGAGGGCCGTGACGGAGTGCGTCCCGCTGAGTTGGTGGAGCGGATCGCCACATCGCCATATCGATTCCGGGCTACAGGCGGTGACCCGGCAGAAGAGGTTTGCCCTGCCGGCCCTGCGGGCTTGCCAAGTGGAGGGGACCGTGGTGCCGGCCGGCCACGCCATTCCTGAGGCCTCCTGCGAGGTTGAAGAGCGGGCGGCGTGGAAGAGCTGCCGTGCTTACTCACGCCCTGGGCATAGTGGGTGCCGGGGGCCCGACGTACACCGGAGCCGTCCCTTGGATTTGCTGGCTTCCCTCCCCTCACCGCACCGGAGGATTCCCCAAGCCACGTGGTGAGCGCTTCAGGGGAGTAGGGAAGATCGCTCTTGGGGCCTGGGCCGGAAGCGGAGCGCGAGGCTTGGGACACGGGCCCTCTGCAGCGACGGGACAGACGAGGACGCTGCCTCTAACAAGGTACTGTGGGACCACATGGCCGGACGCCCTCTCCTCAGCCACTTTGACTTTGGTGGGGCTGCCCCGCATTTGCGGCATTCTGCAACACCGGACTCGGCCCTACCGGGGGTGTGAGTTGCGGCGGTTGCGGTGGGGACCATCAGGAACAGAGCCTCGGCGATCGTTACCCGGCCTGCATAGAGGGGCGGTGGTGTCCCCAGTAGCGGCCTATACCCCTGGAAGCAGGAGCGCCGGGGGGAGCCCGGGTCTGCGGACAATAGCTCTGTGATTGGCGCCTGCCTCACCTCGGAGGGCCCCTGGGCCTACTGGACCATTGCAGTGATTACGGAGGGGCACGGTCGGCTTCAGGAAGACCTACGCCGGGGCCGGCACGTACTGCAAGGGATTAGCTTGGGGGCGCCCTCCTTCCCCCCCGGGTCTCTTGGCCAAGCACCTCCTCCCTCCGCATTGAGCCTCTGCGCCACAGGGATATAAGTGGGACCCCTTGTGCCCCATCATGGCCTCCACCTAGCCCAAGAAGGAACGGTCGGTGAAGGACTTCCTCCACAAAGTCGGCGCTGGTGGGGCTGACCTGACGCAGCCATCCGGGGGACCCTCAGCAGACCGAGATTCCACAGAGGCGGAGGGTCCAGTCACCCGTAGTGTACTTGAGTCTCTATTTGCGTCTCTGACTGGGGAATTCCACGCCATGAAGAGATCACCTCGGAGCTCCGTGAGATGCGTAGGGACGTAGACTCAATCGGCGAGAGAGTGGATGCCTTGGAGACGCATGAGTCTTCGCAAGAGGAGGAGATCCATCAACTTCAACAGGAGGTCCTCCGCCTTCAGGATCAGCAACTGGACCTCCAGGCCCACGCGGAGGACCTCGAGAACCGCTCCCGGAGAAACAACATCAGAATCCAGGCGGTCTCTGGACCGGACGCACCGGGTGGGGCCTAGGAGATCGGCGACGGCGCCCCCCCCCCCCCCGGACATCTTAACTTGCGTCCATGACTTCCATCTCAAGGAACCAATCCTCCGGGAGGGGCAAGCTAAGTATCCCCTCGAATTTCGCTCAACTCGGCCCCTCCTATTTCAGGATCTGGCCGCCTCCACATTGCAGAAACGACGGGACTTCAGAGTGGTCACAGCATTCCTGCGCTCAAAGGACATCTCCTATTCTTGGAGTCACCCTTTTAGACTCGTCTTCAAGTGGGAAGGCAGGCTCCGCCAGATTCGTTCGCTGCGGGAGGCCACATCGCTCCTTAATTTGCCGGAGGAGAGACCAAGTTCCCCGGAGCGGGGTGGCTCTGAGGGCCGGCAGTCCGGATCAGCACGCTGGAGCCGTGTTGGGGGGACTCCGTCCCGCCTGCGCCCAGATCCAGCGACGATGGCAAAGGAGCTGGGCGGGGTGGGGGCGGCGGGAGATTCCTGCTGAAGATCTCACGTCTCACCATGGGGCTGATAGCCCAGGACACTGATGGACATTTTCCATGGTTGTTATTATTAGTTTGTTTTTTGTTAAGGGTAATGGGGTCCTCTCCTCCTCCTTCCAGGGTATTTAGCTCCTTGGGATTTGCAAGCAGTATGGATTTGTTGTTCCTGCAGGCAGATGCGCGCTTAGGGGGCATCAGGTTGGTCACCCTGGGCCTGCCCCCTCCTTTTCCACTCCCGGGATGTCTGATCTCAAGATTCTATCCCTTAACGTTAAGGGCCTTAATAATCCGATTAAGAGGCGCGCTGTTTTGTCCTTTTTATAAAAAAATGGGGCGCTCAGATATGCCTCCTCCGGGAGACGCATCTCTTGGTGCAAGATACCCACAGATTACGGTCCAGAGCGTTCCCTTACCAAATGTATTCCTCTCAGGCTTCTAAAAAGGCGGGGGTGGCCATATTGGTCTCTGCAGGGTTTAGGGGACAGATTGGCTCTAAGCAGGCCGAGATTCGGGGCAGACTCTTAGCTTACTCCCTGACACTGGGGCAGCACACCTTTACAGTGGCCACAGCCTATGTCCCCAATGAAGGGCAGGAGGGGTTCCTCCGAGAAGTGATTCATGAGTTGTCCCGTACACCGGATAGATCTCTACTCCTGGGGGGCGATTTCAATTTAGCGTTTGATAATGATTTGGATAGATCGGCGCAGCGCGTAGGACAGACGGGGGCCCTCTCTGGGACGGGGACCCGTCTCCTGGCTGAGGCCGGTCTCACTGATGCTTGGAGGCTGTGTCATCCACGGTCCAGAGAATACACCTTTTACTCCCATTCTCACTAAACTTATGCCAGGATTGATTATATATTGACAACAGACACTTTCACACAGCAGCTTCAAGAGGCGGTGATATTCCCATGCCCCATATCGGACCACTCTTCGGTGCAGGTCTTCCTGTCCTTGAGCTGTCCACGACCTTTGCGCCGTTTTTGGAGACTGCGGGAGACGATGTTACAGCGCCCGTCGGTGATAACGCAAATTTCTAAAACCATTACTGACTATTTCGCCGTAAATGACTCCTCGGATATCTCGGCAGCCATTCTATGGGACGCTCTCAAAGCAGTGGTTAGAGGGGAGTTTATAGGGATCGCAGCAGCGGACAATAGGCTCAGGAAAGAGAAGAGGGAACAGCTGACAGGAGAGTTAGTTGAACTAGAACGCATCCATCAGAGGACCGGCGCCCCTAGAGTATGGAAACAGCTGAAAGCGGCCAGAGCACACCTAGCGGCATTGGATATCGATAGAGCTGAGTATGCTGCCTTCCGCTTAGGCATGCCTTTTATATTGACGGGGATTGATGCGGGAAGCTCTTGGCCAACCGTTTACGGGCGCAAAGGCAAGCATCCCATATTCCCCTAGTGGTAGATCAGCACGGTGAGGAGTGTACTACCGATCAAGGAATTGCGGACGCGTTTCGGCAATTCTACTCGGCTCTTTACGAAGCCTAGACGTTACCGGAGGAAGGTCCGGACCAGTACTTACAGGGCGTATCCACGGCCAAGCTGCTTCCTCACCAGGCTGAGGAGTTGGCCGCCCCCATAAGATTGGAGGAGGTTATTTCTTCCATCTCAAAATTAAAGCCTCATAAATCACCTGGGGCGGATGGATTCCCCTCGGTTTTCTATAAAACTTTCTGTAATATTCTGGCCCCCCTGCTGGTACGGGTCTATAATACGATAGGGCCATCTGCTCCTCTCCCGCCCTCTATGCTGGAAGCGCTGATCACGGTTTTCCCGAAACCGGGCAAAGACACGCATGCGCGCATCGTTTCGTCCAATTTCCCTATTGAATGTGGATTTTGAGATTTTTACGGGAATACTGGCGCGGAGACTCTCTTCTCATCTTCCCGGGTTGATCGACCCGGACCAATCTGGGTTTGTCCCTGGCCGTCAGTGCTCCGATAATACGAAACGACTCCTTCATCTTGTGGACAGGTCCAACCGATTCCCTGCTGAGCGGATGATATTCTCTGTCGACGCTGGGAAAGCGTTCGACAGGGTTCATTGGTCGTACCTTAAGGCGACGCTATCTCATTTCGGCATACCCTCCCGATTTATAGATTGGATATTTAGTGGTTATACCAACCCCAACGCCTCAGTGCGCGTAAATGGGACTGTTTCGCAGCCATTTTCCATACAAGTACACGGCAGGGGTGTCCCTTGTCCCCGCTTTTATTTGCCCTCTATATGGAGCCTATGGCTCAAAGGGTCCGGGATGACCCCTGTATGACATGGGTGCAATTTGGAGGATCGGCACACAAACTTTGCCTCTACGCGGATGACGTGGTAGCTACGTTGGAGAGGCCTAGGGAGTCTCTTCCTGCCCTGTTGGCGGAATTGGATAGGTTTGCCTTAGCTTCGGGGTTTAAGATCAATGTGCATAAGTCACAAGCTCTTAATCTCTCTCTTGACCCCGAGACGTTGGATCTCTTGCAGCGGTCTTACCGCATTCACTGGGCACCGGTATCTGTCCCCTACCTGGGACTGCAACTCTCTGACAACCTACCGGGCACTAACACGATGAATTACACGTCACTACTGCGGCAAGTTCGGGACTGCCTACGGCGCTGGCGCCCACATTCGTTGTCGTGGCTGGGCCGCATCGCCGCCTTAAAGATGATGATTCTCCCTAAAATTATCTATATATTCCAATCGCTCCCTCTGGTACCACCGACGGGAGTCATACTCTCCCTACAGAGAGATATAGAGCGCTTCATTTGGCGGGATCAAAGAGCTCGACTACGTAGAGACCTGGCTTACAGGAGCCCGGTGGAGGGCGGCCTGGGGGTCCCGAATGTACAGGCCTATTGGTGGGTGACACAATTGCGAGCCCTGGTCGAATGGTCCCGCCCAGAGTCCGAGAAGCATTGGCTTTTTATGGATCGGTCTCTCGCCGGACAACCGCTGTGGGGTGTTCCCTTCCTTTCTCAACAAGCACGACCCCGGAATTTATACTTGTCTAAGGTCACCCACCCTATTCTGTTAGCTTGGGATAAGGTTGCTACCTCAAGGAAGCTTACGACATTCCCGTCACCGATCACGCCTATAGTTCACAACTCAGAATTTGCCCCGGGATTGGATCACGTGGGGTTTAGGCATTGGACTAGGGAGGGGCAACGCTCCATAGGGCATTTCTTTGATATCACAGGACCCTGAGCTTTCTCAGACTTCCGAGAGGACCGCGACCTCCCGGAGACTGAACGGTACCATTATCTACAGATTCGTCATTGGGTGCTGAACACAGAGGTACGGTCGGGGGCTGAGGGGCTTCTTACGACGTTTGAGAAGTGGTTGCTTACACGACACACGGACTCCCACCTATACAAATTCATCAATCACTCTCATTACACTGGGAAGACTCCGGGTCAGACACGGTGGGAAGGGGAACTAGGTCGAACACTAACACAGAAAGAATGGTCAGACATTTTCTTCAGGGCCCGACATTCGGCGCGCAATGTTGCCTCCATTGAAACAGCTACCAAGATAGTTACGTATTGGTACCTTACTCCTCCCCGGCTCCATAGGAGTAACCCCTCTCGTAGTCCTCATTGCTGGAGAGCCTGTGGCTCGGTGGGTACACTCACCCATTTATTATGGGACTGCCCCTCTCTCACGGGTTATTGGACACAGATTTTAGACGACATTGATTCTCATTTTGACACACAGATCCCTCGATTTCCAGCGTATGTCCTTCTGGGCCTCCCGAACCCTATAACTTTCCCCCCTTTGATCCCGGAGGGGTAAACAGATGGCCTTAGTCTTGGGGGCGGCCTTGCAGAATATACTCTCCCATTGGGGTACCCCGACAATTCCCACCCGGTTGGGATGGCTCCACAGACTCTGGGGTATTTTGGGGATGGAGAAAATTTCACTATCACTTACACACCCTGGCGCCTCCTTTCATGACTTGTGGGAACCCCTGCTTACTGTGTTGTCTACTGACTTCACGGAACTCACATGCCCCAAATATTTGCGACTTTTGAGACTTGCGGACCCATCTGTCCAGCCAGCCTCGACTGACCAAGCTACCACATAGCTCTCCCTATCTTGGACCGCCTCTTGCTGGAACGGAAGCCTAGAGTGAACTTCTCTTCTTATGATTTCCTTTTTGGGTGGAGGAGGAGAGGGGTGGGAGGGGGGGTTTTGTTTTATTCTGTTGTGACGTTCTGAACTCTTGCCATAGCCATGATCCGTATTTCGGATGGTAACCTGCTGAATATAATGCTGGATTGCACTGTATGTTGTTTTGTTACTTGAAACAATAAAAGAAATCTAAACATAAAAGGTAGATGAGCCTTAGGCCAAATCCTTCACTTTGCAGGTTGTGCCTTCCTCTAGTACCTCGGAAATAGTACATCTGTACCAGAGACAGATGTCATACTGGACAATGCAAAAATACCTTACCATAGACAAATTGTTTGAAGCGCATATTGAAGAGATAAAGAATTATAAGCTTCAAACTTAAAATCAGTTCATCTGATGACTGAACCTCGTTCAGGAGATTCTTCTCTTGTAAACAAAGAACAACCAAGCCATTAAAAATAATTTTTAAAAATGCTAAAGAGTAGATCTATACTCAGAAACTAGTACATAGCCTAGTGTACCTTACTAAGTACTAGTAACAGAAACCGAGTCTCATCCTCCATGAACTCATGTCACAGAGGCACTAATATTTCCTCAATCGCGAAAATTGCAAAGTCTTTTGTTTTTCACTCTATCTTCAAACAAATTGTTCAACATTCCCAGAAAGTGATTCTGAGTTTCCTCTATCTTTTCAGTTTTCATCTAAGTTTGCCTCCTTTGAAGAATTAGTCTCCTTTTTGATATAGGATAGGAGCCTGCAGTTTACGTTATTTTCCAGCACACCATACAGCCTGTGTCACCTTTACATTATTTGCTGTACCACCTCTGGGGCCTGATGAGCTATTCCTAATAGGAAACAGGGGATGTGCAGTTTGCACAACAAATGGTTTGCCTATGAGAATGCAATTTGCGATGCCTATATATGTATAGGTATTATTGCAAACTATACATTCATAAGGGATCTTAACTAGACCTGCCTAATGAATGATAATTAGCAGTGCTTAATTTGTAGAAAAATAAGTGCTAGGACCCCAAGGTATTTCTCAGGAGGCTACTGCAACTTGCACCACTCACTTCCCTTGCCAGCGCTGCTAAATACAAGCACATTCCTTCATTTGTGACCATCTGGACTATTCTGGGTCGCACAAAGTTGTAAGAATGTCCTGGATGCACTGATATTAGTTCTTTTTTTATTAGGTCTTGCGCAAACATGGCATGCATTGTCTTTTTGGACCTTTTGTTTACTGTTAGTGGGCTTGGAGCCCTCCCCTTCCTTACTTACCATTGATGGGCTTCAAAGCCACTCTCAACTGCTTGCTTCCTTCTGGTCAGTTCTGCGGTTGGCACTTCCCTCTTCCTGCATATGATGATCCCCTAGAACATGGCCCAAGTACTTGTGTCCTTACACTTTAGGACCTATTTTTTCTTTTTGTTGAGCCACTCTACAGAGTGCATCTTTCCTAGTTGGCTTTGCCATTTGCTTGTTCTTTTAGGCTGTCCAGCTTAGCTTAGTCTCTCCTGAGCGTACTCGCTATCTGTAAACAGGCCTTTCAATCTTGTTCTTATCTCGTCTCATTTGCTATGTATTCAAAGACAGAGGTCAAATGTTAGGCTTTGTATTCTGAGGGAAATTGATGTTTACTTTTCTTTTGCTGATTTCAGAGTAAGAGAAGTTGTGACAATCCATCTTGCAAAGTACCCATGTGAGAAGATAGGCTGTAGGATGTTAACATCTGAAAGAGACACGTTAGTGACAGATTCCTTACCTTAGAATATCCCCAGGCGTCAGGCTGGATACGGAAAGTTTTTGCGTAGCAGTACCCTTGCGCGTCGGTAGGCGGCGTCGTGCGGCTCCGCGTCAGTCGTCGGCGTCGTGATCGCCGGGATGACGTCGTGGGCAGTACTTAGACGCCGCCCCTGCGCGCTGATGTCAGTTCTTCTTTTTCCGCGCCAGCAAGCGCAGATCCGGGAAGAGCAGTGCCCTAGTCATTTTTTGACTAACTTTTTTCACTGTTTCTTTTCGTATCCTACTCCAAGGTGTCGTTAGGGATGCCCGGCTTCAAGCCTTGCGACGCCTGTGCTCGGATGATGTCCATCACAGACCCGCATCTAGAGTGTCTCTTCTGTCTCGGCCGAGACCACGACACGAAGTCGTGTTCCGACTGCCGGTCCCTCCACCCGAAGGCTTTGCGAGAGCGGTCTCGAAAGCTCCTCGAGGCCCGGCAGTCGGCTCCGCGCCGCACCAAGCCCCGGTCGCGTGAGAGGTCGAGGGGTCGGTCGCGGAGTCCTCGCCGGTCGTCGGAATCAAAGTCTTCGTCGTCCGGTAAGTCTAAACACAAGAAGTCGAAGAAGCATCATCGCTCTAAGACTTCGCCTTGCCGGTCTCGCGACTCGGCTGAGGCTCCTCCTGGCACCGTCCCCGCGGCCCCGGACATGCCTGTGGAGTCGCCCCCGCAATACCCGTCCTTCCTGGGTTCGGGGGCGGATCCGGCCCAAATACAGGAATTTCTGTCGGCCATGGCCCGCCTCTTCGGGCCTCAAGGTCCCTCCGGTGCGCCTTCGGGCCCCGCGGGCCCAGATGGGGTTGCCCCGGCGTCGCCGACGACTCCGGTCCCGGCGTCGCTCGTGCCTCCAGCCTCGATCCCGGCTCCGGCCCCGATCCCGGCTCCGGTGGTACCGCAACCCCCATCGACGCCGGTTGACCTAACCACGCCTCCGCCGACGTCCCCGGTGCCGTTCCTGACGCCGCCCGGGGCTCCGGCCGGCGTCGTTCCCCAGTACTCTCCGGCTCCGGACATGGAGCCGGACCGACGCCGCTCGACGCCGGTTCCGGCGCCGATGAGACCTTGGGTCCCAAATGTCCCTCCTCCTCCTTATTTTGAACCGGAGGAGGACCAGGAGGACTGGGAGGGGTCTGAGGACCCTCTGGCACAACAGTGTCAGTATGATGAGGACTGGGCAGAGGAACTAGGGGATGCCAGTGGTCTAGATACTTCCCCTGACACTGGCATGCTGTCTCCTCCCGTGGCTACGGAGGAGGGAGCCAATTTTGCAACGGTGTTGCGTAGGGCAGCTGGAGCCTTACATCTCCAACTCCCTACTGTGGCGGTCAAGACTAATCTCTTGACAGAAGTGCTTCAGCCGGCAGCCTCCTCCTCGGAGACTGTGCTGCCGTTTAACGATGCACTCACTGACGTTCTTTTGGGCGCCTGGTCCAAGCCCAACACAGGGGCTCCTGTGGATAGGAACGTGTCCCGACGCCATCGCCCAGCTCCGGGCGACCCCTTGTTTACCCCACTCCTGAGAGCTTGGTTGTCCAATCCTCGGCTTCCCAAACCGCCTTCCCTACCGCCCCTCCGGATAGGGAATCCAAACGCCTGGACCAATTTGGGAAGAAGGCTTTTTCTTCCTCCAGTGCTGGCTTGCGGTCCATCAACACCGCTTGTCTTTTGGGCCGATATACCCACTCTCTGTGGGATTCGGTGGCGACTGTTTTGCCCCAGTGTTCTGAGGAGGTCCAGACACTGCTTACCCGCGCCATTGCGGAAGGAAGGGATGCGGCGAAATACACCATACGTTGTGGCCTTGATACCGCCGACTCGCTGGGCAGATCTATTGCAACGACGGTGGCGCTGCGTCGCCACGCCTGGCTGAGAACCACTGGTTTCTCGGGTGATGTCCAGAATACACTCATGGACATGCCCTTTGATGGAGTCGGTCTTTTTGGTTCCAAAGCAGACCATGCGTTGGAGCGTTTTAAGGACTCACGGGCTACTGCCAAGTCCCTGGGCCTTTCTGCTGTGCGCCCTCCGCTAACCTCTGCTTTTCGCCCCTTTCGTGGCAACGGAAGGGGCGCCCAGTCACGTCCGCAGCCCAGCCACCGGCCCGCACAGCAAGCGTCTTCGCGTGGCCGGGGACGTGGCTCCCGCCGTGGCGGGTTAGGCAACCAGCGTGCGGGTCAGGCCACCAACCCCGCCCCGTCCGCGGCCTCCAAGCCCTCCTAGTCCCTCCTTTCAGGTGCACAGCACGACAGTTGGGGGCAGGGTCCGCCATCACCTTCACCACTGGCGTGCCATCACCTCGGACAGGTGGGTCTTGGACATTGTCCGAAGGGGCTACTCCCTCCCCTTCGAGACCACCCCCCCAGCCATGCCACCTCCATTCCACCGCATGTCAGGGGATCACTTGGTGCTTCTGCAGAAGGAAGTCACGGCCCTCTTGGCCAAGAGGGCCATCGAGCATGTTCCGACCCCAGAAGTAGGACGTGGTTGCTACTCCCACTACTTTCTGGTGCCCAATAAGGACAAGGAGGACATGCGTCCTATCTTGGACCTCCGGAACGTCAATCGCTTCCTACGGAAGGAGAAGTTCAAGATGCTCACCCTAGCTCAGGTCTTGACTGCCCTCGACCCTGGAGACTGGTTGGTAGCGTTGGACTTGCAGGACGCTTATTTCCACATCCCCGTCCTGCCGGCCCACCGGCGTTACCTTCTGTTCACGGTAGGCCTCGAGCATTTTCAGTTCACCGTGCTCCCCTTTGGCATTACCAGTGCCCCTCGGGTGTTCACGAAAGTGATGGCGGTGGTCGCAGCTCATCTGCGCCGGGCAGGGGTCTCAGTCTTCCCCTACGTCGACGACTGGTTGCTGAAGGCGGGCTCGTCCCAGGCAGTCGTCTCCCACCTCCAGACTACGGCCGAACTCCTGCACTCGCTGGGGTTCTCTATCAATGTGCCGAAGTCGCATCTGATTCCTTCTCCACAGCTCCTTTTCATCGGAGCAGTTCTAGACACGACGCAGTTTCGGGCCTATCCTCCCGAGCGGCGAGTCCGGGATATTCAGGCTATGATTCCGATCTTTCAGCCTTTATCCTGGGTTTCGGTACTGATGACCCTGAGGCTGCTGGGCCTCATGGCCTCCTGCATCCTGCTGGTCAATCATGCCAGATGGCATATGCGGGCTCTGCAGTGGGACCTGAAGTTCCAGTGGGCGCAGCACCAGGGCAACCTGTCTGATCACGTCCAGATCTCGGAGGGGACTGCAAAACAGTTGCAGTGGTGGCTCTTGAACCGGCACTGGGTCATGGGCAGATCCCTCTCCCTTCCCCAGCCAGAGCACACAGTTGTGACGGACGCGTCCCTTCTGGGATGGGGCGGTCACATGGGAGAGGCGGAGATCAGAGGCCTCTGGTCTCCGGCGGAGTCCCGGCTCCATATCAACATTCTGGAGCTCCGGGCGATCCGACTTGCACTCAAGGCATTCCTTCCCTCTGTCAAAGGGAAGGTAGTGCAGGTGTTCACGGACAACACCACCGCCATGTGGTACTGCAACAAACAGGGCGGGGTGGGGTCGTGGACCCTCTGTCAGGAGGCTCTGCGCCTCTGGACATGGCTGGAACATCTGAAAGAGACACGTTAGTGATAGATTCCTTACCTTAGAATATCCCCAGGCGTCAGGCTGGATCCGGAAAGTTTTGCGTAGCAGTACCCTTGCGCGTCGGTAGGCGGCGTCGTGCGGCTCCGCGTCCGTCGTCGGCGTCGTGATCGCCGGGATGACGTCGCGGGCAGTACTTAGGCGCCGCCCCTGCGCGCTGACGTCAGTTCTTCTTTTTCCGCGCCAGTAAGCGCAGATCCGGGAAGAGCAGTGCCCTGGTCAATTTTTGACCATACTTTTTGGTGATTTTTTCACTGTCTTTTTCCACCATTCAGGTGTCGTAGGGATGCCCGGCTTCAAGCGATGCGGCGCCTGTGCGCGGATGATGTCCGTCACCGACCCGCATTGGGAGTGTCTCTTCTGCCTCGGCCGAGGCCACGACACCGAGTCTTGTCCCGAATGCCAGGCCCTCAACCCGAAGGCTTTGCGAGAGCGGTCTCGAAAGCTCCTCGAGGCCCGGCATTCGGCTCCGCGGAAGCCCCGGTCGCGTGAGAGGTCCAGGGGTCGCTCGCGGAGTGCACACCGGTCGTCGGCGTCGAAGTCTTCTTCGTCCGGTAAGTCTCGACACAAGAAGTCCAAGAAGCATCGTCGCTCTCGGACTTCGCCTCGCCGGTCTCGCGACTCGGCTGAGGCCCCTCCCGGCACCGTCCCCGCCCCCGCGGCCCCGGACTTGCCTGTGGAGTCGCCCCGTCATACCCGCCCTTCCCGGGTTCGGGGGCGGATCCGGCCAAGGTACAGGAGTTCCTGTCGGCCATGGCCCGCCTCTTCGGGCCTTCAGGCCCCTCCGGTGCGCCTTCGGGCCCCGCGGGCCCTGATGGGGTTGATCCGGCGTCACCGGCGGCTCCGGCCCCGGCGTCGCCCGAGCCTCCAGCCTCGATCCCGGCTCCGGCTCCGGCCCCGGCCTCGATCCCGGCTCCACAACTCCCATCGACGCCGGTCGACCTCACGACACCTCCGCCGGCGCCGATGTCTCCGGTGCCGTTCTCGACGCCGCCCTGGGCTCCGGGCGGCGTCGTCCCCCAGTTCCTTCCGGCTCCGGACATGGTCCCGGAGCGACGTCGCTCGACGCCGGCTCCGGCGCCGATGGGACCTTGGGTCCCAAATGTCCCTCCTCCTCCTTATTTTGAACCAGAGGAGGACCAGGAGGACTGGGAGGGGTCTGATGACCCTCTAACACGCAACTGTCAGTATGATGAGGACTGGACAGAGAGTCTAGGGGAGGCCAGTGGTCTGGATACTTCTCCTGACACTGGCATGCTGTCTCCTCCCGTGGCTACGGAGGAGGGGGCCAATTTTGGTACGGTGTTGCGTAGGGCTGCTGGGGCCTTACGTCTCCAGCTCCCTACTTTGACGGTCAAGACTAACATCTTGACAGAGGTGCTTCAGCCGGCAGCCTCCTCTGCGGAGACTGTGCTGCCGTTTAACGACGCCCTCACGGACGTTCTTTTGGGCGCCTGGTCCAAGCCCAACACAGGGGCTCCTGTGGATCGGAACGTGTCACGACGCCATCGCCCCGCTCCGGGCGACCCCCTGTTTCTTTCTGTCCACCCCACTCCTGAGAGCTTGGTTGTCCAAGCCTCCGCTTCCCAAACCGCCTTCCCTACCGCTCCTCCGGATAGGGAATCCAAACGCCTGGATCAGTTTGGGAAGAAAGGTTTTTCTTCCTCCAGTGCTGGCTTGCGGTCCGTTAACACCGCTTGTCTTTTGGGCCGATATACCCACTCCCTGTGGGATTCGGTGGCGGATGTTTTGCCCCAGTGCCCTGAGGAGGTCCAGGCACTGCTTTCCCGCGCCATTGCGGAAGGAAGGGATGCGGCCAAATACACTATCCGTTGTGGCCTTGACACCGCCGACTCGCTGGGCAGGTCCATTGCAACGACGGTGGCGCTCCGGCGCCACGCCTGGCTGAGAACCACTGGTTTTTCAGGGGATGTCCAGAATACTCTCATGGACATGCCCTTTGATGGAGTCGGTCTTTTGGGTCCAAAGCAGACCATGCGTTGGAGCGCTTTAAGGACTCACGGGCTACTGCAAAGTCCCTGGGCCTTTCTGCTACACGCCCTCCGCTGCCTTCTGCTTTTCGCCCCTATCGTGGTCACGGTAGGGGCGCCCTTCACGTCAGCAGCCCAGCCACCGGCCCGCGCAGCAGGCGTCTTCGCGTGGCCGAGGACGTGGATTCCGCCGTGGCGGATCGGGCAACCAGCGTGCGGGTCAGGCCACCACCTCCAACCCGTCCGCGGCCTCCAAGCCCTCCTAGTCCCTCCTTTCAGGTGCACGGCACGCCAGTAGGGGGCAGGGTCCGCCATCACCTTCCCCACTGGCGCACCATCACCTCGGACAGGTGGGTCTTGGACATTGTCCGAAGGGGCTACTCCCTCCCCTTCGAGACCACCCCCCAGCCATGCCACCTCAATTCCACCGCATGTCAGGGGATCACTTGGTGCTTCTACGGAAGGAAGTCACGGCCCTCTTGGCCAAGAGGGCCATCGAGCATGTTCCGACCCCAGAAGTAGGGCGTGGTTGCTACTCCCACTACTTTCTGGTGCCCAAAAAGGACAAGGAGGACATGCGTCCTATCTTGGACCTCCGGAACGTCAATCGCTTCCTCCGGAAGGAGAAGTTCAAGATGCTCACCCTAGCTCAGGTCTTGACTGCCCTCGACCCTGGAGACTGGTTGGTGGCGTTGGACTTGCAGGACGCGTATTTCCACATCCCCGTCCTGCCGGCCCACCGGCGTTACCTTCGGTTCACGGTAGGCCCCGAGCATTTTCAGTTCACCGTGCTCCCCTTTGGCCTTACAAGTGCCCCTCGGGTGTTCACGAAAGTGATGGCGGTGGTCGCAGCTCATCTGCGCCGGGCAGGGGTTTCAGTCTTCCCCTACCTCGACGACTGGCTGCTGAAGGCGGGCTCGTCCCAGGCAGTCGTCTCCCACCTCCAGACTACGGCCGAACTCCTGCACTCGCTGGGGTTCTCCATCAATGTGCCGAAGTCGCATCTAATTCCTTCTCCACAGCTCCTTTTCATCGGAGCAGTTCTGGACACGACGCAGTTTCGGGCCTATCCTCCCGAACGGCGAGTCCGGGATATTCAGGCTATGATTCCGATCTTTCGGCCTTTATCCTGGGTTTCGGTACGGATGACCCTGAGGCTGCTGGGCCTCATGGCCTCCTGCATCCTGCTGGTCAATCATGCCAGATGGCATATGCGGGCTCTGCAGTGGGACCTGAAGTTCCAGTGGGCGCAGCACCAGGGCAACCTGTCCGATCACGTCCAGATCTCGGAGGGGACTGCAAAACAGTTGCAGTGGTGGCTCTCGAACCGGCAATGGGTCATGGGCAGATCCCTCTCCCTTCCCCAGCCAGAGCATACAGTTGTGACGGACGCGTCCCTTCTGGGATGGGGCGGTCACATGGGAGAGGCGGAGATCAGAGGCCTCTGGTCTCCGGCGGAGTCCCGGCTCCATATCAACATTCTGGAGCTCCGGGCGATCCGACTTGCACTCAAGGCATTCCTTCCCTCTGTCAAAGGGAAGGTAGTGCAGGTGTTCACAGACAACACCACCGCCATGTGGTACTGCAACAAACAAGGCGGGGTGGGGTCGTGGACCCTTTGTCAGGAGGCTCTGCGCCTCTGGACATGGCTGGTACATCAGGGCATGTTCCTGGTGGTTCAACACCTGGCAGGTTCCCTGAACGCCAGGGCGGACGAACTCAGCCGCAGGTGCATGATGGATCACGAATGGCGTCTTCACTCGGAAGTGGCGCAAGGACTCTTTCTACAGTGGGGAGAGCCTTGGTTAGATCTATTCGCCACCGAAGAGAACGCGCAATGTCATCAGTTCTGCGCGTTGGAATTTCCAAGGCGGCACTCGCTCGGCGACGCTTTTCGTCACGAGTGGAGTTGCGGTCTATTGTACGCCTTTCCGCCTATACCACTTCTACCCAGAGTGTTGAAGAAGATTCGGCACGACCGGGCCCAAGTCATTCTTGTGGCTCCGGACTGGGCTCGAAGAGTTTGGTATCCCGAGCTACTCAATATGAGCATAGATCCCCCGATCCGTCTGCCTCTTCGGGAGGATCTTCTGTCGCAGCAGCAGGGGACGGTCCTCCACCCGAACCTGTCCAGTCTACACCTGCTTGCGTGGAGATTGAGCGGCGGCAGTTGATTCCTTTCGACTTGCCTCCCGAAGTTTGTGATGTGATTCTGGCAGCCAGGCGTCCCTCCACTAAGGTGGTATACGCCTGCAGGTGGAACAAATTTGTGGCATGGTGCACAGCAAAGGCTGTGAATCCCCTTTCTGCCCCTCTTTCTGAGGTCCTTCTGTTCCTTCTCTCTTTGGCCCAACAGGGTTCTGCCCTGGGTACCATCAAGGGTTATCTTTGTGCTATCTCGGCCTTCCTCAGGCTCCCTGATCAGCCCTCCTTTTCAAGTCCCCTGTTGTTAACAGGTTCTTAAAAGGCATTACTCACCTCTTCCCTCCTGTTCCGTTTGTGATGCCTCAGTGGGACTTGAACTTGGTTCTTACCTTTTTAATGTGCGCTCCCTTTGAGCCTCTACATAACTGTCCTCTTCGTCTTCTGACTCTGAAGACAGCCTTTCTGGTGGCCATCACCTCCGCTCGGCGGGTGAGTGAGCTCCAGGCTCTATCTTGCAAACCTCCCTTTCTGTCTGTTCATCCAGACAAGGTTGTTCTTCGGACGCGTCCGTCCTTCTTGCCAAAGGTGGTTACTGCTTTCCACATTGGGCAGACCATCACTTTGCCCACCTTCTTTCCGCCTCCGCATCCTTCCAGAGAGGAAGAGAGGCTCCACCGTCTGGACCCAGAACGTGCGCTCTCTTTTATATTGACCGCACAAAACACTTCCGGGTGGATGACCAGCTCTTTGTTGGCTACGTGGGCGCCAAAAAGGTCGGGCGGTGCACAAGAGGACCATCTCCCGCTGGGTTACCTTGTGCATCAAGGCCTGCTATTCTTTGGCTAAAAAGGAACCTCCTGTTGGGCTGCGTGCCCATTCCACCAGGGCAACGGCTGCTACCACGGCCTTGGGCCGCGGTGTTCCGCTGCCGGTTATCTGTCAGGCGGCTACGTGGGCCTCGCTGCACACGTTTACTAAGCATTACTGCCTTGACAGTCAGGTCCGGAGGGACGGCTTCTTTGGCCGTTCTGTCCTCCAGGACTTCCTTGTCTGATCTTTGTTCGCAGACCCACCACCGGGGTTGGTATTGCTGGGGTATCTATTCTAAGGTAAGGAATCTATCACTAACGTGTCTCTTTCAGATGCACAAGTTACTAACTTGTGTAACGATATATCTGTAAGAGACAGTAGTTAGTGATAGATTCCTACCGCCCACCCATCCTCCCCGTTCTGCGAACTGATTTCTAGGGTTAAGGACATCCCCTTCAGGGCCCTAGTATTTTTCAGACACCTGTGTCAGCTTCTTGCATGGCTCTGCGTTCCTGGCGCGGAAAGTCGTGTACAGAACTGACGTCAGCGCGCAGGGGCGGCGCCTAAGTACTGCCCGCGACGTCATCCCGGCGATCACGACGCCGACGACGGACGCGGAGCCGCACGACGCCGCCTACCGACGCGCAAGGGTACTGCTACGCAAAACTTTCCGGATCCAGCCTGACGCCTGGGGATATTCTAAGGTAAGGAATCTATCACTAACTACTGTCTCTTACAGATATATCGTTACACAAGTTAGTAACTTGTGCATCAGGGCATGTTCCTGATGGTTCAACACCTGGCAGGTTCCCTGAACGCCAGGGCGGACGAACTCAGCCGCAGGTGCATGATGGATCACGAATGGCGTCTTCACTCGGAAGTGGCGCAAGGACTCTTTCTACAATGGGGAGAGCCTTGGTTAGATCTATTCGCCACCGAAGAGAACGCGCAATGTCATCAGTTCTGCGCGTTGGAATTTCCAAAGCGGCACTCGCTCGGCGACGCTTTTCGTCGCGAGTGGAGTTGCGGTCTGTTGTACGCCTTTCCGCCTATACCACTTCTACCCAGAGTGTTGAAGAAGATTCGGCACGACCGGGCCCAAGTCATCCTTGTGGCTCCGGACTGGGCTCGAAGAGTTTGGTATCCCGAGCTACTCAGTATGAGCGTAGATCCCCCGATCCGTCTGCCTCTTCGGGAGGATCTTCTGTCGCAGCAGCAGGGGACGGTCCTCCACCCGAACCTGTCCAGTCTACACCTGCTTGCGTGGAGATTGAGCGGCGGCAGTTGATTCCTTTCGACTTGCCTCCCGAAGTTTGTGATGTGATTCTGGCAGCCAGGCGTCCCTCCACTAAGGTGGTATACGCCTGCAGGTGGAACAAATTTGTGGCATGGTGCACAGCAAAGGCTGTGAATCCCCTTTCTGCCCCTCTTTCTGAGGTCCTTCTGTTCCTTCTCTCTCTGGCCCAACAGGGTTCTGCCCTGGGTACCATCAAGGGTTATCTCTGTGCTATCTCGGCCTTCCTCAGGCTCCCTGATCAGCCCTCCCTTTTCAAGTCCCCTGTTGTTAACCGGTTCCTAAAAGGCATTACATACCTCTTTCCTCCTGTTCCGTTTGTGATGCCTCTTTGGGACTTGAACTTGGTTCTTACCTTTTTAATGTGCGCTCCCTTTGAGCCTCTACATAGCTGTCCTCTTCGTCTTCTGACTCTGAAGACAGCCTTTCTGGTGTCCATCACCTCCGCTCGGCGGGTGAGTGAGCTCCAGGCTCTATCATGCAAACCTCCCTTTCTGTCTGTCCATCCAGACAAGGTTGTTCTTAGGACGCGTCCGTCCTTCTTGCCAAAGGTGGTTACTGCCTTCCACATTGGGCAGACCATCACTTTGCCTACCTTCTTTCCGCCTCCGCATCCTTCCAGAGAGGAAGAGAGGCTCCACCGTCTGGCCCCAAAACGTGCGCTCTCTTTCTATATCGACCGCACAAAACACTTCCGGGTGGATGACCAGCTCTTTGTTGGCTACGTGGGCGCCAAAAAAGGTCGGGCGGTGCACAAACGAACCATCTCCCGCTGGGTTACCTTGTGCATCAAGGCCTGCTATTCTTTGGCTAAGAAGGAGCCTCCTGTTGGGCTGCGTGCCCATTCCACCAGGGCAACGGCTGCTACCACGGCTTTAGGCCGCGGTGTTCCGCTGCAGGATATCTGTCAGGCAGCTACGTGGGCCTCGCTGCACACGTTTACAAAACATTATTGCCTTGACAGTCCGGTCCGGAGGGACGGCTACTTTGGCCGTTCTGTCCTACGGGACTTCCTTGTCTGATCTTTGTTCGCAGACCCACCACCGGGGTTGGTATTGCTGGGGTATCTATTCTAAGGTAAGGAATCTGTCACTAACGTGTCTCTTTCAGATGCACAAGTTACTAACTTGTGTAACGATATATCTGTAAGAGACAGTAGTTAGTGACAGATTCCTTACCGCCCCACCCATCCTCCCCGTTCTGCGAACTGATTTCTAGGGTTAAGTACATCCCTTTCAGGGCCCTAGTATTTTTCAGACACCTATGTCAGCTTCTTGCATGGCTCTGCGTTCCTGGCGCGGAAAGTCATGTACAGAACTGACGTCAGCGTACTGCCCGCGACGTCATCCCGGCGATCACGACGCCGACGACGGACGCGGAGCCGCACGACGCCGCCTACCGACGCGCAAGGGTACTGCTACGCAAAAACATTCCGGATCCAGCCTGACGCCTGGGGATATTCTAAGGTAAGGAATCTGTCACTAACTACTGTCTCTTACAGATATATCGTTACACAAGTTAGTAACTTGTGCTTTTCTTCCACACAACAAAAATGAACTGTGCTGATATTTCAGAATACATCAGAATCAGAACAGTAGAAATGAAGCACTTTTTTGTAATTCTGAAGTGTGGGGGGAAACAAATACACGATCAAAACAAATCAGTACACTTGGTGATGACATTCCAACTCAATTATTTTATTTTCAAGTTTCATAGAGCACGCATTTGTGTGCATTTAAAACTGTATGTCTGTGCAAATGTAATGACCATTTTCAATTGGAAATGTGTTGTCTGTAATGGCAGTGTGCTATATCACCATGCGTACTCCACACTACGCCACTCCACTACTTCTCTACAGCACTTAGCTGTGAAACACTCTGCTCCACTCTATGCCATGCCACTCCACTGTAAGCCACTCTGCGAAATGGCTTGCCACTCCCCTCCACGCTCCTCCACTCCACACCACTCTACCCTCTTCCACTCTACCCCAACCCAATATACCCCATTCCACTCTAGTATATCCCACTCCACTGCAATATACCCTACCCCACCCCACTCCAACCATTCCAATCTACCATACTCTAATCAACCCAATCTGCTCTATTCCAGTGTACCCCACTCCAATTAACCCCACTCTACTCTACTGTACCCTACTGCTCCAATCTATCTTAATCTCCCCAACTCCACTCCAATCTAGCCCATTCCACTCTACCCCAATTTACCACGCTCCACTCTACTCCAAACTATGCCACTCCACTTCACTCTATCCCACTTAAGTCTAGCCAAATCTATTCCACTACAATCTTCTTCACTTAAATATACTCCAATCCACCCTCCCCGACTCTATTCCAATCTACCCTACTAAAATCCCCCCAATCTACCCCGAAGTAACCCCTCCACTCTACCCCAGTCTACCCCAATCCACCGCAGTCTTCCCCAATCTACCCCATTCCAATCTACCACACTTCACTCTACCCCAATCTACTGCACTCCTATATACCGCAATCCACCCAAATCTACCCCACTCCCCTCCAATCTGCCCCACTCTACCCAACCCCACTCTAATCTACCCCAGTCTACCCCCCACAGTCTACCTCATTCTACCACAATAAACCCCAGTGCTATCTACCCCTCTCTAAACCCATCTACCCCACTCCACCCTACCCCAATCTTAACTAATCTACCCCACTCCTGCAGTCCACACTGCTCTAAACCAACCTACCTCAATCTACCCCATTTAACTCTACCCCACCCCACCCCAAGCTACCCCACCCCGCGCCACTAACATTTAGCCATGCTGAAGAGCAGCCACACTGGTGTACAACATGGCTAAAACACATTTCCAAAGCTAATAGCTCTTGCAGAAGCGAGACCTATTGACTTTGCCAGTGCTGCTTCTATATTAAAATGATGAAATGATAAAAACTCTCCTAATGTCCTCTTTTCAAAAATAGAGAGCACCACAATGTGGCGGATTGTCATAAACCCAGTACAGGTGATGAACACCAGCAAACACTGGCACAAATTAAGCACTGGGTCAGATCGCAATTTGTGACCTTACTGGGATTAGCTATGAATGCAGGGATGGAGGCCTGCACAGGACTGCAGACCTCCATCCCTACTTTTGCATTTCCAAATGGGAAACTTTTTATTTTTTTATTTTCAAAGCAGCCAGTGTCCATTAAAGGGGCAGTTGCTTATGTAGTGTCACATCTACTGAACAATGTGTAATATAATTGCATGCTAATGGCTGAAAACTACTAATTTAAAAAAGGAACATATACTGTATTTTAAAAAAAAAAAAAGCTTTTACGCTTTGAGACACATTGGGGAAGCAGGCAGTGGTAAACTGGACCACAGCCTGCTCTCACAAGGCTGCTGATACGATTCCCAGAGGGAATCTGACCCATGAGAACAGCTTCCTCTTTGCGAATCAGTTACCACCCCAACTTTGGGCCTTAACTCATTACAGTTTTGCAATTGTAGTCACAAACTATTGATACATTCTATTGCAAATCACAAATGGGAGTGGGTGTCTCTGTCACACCTTAGCCTAATTGTCATTTTTGATGGATCGCAAAAACTCCTTTACAAGTCTAAAAGGCTTTTTTGATTTTTAAAACAGCTTTGATGCATTTTTAAAAAAGTGCTTTTTCATAGCCCCGTTTCTGTGAATTCCAGGCTGCACAACTGCAAATACCTTTGAACAAGTGACCCTTGGTTTCAAGGGATATTGCCATTTCACCAGTGTTGCCTTTGGGAAAGAACATTGTGCATCTTCTGTGACAAAAACATCACGGAGGGTAATGTAGTTGTATTCAGTCTGTAAGGAAATGCCTCTTTTTATAAGGTCACCTTAAAGTTTTTGGACTGATGCTGCTGGTTTTTCAACTGAGAGTGCCTTTGGGCCTTTCTAACCAGTCCTTGGTGTCTGTGACCTTACCCTTAAGCTGCTATGTCGAAGTGGGTTTTACCCAATTGGCTGGGCTAACTTAACTGTAAGTCCCTAGTAAATGGTACCCAGGGCATGTAAGTTAGAGGGTTCCCACGGGATTGCAGCAGTGGTTGTGACACCCTGGGTAAGACATGAGTAAAATTAGTCTTCCAGCCTGCTATTTGCAGTCTGGAAGAGCAGTTTCAACTTCTGACCCTACCTTGCCATTTAAAGCTATGGCAAAGCCAGACTTCCTTTTGGTATATGTGTAAGTCACCCCTGTGGCAGGCCTATCGTTTCCTGAGGCAGGGTGCAACATATCCCACTGGCAAAACATGTAATTTTACATGTTCTGATAGTAAAAACGCAGAACTGTTGTTTTTGGTGTAGAAAAGCTGGTCGCCAGGTGGCGAGTGTAGAGTTACACATTGACTTCAGTTGTGCTAATTCTGGAACATCTTATAGAGACATCTAGCTGCAGATTTCTTAACTTTTGAATTCTCTCCAGGTGCCAGTCTGGATCCAGAAATTTTTCAGCAGTACCTCTGCATGCCAGGGTACAGTGTTGTACGACTCTGTGATGATGTTGACTCCGGTTGGGACGTCGGAGGAGTCGTATAAGTCCCCTCCGGCGCGTTGACGTCAGTTTCTTCTTTTCTGCGCTGCAACGCTTATCCGGAGAAGCAGTTCCTCAGGCCGTTTTCTGGCCTACCTCAACATTTTTTGTGGGTTGGAACAGTGCCCTTTTTCCACATGTCTTCAGGCTTTAAGCCTTGTGGGTCTTGTACATGACGGATGTCTGCTTCGAACCCTCATTCAGTTTGCATGTGGTGTTTGGGAGAATATGACAACTTCTGTCAGAAGCTGAAGCCAAAGGTGCTCAAGGAACACCGGAGGAAACTCCTGACGGCGCGGTCCTCGGAAACTACCCGACAGCCTCGATCTTCTCCTCGTTCAGAGGGCCGTTCCCATGGACGTCTTTTGCCATCGACGTCCAAAGGTAAGTGCAGGCCGTTTAAGTTGCGGCGCCCCCCTACTTCGCCGCATGGAGACTCCATCTCTCACGACTACTCCCGTTCGCCGGTTGAGGAGACCGTACACGACTCTGCCCCGCGCCTCCCTGTCTTTCCAGGAGCCAGAGAGTCTATGGGCCAAATGAGAGATTACTATAACTCTTTACATCTTATCTTTGGGTCCCCACCTTTCCCTGGAGCGCTGTTGGGCCCTATGATGGTGAGAGGAGCCATGCTAGTGGGTTCGCCCCTGGTGTCAGTTGGGCCCTCTAAGTCATTGGGTCGGAGTCGATCAACTCCGCTTCAGTGCCGCTGCACAGGGGTTTCCTCCTTCGGCGTCTGTCCTTTATCTGCCGGCGATCATTTCTCCTCCTCTCGACATCCCCTTCTCGACATCGGTCGGCTTCTGGTGCGGTGTCGATGGAGCCATCTGTGGGGAAGGTTGTCATTCCGCTTCTCTCTCATGGTGGTACTTCGGCGGGTCATCGTTTGGGAGATGATACGGAGGAGTCGGGCTGTTGCAGCCTATAGCTGAGGCTATACGGCCCCTTAAGGAGGGTAATTGGCTGCCTGCACTAGGGGAGGCTAGTGGGTTGGAGTCTTCCCAAGCTTCGGGACTTCTTTCTCCTTCTACCCTGCTACTGAGGCAAGTTCCTCTTTTGCCGACATTTTAAGGAGAGAGGCCATGGTATTAGAGTTCTGTGGAAAAGTCTACTGATCGCCTGTTTGATATCCTCTGTTAAGGTCCAGGGATGCGGCCTGTTCTCTCATATAGTGAGGTCCTGTACTACATTTTCTTGGGTACTTGGGCTAAGTCTGATACAGTGGTCTCTGTGGATCGTGATATTTCTCGCAGGCACCAGCATGCTCCTGGAGATCCGTCTTATCTCCTCAGACATCCTACTTCTCGTAGTTTGGTGGTACAGGCTGCTTCAGCCTCACAGAATATGAATTCTCTACCTAATGTCCCGTCAGACAGAGATTCTCTAGTGTCCCGTCGGATATAGTCTCAGACCCTCTTATTCATAATTTAGGTGGACAAGAAATTCTTCCAAAACCAATTTCCCAATCTAATTCGGTAGAACCAGGTCCATCTCTTACCCCAAAGAAGGTTGACACAGATAGCTTTCCAGATTTGAATAATGAACAAGAGGCATTGCATCCTGCAAAGTATTTCTATTCTGTGATGGGAAAGGCCATTTTAGTATAAAAATGTATTGCGACTGACCACTCCTGTTTTCTTAATGCACTTTTCAAGATTTGCACATGCAGTCCAAGTGCCCCCTTACTTGACTTGGAGACTTCATTAATGAAACAGTTCCTTTCTGAATAAATGAACTGCCATTTGTACAGTGCAACAGCTGCTTTCTTAGGAAGTATCCTGGCACAAGCCAGCAAAGTCAAACATTTCCTGGGCCTACAATTCCCTGAAGAGAAAGGTCTTCAGACCATTTTTAAACATAGCTTCTGGGTTGATCTTCCTCTCTTCTAACGGCAGCTCATTCCACAGCTTTGCTGCCAGTAGGGAGAAGGCGCAACCGCCCCTCCTGGCTTTGTGGATGCACAGCAGTCCCTAATTGGAGGAGGGAAGAGCTTTTGTGGATCCTTTTATTGACTGTCAGCCAGTGAAGTTTGATTCAGAACTGGGCGCATGGGCTGCCTCCTAGGGTAGTTAAAATCAGACGTGCAGCAGCATTTTTAACTATTTGTAATTTATCAAACCAACAGGGACCCCTTTGTATAGCAAAGTGGTGTATTGTAGTGTACAGGTCACTAGAGCATGCACGATCGATTTCTGTGTATTGGCTGGTAAGAAATTGATGATCTTTTTTTGAGGATTTCAGCACAGCAAAACAGTTTGCTGTGATTGCATGGTCACTAGAAATTGGGGGAAATTAGATACGAAACTTTTTAATAGCCTTTTAACTAAAAATGCCCCTACCATCAACCTAGTCTCCATGATCGACTTGGAGACGATCAATAACTGGATCTCTAACTCTGTTGATACTTGCCTCCCCCCTTCTATTCAGAAGGTGAAAAATCACCGTCCTCCTGCCCCTTGGTTCTCACAAAGTCTAAAAATAGAAAAAAGTAAATGTAAAGCGCTGGAAAGGCGCTGGAGAAAAGGACTATGCGTCTGAGTCAAAAAATGCATATAAACAAGCAATTCGAGAATACCATTCTCTTTGCAAGACTGCCCGGGCGGATTATGTGAGTTCCACCATCACTAATGCTAAAAACTGTCCCAAAACTTTATTCAAATTGGTGAAGGAACTTTCCGGTGCAGCTAACCAAGCTCCCCCCTCCGATTCTCACAGAATCGCAATGTGAGGACCTTGCATTGTTTTTTTTTTTTTAAATAAAGTAGAGAGAATTTACTCCGCATTAAATACTACAAATGCTAATACCACACAGCCAATTTTAACTGCCCCCCTTTTATCTAATACTGATTTTCAGTTGGAGGCTCAGCAGGAGACCTGTTTGAGTAAATTGGAACATTGGCTTCCGCTAGACATCACTTCTTTCAGTCAGATTCTAGGGAGCCTAAAATCTGGTTCTCCTTTAGATCTGCTTCCTGCTGCTGTTACAGAAAATTGAGCTACCTGCTATGAGGTTGATCATGGAGCTATTGAATGCATCTTTGCAGGAAGCCATGATTCCACCTGAGTGGAAACATGCTATGATTGTCCCACTTTTAAAGAAAGCAAATGCTGACCCGACACAGCTGTCTAACTTCCGCCCCATTTCTTTGCTTCCAATTTTCTCAAAAATTTTAGAAAAACAGGTGAACTTGCAATTAACTCAGTACGTTGAGTCTCAAGGGCTTTTACATCCCTCTCAATCAGGCTTTCGAAAAGGCTTCTCAACAGAAACCACGCTTTTGGGAGTCACTGAGATGTTGCGCAGTCGTTTAGATGCAGGTGACACTGTGGCACTCATACTATTAGATTTGAGTGCCGCTTTTGACACAGTATCTCACTCTGTGCTATTGCAAGCCTTACGATCTATTGGCGTGATTGGGCCTGCCTTGCAATGGCTGGCGGATTTCTTGGAGAATCGGACGTATCAGGTCTTCTCCTCAGCCGCTACCTCTAAAACCCACACATCCCCCCCAATGGGGTACCATAGGGCTCTATTCTTAGCCCTCTACTTTTTAATATTTATGTGAAACCTCTGGCGGACATCGCCGCTGAGGCAGGGTTGTCGATTTTTTCTTATGCTGACGACACCCAATTAATTTTCTCCCTTTCTAGTGACGGAGCGTCCAAACCATCATCCCTTCAAACAGGGTTACGTAAAATTGCATGGTGGATGCAAGCCAATTCACTAAAACTTAACGGGGAGAAAACTGAGGTGCTGATATTGGGGGAAAATAAAGAGCTTTGGGGTCCCCAACACTGGCCATCTGAACTGGGCGCCCTTCCCCTGCCCACCCACCAAGCCCGTAATCTGGGTTTTATTATGGATGATCAGCTTTCTATGAAACATCAGGCGGTAAAGGTGGCCGCAACCTGCTTTTGCATCCTTCGATGGCTCAGAAAGATTTTGTGGATGATGCCAGTGTCTACTCAAAGAACTGTAGTCCAGGCTCTTGTCATCTCACGCTTGGACTATGGCAACATCCTCTTTTTGGGAGCCAATAATGATGTGACACATAAGCTGCAGGTTGTACAAAATGCTGCAGCTCGCCTACTCTGCCACATTCCAAAAAATGACTGTCTCAACTTCTTTACGTGAACTTCACAGGCTTAAGGTTGAAAGCTGCATCAAATTTAAAACTCTAATCTATATGTTTAAGATTAAAACTGGCAAGGTCCCTGAATACTTAAACTCTATTGTCCACCAATATGTCCCGTCACGTTCTCTCCGCTCATCCACTCAAATGAAATACACGGTTCCTAGGTATAGATTGTCACGTATGGGTGGCAGATCCTTTTCGTGCTTGGGTCCCACCCTGTGGAACTCCCTTCCTCTGTTATTAAGGAAAGAGACTACTTTTGTCCATTTCCGTAAGTCACTGAAAACTTGGCTATTCAATCAATAGTTCCTTCTTCTTTCTGTTTTTCTCTTTGGTCCTCTCAGGTTGGCGCCGGGAAACCCCTGGGTAGCTGTGCGCCTTATAAATTCAAATAACATAACATAACATAACATGCACAATCGATTTCTGTGTATTGGCTGGTAAGAATTTGATGGGTCTTTTTTAAGGATTTCAGCACAGCAAAACAATTTGCTGTGATTGCCTAGATTTGAGTTTAAGAGCGGTCCCGATCGAATTTTATCCCTAGTTTCTCACCTCTGTGGAGGGAGCCAGGGGTTCCCCCACCCCAATATCTTTTGACCACCATCTCAGTAGGTTAAGATGGGAATAGTTCCTAAACAAAAGTACTCCGGCTTAGTGGAGTTCAACTTTAGGCAACTCAACATCATCCAACCCACCACTTTGGACAGGCAACATTGGAACCTATCCACAAGCGAATTATGAATCTACTGGAAGGAAAGCATTAGTTGGGTGTTGTCCGTATATGACACTGTTGAAACCCCACAATTCCACCACGTTGGCCTAAGGTACCATTTAAGTTTAACTGTGTTTTATTGGCATTTCAGAAAGATTGTACATTCAATAAGCAAGATAAGCATAAGTACATCGTTGTTCCCATGTCACCATGCAAGGCCCGACCCATCTAATGAAAGTCACTCTGCAATCATGGCCTTGAAGTGCCCCTCCCATGCCCTCAGATCAGCAGATTTGACTGGGTCCATCAATTACGTGGAATAATGCAATGCCTTTTACGAAACAAAAATTAACAGTACCCCGATTTTCCCCCCCCCAGAACACCTCCCCCCTCCCTTGAGCTGGTGTGTCGCTAAAATCTTGGTGAGATATCGCATATGGGATGTAGGTCAGTGAGCGTCCTCTATTCTTCCCGTCTGGTCGTCCGAGCTGGTGAGTCGGAGCAGTCTAAGATATTTGGGGCATGTAATCTCATTCATGTCTTGAGCCAGCAGAGAGAGCAGTGGCTGCCAAGAGTCCGTGAAGCTGGCTAGAGTGTGAGGCAAAGAGGCGTGTATGCGCTCCATGCCTATGGTGTACCACAATCTGTGAAGCCACCCCAGACGTGTCGGTTTCGAGGAGGAGCCCCATAGTGATAGGATGTTCTGTGTGGCTGCTCCTAGTGCTAAACCCATTTGTCTTCCCCGTTGCGATCGAAGTGGGTATGTCAGGGGATTAGGTAAGCCCAGCACAGTGTACACCGGGAAGCGTGGTATCGCCGTGTCAAATTGACGGTCAATGTCCTCGAGGATAGAACTCCAATACTCTTGTATTGCAGGGCAATCCCAAAGTAGGTGCACCAAGTTACCCTCTTCACCACAGCCCCGCCAGCAGAGTGGGCTCCGCTCGTGATTTCCTCTGTGCAAGCGAGCCGGGGTCAGATGCCAGTACATGGCTACTTTAACTGCTGCCTCCCTGCTAGCCGTATTACGGGCAGTGTGGTTCGCTCGATAGTAGATGTCTGACCATTCTTTACTCGTCAATTCTCTCCCCAGTTCCTTTTCCCATCTCCGCTGGCCCGCAGTGGAGTCTGTAGGGACCTTGGATCGAAGCATATCATAGATTTCCGAGATCATTTTCTTATCGGATTCTTTGGTGTATAGCCATTTCTCGAACCGAGTGAGCTTCCTCCCCACTTTGGGATGGACCTCAGTGTGAAGAAGCCAATGTCGGATTTGGAGGTAACGAAAGCGCTCTGCTTCGGGGAGCCCATACTCCTCTCGCAGAACGTGGAAGGGGAGCACGCCCTCCAAATCGAAAAAGTGGCCAGCCAATGTACACGCTGACTTCCTCCATAATGAGAACGCCCTTGCGTCCGCGCCTGGAGGGAAGTCCTTGTTATCGAATAAGGGCGTCATGGGGGAAGGAAATGTTGTCAAGCCCCGCCGCTCCGCCACCCCATCCCAGGCCCTTAAGACAGTCCGTGTAATGGGAGAGCCCCGTAGATTAGGAGGTCTATCCTTCCGTTTAAGAAAGGGAACCTTCCGTAGCTCTAGTTTAGCTAGCGCCCTGTCCTGAAATAACCATCTTTTCTCTGATTCAGATTTTTGCCACTCCACTAAGTAGCGCAATTGCGCCGCCCGGAAGTATTCTAGGAGATTAGGGATGCCCAATCCCCCCTCGTCCGGCCTTAGGTAGCTCAAGTCTTTGCGTAGCCGGGGTCTCTTCCCCCCCCATATGAATCGGTTGATGTCCCTTTGTAGCGTCTGTATAATTCCTGCAGGCGGCCAGATCGGAATAGTCTGAAAGAGGTATAGCGCCCTAGGGAGAAGGGACATCTTAACCGCTGCTACCCTCCCCAGCATTGAGAGCGAGTGGCGTTTCCAGTCGTTCAGGCTTTTGGTACATTGCCTTGGCAGTTTAGAGTAATTAAGATGTAGAGTCTGTGTCGTGGATGCTGCCAGCTCAATGCCCAAGTAGGGGATGGAGCGATATGTCGGTATTCCCGCATATGTTGTACTGTGCGGGGGGGACGGGTTTTCCGGGGCTTGGAATGTTAGGACTGACGACTTCCCTACGTTGATTTGAAGGCCCGAGACCCGTCCGAAAACCTCCAACTCCCTCAGGAAAGCAGGTACCGAGCGCGCTGGAGCCACCAATGAGGCGATAATATCATCGACATAGAGGCTGATAGTATGTTGTTCTCCCCCAAATGGGATACCCTCTATGTCCGGATTGTCTCGAATTCTTTGAGCTAGCGGTTCAACACATAGAGCAAACAGGAGGGGTGACAACTGGCATCCCTGCCGGGTCCCCCGCTGTATCTCAAAAGGTGTGGAGGTGGCCCCGTTCACTCTGATAGTGGCCATTGGTTTAGTATAGCAGCTGAGGACCCACGCTCTAAACCGTTCCCCCAGACCAAAGTGCAGCAATGTCTTGTCCAGGAAGCACCAGTCCACCCGGTCGAACGCCTTTTCGGCGTCCACCGAGAGGAGAAGCGCCTCCATTTTGGTGCGGTGCGCTTTGTCGATGAGGTGGAGTCTACGTTTAGTATTGTCACTGCTTTGCCGGGATTGGATAAATCCTGCCTGGTCCGGATCTATTATACCGGGCATGAGGGGTCCCAGCCGAGCTGCCAAGATGCCTGTAAATAGCTTTAGATCGACATTAAGCAGCGATATCGGTCGATGAGAGCTGCATTTAGCGGTGTCTTTGCCCGGTTTGGGCAGTACCACTATCGATGCTGTGAGCATCTCTGGAGGTATCGTACCTGGACCGGTGAAGGAATTAAAAAGCCTGGTGAGTATTGGCGCTATAGCTGTGCAAAAGACTTTGTAGAACCCGGCTGAGAATCCATCCGGGCCCGGCGCTTTCAAAGGTTTAAGGCGAGAGATCGCTCCTATAACCTCTTCAATTCGAATAGGACGATCGAGAGTCTCAGTGTTGTGCTGATTGAGCGCCGTGGTATGGGTGCCCTGAAGGTATGTATCCACCTGTGGGGCAGCTGGTGGGTCCCCCGCATATAGGTCCGCGTAGTAATCTCTGAAGGCCCGTGCTATCTCCGCATCGCCTTCGATTTTAACACCCTGCGGCCCCGCGAGCTCTTTTGCCTTTGCCTGTATCGTCCGCGCTCGCAGTCGGCTAGCCAGCAGTCAGCCCGCCTTATCCCCCCCGTGTAGTAGGAATGCTTAAGTCGGAGAGCCGCATATTCTGCTCTATCTAAGTCCAGCCCCGCCAGCAGGGCGCGCGCGCTTTTCAATTGTCGCCAAATTCTCGGCGCTCCCGTCCGACTATGAGCTTTCTCCAATGCCAGCACCTGAGCCGTGAGTTCCTCCCGTTTCACTCTTCGCTCCCTGTTCGCAGCTGCTATGGCTATGAGTTCTCCCCTCACTACCGCCTTAAGTGCCCCCCATATCGTAGCGATGGAGACCTCCGGTGTGTCGTTAATCTCCAAGTACTCTCTAATGCGATCCAGGAGTTGCTTCCGCACTTCCGGTTTGTATATCATGGCTTCCCGCAATCGCCACCCACCCGCAGACCTCTCCCCCCGGGGGACCTCTAGTGTCACCACTACCGCGTCATGGTCTGACAGGGCCGCCGCTGTGATGTAAACATCTCTTACCTGTGCCTGGATTTCTGTGGAGCCTAAGAAATGGTCAAGCCTGGCATACGTGTGGTGGACGTGTGAGTAATAGGAGAATTGTGAGGACTGGGGGTGTGCTGAGCGCCATAGATCTATGAGCCCCTGGTCCTGCAACCAGCGCTTGCCTTCCAAGGAGATCTCCCCCGTCTGGGAATACCGACTGCCTGTCCTATCCATGTGGGTATCCATAACTAAATTTAGGTCTCCCCCTACCAAGATGAATCTATCCTGCGTCTCCAGAGCCGCAGACAAGGCAGTTCTGAGGAAGGCCTCTTGACCCGTGTTTGGTGCGTAGACAACCCCCGCTGTGAGAGCCAACCCATTAATCCAAAACCTATGTATGAGTAGCCTTCCCTTGATTTCTGCTACCTTGTCCCCCACTGTCCTTTTAAAGCGTCTGGACACTAATATTGCCACCCCCGCTTTCTTATCCTGTGTAGAGGAATAATATTGGTGGGGGAATGCTCTAGCCTTCATTCTGTGCCAGTCGCGTGCCAGTAAATGCGTTTCCTGCAACAAGCATATGTCCGCCCCCGAGTTTTCTAGGTAAGACAATATTGAGCGGCGCTTATTGGGGCTATTCAGGCCTTTAACGTTTAGGGTGAGGATGGTTAACTTTGATTCTGCCATATCAAGGGGGTATCATCCGGCCGTTCCTGCGCTCGTGGCCTGGAGCTAAAAGATAGAGCCGCTCCCCTGTAACCCCACACCTTCCGTTCTCTGTCTCTTCTTGGACACACCAGCTCCCCACCCACCCCCCCCACTCCCCACCCTAACCCCAACTGTAACGTTATGCCCCCCCCCCCCAAATGTCCCGAGCCCACTGGAAAAAGGCAGTGTGCCCGTGGTAAAAAGGTTGTCGCAGGGCATCGTGTGGCTCCGCAGGGCCCTTCGTCCCCCCGCCCGCCCCTCAAGCCCCAAAAAAGTACACATCTCCGCCCGTTGCCTCAAACATCATCATGGGAGGATGTATCTCGGACCACTGTGGCAAGCGATTCTCTACGTTCCTGCGCTATGGCTTCTGAGTCGGGACCCCGAGAAGCCCCAATAGATCGCCTTCTCCGCACTGTCTGCCAGCCCACAGGGGACCGACGCTGACTCGCTAGACTCTCCGTTTCCGGGGAAGGTGGTGGTAACCCCAACAGCTTGCAGGCCTCGGAAAGCGAGCGGATTTGCTGAAGTGCGCCGTTCCACTTGAATATGATGCGGAAGGGATGTCCCCAGGAATATGTCACCCCCTTCTCCCTCAAATGTGCCGTAACGTCTTTAAAGTCTCTCCGTTTCTGTAATGTGCTGGCTGCAAGGTCCTGGTACAAAGTGATGAGGTGGTCCTGGTAGCGGACAGGGTGTTTTAGGCGAGCTTCTCTGACAATGCGCTCCTTCAAGGGGTAATCCGGGAGGAAGGCCAATATATCCGGTGGCGGAGGCCTAGGTCCGCGACGCAGGCCCACCCTGTGGGCTCTGTCTATGCGTATCTCCAGCTCCGGCAGGGCTGCCAGGATCTCGCGGAATAGGCCCTGTAGGTACTGGGTAATGTCCGACCCCTCTGCGTCCGGAGGTGCTCCACGGACGCGGATGTTGTTCCGCCGAGAGCGGTTTTTGAGGTCTTCATTGTGGGCCTGTAGGTCCAGTTGTTGGTCCCGCTGGCGGAGCACCTCCTGCTGCAATTGCGAGACCTCCTCACATTGGGCATGTTCCTGATCTTCAATGGCTGCCAGCCTGTCGCCCAAGGAGTCTACCTCTCGCCTGAGCTCTCGGACCTCCCCCGCCACCTCGCTTTTCAGAGTCTGGAAATCCTCCCGGAGAGTATTAAATAGGGTCTCTAAGAAGGATTTAGTTATGGGGGCATCAACTTCGTCCGGTTCAGCATTGACCGGGGACGGTTTAGCCAGCATGTCCTTCAAAGTACGTTCCTTCTTGCCTCTTGCGTGGACATGACCTCCAACAGGCCGCTACCGGGCCGGCCCCTCCAGGAGTGTCCGGCAGGCGGGCCACAGCGTCAAATGAGGTCCCTCCCGAGCCTACGGCGTCAGCGCGGCGCTCCACAGGCTCTCTGCTGCTGCGGTTCTGTGGGAAGCAGCGGGGAGCTCCAGCCCGAACAGGGCTGCTCTGGTTGTCCTACTCCAGCTCCGGACCCCTCCACCAGCCGGGCAACAGATGGAAACAGTGATTGCTGCTGCGGGGCCCCGCTTCTCAGCCCGGGGTAATGGTATAACACCGCCCTCCACAAGGCCACCCGAGCCTCCTTCTACTCCCACCGCCTCTCTTCTGTAGTGGCCGACAGCTGCCCTGTCAAGGCGGGGGCCAAGCTCTTAGTGTCCGCCAAGCGTCTCACCTCGCAGAGGCGCCACCGGGGTCGGGGCGGCCTCCCAGGCCGGTCACGCAGCACTCCCCCAGGCCCGCAGTCCACCTCGCTGGGCGCGCCCAGGATCTACCTCCAGATCAGGTCCACCGGGCCCAGGCTTGTAAGTGTGATCGGGGCCCGTCAGGGAGAAGGCCCAGGTCTCTGCGCCGCCGGTGCTCCCTTCGCTCCGCTGCCCGCCTCTTCAGCAGCACTCAGGCTCCACCACCACTCCGTCAGCTCAGCCCAGGCCGCAAAGATAGACCGAAGTGCTGTCTACAGGGAGGGCCCTCCCGAGGCCCGGGGGCCGCCAGACCTCTCTCCGCACTCTCTCCTCCGCTTCAGCAGGTCCCACGAGGGCACGGCAGTCCCAGCCAGCCGAATGCTCTGACCGCAGTCTGCTCCCGCCGCTCAGCCCCCGTCTGCTCGCGGCGCCCCTTACCGCCACTCACGTCCAGCTGAGAACAAGGGGCGTCTGCCACTGCATCGTGCTCCGCCACCCTCTGTGCTCCAGACGCCACCGCCGCAGAGAGGGGGATGAGCGCTCCGGGATCCGCCGCCGGTCCTTCCACTAAACGCCGCCTTGCCTCGCGGCCGTTGCTTCGTGGTGCGCCGCCGTCAATCTCCTCTCGGTAGCGGCCTCATTGCTTGCTCCAGGCCGCTCCCACACCACCTCACCCTCTGGCCCACGGGCGGGTGGGTCTTCTTGTATGCCCGGGGGGCCCCTGGAACATTGAAGACAGGCGCTCACCCGTCAGCTTGTGCCGCGCCTCCGGTGCCACCCGCAGGGACGGCCGCTCGCGCTGCCCGTCCGAGGCCAGCCTCAGCCGCTATCGGGGTCCAGGCGCCATTTTCTTTCACTCTCGGCGCTCCGCTGCCTCGCACCGCTCTCGAGGGCCGTACTATCCCCAGCTGCAGTTTCTCCTCTACAAAGCGGCAGACATGCTGGGGAGCAGTTCCTCCACTCCCGACGCTCTTCTTAGGCGGGAGTATTGCGGTCGCAGGGCAATTCGGGCATCGACGAGCGGGGAGACGAAGCGATACACGTCTTATCCGCTCGCCATCTTGGCCACGCCCCCTAAGGTACCATTTAAATGTTGAGCAGGGTGGGACTGAGGGCCGAGCCTTGAAGGACACATCTCAGGTCTTGTAGCCATTGTTTGGCTCTGCCGCCCACTCCCACTGTGTTGAAACGCTCCAGAAAGACAGCGAGGGACTCAGTGTCAAATGCTGCAGAGAGATCTAAAAGAAATCTGTTTATTGAGCTGCCTAACCCCAAAAAAGACAAACTATTTTTGCCAGTGTTTACAAAACATGTTATTTTTTTCCTGTCATTGTTATAAAGCACATATTTAACTTTTAGGAGACTTAATGCAGGGTATGCAGCATCCTCCCATTAACCGCGGCGCGAATTCCGCCGCGGTGCGGCGGTTTGAAAGAGTGGGCGGGGCCGCGTCGGCCAACGGCCATGCGCAGCACTAGCGAGGTAGTGCTCGCGACGGCCGTTGGCCGACGGAAGCACGGAAGGGGTTAACAGTGTCGCCACTGAACTTAGTTTAGGCAGTTTAAGCAAAGAAAGTCTGTGCATTGCACTCTCACATCACTCTTTCGGGACTCAGTCTGGTTTACAGAACAATGAATGGATTACATAAGTAAGAGTGCTAAATTCAAATGTTTGAATAAACAAATTGCTGGACACAATTGAGTCAGTCACCTACTACTTACTGAATAATATGACTTTTTCTTTGAGTGGTCAACCCTACCAACAGCATAGTACTTCATGAAACCTTTAAACTTTTGAATTACACCAGATTAATTTGTAGCCCTGAAATCTAAAACTTGATTCTTTAAGCATGCTCGCCACTGCTTCTCTGCACCCTCTACCTGACCGCATTAAGGTGGAGCTGCTGTTGAGTGGACATTTAAGGCTGCCAAGTGTCCTCCTGGTTAATGGCTCCTTTTGTCAGTCCTGGCCTTTTAACAGACATCACATTGTATTTTGGGACTTGAAATGTTACTGTTAATTTTGTATCTATGGGCTCAAAACCCCAGCAGTAAAGTGCAGTTGGGTAAAAAGCCAGGATTGGCTGAAGGTATCACACAAAAATCGGACACCTTGCAGCTATGAATTTAGTTGGTATGTGGAAAGTCTTGTCATGTTTTCACCACTACCCATGTGCATGATGACAGCTATTTTTTCACCTGCCACTACACCTTTAATTTAATGTATAGCATAGACTGTTTGGCAGGTGATCTGCTATCAATACTGACTTGTTAGAAAAGGGGCTGATGTACCAAAGGTTGTACCAATTCTGTCTCTGTGGGAAATGTGTATATATTGGCCTATATTCTTATGAGCCAGCCATTTCACGAATCATTAAAAGAATTAAACACTGCCTAAAGAGCAAAGATGTTTTTAATATTCCCAGATTCCCTACAGTCTATAAAATAATTAGATAAGACCTAAAGCATACTTCTAAATCCTGCACTTTAATCCAAAGTAATAATAAAACAACAAAACTTAAGCAGAATAATCTTAGACCAGTCTTTCTTGCTGCTACTTTACTTGTATAACTCGACCTGGGTTGAATGGGAGTTTCAGTAGGGCTATGCAAAGGTCTGCTGTTAATCCTTAGCAGTCTGTCAACAGTCACTTGCTATGAAAAGCGGTACAAAAATACAAACTAGCTGATGTGTGATAGCGACATAAAAAGGCTCCAACAGTCATGGCACTACCGATCCTGACATTCCTTGAAGAGTAGTTGAAGCGAAGTTAAAAATTAGCTAAAATTGAGCGTTACATTTAAAAAAAAAAAAAAAAACTAAGTTTCCACTATCAAACATATTATTTATTTCCTGATTAGGAAACTGCACGAAGAATCGCTAAAGTTTCAGCTGAAGCGAAATTGGAAATTGATGAAGAATTGTACTTAAACTCATTCAAGCCCAATCTCATGGATGTGGTGTACACCTGGGCAAATGGAGCCACGTTTGCACAAATCTGCAAGATGACCGATGTCTTTGAAGGTATGTGCTGGATGTTTACAACCGGAGAACATTTCTTATCTACAAATATCCAAAAGTTCATCCATTTTCTTAAGGCTCACATAGAGACAGCTTTTATCTATCTATTGTCAAAGACCTGTTGTGGACCAATCCATTGCTTACCGTTAGTTGGCTGTCTTGGTTGTTTCTTATTCCGTGGCTTTCCCTCTGCTTATTTTTTGTCTCTCCCCTATAGCGTAGCTATTTTATCAATCTTTTGATTAGGTGACTTGTAAACTTCCACTGCGTCATTCAGGGAACTTTTTTCCCCTTTATACACCCCATGTGACACTGTGCTGTTTACCCACTGAAATCTGTCCCTATACTCAGCTGACCCCCCTCCAGCTTGTCTGTTGCTTTAACCCTGCCTCCAGTTTGGTATTTTTATCCCTAATCCCGAGCTCCTTCCATTGGCTGCTCGGTGGCACATATTGCAGGCCTCCCACATCATATCTCATTTTGCTTGGTGACACAAGCCTGCCATACGTCATGATGCATACAGGCGCAATTGTGATGACCCAAGTGAGCAGATGCTTCTTGCCCTTTTTTTTTTTTATTTTTAAATTATCAGTGTGCAACATCACCATTAGCCGTTTTTCAGCACCAGTTAAGCCAATAGGTCTGCATTGGCAAAACCAAAAATTGAGAACTATTGGGTTTGCCTGTGCTGGTCTTTAAAAGAGTATGTAACATATTCCTGGCATTGATTTCATTGCATGACATGGAAGTTTGAGTTCCCCTGTCGCAATACTCATGTGCATCCATGCTCCTCATTTCACCATTTCTATCTAATTGGTCATGAGTCCACTGGAAGGTGTTCTACATGAACTGGTGAAGTTGCTGTTTAAGACTACTCGACCCTGGTGGGTCACACAAAGTGAAACTCCTTTCAGAATGGGTGACTACCATCCCCATGTGCTGCTACTAGCACATTTTGGCACATATCTGTAGTCTTAGGGCCAGATTTTCAAAAATGCCACGGAGCGCAGCAGACAAAAACGCTGGTTGCGTGACAGGGAGGGAGCAGGAGAGCGCCATATCTACAGAGATCTGGCTCTCACCTCTCCCTAGCGATGGCACTGATTTCGGCTGACGAGCGCCACTCACACATTTTCGCTGTAGTGCAAGGGTGTGTGCGTGAGTCTAGCATAGGTTTTGTACTGGAAGGGTACCCCACCCTTCCAGTACAAAAACTATGCTTAGACTTAATTTAAAACTTTTCCAACTTTGCATTCGTGCTGAACTGTACAGCACACATACAAAGTCGGAAAAGAGAGGAGAAATGAAAGCATTTCTCCTTTTAACGCCTCCTTTGAAATGGCGTTAACCCCTGTTTGTAGATAGGGTTTTTGCTTCAAAAGGCACGGGTGGTTGCATGGGAACACCAATGTAACGCCCCCTTGGTGCTACGTAACGCAAAGCAGTGCTTTGCATTACTTATAGGGTACTTTCCAGTGCAATAAGTTTTGAACTGGAAAGTAAATTAGAAAAAACATTTTGTGCTGGTAGCGTCACTTGTGACTAACTCAGCGCAAAATATTTGTAAATCTACCCCTACATCTGCTAACCTCCCTGTGGCTGTTGAGTGGGTGGGTGTTATTCAGTCGTTTGGCTGGGCTTCAGTGGGCTTTGTGTGCCTCCACATGAGTATGTGAAAGGTTAAGCTACCCCTGCTCGTGACCCACCCTGTATATAAATATCCCCGTTTTTGGGTTGCTATTGAGTGCACTTGGATGTTGATGGTGTGTATCTCCTGTTTGCCCTCTTTCATGTCCTCATGTACTTCTTTCTTATAGCGTCTCCCTGCACAGGACATTGTAGCGAACTTGTTGCATGCATGGGTTATATCCATTACCTAAACCAGTGCAGAGAGGCCTTCAACTAACATGCAGAGTTTGCAACACCATTGCAAAGTTTTGAATTAGTGACATGGTCACTAATGTTATCTTAAACAACAGCAATGTGTTATTGGACTTAACCATCAATTCCCTCTCCCGCCCCCGGTCTTCAGTAGTGCTCCCAGCGTTCTGTTTCTACACTGGGAGCACTAGCCCTCCAATATTGCTTTTTCGCCCTCATTGATAGCAGCCTCGCTCATGCGTTACAATATTTTTGTCGGAAGGTGTGGGATGTTTTCTGAATAAACTCAAGGCTGCAGAACATTGCTGCATCATGGATTAGCCATCCAAACCACTCCTCCAAACCGAGTTAAACCACAAGCAAGTCCTCCTAAGTACCAGCCAGAGCCTAGAAATCGCTGCAGCAGCCTTTGCCCCAGAGGCAGAAAGGGTCCACCATGATGGAATTGCCAGCCAATTTCCTTCCCTGCAGTCTCTCGCAAAGACGAATACGTATGCCTTGACCCAGCAGGCAGCATGGTCAAGGATCATGTGTCACCAGTCTGCAGCCATTCATTGCTCCCAATAGACTCCCACCGTCATCCATGTGTTTATCAACTCTTCGGAGTGTTCTCATCAGAAAGATTGGAAAAGCAACTGACAATCTACTTACAGCACCAGATCAACAACTCCTTCATTCACTACAACTAGTCGGGCTTCAAGCCACGCTGCAGCAGTTATCCAACCCGCTCATGACAATAGTGACATCAGCTTTCTTGTCCTACTCAAATTTTAAGCAGCCTTTCATACAATAAACCACCAAGACATATTGAGCATTCTATCCACGAGATTCACAGACTCCGTGGCACATATCACTCCTTATTTCTCTTAACTTGACTTCTGCTTCCCCAGGTGACACCCTCACAATCAAGCAGCAACCTGTGATTTACAGTGTACCCCAAAGATTCATCCTCATCACTGTATGCCCATCCCCTAAATAAAACAGAGCCCTTTATTAAAAAGAATTATGCTCATTGCAAATACCTCCAAGCTCACACGCAACCAGAGCTGCCTCTTCCATGTAAAGCTGGAGGGGGTTGCTCCTCAGCTCCCACCAAAGTGAAAACTTTAGGCTTCATGAGATATTTAACTCAATGGTCCTCATTGCCAAGAAGATGACGATCACCTCATTACTGAGAATAATCAGACTATACCTGCTCAATTCAGTCTTCAAAACCACCAACCAAGTCCTAGTCATCCTATAGCCCCCATCATACTAGTCTGTGTTTTTAATATCCCCCTGTTTTCACCAAGTATCCTGCACAATGCCACTTGATTCAGAGGCCTAAAGTAATATCACATTGTCCTAAATCTGACTGACACAATCCCAGCACAGATGATACTCCTCCATTTCAGAAAGTGTATCATACCAGTCATCAGTAAACAACCCAAACCTCCTCTCTGACCCTTACTCCTATTCAATACAGTCCTGAACCATCCTTTCCGCCTACATGTTCAGCGCTCTGTCATTTAACCACTGGATTTGTACTTGTAAATACATGGTGTTCCAGTTGAGTAACTTTTTCCATCAATCACTGTAAGGTCGACATACTTTTTTTCATTGTTTAGGGGTCACAGTTCCAGCTAGATTTTCTTGTTTGCTAGTATTTAATTTACTAGAAATATTATTCACTTTATTTTGTCAGTAATATGAATTAAATGAGTTCCAAATTAATGCCAACAAGTCTATCGATATTAGCCTTGAAGGTGAATGATGGCTTAATTGTTTTTTCAGGAAGCATCATTAGATGCATGAGGAGATTAGAAGAATTACTTCGACAGATGTGCCAGGCCGCAAAAGCCATTGGAAACACTGAATTGGAGAACAAGTTTGCAGAGGGTATGTACATGTAGCCAATAATGCAATTTTCTGTTTAAAGTGATTGCGTATTACATGTCTTGTGTGTGTAGATAGTAAAGCCAAATGCTGCTACTACTGTAAATAGTTCAATTATAGGTTCCAGTATATCATGCAGTAGTTGTATTTATTTGCACACACATGTATTACGTTATCTGTTGCGCTGTCCTTGTAATTGGTGCATTTACACTTGAGGAAAGTGCAACTTAAGTTGTATAAGGTAAAAGTGCTCCACGTTATGCAGTACTAATGCTCCCTCTTTTCTTTTGTAGGTATTACAAAAATTAAAAGGGATATTGTCTTTGCTGCGAGTCTTTATCTGTGAGGATGATGGCAAAAGTTTCTGAAGCAAAGGAATGAACAATCAGACTAATTCACAAGCGATTACTTTCAGGAACGGGCAGGCGATCTATTCGCATAATGCTTTGCGGCTTAGACAGATGAACCCAGTCTCAGAACTCTGCAAATTTGCTGTAAACATTTTAATACTTCTGCCTTGTGAATCTGCATCCACAAGCATCATTCGAGCAAAGCATGTTACACCTTGTTTGTACATAACTGTTACCACATATTTTTAATTAAAAAAAAATTACAGATTTAATATTTTGTTATAGTTTATAATGCTTAAAACAAAGATTTTATTTATTTAAAAAAATTAAAGCTTTTTTTTTAAAATGGTGTTCATTTTACTATATACAAGTAAAGTGGGCATCCAAGTAGTATAGCAGCAGTCCTGTGAAGACATTCTCCTTTCAACATCCGACAGGAGTATCCTGTCACACCCTCCTCCTAAAATCCATTACTCTTTGGGAAAAGGAGGATACTCCGCATTAGTGTTTCATGGCTGGTGATTGCTTCCATAGTGATTTCCATTTGTTGATGTTTCGTGCAAAGTGGTATGTGAATCTTCTTCTTTTTCACATTTACGCCCCTTTTCTTTGAAGAAATCTGAGACGTAGACAACCTGCAATGAAAATAACCGATTTAGAAATGTTTCCCTTCAGGAATCTTTAGTTATGTCTATAGAAAGCAATTTAAGAGCAATTTCAAGGATAAACCCATGAAAGCATGATTGATATGCAAGAAAAACGTCTTGTTCTCCCAACCAATAGTGTGTCCTGAAGGTGAAAGGATAGGTTAACCATTTTATGACTATAAATGTTAAAGAAAGTTGCAGCAACTGGTTTTCAGTGCAGCAATCCTGTGCTTACAACCAAGGTAGTACAGACACAACCCATATAAAAAAAGGCTTGCTATACAAACCGTATCTGAAAGAGACACGTTAGTGATAGATTCCTTACCTTAGAATATCCCCAGGCGTCAGGCTGGATCCGGAAAGTTTTGCGTAGCAGTACCCTTGCGCGTCGGTAGGCGGCGTCGTGCGGCTCCGCGTCCGTCGTCGGCGTCGTGATCGCCGGGATGACGTCGCGGGCAGTACTTAGGCGCCGCCCCTGCGCGCTGACGTCAGTTCTTCTTTTTCCGCGCCAGTAAGCGCAGATCCGGGAAGAGCAGTGCCCTGGTCAATTTTTGACCATACTTTTTGGTGATTTTTTCACTGTCTTTTTCCACCATTCAGGTGTCGTAGGGATGCCCGGCTTCAAGCGATGCGGCGCCTGTGCGCGGATGATGTCCGTCACCGACCCGCATTGGGAGTGTCTCTTCTGCCTCGGCCGAGGCCACGACACCGAGTCTTGTCCCGAATGCCAGGCCCTCAACCCGAAGGCTTTGCGAGAGCGGTCTCGAAAGCTCCTCGAGGCCCGGCATTCGGCTCCGCGGAAGCCCCGGTCGCGTGAGAGGTCCAGGGGTCGCTCGCGGAGTGCACACCGGTCGCCGGCGTCGAAGTCTTCTTCGTCCGGTAAGTCTCGACACAAGAAGTCCAAGAAGCATCGTCGCTCTCGGACTTCGCCTCGCCGGTCTCGCGACTCGGCTGAGGCCCCTCCCGGCACCGTCCCCGCCCCCGCGGCCCCGGACTTGCCTGTGGAGTCGCCCCCGTCATACCCGCCCTTCCCGGGTTCGGGGGCGGATCCGGCCAAGGTACAGGAGTTCCTGTCGGCCATGGCCCGCCTCTTCGGGCCTTCAGGCCCCTCCGGTGCGCCTTCGGGCCCCGCGGGCCCTGATGGGGTTGATCCGGCGTCACCGGCGGCTCCGGCCCCGGCGCCGCCCGAGCCTCCAGCCTCGATCCCGGCTCCGGCTCCGGCCCCGGCCTCGATCCCGGCTCCACAACTCCCATCGACGCCGGTCGACCTCACGACACCTCCGCCGGCGCCGATGTCTCCGGTGCCGTTCTCGACGCCGCCCTGGGCTCCGGGCGGCGTCGTCCCCCAGTTCCTTCCGGCTCCGGACATGGTCCCGGAGCGACGTCGCTCGACGCCGGCTCCGGCGCCGATGGGACCTTGGGTCCCAAATGTCCCTCCTCCTCCTTATTTTGAACCAGAGGAGGACCAGGAGGACTGGGAGGGGTCTGATGACCCTCTAACACGCAACTGTCAGTATGAGGAGGACTGGACAGAGAGTCTAGGGGAGGCCAGTGGTCTGGATACTTCTCCTGACACTGGCATGCTGTCTCCTCCCGTGGCTACGGAGGAGGGGCCAATTTTGGTACGGTGTTGCGTAGGGCTGCTGGGGCCTTACGTCTCCAGCTCCCTACTTTGACGGTCAAGACTAACATCTTGACAGAGGTGCTTCAGCCGGCAGCCTCCTCTGCGGAGACTGTGCTGCCGTTTAACGACGCCCTCACGGACGTTCTTTGGGCGCCTGGTCCAAGCCCAACACAGGGGCTCCTGTGGATCGGAACGTGTCACGACGCCATCGCCCCGCTCCGGGCGACCCCCTGTTTCTTTCTGTCCACCCCACTCCTGAGAGCTTGGTTGTCCAAGCCTCCGCTTCCCAAACCGCCTTCCCTACCGCTCCTCCGGATAGGGAATCCAAACGCCTGGATCAGTTTGGGAAGAAAGGTTTTTCTTCCTCCAGTGCTGGCTTGCGGTCCGTTAACACCGCTTGTCTTTTGGGCCGATATACCCACTCCCTGTGGGATTCGGTGGCGGATGTTTTGCCCCAGTGCCCTGAGGAGGTCCAGGCACTGCTTTCCCGCGCCATTGCGGAAGGAAGGGATGCGGCCAAATACACTATCCGTTGTGGCCTTGACACCGCCGACTCGCTGGGCAGGTCCATTGCAACGACGGTGGCGCTCCGGCGCCACGCCTGGCTGAGAACCACTGGTTTTTCAGGGGATGTCCAGAATACTCTCATGGACATGCCCTTTGATGGAGTCGGTCTTTTTGGGTCCAAAGCAGACCATGCGTTGGAGCGCTTTAAGGACTCACGGGCTACTGCAAAGTCCCTGGGCCTTTCTGCTACACGCCCTCCGCTGCCTTCTGCTTTTCGCCCCTATCGTGGTCACGGTAGGGGCGCCCTTCACGTCAGCAGCCCGGCCACCGGCCCGCGCAGCAGGCGTCTTCGCGTGGCCGAGGACGTGGATTCCGCCGTGGCGGATCGGGCAACCAGCGTGCGGGTCAGGCCACCACCTCCAACCCGTCCGCGGCCTCCAAGCCCTCCTAGTCCCTCCTTTCAGGTGCACGGCACGCCAGTAGGGGGCAGGGTCCGCCATCACCTTCCCCACTGGCGCACCATCACCTCGGACAGGTGGGTCTTGGACATTGTCCGAAGGGGCTACTCCCTCCCTTCGAGACCACCCCCCAGCCATGCCACCTCAATTCCACCGCATGTCAGGGGATCACTTGGTGCTTCTACGGAAGGAAGTCACGGCCCTCTTGGCCAAGAGGGCCATCGAGCATGTTCCGACCCCAGAAGTAGGGCGTGGTTGCTACTCCCACTACTTTCTGGTGCCCAAAAGGACAAGGAGGACATGCGTCCTATCTTGGACCTCCGGAACGTCAATCGCTTCCTCCGGAAGGAGAAGTTCAAGATGCTCACCCTAGCTCAGGTCTTGACTGCCCTCGACCCTGGAGACTGGTTGGTGGCGTTGGACTTGCAGGACGCGTATTTCCACATCCCCGTCCTGCCGGCCCACCGGCGTTACCTTCGGTTCACGGTAGGCCCCGAGCATTTTCAGTTCACCGTGCTCCCCTTTGGCCTTACAAGTGCCCCTCGGGTGTTCACGAAAGTGATGGCGGTGGTCGCAGCTCATCTGCGCCGGGCAGGGGTTTCAGTCTTCCCCTACCTCGACGACTGGCTGCTGAAGGCGGGCTCGTCCCAGGCAGTCGTCTCCCACCTCCAGACTACGGCCGAACTCCTGCACTCGCTGGGGTTCTCCATCAATGTGCCGAAGTCGCATCTAATTCCTTCTCCACAGCTCCTTTTCATCGGAGCAGTTCTGGACACGACGCAGTTTCGGGCCTATCCTCCCGAACGGCGAGTCCGGGATATTCAGGCTATGATTCCGATCTTTCGGCCTTTATCCTGGGTTTCGGTACGGATGACCCTGAGGCTGCTGGGCCTCATGGCCTCCTGCATCCTGCTGGTCAATCATGCCAGATGGCATATGCGGGCTCTGCAGTGGGACCTGAAGTTCCAGTGGGCGCAGCACCAGGGCAACCTGTCCGATCACGTCCAGATCTCGGAGGGGACTGCAAAACAGTTGCAGTGGTGGCTCTCGAACCGGCAATGGGTCATGGGCAGATCCCTCTCCCTTCCCCAGCCAGAGCATACAGTTGTGACGGACGCGTCCCTTCTGGGATGGGGCGGTCACATGGGAGAGGCGGAGATCAGAGGCCTCTGGTCTCCGGCGGAGTCCCGGCTCCATATCAACATTCTGGAGCTCCGGGCGATCCGACTTGCACTCAAGGCATTCCTTCCTCTGTCAAAGGGAAGGTAGTGCAGGTGTTCACGGACAACACCACCGCCATGTGGTACTGCAACAAACAAGGCGGGGTGGGGTCGTGGACCCTTTGTCAGGAGGCTCTGCGCCTCTGGACATGGCTGGAACATCAGGGCATGTTCCTGGGTGGTTCAACACCTGGCAGGTTCCCTGAACGCCAGGGCGGACGAACTCCAGCCGCAGGTGCATGATGGATCACGAATGGCGTCTTCACTCGGAAGTGGCGCAAGGACTCTTTCTACAGTGGGGAGAGCCTTGGTTAGATCTATTCGCCACCGAAGAGAACGCGCAATGTCATCAGTTCTGCGCGTTGGAATTTCCAAGGCGGCACTCGCTCGGCGACGCTTTTCGTCACGAGTGGAGTTGCGGTCTATTGTACGCCTTTCCGCCTATACCACTTCTACCCAGAGTGTTGAAGAAGATTCGGCACGACCGGGCCCAAGTCATTCTTGTGGCTCCGGACTGGGCTCGAAGAGTTTGGTATCCCGAGCTACTCAATATGAGCATAGATCCCCCGATCCGTCTGCCTCTTCGGGAGGATCTTCTGTCGCAGCAGCAGGGGACGGTCCTCCACCCGAACCTGTCCAGTCTACACCTGCTTGCGTGGAGATTGAGCGGCGGCAGTTGATTCCTTTCGACTTGCCTCCCGAAGTTTGTGATGTGATTCTGGCAGCCAGGCGTCCCTCCACTAAGGTGGTATACGCCTGCAGGTGGAACAAATTTGTGGCATGGTGCACAGCAAAGGCTGTGAATCCCCTTTCTGCCCCTCTTTCTGAGGTCCTTCTGTTCCTTCTCTCTTTGGCCCAACAGGGTTCTGCCCTGGGTACCATCAAGGGTTATCTTTGTGCTATCTCGGCCTTCCTCAGGCTCCCTGATCAGCCCTCCCTTTTCAAGTCCCCTGTTGTTAACAGGTTCTTAAAAGGCATTACTCACCTCTTCCCTCCTGTTCCGTTTGTGATGCCTCAGTGGGACTTGAACTTGGTTCTTACCTTTTAATGTGCGCTCCCTTTGAGCCTCTGCATAACTGTCCTCTTCGTCTTCTGACTCTGAAGACTGCCTTTCTGGTGGCCATCACCTCCGCTCGGCGGGTGAGTGAGCTCCAGGCTCTATCTTGCAAACCTCCCTTTCTGTCTGTTCATCCAGACAAGGTTGTTCTTCGGACGCGTCCGTCCTTCTTGCCAAAGGTGGTTACTGCTTTCCACATTGGGCAGACCATCACTTTGCCCACCTTCTTTCCGCCTCCGCATCCTTCCAGAGAGGAAGAGAGGCTCCACCGTCTGGACCCAAAACGTGCGCTCTCCTTCTATATCGACCGCACAAAACACTTCCGGGTGGATGACCAGCTCTTTGTTGGCTACGTGGGCGCCAAAAAGGTCGGGCGGTGCACAAGAGGACCGTCTCCCGCTGGGTTACCTTGTGCATCAAGACCTGCTATTCTTTGGCCAAGAAGGAGCCTCCTGTTGGGCTGCGTGCCCATTCCACCAGGGCAACGGCTGCTACCACGGCCTTGGGCCGCGGTGTTCCGCTGCCGGTTATCTGTCAGGCAGCTACGTGGGCCTCGCTGCACACGTTTACTAAGCATTACTGCCTTGACAGTCAGGTCCGGAGGGACGGCTTCTTTGGCCGTTCTGTCCTCCAGGACTTCCTTGTCTGATCTTTGTTCGCAGACCCACCACCGGGGTTGGTATTGCTGGGGTATCTATTCTAAGGTAAGGAATCTATCACTAACGTGTCTCTTTCAGATGCACAAGTTACTAACTTGTGTAACGATATATCTGTAAGAGACAGTAGTTAGTGATAGATTCCTCACCGCCCCACCCATCCTCCCCCGTTCTGCGAACTGATTTCTAGGGTTAAGGACATCCCTTTCAGGGCCCTAGTATTTTTCAGACACCTGTGTCAGCTTCTTGCATGGCTCTGCGTTCCTGGCGCGGAAAGTCGTGTACAGAACTGACGTCAGCGCGCAGGGGCGGCGCCTAAGTACTGCCCGCGACGTCATCCCGGCGATCACGACGCCGACGACGGACGCGGAGCCGCACGACGCCGCCTACCGACGCGCAAGGGTACTGCTACGCAAAACTTTCCGGATCCAGCCTGACGCCTGGGGATATTCTAAGGTAAGGAATCTATCACTAACTACTGTCTCTTACAGATATATCGTTACACAAGTTAGTAACTTGTGCATTACATAGAAAGCAATAGTAAATGTGGGTAACAGTTATTATGGTTTATAGCGACTAGTGAGTGGGCACACCAGAGGCACACGAGGTGTGGGTCCGTGACGACATCAATTTGTGACAGGAGTCACAAGGTTTGAAGCCGGTACGTCGATGGGACATCCCTACGTGCACCAGGGATCGAACGACTCGAAAAAGATGTCGACAAAAGTCAACAAAAACTTTAGCCAAAAGAATACTATTAAGGGTACCGCTCTCTCCAGATCTGCGCTAGCTGGCGCGGAAAAAGAAAGAACAGATGTCAGCGCACAGGGGCGGCGTCTAAGTAGATACCACAACGTCATTCCGGCGATCACGACGCCAACGACGAACGCGGAGTCTACCAACGTCACCTACCGACACGCAGGGGTACTGCTGAAGAAAAAGTCTGCGGATCCAGTCTGACGCCTGGGGGTAATTCTAAGGTAAGGAATCCATAACTAATGTCTCTCACAGATATATCGTTACTGAAGGTAAGTAACTTGTTCTTTAGTATCTGCTTACAAACAACTTTAGCTATCTATAGAGCTAATGTCATCTATATAGGACCATATCTTTTCATAGATGGTTACACTGTACCACTGACTTTGTATTATAGCTTTGGTGATGCAGACAGTTGATCCTTACTGCACACACAGCCAGGACAGATGTCAGCAGCAGAAGCCCCTTCTCCACCCCTGATGGGACTTCACACCAGAGGCTCACTGCCCAGCTATCTGCACTTTCCAACCAGTTCATGCCTGTGATGGCTTTTTCCAGAGCTTTTCACACAGACCAAGTCAGACCACACTGGTTTTGTCAATGTTTGTTTAGATGGCCTAGAACAGTATAATTAAAAGATACACGTGCCACCTTAGAGGACCACAGCACCCCATCCTTGCAATTCTGATAAGAGTTGACCTGCTGAATTACAATTTTATGACTAGAAGACATTAACCTGCTAAGCTGAGCAACTACCTCATGAACACGCTATCTTATGTATATTTCTACCAGCGGATTTAAGACTTCTTGAATTGGCACCAGGTGCCAGACAGAATCCAGAAACTTGAAATAGCTCTACGGCACTGATAAGTTGCACTTCGACTCTTGGATGTACCCCAGGTATGGCACAATCATATAAGGCACCAGCTTGGTACAATGACATCTGATAGAGACATCTAGCCGCAGATTCCTTAACTTTTTAATTCTCCCCAGAAGTCAGACTGGATCCAGAAAGTTACAGCAGTACCTCTGCGCACCGGGGGTTGGCGTCTTACCACTGCATGATGATGTTGACTCCAATTGTGACCTCAGTGGAGTCATACAAGTTGGAGAATAAAGTTTACGTTAAGAGAAACACTATATTTTGCTACAGGTGTGGTAGTACCAACCATGTAGGTAATTTTAAAGGGTGTCCTGCTTGGGACAAGGTTTGTGTCAAGGGTTAAAAAAAAAAAAAAAAGGTCATTTTGGGAAAGTTTGTCGATCTTCTCAAAGAGTTAATTACATCACGTATGATGAAGAAGAAGTTCCTTATGAGTTAAATTCTTTACTTTGTGTTGGTGATTCCAATTACAAGAATTTTCCCAGATGTACAGCGAAGATTGATGGCAAATCAGTGCATATGATGGTTGATTCATGTGCTTGGTATAGCATTATTGGGAAGAAATTGTTCAATGAACTTTGGGGTGAAAAGAAATTAATTCTACCTGATGTCCAACCTGGCCACAAAATTGATTTAGAAGGTTTCATGTGGGCCGATATAGAATTTGAAGGAAGAAGAACTAGAGGGAAGGTATATGTTGCCACCAAGGGTGTAGCTATTTTAGGTTGGCCACATCAGCAAGAATTAGGCATTAAATTAGATCCCAATGCTACACCTTCTGTTAGTGTTGTTTCTGTTGACAATGGAGAGTTTGTCAATGGAATCAAAGAAACTTTTCCTAAACTGTTTGACAACACTTTGGGTAAATATATCAATTTCAAACACAAAATAATACTGAACGACGAGGCCATACCTCTCAGGCACAAAGTGAGAAATGTACCCTTAGCATATCGAGACAAACTCAAAGCTATGTTAAATGATTTGGTTCAAAAGCGTATAATTGAGCCCATAGAATCATCACCCTGGGTGTCTCCCATTGTTTTATCACTTAAGCGTACAGGGGATCTCCGTTTGTGTGTAGATCTTCGCAGTTTGAATAAGGAGATTTGGATAGACAAACACCCTCTTCCTAATCATGAATTAATTTCCACGCTGTCAGGTGCCTCTGTTTTCTCTACTATTGATCTGGCAAGTGCCTATCACCAGGTTGAATTGCACGATTATTTTAAGCGATTAACTGCTTTTGTAACAGAAGGCATGTTTCAGTTTTTGCGTATGTCATTTGGTTTGGCTAGTGCCGCATTCCGTTTTTCAGCGTTTAATGAAGGAGCTTTTGGAAGACTAAGGGAGCCATTGCGTTCCAGGACGATATTTTAATTTTTGGAGGTACATGTGAAGAACATGACAAGAATTTGGATGTAGTGTTAAGAAAAGTGCAAGAAAAAGGCTTAACTTTGAAGTTTTGCAAATGTAGGCAAAGCAAAGTTGAGTATTTGGGTCATGAAATTTCTTGTGAGGGTATCAAGCCTAAACTCAACCATGTACAAAGTATTGCTAATGCTCCTGCACCTACATCAAAAGAGCAATTATTGTCATTTTTAGGTCTTACTGAATTTAATGGCAAATTCGTACAAAACTATTCTACTATTGTACATCCGTTAAGACTTGTGTTAAAGAAAAATGCAAAAATTGTTTGGGGAAAATGATCAACAATTGTCATTTGATGCACTTAAGAAAGAAATTATTGGTGCTCCATTTTTATAATCTTATGTGGTTGGTAGAGAATGCATTGTACCTGTGGATGCTAGTAGTGTGGGTTTGGGAGCAGTACTTATGCAGAAGGACAATACTGGTGAATATGTGTATCATATGCTTCAAGAATGCTTCGTGATTCTGAGTGCAATTACTCTACCATCGAGAAGAAGTTACTAGCATGTACCTGGGCAACACCGCATTTGTCAGTTTTTGTGGGGTACCAAATTCCGTTTAAGAACTGACCATAAGCCTTTAATTAACATGCTGGTTGGTGGTGGTGGAACTCTTAACTGCCCGTTTAGCGAGATTGGCTGCTAAATTGCAAGAATACCGATGTGTAGTCGAATATGTCGCAGGTCGGGTGAATGTTCATGCTGATTGTATGTCACGCCTACCTTTGCAAAAAGGTTGGCCTGAAGAGAGGAAGTTGAGTGGTGAGCTTGCTTCATTTTTCAAAATTAAGGAGGAGCTTATGTTGTTACAAGGAATAATTGAGGGGTGACAAAATTGTTCCGCCACAGAAACTTAGAGTTGATTTGTGTTTTGGCTCATGAGGGCCATATGGGAATGTCCACAGCTAAGAGAAGAATGAGAGAATTTTACTGCTGGCCTGGTATTGATGGTATGGTCGACAAGTGGGTTAGAGAATGTTCTCCCTGTACTCGGAGTGACAAGTCAGTCAAGCCGTTGATATTACCCCCATTGAATATGCCCGGGGACCTTGGAGGAAATTGGGAGTTGACATTTTGGGTCCTTTTGGTTCTCAGCCTGGCATGGATATGTACGCGTTAGTTCTGGTGGACTATTTCTCAAAATGGCTGGAGTTGAAAGTCTTAGAGAGAATTGCGTCAGAGCAGGTTATTGAATTTCTGGATGATGTCTTTTGTCGTGAAGGGTTACCTGAGGAACTCATTTCTGTCAATGGTCCACAATTTACTCTTTCGAGATGTGGTGTTTTACATAAGAGAGTGTCTAATTATCATCCTCTAGCCAATGGTCAGGGAGAACGCTTCAACAGAGTTGTTAAAGAGTCTTTTCAGCTGGCCATCAAGAGCGGGTTGCCGTGGAGAAAAGCTTTGCGGGCAACTTTGTTAACTTATCGGACGTCACCCAATTCTGTCACTGGGTTATCCCCTTTCGAAATTATGCGAGGCAGGAAACCTGGGTCTAAACTTATGCCCTGGTGGTTGAAAGAGAAAAACTCTTATGATACTGTTTTGGATTTGGCTGATGTCAGAGAGCGTGTGAAGAAGTATCAAGAAAAGATGGTAAATCACAATGTTAAGAATAGACCTAATGTGTCCAAGTTAAAAGTGGGTGATTGAGTCCGTGTCAAATTTGGCGGACAATTTAACAAGCAGTTGTCTAAATGGTCTGATCCTGTGAAAGTTATTGAAGTTTTCAGTAAAGCTGCAAGAGTTGAAGGTGGGAAAATTTGGAATTTGACACATTTCTGTGTGCAAGTTGCATGTTGGGGGGAGACCACATGTGTTTCCGAGTGATCGGGATGATAGGACAAATTTGAGAAAGGAATTTCCTCTCAGCAAGTCTGAGGAAGAGAGTGAATGGATTGCTGGTTCTGACCAGGTACTTGATGGTCTGCACACTCAGTCTTCGAGTGCGTCTAATACTAATGTGAGCAAGAATCTTTGTGAGCAGAACTTTGCTCCTAATAATGATTTAGACAATCAGGTAGCACATGGTACAACTCAACCTTTGGGTGAACAACATGTTGAAGAGATAAGAAGTTCACGTGTTAAAAATGTGCCTACGGTCTCCTAGTTTGGAGGGTTGTTCTCGTGGCCTTTCCAGGAGTCTGAGCCGTTCACAGGGACGTTGCTCTCCATCTGAAAGAGACACGTTAGTGACAGATTCCTTACCTTAGAATATCCCCAGGCGTCAGGCTGGATCCGGAAAGTTTTTGCGTAGCAGTACCCTTGCGCGTCGGTAGGCGGCGTCGTGCGGCTCCGCGTCCATCGTCGGGACCGCCGGGATGACGTCGCGGGCAGTACTTAGACGCCGCCCCTGCGCGCTGACGTCAGTTCTTTCTTTTTCCGCGCCAGTAAGAGCAGATCCAGGAAGAGCAGTGCCCTAGTCATTTTTTTACTAACTTTTTGGTGAATTTTTCACTGTTTTTCTCGAAGTCTCTCGACTCCGACGGTGTCAGTAGGGATGCCCGGCTTCAAGCCATGCGACGCCTGTGGTCGAATGATGTCGATCACAGACCCGCATCTAGAGTGTCTTTACTGCCTCGGCCGCGACCACAACACGAAGTCGTGCCCCGACTGCCAGGCCTTGCACCCGAAGGCTTTGCGAGAGCGGTCTCGAAAGCTCCTCGAGGTCCGGCAGTCGACTCCGCGCCACTCCAAGCCCCGGTCACGCGAGATGTCGAGGGGCCGGTCGCGGAGTCCTCATCGGTCGTCGGGATCCAAGTCTTCGCACTCCTCCGGTAAGTCGAAGTCTAAGAAGTGTCATCGCTCGGCGACTTCACCTCCCCGGTCTCGCGACTCGGCTGAGGGTCCTGTCGGCACCGTCCCCGCGGCTCCGGGAGTGCCTATGGAGCCGCCCCCGCATTACCCGTCCTTCCCGGGTTCGGGGGCGACTCCAGCCGAGATACAGGAGTTCCTGTCGGCCATGGCCCGCCTCTTCGGGCCTCAAGGTCCCCCCGGTGTGCCTTCGGGCCCCGTGGGCCCTAGTGGGGTTCCTACGGCGCCGCCGGCGACTCCGGTCCTGGCGCCGCCAGCAACACCAGCCCCGGTTCCGGCCCCGGCTCTGCCACAACCCCGATCGACGCCGGTTGACCTGACGACACCTCCACCGGCACCGATCTCTACGGTGCCGTTCACGACGACGCCCGGGGCTCCGGGCGACGTCATTCCCCGGTTCTCTCCGGATCCGGACATGGCGCTGGACCGGCGTCGCTCGACGCCGGCTCCGACGCCGATGGGACCTTGGGTCCCGCATGTCCCTCCTCCATATTTTGAACCTGAATTGTAGGACGTAGAGGACTGGGAGGGGTCTGATGACCCTCTCACACAGCAGTGTGAGTTTGATCAGGACTGGGCTGAGGAGCTTGGGGATGCCAGTGGTTTGGACACCTCCCCTGACCCTGGCATGCTGTCTCCTCCTTCCGTGGCAACGGAGGAGGGAGCTAACTTTGCAACGGTGTTGCGTAGAGCAGCTGGGGCCTTACACCTCCAGTTGACTACAGTGGCTGTCAGGACTAACATCCTGACGGAAGTGCTTCAGCCGGCGGCTACCTCCTCGGAGCCACTGCTGCCGTTTAACGAGGCGCTTTCCGATGTTTTTTTGGGCACCTGGTCCAAGCCCACCACAGGGGCTCCTGTGGATAGGAACGTGGCCCGACGCCATCGCCCTGCTCCGGTCGACCCCCTGTTCCTCTCCCAACACCCCACCCCTGAGAGCTTGGTGGTCCAAGCCTCTGCTTCCCAAAGCGCCTTCCCTACCGCTCCCCCGGATAGGGAATCCAAACGCCTGGATCAATTTGGGAAGAAGGTCTTTTCTTCCTCCAGTGCGGCTTGCGGTCCGTCAATACCACTTGCCTCTTGGGCCGATATTCCCACTCCTTGTGGGACTTGGTGGCGCAAGTTCTGCCCCAGTGTTCTGAGGAGGTCCAGACACTGCTTACCCGCGTCATCGCTGAGGGTGGAGATGCGGCAAAGTACACCATTAGATGTGGCCTTGATACCGCCGACTCGCTGGGCAGATCGCTTGCGACAACAGTGGCGCTGCGCCGTCACGCCTGGCTGAGAACCACTGGTTTCTCGGGTGATGTCCAAAACACTCTTATGGACATGCCCTTTGATGGGGTCGGTCTTTTTGGGAACAAGGCAGACCATGAGCGTTTTAAGGACTCGCGGCCTACGGCTAAGTCCCTGGGCCTTTCTGCTGTTCGCCCTCCGCAGCCCTCTGCTTTTCGCCCCTTTCGTGGACACGGAAGGGGCACCCAGTCACGTTCGCTGCCCGGCCACCGGCCGCGCAACTAGTGTCTTCACGTGGCCGAGGACGTGGCTCCCGCCGTGGCGGGTTAGGCAACCAGCGTGCGGGTCAGGCCACACACCCCACCCCGTCCGCGGCCTCCAAGCCCTCCTAGTCTTTCCTTTCAGGTGCACAGCACGCCAGTAGGGGGCAGGGTCCGCCATCACCTTCACCACTGGCGTGCCATCACCTCGGACAGGTGGGTCTTGGACATTGTCCGAAGGGGCTACTCCCTCCCTTCGAGGCCACCCCCCCAGCCATGCCACCTCAATTCCACCGCATGTCAGGGGATCACTTGGTGCTTCTTCAAAAGGAAGTTGCGGCCCTCTTGGCCAAGAGGGCCATCGAGCGTGTTCCGACCCCAGAAGTAGGACGTGGTTGCTACTCCCACTACTTTCTGGTGCCCAAAAAGGACAAGGAGGACATGCGTCCTATCTTGGACCTCCGGAACGTCAATCGCTTCCTCCGGAAGGAGAAGTTCAAGATGCTCACCCTAGCTCAGGTCTTGACTGCTTTCGACCCTGGAGACTGGATGGTAGCGTTGGACTTGCAGGACGCATATTTCCACATCCCCGTCCTGCCAGCCCACCGGCGTTACCTGCGGTTCACGGTAGGCCTCGAGCATTTTCAGTTCACCGTGCTCCCTTTTGGCCTTACCAGCGCCCTCGGGTGTTCACGAAAGTGATGGCGGTGGTCGCAGCCCATCTGCGCCGGGCAGGGGTTCCAGTCTTCCCCTACCTCGACGACTGGCTGCTGAAGGCGGGCTCGTCCCAGGCAGTCGTCTCCCACCTCCAGACTACGGCCGAACTCCTGCACTCGCTGGGGTTCTCCATCAACGTGCCGAAGTCGCACCTGATTCCTTCTCCACAGCTCCTTTTCATCGGAGCATTTCTGGACACGACGCAGTTTCGGGTTTATCCTCCCGAACGGCGAGTCTGGGATATTCAGGCTATGATTCCGATCTTTCGGCCTTTATCCTGGGTTTCGGTACGGATGACCCTGAGGCTGCTGGGCCTCATGGCATCCTGCTGGTCGATCATGCCAGATGGCATATGCGGGCTCTGCAGTGGGACCTGAAGTTCCAGTGGGCGCAGCACCAGGGCAACCTGTCCGATCACGTCCAGATCTCGGAGGGGACTGCAAAACAGTTGCAGTGGCGGCTCTCGAACCGGCAATGGGTCATGGGCAGATCCCTCTCCCTTCCCCAGCCAGAGCGCACAGTTGTGACGGACGCGTCCCTTCTGGGATGGGGCGGTCACATGGGAGAGGCGGAGATCAGAGGCCTCTGGTCTCCGGCAGAGTCCCGGCTCCATATCAACCTTCTGGAGCTCCGGGCGATCCGGCTTGCACTCAAAGCATTCCTTCCCTCTGTCAAAGGGAAGGTGGTGCAGGTGTTCACAGACAACACCACCGCCATGTGGTACTGCAACAAACAAGGCGGGGTGGGGTCGTGGACCCTCTGTCAGGAGGCTCTGCGCCTCTGGACATGGCTGGAACATCAGGGCATGTTCCTGATGGTTCAACACCTGGCAGGTTCCCTGAACGCCAGGGCGGACGGACTCAGCCGCAGGTGCATGATGGATCACGAATGGCGTCTTCACTCGGAAGTGGCGCAAGGACTCTTTCTACAGTGGGGAGAGCCTTGGTTAGATCTATTCGCCACCGAAGAGAACGCGCAATGTCATCAATTCTGCGCGTTGGAATTTCCAAGGCGGCACTCGCTCGGCGACGCTTTTCGTCGCGAGTGGAGTTGCGGTCTGTTGTACGCCTTTCCGCCTATACCACTTCTACCCAGAGTGTTGAAGAAGATTCGGCACGACCGGGCCCAAGTCATTCTTGTGGCTCCAGACTGGGCTCGAAGAGTTTGGTATTCCGAGCTACTCAGTATGAGCGTAGATCCCCCGATCCGTCTGCCTCTTCGGGAGGATCTTCTGTCGCAGCAGCAGGGGACGGTCCTCCACCCGAACCTGTACAGCCTCCACCTGCTTGCGTGGATATTGAGCGGCGGCAGTTGATTCCTTTCGACTTGCTTCCCGAAGTTTGTGATGTAATTCTGGCAGCCAGGCGTCCCTCCACTAAGGTGGTATACGCCTGCAGGTGGAACAAGTTTGTGGCATGGTGCACAGCAAAGGCTGTGAATCCCCTTTCTGCCCCTTTTTCTGAGGTTCTTCTGTTCCTTCTTTCCCTGGCCCAACAGGGTTCTGCCCTGGGTACCATCAAGGGCTATCTTTGTGCTATCTCGGCCTTCCTCAGGCTTCCTGATCAGCCCTCCCTTTTCAAGTCCCCTGTTGTTAACAGGTTTCTAAAAGGCATTACACACCTCTTCCCTCCTGTTCCGTTTGTGATGCCTCAGTGGGACTTGAACTTGGTTCTTACCTTTCTTATGTGCGCTCCCTTTGAGCCTCTACACAACTGTCGTCTTCTGACTCGGAAGACAGCCTTTCTGGTGGCCATCACCTCCGCTCGGTGGGTGAGTGAGCTCCAGGCTCTTTCATGCAAACCTCCCTTTCTGTCTGTCCATCCAGACAAGGTTGTTCTCAGGACGCGTCCGTCCTTCTTGCCAAAGGTGGTTACTGCCTTCCACATTGGGCAGACTATCACTTTGCCCACCTTCTTTCCGCCTCCGCATCCTTCCAGAGAGGAAGAGAGGCTCCACCGTCTGGACCCGAAACGTGCGCTTGCTTTTTATATTAACCGCACACAACACTTCCGGGTGGATGACCAGCTCTTTGTTGGCTACGTGGGCGCCAAAAAAGGTCGGGCGGTGCACAAGAGAACCATCTCCCGCTGGGTAACCTTGTGTATCAAGGCCTGCTATTCTTTGGCTAAGAAGGAGCCTCCTGTTGGGCTGCGTGCCCATTCCACCAGGGCAACGGCTGCTACCACGGCTTTAGGCCGCGGTGTTCCGCTGCAGGATATCTGTCAGGCAGCTACGTGGGCCTCGCTGCACACGTTTACAAAGCATTACTGCCTTGACAGTCTGGTCCGGAGGGACGGCTTCTTTGGCCGTTCTGTCCTCAGTGACTTCCTTGTCTGATCTTTGTTCGCAGACCCACCACCGGGGTTGGTATTGCTGGGGTATCTATTCTAAGGTAAGGAATCTGTCACTAACGTGTCTCTTTCAGATGCACAAGTTACTAACTTGTGTAACGATATATCTGTAAGAGACAGTAGTTAGTGACAGATTCCTTACCGCCCACCCATCCTCCCCGTTCTGCGAACTGATTTCTAGGGTTAAGGACATCCCTTTCAGGGCCCTAGTATTTTTCAGACACCAATGTCAGCTTCTTGCATGGCTCTGCGTTCCTGGCGCGGAAAGTCGTGTACAGAACTGACGTCAGCGCGCAGGGGCGGCGCCTAAGTACTGCCCGCGACGTCATCCCGGCGATCACGACGCCGACGACTGACGCGGAGCCGCACGACGCCGCCTACCGACGCGCAAGGGTACTGCTACGCAGAAAACTTTCCGGATCCAGCCTGACGCCTGGGGATATTCTAAGGTAAGGAATCTGTCACTAACTACTGTCTCTTACAGATATATCGTTACACAAGTTAGTAACTTGTGCGATAGATCCTCACCCTTGAGTTATAGGCCCAGAAGCCTTATTGATTTGCTCCAAAAAAAAATCTGTAAGCAGGTCTTAGGCAGGGTCCAGAATTGGATAAAGGAAGATAACATTTTGAGTGATCTGCAGGCGGGTTTTCGCTCTAAAATTAGTACATTGGACCAGGTGTTACGCCTAATCTGTATCTACTGGAAAGAAGTGGCTGTGAAGGGTGGTAAGCTCTATGTAGCATTTGTCGATTTGCGCACAGCATTCGACTTAGTTTCACGAGAAAAACTTTGGAGGGTGCTTCGTGAGATGGGCATCCCGATAAATATTTTAAACATTTTAATTTATCTACACTCAGAGAATTCTGCACAGGTGAGATGGGATCCCAACAACCAAGTAACAGAAACCTTCCCAGTCAAACGCGGAGTAAGACAGGGATGCGTGTTGGCACCCACTCTTTTTACTCTTTTTATAAATGGTGTAGTTGAGTGTTTAGATAGGGATGGCTGCGATGCACCAAAAATAGGGTCACGAAGAGTCCTGGCATTACTCTTTGCCGACGATACCCTGTTAATCTCGAAATCACCACAAGGGCTTCAACAACTCTTAAATAACTTTTTAAAGTTTTGTAAGGATAGAGGGCTTAGTTTAAATGAAACAAAAACCAAATTTATGGTTTTTAATAAGGGCAGAGGAGCAGTGAAGACTAGACCGATGAGGGCTGGTAGTACAATCCTAGAGCAAGTTGAAGAATTTGATTATCTGGGTATCCGGCTTACTCCATCAATTAACTGGAGTCCCCAGGTTGAAAAATCAAAATTACAACTTATCCATCAGTCCGCACACATAAGCAAAATCCATAAGAGGACAGTCTCCAGGCAGATTGCTCCCGCCCTTGAGATTTATAACACCAAAGTCCTGGGTGGGGTACTCTATGGTGCGGAGTTGTGGGGTTCTACTTTCCAAGCCGCTTTATCAACAGTAGAAAATCGGTTCCTCAGATCATTGGTTGGCCTCCCGGCTAGCACACCCTGGTCCCTTTTACTTGGATTTGGCACAAAAACAAGTAAAACACAAAGTAAATTTTAAAATGTTATCATCCTGGCATAGGATCTGGACGGTAACTGAGCTGGAGCCTTACCGTGAGGCTTTAAAGGATCTCTTAAGATTCCCTCAAGTAGAATCTTTAAAGTGGTTTACTTACTTGCTCTATTAGGGAGAGTAGGGATGGAAAGCTTTTGGTCGAGCCCAGAAACTATGATTGGTACCTCAAGGGTGGAACTGAAAAAAATGTATTGGGGGAAAAAAATACTACACCTGGATCAAGTAGAACAGACAACAGGATTGACAAAAGTTTTTTTATCCCATAAATGCACTCCATGGTTTGAAGTAACAATAGAGGAAATTACACCACCACTGGCCCGAAAGCTGTTCTTACAGTTTAGGTATAAGACCTTACCTACCAAACTCTTTTGTTCAAGGTGGTGCACGAGTATACCGGCTGATGATCTGTGTCCTGCGTGTAAATCTTCCCAAGAATCAATTGTTCATTTACTCTTTTTCTGTCCTTATTATATAATACTGAGAAAAAGATGGATTGTACCCCTATGTAAAGCTATCGGCCTGGGACATTACCTAGAAATTCTGAGGCAACTGTCAATAGACACAAGCAGATTAATAGCCTTTGGCATCTCCCGATTTCTCCATGCTGTGTGGATAAGGCGGGGGAAGCTAATGAAGTGATCCTCTTTTAGCTAATATGCCAATTGTGGAAATGAAATGCTGCATAATGCCCAGCCCAAAATTTATGATGGTTTTTCTTTTTTATATTTTTTTTAGTCTTTTAAATATGGTTAATTTTAACTGGTGTTTTAATATATTTAATATTGTGATGCACTTTTTGGATCTCTGAGATCGTAAAATAAAGTTAATTATTGGGCGAAGTATCTGAAAGAGACACGTTAGTGATAGATTCCTTACCTTAGAATATCCCCAGGCGTCAAGCTGGATCCGGAAAGTTTTGCGTAGCAGTACCCTTGCGCGTCGGTAGGCGGCGTCGTGCGGCTCCGCGTCCGTCGTCGGCGTCGTGATCGCCGGGATGACGTCGCGGGCAGTACTTAGGCGCCGCCCCTGCGCGCTGACGTCAGTTCTTCTTTTCCGCGCCAGCAAGCGCAGATCCGGGAAGAGCAGTGCCCTGGTCAATTTTTGACCATACTTTTTGGTGATTTTTTCACTGTTTTTCCAACTTTAAGGTGTCGTAGGGATGCCCGGCTTCAAGCGATGCGGCGCCTGTGCGCGGATGATGTCCGTCACCGACCCGCATTGGGAGTGTCTCTTCTGCCTCGGCCGAGGCCACGACACCGAGTCTTGTCCCGAATGCCAGGCCCTCAACCCGAAAGCTTTGCGAGAGCGGTCTCGAAAGCTCCTCGAGGCCCGGCATTCGGCTCCACGGAAGCCCCGGTCGCGTGAGAGGTCCAGGGGTCGCTCGCGGAGTGCACACCGGTCGTCGGCGTCGAAGTCTTCTTCGTCCGGTAAGTCTAAGCACAAGAAGTCCAGAAAGCATCGTCGCTCTCGGACTTCGCCTCGCCGGTCTCGCGACTCGGCTGAGGCCCCTCCCGGCACCGTCCCCGCCCCGCGGCCCCGGACTTGCCTGTGGAGTCGCCCCGACATACCCGCCCTTCCCGGGTTCGGGGCGGATCCGGCCAAGGTACAGGAGTTCCTGTCGGCCATGGCCCGCCTCTTCGGGCCTTCAGGCCCCTCCGGTGCGCCTTCGGGCCCCGCGGGCCCTGATGGGGTTGCTCCGGCGTCGCCGGCGGCTCCGGCCCCGGCATCGCCCGTGCCTCCAGCCTCGATCCCGGCTCCGGCTTCGGCCCGGGCCTCGATCCCGGCTCCACAACCCCCATCGACGCCGGTCGACCTCACGACACCTCCGCCGGCGCCGATGTCTCCGGTGCCGTTCTCGACGCCGCCCTGGGCTCCGGTCCCCCAGTTCCTTCCGGCTCCGGACATGGACCCGGAGCGACGTCGCTCGACGCCGGCTCCGGCGCCGATGGGACCTTGGGTCCCAAATGTCCCTCCTCCTCCTTATTTTGAACCAGAGGAGGACCAGGAGGGACTGGGAGGGGTCTGATGACCCTCTGACGCGCAACTGTCAGTATGATGAGGACTGGACAGAGAGTCTAGGGGAGGCCAGTGGTCTGGATACTTCCCTGACACTGGCATGCTGTCTCCTCCCGTGGCTACGGAGGAGGGGGCCAATTTTGGTACGGTGTTGCGTAGGGCTGCTGGGGCCTTGCGTCTCCAGCTCCCTACTTTGACGGTCAAGCCTAACATCTTGACAGAGGTGCTTCAGCCGGCAGCCTCCTCTGCGGAGACTGTGCTGCCGTTTAACGACGCCCTCACTGACGTTCTTTTGGGCGCCTGGTCCAAGCCCAACACAGGGGCTCCTGTGGATCGGAACGTGTCACGACGCCATCGCCCCGCTCCGGGCGACCCCCTGTTTCTTTCTGTCCACCCCACTCCTGAGAGCTTGGTTGTCCAAGCCTCCGCTTCCCAAACCGCCTTCCCTACCGCTCCTCCGGATAGGGAATCCAAACGCCTGGATCAGTTTGGGAAGAAAGGTTTTTCTTCCTCCAGTGCTGGCTTGCGGTCCGTTAACACCGCTTGTCTTTTGGGCCGATATACCCACTCCCTGTGGGATTCGGTGGCGGATGTTTTGCCCCAGTGCCCTGAGGAGGTCCAGGCACTGCTTTCCCGCGCCATTGCGGAAGGAAGGGATGCGGCCAAATACACTATCCGTTGTGGCCTTGACACCGCCGACTCGCTGGGCAGGTCGATTGCAACGACGGTGGCGCTCCGGCGCCACGCCTGGCTGAGAACCACTGGTTTTTCAGGGGATGTCCAGAATACTCTCATGGACATGCCCTTTGATGCAGTCGGTCTTTTTGGGTCCAAAGCAGACCATGCGTTGGAGCGCTTTAAGGACTCACGGGCTACTGCCAAGTCCCTGGGCCTTTCTGCTACACGCCCTCCGCTGCCTTCTGCTTTTCGCCCCTATCGTGGCCACGGTAGGGGCGCCCCTTCACGTCAGCAGCCCAGCCACCGGCCCGCGCAGCAGGCGTCTTCGCGTGGCCGAGGACGTGGATTCCGCCGTGGCGGATCGGGCAACCAGCGTGCGGGTCAGGCCACCACCTCCAACCCGTCCGCGGCCTCCAAGCCCTCCTAGTCCCTCCTTTCAGGTGCACGGCACGCCAGTAGGGGCAGGGTCCGCCATCACCTTCCCCACTGGCGCACCATCACCTCGGACAGGTGGGTCTTGGACATTGTCCGAAGGGGCTACTCCCTCCCCTTCGAGACCACCCCCCAGCCATGCCACCTCAATTCCACCGCATGTCAGGGGATCACTTGGTGCTTCTACAGAAGGAAGTCACGGCCCTCTTGACCAAGAGGGCCATCGAGCATGTTCCGACCCCAGAAGTAGGGCGTGGTTGCTACTCCCACTACTTTCTGGTGCCCAAAAGGACAAGGAGGACATGCGTCCTATCTTGGACCTCCGGAACGTCAATCGCTTCCTCCGGAAGGAGAAGTTCAAGATGCTCACCCTAGCTCAGGTCTTGACTGCCCTCGACCCTGGAGACTGGTTGGTAGCGCTGGACTTGCAGGACGCGTATTTCCACATCCCCGTCCTGCCGGCGTTACCTTCGGTTCACGGTAGGCCCCGAGCATTTTCAGTTCACCGTGCTCCCCTTTGGCCTTACAAGTGCCCCTCGGGTGTTCACGAAAGTGATGGCGGTGGTCGCAGCTCATCTGCGCCGGGCAGGGGTTTCAGTCTTCCCCTACCTCGACGACTGGCTGCTGAAGGCGGGCTCGTCCCAGGCAGTCGTCTCCCACCTCCAGACTACGGCCGAACTCCTGCACTCGCTGGGGTTCTCCATCAATGTGCCGAAGTCGCATCTCATTCCTTCTCCACAGCTCCTTTTCATCGGAGCAGTTCTGGACACGACGCAGTTTCGGGCCTATCCTCCCGAACGGCGAGTCCGGGATATTCAGGCTATGATTCCGATCTTTCGGCCTTTATCCTGGGTTTCGGTACGGATGACCCTGAGGCTGCTGGGCCTCATGGCCTCCTGCATCCTGCTGGTCAATCATGCCAGATGGCATATGCGGGCTCTGCAGTGGGACCTGAAGTTCCAGTGGGCGCAGCACCAGGGCAACCTGTCCGATCACGTCCAGATCTCGGAGGGGACTGCAAAACAGTTGCAGTGGTGGCTCTCGAACCGGCAATGGGTCATGGGCAGATCCCTCTCCCTTCCCCAGCCAGAGCATACAGTTGTGACGGACGCGTCCCTTCTGGGATGGGGCGGTCACATGGGGAGAGGCGGAGATCAGAGGCCTCTGGTCTCCGGCGGAGTCCCGGCTCCATATCAACCTTCTGGAGCTCCGGGCGATCCGGCTTGCACTCAAGGCATTCCTTCCCTCTGTCAAAGGGAAGGTAGTGCAGGTGTTCACAGACAACACCACCGCCATGTGGTACTGCAACAAACAGGGCGGGGTGGGGTCTTGGACCCTTTGTCAGGAGGCTCTGCGCCTCTGGACATGGCTGGGACATCAGGGCATGTTCCTGATGGTTCAACACCTGGCAGGTTCTCTGAACGCCAGGGCGGACGAACTCAGCCGCAGGTGCATGATGGATCACGAATGGCGTCTTCACTCGGAAGTGGCGCAAGGACTCTTTCTACAGTGGGGAGAGCCTTGGTTAGATCTATTCGCCACCGAAGAGAACGCGCAATGTCATCAGTTCTGCGCGTTGGAATTTCCAAGGCGGCACTCGCTCGGCGACGCTTTTCGTCGCGAGTGGAGTTGCGGTCTGTTGTACGCCTTTCCGCCTATACCACTTCTACCCAGAGTGTTGAAGAAGATTCGGCACGACCGGGCCCAAGTCATTCTTGTGGCTCCGGACTGGGCTCGACGAGTTTGGTATCCCGAGCTACTCAATATGAGCATAGATCCCCCGATCCGTCTGCCTCTTCGGGAGGATCTTCTGTCGCAGCAGCAGGGGACGGTCCTCCACCCGAACCTGTCCAGTCTACACCTGCTTGCGTGGAGATTGAGCGGCGGCAGTTGATTCCTTTCGACTTGCCTCCCGAAGTTTGTGATGTGATTCTGGCAGCCAGGCGTCCCTCCACTAAGGTGGTATACGCCTGCAGGTGGAACAAATTTGTGGCATGGTGCACAGCAAAGGCTGTGGATCCCCTTTCTGCCCCTCTTTCTGAGGTCCTTCTGTTTCTTCTCTCTCTGGCCCGACAGGGTTCTGCCCTGGGTACCATCAAGGGTTATCTTTGTGCTGTCTCGGCCTTCCTCAGGCTCCCTGATCAGCCCTCCCTTTTCAAGTCCCCTGTTGTTAACAGGTTCTTAAAGGCATTACTCACCTCTTCCCTCCTGTTCCGTTTGTAATGCCTCAGTGGGACTTGAACTTGGTTCTTACCTTTTAATGTGCGCTCCCTTTGAGCCTCTGCATAACTGTCCTCTTCGTCTTCTGACTCTGAAGACTGCCTTTCTGGTGGCCATCACCTCCGCTCGGCGGGTGAGTGAGCTCCAGGCTCTATCTTGCAAACCTCCCTTTCTGTCTGTTCATCCAGACAAGGTTGTTCTTCGGACGCGTCCGTCCTTCTTGCCAAAGGTGGTTACTGCTTTCCACATTGGGCAGACCATCACTTTGCCCACCTTCTTTCCGCCTCCGCATCCTTCCAGAGAGGAAGAGAGGCTCCACCGTCTGGACCCAAAACGTGCGCTCTCCTTCTATATCGACCGCACAAAACACTTCCGGGTGGATGACCAGCTCTTTGTTGGCTACGTGGGCGCCAAAAAGGTCGGGCGGTGCACAAGAGGACCGTCTCCCGCTGGGTTACCTTGTGCATCAAGACCTGCTATTCTTTGGCCAAGAAGGAGCCTCCTGTTGGGCTGCGTGCCCATTCCACCAGGGCAACGGCTGCTACCACGGCCTTGGGCCGCGGTGTTCCGCTGCCGGTTATCTGTCAGGCAGCTACGTGGGCCTCGCTGCACACGTTTACTAAGCATTACTGCCTTGACAGTCAGGTCCGGAGGGACGGCTTCTTTGGCCGTTCTGTCCTCCAGGACTTCCTTGTCTGATCTTTGTTCGCAGACCCACCACCGGGTTGGTATTGCTGGGGTATCTATTCTAAGGTAAGGAATCTATCACTAACGTGTCTCTTTCAGATGCACAAGTTACTAACTTGTGTAACGATATATCTGTAAGAGACAGCAGTTAGTGATAGATTCCTTACCGCCCACCCATCCTCCCCGTTCTGCGAACTGATTTCTAGGGTTAAGGACATCCCTTTCAGGGCCCTAGTATTTTTCAGACACCTGTGTCAGCTTCTTGCATGGCTCTGCGTTCCTGGCGCGGAAAGTCGTGTACAGAACTGACGTTAGCGCGCAGGGGCGGCGCCTAAGTACTGCCCGCGACGTCATCCCGGCGATCACGACGCCGACGACGGACGCGGAGCCGCACGACGCCGCCTACCGACGCGCAAAGGGTACTGCTACGCAAAACTTTCCGGATCCAGCCTGACGCCTGGGGATATTCTAAGGTAAGGAATCTATCACTAACTACTGTCTCTTACAGATATATCGTTACACAAGTTAGTAACTTGTGCTTTAAAAAATATCTAATCGCTTTCTATCTAGGTACACCGTAATGAAGTTCGAAATTGTAAATAATTATGTAATTTTTACAATCATGCTGCTATTATAGTGAACTCTTCTCTTTTGCACAAAAACTGACGCACTTTGATGGATCTATCTTGCTGTGACTGTAAATAGGATGTGACTGTTTATTTATAATGAAATGTCTTATTTGTATTGTGTTTGTAATTGTCTTATTTTATGGTGTACTTTTATGATCCTCAGAGATCGAAATAAAGTCTTTTTGTTTGATTGATTGTCTAAGCATAGTATTTTGTACTGGAAGTATCCCCTCCCAGTACAAAACCTGTTCTAGACACACGCAGACACCTTTGCATGATGCACAAGTGTGTATGTGGCGCACGGCAGCCTGTTTGTGCGCTGGCGCTAGAATGAGAACAGGATAGCGCCATACCTCTGTATATATGGTGCTTTTCTGCTCTCTCCCGGTCATGCAACGCAGCAACTATGGGTGCTGTGCTGCATTATGTGACAGGTTTGTAAATCTGGACCCCAGTGTCTAACAAAACAAATGTTAAGTATACTTACAATGAGTATCGCCATTACCGCTCCCTGTAGAAGGCCAGTCAACACATCGCTCCAGTGGTGTTTGTAATCAGAAACTCGCGAAAGCCCTACGTAGATGGAGGATGCCACAAGTGCAAATTGAATTGTTGGACGCAATAATCTGGCCCAGTCTCCTTTCATTCTGGACTGAAGATAAAGCTGCATGGGAAAACAAACGAAATCCGATCAATTTCTACACAACTCTTCATATTCGAATGACAAATTGATATGTTGTAAAATAGTGTACTAACACTCCTCCAAAATGTACTAAGACTCCTCCAAATAATCTGTATCAAATATTCTGAAGATTTTCAAAGACTAGTACAACCAAAAAAAAAAAAAAAGACATTTAACTTCTCATGGTGTACATCGTTATTGGTCTGTTCTCATGTGAGGAATGGAAAATGTGATTTCTGCAACTAGGATGCGATTAGACTAGCTTCTTGTTTTCTGCTCACTTCAGGGCATATTACAAGCCCGTATCGCCACAAGAACGTCACTTTTTTTGACGTGGTGGTGGCTTCACCTTATTTACAAGGCAGTGTTAAGCCACTTAACACTCCCTTGTAAATAAGGCATTCTTTCACGCTATACTTAACGTGAAAGGGGTGGACAATGGGCATTGCGGTGGGCGCAACACCCATTGATTTTGACGCTGCCCCATATTTACAAGAGTGGCGTAAATATGGGGCAGCACCAGGGGCGGGGCGTCCGTTGGGGCGTTGCCCCCCCGCCCGTGCCCGCAGCTCCCTCGGCGTCTCTGAACTGCCGTCACCGAGGGAGAACTGAGTCTGACAATCATGTCAGTCAGCATGACGTCGGACCGCCCACCCCCTTCAGAGTCTGAAGGGGGTGGGCGGTCCGGCGTCATGTTGACTGACGTGCATTGTCAGACCAGCCAGGGACAGGCAGCAGCACAAGTGCGCATGAGTGGGGAAGGTGAGCGGATTCTTCGCCCGTGCCCAATCATGCGCACTTGTGTTTCCACTGGCTTGCGCATGCCCATTAGGAGCCCCTCGGTCTCCTAATGGGCAGGCGGCGGGCGAAGAGTAACCGTGCCCTCAGCCAATCCTGGCGCTGCAGCAGCGCCAGGATTGGCTGAGGGCTGCCACTCCACTCCTGTTCCTGTTCGAAGAGGCGCCATTGCGGACGAGCTGAGATGGAGAGCCCCCGCAAGCCGTCGCCGACTCCAGCAGCGACCGAGGAGCTCGGAGAACAGCCTCGACGAGGTGCTGGCTTTCTCTCCTGACCTGGGACTGTCGCCTGTCGTGAGTCTTTCCCGAAATATGGGCCACCTGAGCTGCGGCGACAGGTACCGATCAGCGCTTTACTGTTCCACTGCTAATATTCAAATATCGGCGGTTAGGGGACGGCAGCGTCGAACTACAACATTTATTTCACCGACTCTCGTATAGTAAGCATACAATCAGATACTGAAAGCAATGCTACAACCCAGCTGCGACTTAAATATCACGAGTAGAATTAGCACTTCAATATTTAATTAAGTGGCTTTCCACTTTTAATGAAATGTGCAAAATGGTATGCGCTTTTAACGCACGCAGTAAGACCACTTGCACAAAATGCTCGGCGTACACTAAAAACATATTCCAGAACTTCAGGCAACACATAAAGATGATGGACGTAATGCAGAATATTGTCAAGCATCCTGGGACTGTATCGGGGTAGCACCCCTCATCTTTCTGTTTTGCTAGAGTACTTTAGACAAACACCACCACCTGAACCCTGGAGCAAACCGCAGAATGTAACGACAAAAGTCACCATAATTCTCCCCCACACTCCGCACAGCACCACGCATACAGCAGCGAATAACGCCAGGACCGCTAATGGTCATGTAGTGAAGTAACTGGTTCAAAACACAAGGCAGGCACGTCACCCCTGACCTTCCAGCCATTTCGATAAGGACTGCAGGTCCTGGAAATTCCTTGTTCGTTACGCACCGCATTCCCAGAAAACACTCGGCCTGTGGTTTCAGCCAGTGCACCCATAGCAGCCTGGAACAACGAATACTCCGATTCTGCGATAAGAAGTGGTGTGTGAAGGGGTTTAAAGTTTATTCCTCAGTACCGAGGAGAGTCATGCACATTTGGCGCGCGCTCACCAGTTCTTCAGCCGTTCGTGTGCACCGCTCGGTCCTAAACCCCTGCCTTGATTCTCGCCCTGGCCATGGTGACCTCCCGCAGCAGCAAAGCCCGATCAGCCCTGAGCGCATGCAGCACACACCAGCCTTTGCCGGCCCTTCCAGAGGTAAGCGCAAATAATGAAACAGCGTGAATGTGTTTACCAAGCTGCCTGCTGTGTGTTTATTACTTTATTTGTGAAAGTGAGGCAGATGTTCACGAGCTGCTTCAACTTAACTGAGAAAGGGGGTTGCAGGCTGGGGAGTTTGTTGGGGTTTTTCTGCACAATTTAGCTCTTACATGCCTATTGGTACTTTATGTACATCTAAAGTCTCTGTAGGTCTTCCTTTCCGCATTTTAAGCCTACTTAAAGCTCGTCCCTAACTTTTACGCCCCACCACTTTCAAATGTCACCAGCCACCACTGGGCAGCACCAAAATTAAGACCAAGGAAAACCCGGTCTTAACAGAGCGCAATGAGGAGAAATGCTTTATTTCTCCTCGTTTTTGCTGTTTTTATGTGTGCTGCATTGTGCAGCACACATAAAAACAGCAAACCACCATGCATGATTGTTTCTGTGCAGGAAAGTGTTCCTTCCTGCACATAAACAATAATTTTAAAAATGACGTGTTGCAACTTCTATGTGTGCTGCACAAAGCAGCACACGTAGAAGTTACAAATCACCATTTAAGATTGTTTATGTGCAGGAAGGTGTCTCTGCCTGCACATAAACAATCATTCCTCACAACACAGGCACCCTTGCACTATGGTGCAAGGGTTCCTACATTGGAACTAGGCATCTAAATTAAGCGCCAGCACGGGGGGAAATGCAGGGCTGCACCATATTGTTGTCACTTGTTTGTGTGTATGCCCCTTCGTTTTGTTCATAATCAGGCTTCATGGGAACAGCTTTTGCCAGCAGTAACATAGCAAAAAGACCTCAGAGTTTTTAAACTCTTGAGCAAATTCAAGCTCAACATCGATGCCCTTTCAAAAGATAAGAGTTACTTCATCAATCTTAAGCACAGAAACGTTGCTGCATTCTGCAGCACACACAGAGGAAAATGCCTCATAGGATTGTTTTTGTGCACGAAGGTGCCCCTTCCTGCACAAAAACAATCCTGCATGAATTGCAGACACCCTTGCACCATGGTGCCTGCACCCTTGTACAAGCATGCCTGCGTTAGCGCTAGGCTTCCAAAAGGGCCCCAGCGCAGATGAATTCAGGAATGCACCACATTGCCTTAAATACGGCTCATTCCTGCCCTTTTCCTGTCACGCAGTGCAGAACGGTGACTTGCTGCACTACGCGACTATTTCATAAACAGGCCCCTCAAAGAAGGCAAACCACGTAACAAGGCTATACGAAGGAATTGTTAGGTTGCAGAGGAAAAGATAATAAACCCAGGAGAAAAGGTTTTGTTAAAGGAATACATACTATGATGTATCTGAAACGCCTGCTTTGTGCTGAAGTGAACATTTGGAATGTTGCATACATTTTGATGCCTCACTGGCGCTTTTACAGCTCACCTCTTGTGCAGTGTCCCAACCTGAGACACATGGAATGTAATATAGTTCTAGAGGGGTCATCTGGTGGCACTGTCAAGTGCTTAAAGCTCCATGTGGAGCGTTACATCTATTTGATGTTTCACTTGGAATATTGCTCCTAGCATTAGAGAGAACCACTTGTGTACTGTACTGGAGGCCTCCACTCCAAATGCAGCACACATAGAAAAATGAAACAACTAGGAGAAATAAAGATATTTCTCTTGTTATGCCACACCTGGGGAGGCATAGCATTTTGATGCTTTGCCAGGTCTACCTGTAAAGGAACACCCACGCTCCACCCATGGAACCTCTCCCTGGATCAGAATAAGGCAATGCAGCGATCTGCGCTTTGTTGCATTATTCTAAATTTATCAAGCCACGCAGGTCCACACAAGGTGGCCTTGCGTGGCTTGATATATTTAATTTAGTAGTTGCATCGCCCTTGCGCCCCATTGCGTGCCACAAGGGTGACGCAACTATTTGATAAATGTAGCCCTGTGTGTGCAGGGAGGACTGCTGGAGAATGTGGATGGATGGCTGCAGACTTAAACACGGGGTGGGGCATAGGGGCACAGATTAGCAGCATTTCTTTTGATAGGTTAACTCCATCCTGGAAGAGAATTGAGATGTGCAGTATGAGCTGAGTAAGGGGATGCAGATGGAAAAATGGGCAGCGAACAGAAAAAAATAAAAATATGTGAACACTGCAGGCAAGGGTGGTGGGTGACCACCATGATGGGAAGTGAGTACAGAAGGCGACCAGCACGAGGTATGTTAAATAAACATGGGCACAAACTGGATAAATGGCCAGAAGTGCAGAGGGTATCTCCTGCCAAACAGATGGACTGAAACAGGGTAGGTGATCAGCATGAACTACAGAGAAGAAGAACACATGAACTTGTCATTGGCACAAAGCAACAAGAGCAGCTGTCCTTATTTGGAATGAACAATGAGATGGAGGAATAGGAAAGAAGAGAATGAGACTAGCAAATCGTGATACACATATGCACACTGACAGGCCACATCTTCTCTGACCAGGAACACAAGCTAACTCGGACAAACTTCTGCCTTGTTGAGCCTCATTAGTGAGGTGCAGTCTGAATCCCTATGGCACCAAGCAAGAGATTCATGTCTGGACCCGCTCATACCACTTACGGTCTGTCACTTACACACCAAAGATGCAAACACGGTGGCAGAATGCTGAAAGTAGGTAGATGAAGCACCCTAACAAGCATAGACTTAAATGGATTGGTCTTTCCACAACACAAGATAATTAATTTTGAGCTACCCACTGCAGTAACATCTAATAGAAATATTAAGGCAGTGGGTGATTTCACCACCTTACTGTATAAAGCAGTCATATATGTTTGGCATCCATGTGGCAACGCATGCACCCTTGCACCACAGTGCAAAGATGTCTGCATTGTGGTCAGCATCATTTTGTACAGGAAGGCCGCCCCTTACTATAAAAACTATCCAGACATTTTCCTCTGTGTGTGTGTGTGCTGTAGAATGAAGCACACTTGCAAAGAGGAAAAAACAAGGAGAAATTAAAACAGACTCTCTAAGGCAGGCATAACAAGGAGAAATAAGGATTTTGGCGCAAATATCCATGTACAATTCTTTGCATTCCATTGGGTTACAATCCAAAGCAACTCCTGATTTGAGTTTGATTGTAAATCCCACCAGTAGATTTTATGTCTGGTTGCGTTACTTTTTTTTAACACAGAGGCGTATTTATGAGGGGAAGTTCCGTCACCCTACCACCACGCAACGTGGTGCAAGTGGGACGCAATCCCAAAATGCGATTTATGAAGCCATGCAAGGCCACCTTGCGTGGCCCTAAGTGGCCTCATAAATCAAGAGTAACAACACAACTCGCTGCGTAGTGTTACTCTGCCCTGGGAAGGCGTTCCATGTGTGGGTGTTCACATGCAGCTCCCATGGTTTTTGACGCATTCCTAGATTTACCAAAAGTGGTAGACCTGGGAATGCACCAAAAAGATATGCCTTCTCAGGGGAGGCATAATGAGGAGAAATATCTTTTTCTCCTCGTTACAACTTCTTTCTATGTGTGCTGCATTCTGCAGCACATATCGAAAGATGAATATGCCTCTCAGTATTGTTTTTGTGCAAAAACAATCCCGCATACAACACAGGCACCCTTGCACCATGGAGCAAGGGTGCCGCCTACGTTGGCGCTAGGCAGCCAAAATGGCGCCAGCGTAGGGACAAGGGCAGGAATGCTCCATATTCTTTTAAATACAGTGCATTCCTGCTCTTACCCTGCCACGCAGCAAGCCGACAAGCGCTGTGTGATATTCTCATAAATACGCCCTCTAGTTTTTGTGAATCTGGGACCATATTTCTGTTAATTTAAGTGTAATAAAATACATTAGAGGGATTTTACCCCATTCATACCCACTTCAGAAGCTGTTTCTAGCAGTAACGCGAACTCTGCAAATATAAATCCCTACTCGAAGATTTCACTGCAGTTAGAAACCCAGAGGGTCATATTTAAGAGCCCCTTGCCCCGCTATTGTATCACTTTTGTGACAACGGCGGCACAAACCACCAAATCATTTAGGAGGCCATGCAAAGCCACTTTGCGTGGTTTGACTGGCCTCGTAGATAATGGAGTAAGTCAGGGCAAATCGCTGCGTTGCCTTACTCTGCACTAGGGAAGCGTTCCATGGGTGTTGGGATGGGTGTTCCCATGCAACACTCATGGATTCTGACGCTTCCCCAGATTTACAAGACCATGTAAACCTGGGAATGCAATAATGGTGACTAAGCCCTACTGGCTGCACATCTATCACAGTCATGGATTGTCTTGCAGCACAAAGGTATCTCAAGTTCCAGCATGTGGTGATGCGGTCATGCTACGCACTGAGCCACCTTAGGTGCAAATCAGCCGCACCTTGAAACAAGGTGCAAAAGCTACATTAACAGAAAAGAAAATGACTCAAGCACACACAATCCAGTAAATGGCGGTATCCCTCTTCTCAGTAGAGTTGTGTTGCAAAGATCAAATCAAGTCCAGTCACAAGAGTCAGATTCTTCCACAGCATTCCGGAAAGTAGGAATTGTTCTCCCAAAAGTAGATTGGATTAAGTATGAAAATCCCCAGTCAGATATATGGAGATCCAGGGGAGGTATGTTGCGTGACCATGATAAGCCCGCCGCTCCGCCGTGTCCGGAGTTTGGAAACATACCGCCTCTGGATCTGGATTGTGTGTGCTTGAGTGCATTTTTTTTTCTGTAAACCTGGGCATGCGTCAAAACCTTATGCCTCCACAGAGTAGGCGCAATGAGGAGAGTTATTTCTCCTCATTTTTTCCTCTGTGCGCTGCATTCTGCAGCACACACAGAAAGAGTAAAAAGCCTCCCAGAATTGTTTTTTGTGCAGGAAGTTACACCTTCCTGCACAAAAATAAGCCTGCATGCAATGCAGGCACCCTTGCACCAAGGTGCAAGGGTACCTGTGTTGGCAAAAAGCTGCAGAAACGGCACCAGTAAAGGAGGACAGGTATGCGCTGTATGCCATAAATACAGCGCATTCCTGCCCTTTCACTTTGAGGCAGGGGAGCGCAGCAAGGTGACTTGCTGCACCGCCCTACGCCAAATCCCCATATATGTGCCCCAGAATGTTTGTGAACTTATCTCGCTAGCTGTCTTTGTGTGCCATCTGATACTTCTGGTGACCATGAAAGCTTATTTAATTTTGATAAACCATATCCATGAAAGCTGCCTTTGTGTATAGTTTCTTCTCAATGAAAAACAGTTCAAAGGAGACTGACCTGACAACCCCATATATTCTCACGCCACCATCAGGTTTATATAGTACCAGACAACCATTTGTCTAATATATTACAGGGCAGACTGGAAAGATTCGTTGAGGATAAAGCCATTCATTAAGGATAAGGATCTAGAACCACACCCTCACTGACATCAGAACAGCATTTGAAGACATCTCTTCAAAGAGCACTACCACGCTACACAACAGGAACCTCCAACTCAATGTAAGCTATCCTTACTCCCCTCACTGTTCATCGCTCTCTTGCTCTCCAGCTAGATTTGTGCTATGTAAGTAGTACTACTACATACAAAGCTACAAAAAAACGGTGAACCTGACTAATTGTAGGCAAACCTGAGGAGCTATTAGGGGCTAATCACTTTCCGCCCAAATTCTGAATTCAAATGCTAACCTTCCAGATGTTCCCGCACAGGATAATACTAGAAACAATCCACTATCTGGTTAATGAACAGCTTCAAGCCACCCGATGTAGCAACTGCCTGGATACTTACGCCTTTGACCTAGATATCGAGTTAGGTGATGTACTAAAATGTGGTGTGTTCCTTCATGGAACTTTCAATAGAAGTAGAATTGAGCCATGTGTAAATACTATTAATACCTATAAATCCAGCATGTCCTGTACCACTACCTTTAAAACTTGCTGATCTACCAGACTTTCAGCCACTTCAAGCAAAGCTTACCTCCGAAACGCTTGGGACAAAGTAAAAATTAACAGGTCTCTAGGGGGCCTATTTATGAGGCCATTTGCGTCACTCTTGCACCACACAACGTGGTGCAAGAGCAACGCAAACCTTAAAACAGATTTTTTTTTAAGCCACGCCAAGCTACTTTGTGTGGCTCTAACAATCTGGAATGACGCAAGGCAGAGCAAATCGCTGCATTGCGTTACTCTGCCCTGGGTGTTCCCACGCAACTCCCATGGTTTTTGATGCATTTCCAGATTTACAAGAACTTGTAAACCTGGGAATGTGCCAAAATCTTACACCTTCCCAGGGGAGGTGTAACAAGGAGAAAGTACTCTATTTCTCCTAGTTTCTTCCTCTTTCTACACATGGAAAGAGATATATGCCTCCCAGGATTGGTTTTATGCAGGAAGGTGCTCCTTCCTGCATAAAAACAATCCTGCGTGCTACGCACGTTTCCCCTTGCAGTATGGTGCAAGGGTGCCTGCGTTGGTGCTAGGCAGTCAAAAGGGCGCCAGCGCAGAGAAAAGGACAGGAATGACCTGTTCTTTCCATGTCACGCACTGCAGCGCAGCAAGGTGACTTGCTGCACAGCATGACTTCCCCATAAATAGGCCTCTAGGTCCCTCATGGCCGACTGATTAGGGCATTGTATCTGATGAGTGACGGAAAGCACTCGTCTCCAATTTCATGTATCTTAAGAGAATTTCCTGCACACGGTTGTTCAGTGATTCTGGGGCTTCAGAGGCACATTTATCAAATATTGTTCTAAGTTGTCGGGTGGAAGATCACCCAACACCTGAAGCTGGCCTTGCTACACGGGTCAGAGGATTTCAACACCAGATATTCCTGACGTTCTGATGGATCTGGGACATGCTATTGCATAACAAGGTCCTGCACAACACAGGGGGAGTTGCACACTCCCAACCCACAGTATGTTGGATCCAGGGCATGAAATGATGCAGGACCCTTGAAGCTCAAATATACCGTTTTCTCCTATGCAAATATAGCAAAATATGTTGCCCTTGGAAATCTTACAGCGGCCTGGAGGGAAGTGCAAGAGGATTCTAATGAAAGCACAGCTCTGATCCCTTCGGATTGCAGATGGAAGAAGTCTGTAGTCTGAATTGTCCAAGATAAACCTATTCGCAACCTGGTTCATCTAATTAAAACTTTAAAACCCAATACAGCTAAAGGCGCTGATGCCGTCCCGAATTCTGTAAATAAAAGCGTCACCGAATTTTGGGCATCAATATTTTTAACCTCTTTAAATATTTTTGTAATTGGAAAACTACATCTTCTTGGCAAGGCTTGTACAATAAACCAACATAAAATATGAAAGAGCAGATCCAGTGTTATAAAAGCTTATTTCCCCAGTGGATTCTGCCTCTAAAATCTTTGTAGAGCTTCTGCGCCATGAAGAAAAGAGTTGAGGAACTGCAGCTACTCCAGTCAAGCAAGATGACCTCTATCTAGGCCTCAGCACATCACATCAAGGGCCAGATTTACTTAACTTTGGCACAACGCAGCAAGAGAAGTTGCAGTGTTGTAAATATGGCACATTTCTGCTCTCTTCCTATAACACAAGGACATACCACTGCTCAGCTCTCTCCTTGCACTGGCGCACTTTGGGCTGCCTTGCGGCAACACAGGCAGCATTGCACCATGGCTTTAAGGTCAGAATAGTTTTTTCTGCACAAAAAAAACAGGGGCATATTATCAAGCTCATTATCGCCGCTTTAGCGGCAGTTTTTGCCGCTAAAGCGGCGATAATTATATCGCCCTATCAGCAAGCTGTCGCTAACAGGCGTTAGCGACAGCTTTCAGGCGATAGCGGCCGGTTATTACATCGCCTTGCATGCCAGCGATAATTATCACTAATGACATGCAAGGTAGGCGTTCCTCACTAAAAGCGACTGTAAACAGTCGCTAAAACAACTACCCCTATTAGCAAGGCAGGCGAAGCGATAATATAATTCGCGCTAAGCGCGTTTATCGCTAGATTTTTACACCTGCTACTGAGGGTGACTTACCTGTTTGTAGCATAGGGGGTGGATTGTCAGGCTAAATCCACCATAGCGTTAATGCGAGAATATCGCTGGTTTTCCAGCGATATTTTCGCATTTTGCCGCTATCGCTTGAAATATTATCGCTATGGAGATAAACCTTACTAATAGGGTGTTATCTCAGCGATAATTTCCAGCGATAGGCGGCGTTAAAAAAAACGCGCTAAGCGCGGTTAGCGATAAATATCGCACTTCCTTGATAATATGCCCCACAATTCTTTTGAGGCTTATTCCTCTTTGCATGTGTGCTGCATTGTGCAGCATGGCACAAGGGTGTCTGCGTTGTCCCTAGGCAGCCACAAGTGAGTCAGCGCTGGGGGAGAGCAGAAGAGCGCCATACCTTTGTAAATATGTAGCTCTCCCATTCACGCAACACAGTACCTTGCCTTGCTGCACGAATTCTTAGTAAAGCTGTCAAATAAATTCTTAGGTGCAGCACGTACAGTAGCAGGGGCGGCTGTTAACATTTGGAAGTGGTAGGGCGAGAGAAGTGCCCCACCCCTTACCAAAAGACAAAAATAAAACAAGCATGCAAAAGAAGCAATCACTAAATCGCTGGCATGCATTACATATATTATAAATAAAATACATTTTGCTTACCCGGGCTGCGTCCTCTGTCTGTGGCTCCTACGGCACAAGTGGAAGAGGTAACTTCCCTAAGCAATCCAGGCGCTGCTCTAATGCTGTTAAGCAGCATGAGAGAAGCACCAGGATTGGATGGAGCGGGCTGGATAGACGCTTCTTCAGGCCATTTAGGTCTGTGCTTGGTCTCCACCCAGCTGGAGGGGGGGAGGGCTCAGCTGCCTTGCTTACATTATGGCGCAGGGCACGGTTACTGCATCACTGCGCACAAAACGGTCAAGAAGGAGACTACATGTGAACTAAGGACAGCACTGACTCCAATTAATATTGCCTCTTCAGATCAGCCTGATCGTCTGCTCACTGTCACACACTGAAGAAAATGTTTCATCTACTCCTTATGAAAAAAATTGTCAAAAGCAAAAAATTTGTGTGTGGCTATACAATCGAACTAAGGTGGTTCTCCCAGGGTGAGGGTCATTCATTGTACTTTGGATGTGCTGACCCCTGCGATGTCCCCAAATACAGGATACTCAACTGCATAATTTCTGGTAGTGAGGGACTGCGTTCGCGCTTTCCCCTCATCTCTGGTTTTAAGAAAGACAAAAGGAAAAATAAGTCTGGAGCCGTCTCCTGTGGTCCGTCCAGGGTGCTGCGGCTGGATTGGAAGGGGGAGTGGTCAAGGGGGAATAACATAAATGGTGAGCATGGGGAATGATGGGATAGTTGCAGCCTCCCACTCTGGGGGCCTGACCAGGAACAGGGCAGTATGCCCTGGCCAGGTGACATGTCTGCCCCTTTTAGTTGCACACCTGGGGCCGTGGCCTGGCTGCCAGCCTCTTGCCTCACCCTCGCCATTCCGGGCCCGGACCCTGGGAGAAGCCCCCAGGCCTTGGCCTGGTGAGGGTTCTGCTGCGTTTGGGAGCGTTCCTGAGAGGCTCGGGCGAGAACACCTGCTCCCTTGCAGGCCTGTCCCAGGCTTTGAGCAACAACAAGTCAACTGGGGCCTAGGCTGGCAAAAGGTACTGCCTATCCCTAGAGTGGGCCTCAGTGGCAGCTCTTTAGCTTCAGAAGCCCCAAATCACTGCTTCTGGGCCGAATATCGACCTGGCAAGCCCCCTTCTGTGCTTGCTGTAGTCTTTGCTTGCCCACTGTGTGAACAACGTGCAGCACACTGAAAGCAATGTCCTGGTCGGCCCTGCTGGTGGGCGTTGGCATGCAAATTTTGCTGGCCTGACCGAGGCCTGTGGGAAGGCAGCCGCTTTCCAAACGGGGTGCGGGGTCATGGGTGGTCACTTTGCGCCCCCACCCCCATGCTCTGCCTCGCCTCAGGCCTTGCCTGTGTGGATGCTACCCTTGCTCTGCGTGGAGATGCCAAGTGGGCCACCTTTGCCCTCTCCCCTCAACTCACTTACCTGGCAGGAGAGACACCAGGATCACCTACCTGCAGTACCTCAAGTCGCTACTAGGGGGTCACTGTTCTGCCAAAGGGCTATCCTGTGCTTTTATGCACACAAAGGCACTTTTAAGCGCTACAGCTGGAGCTTTGCCTACTGAGGATGCCTGCCTTCTGGACTTGCCTTCCTGCCTGCTGAGGACCCCTGTTTGATGAAGCTGCACGCCTGCTGAGGCTTGCCTTCTGCGGCTGCCTTACCTGCTGGGGCTGCTTTGACTGCTGGGGCTGCCTAGCTGCTTGCTGCCTACTGCCTGCCTGCTGCAGGATACATGCTGGAGCTGCCTGCCAGCTGGGGATCCCCTGCCAGCCTGAAGGAGACCCCTGCCAGCCCCTTCTGGGTCGCCCACTTTGGGAACACCCAGCCTGCTGGAGCTGAGTGTCTGCCTGTGTTCTCCACCCTCCGAAAGGGAGACCCGGTCTACTGGTTTTGAGGATTACCTACCTGCTGCAAACTCCCTGAGGAATCCCCCTCTGGGTACACCACAACAGAACAGCACGATGAGCAGACCGCAGAATCCATGGTTTCACAACACAGTAAAGCTGCAGAGAAAGTGGAACCAGATGGCTCCATACCACACCTGATTAGGAAGATCTTCACAGAACTGCTGGTAACTAAGATTGGTTTCGCAGCAGCAGAAATCTGATGCATAATGTCGGGTGCACCCAAATGCACCTACCTACTTACGTTCATGTCTGAACAAATCTGCAGAAGCTATTGGCAGATGTGTTGGTCATTGCAGGAGGCGAAACCCTTATCTAACATCCACCTGGAATGCCAGCTCATGATGGAGGTAAAGAGAAAGACCGTGCACGTCTACAACCCACACGTCAATATCCAAGACCTGCCAACCTTTCTACGACGGCACTGCACAGTGACGAAAGAACCCTCCCGCAACATGGACAGCGACGGCATCTGGAATGGTAAATGGACAGTTATGGTAAAGCTGAAGGAGGACCCGTCGGCCCCGGATGGAATCCACCACCTCCCTTCCAGCTTCTTCCTAGGGCATGACTCAGGATACTGTATTACCCTGAGCAGCCCAAACTGTGCAACAGGTGCAGCAAACCAGACCACACCGCCAGACTGCACAGCGCAAGTATGCAAGAACTGCAAACAAGAAAGCCACATGTCAAAGACCTGCAAAGCGGAGACCCCATGCAACCTCTGTGTGGGCAGTCTTTGAAGCGGTGGCCCAAACCCCCAAAGAGCCAGATCCTTTGCCCAGGCGGCCAAACCATCCTGGAGAGCCCAACAGGAGCAGGCTGAAAAGACCAGGCCTCCAGTCCCAGCCCAGAGGTGGGCCAAAGGAACTGGGAGAGGGAAGAGCTCCAAACAGGACAAACCCAACCAGGGCACTACCCAGGCCCCGGAGCTACAGACCCCTGAAGATATCCCACCTGCCATCCCTGAGCCCAGGGTGAAGCCCCCTGGACAAACAGGACAAACAGGACCAGGGCCCAGGGTGAAGCCCCCTGGACAAACAGGAGCACAGGAAAAAGAGGCATAGTACCGCACACAATACAACCAAAACACGCAAGCGATTTGTGAGCAACCACAACCCCCATTCCGTGCTTGAGGAGTCAGAAGAGAAAGATCAGTCAGAGAAAGACAGCCCGGGCGACTAAATCGACCAAGTATCAAAAGTGCTAAGGGAGATGAGGGCACTGGCAAGTGTCATGGAAGCGTCCCCATCGCCAGCAACAGTAGAACAGGAAGAGACCGCCAACGAGGACCAAGACCAAGGCCTGCCCATCACCCTGGATGAGGGAGACCCCAAACCCAGTCAAAAGTGTGGGCCAGCCTTCGAGCATCAGCAAGCAACAGCGGCCGAGCAAGAAGGCCTAGTACCGGAGACCCAACAGGAGCCTGGCCAGCCCTGTAAGTAGCCTTGTCACTTGCATTTAGAACCAATTGCTCCGACTTGATAATTAGTCTTTAAATATGAAGTTAAACTCTTAAAAGCTAATTAATGATGGCTATTTCATTATTTTCCATAAATGTAAGAAGTATTAGAGACAGGCGCAGATGTGCTAGTACTTTAAGTCTTGCCAGTCAGGAATGTGATGTACACATGATTCAGAAATGCTCCATCCACTTCGCAACATCATACAAACACGTAGAACCGCAGTGGACCCTAGGGCCTTCCTTTTGGTCTGAGGGGGAACAGCAGCAGGTCTGTAGGAGTGGCTATCTTAGTCAGAGGAAGGCGTTTCACAATGGACTCCGTCACCGAGCTGGAGGGCGGCAGGGCTCGTCATCGACGGTTCATTGGCAGGAGAGCCATTTAGACTTATTAATGTGTATGCCCCTTCTGACGTAGGCGAGTGACGGGAGCGGTTTCAGTGCCTCATTCCACAGCTGGTCACCTCAAGAACAATTTTGATAGGTGGGGATTTCAACTGCATTCTAGAAGCAGGTGGACAATGAAGGGCCAGGGCTGGTGAAGGATGGATGATGCCACAAAACTACTGGTGGTGATGGTGGGTGAGGCCTACCTGACAGATGTCATTGGTTCCAGGGGGGCGAACGCCAGGAACTTCACCTGGAGTCGCCCAGATTGTTCCTTGCGCTCCAGGATAGACTTCATCTTTACCTCTCAATCAGGAAGATCAGGCAACACTCAATGGTGACAGTGCACTTCTCCAATCACAGAGCGGTTCACTTCCAAGGGGAACTGACAGGCAAGTTCCGGACAGGTCCAGGCACTTGGAAACTGAACAGCTCTCTGCTGGAGAGAGAGAGGAGGCGAAAGAGGAACTGAGGGAAACATGCATCCAGTGGCAAGACATGAAGGACACCTTCCATTCCACAGGGGAATGGGTCAAAGGCAGGATCCAACACTTTTTCCAAGAATTTGGGTAGCTAGGCCGCAAGGGGGAGAAAGAGGGAGTTCAGTAGACTGCAGCAAGAGCTGCAAGAACTGCACGACCTCCAACTCTGGGGATGGGATGTCATGAGCCCTCTGGAGGAAGTCAAGAAAGAGCTGAGCAAGCACTTTCATGATGAATTCAGGAGGATCATTTTCCGTTCCAAGGTGGAGAACCTGGAGAAGGGGGAGAAATGCAACTCCTTCTTTAGGAAAATCCACTCTGCGCACACCCCTCTGGATCAAGTGCGCAATAAGGAGGGAACCCTCTGTGACACCAGGGAGGACATTAGGAAGGTTGTGACAGACTTCTATGGGGACCTCTACTCAGAGAAGAGGTCAGAGGGAGATCAAGCAGAAAAGTTTGTCTGGTATGCCAGGAACTGTTTAACCAACAGCGAAAGAAGTCCTTAACGCCCACTCACTCTGGAGGAGCTGCACCTCGCAGTTAAATCCTTCAAGTCAGGAAGGACGCTAGGTAGTGATGGTCTCCCAGTCGAATTTTATGCCTCACTGTGGGACATAGTGGGACCAGACCTCCTGCAGCTGTATGAGGAGATAGAGTGTGGGGCATAATTCCCTCCCTCTCTAAGGGAAGGAATGATTGCGCTCTTGGATAAACATAAGGTGGAGAGATGTGACCACAAGAACTGGTGCCCCATCTCTCTCCTGAATGTAGACTACAAGATCCTGGCTAAGACACTGGTAAATAGACTCATGGGCGCCATGGGGGAGGGAGTTCACCCAGACCAAACCTGCGGGGTCCCGGGCTGCAGGAGCCCAGACACACTGGCACTGATCAGAGACACGATCCAGTACATCACGGACTGAAAGATCCAGGCTGCCCTGGTCTGTCTGAATGAGGAGAAGGCATTCGACTGCATCTCCCATGAGTTCTTGGAGAGGGTACTGCACGGTTTTGGGCTGGGGTAGAGCGACTGCAGTTATGTTAAAATAATGTATAAAGACATCTGCCGTTCAGTCATAGGAAAGGGGTCTGTTTTACAACCATTTACAATGAGGTCTGGGGTAAGACCAGGCTGCCCGCTCTCAACCCCTCCGTTTGTTTTGGTTATAGAGCTACTCGCTGAGCACATCAGGAAGAACCCAAACATCAGAGAGATCCTGACACCAGGCAACGCAAAGAAAGTGTGCCCTATACATTGACGAGGTCACCTTCTGTGCGGATGGTAAATCGGTCCAATCCCTGCTGAAAGCGTGCAAGGACTTCAGCAAAGCATCAGGGGCGAAAATCAATGTAGATAAATCGCAGGCAAAACTCTTCTGGAGAAGGAATTTATGCAACAAGCCTCTCTCCTTCCCTATTGAGGCAGGACTGGTAAAGCTTCTGGGCGTCTGGTTTGGGGGACCTGGGGCAGCTGCGAAGAGCTGGAACGAACGCCTGGCCAAGGTTAAGCAGAAACTGGGCCTCTGGAGTTTGAGAAACTTGAGCATCAAAGGGAAGATTCTGGTGCTCAGGAACAAAGCACTGCCTGTGCTGCAGTATGTGACACAGGCCTGGCCACTCCTGGTCAACATAGAACGGGCAATAAACAGCATGGTGTTCCATTTTGTCTGGCACTCGAAGATGGACAAGGTTAAAAGGTCAGTCATGCACAAGGAGCACTACAAAGGGGGGAAGGCAGGCCATGACATCCCGACAATCCTCAGGGCCTTCTTTGTGTGTGACTGCGCCTAAATAACCCTGTTAAATAAAAACAAGGACCACTCGGCCTACAAGGTGTTCCGCTTTTTCCTACTCCCGGTGCGGAGAAGACTAGGGTGGAATAAGTGGGAGACTGCTGCAACGTTTAACTGGGACCTCCCAGGGTATTACAAGGAGGTAGAAAGGTTTTATGGGGGAATTTGTGGATTGTCCTGGGCTTCTAAAGGCTAGGAGTAACACAGTTCAGCTCAAACTCATCATGACCAGGGACAGAAATCTGCTTCTGGGCCCAATTTTGACCTGGCAAGGCCTCTTCTGTGCTTGCTGAACCCTTTGCTTGCCCAATGCATGAGCAATGTGCAGCAGACTGAAAGCAAGGCCCTGACTGGCCCAGAACACTTAAAAAAAAAAAGGAAGAATGTACAGTCCATTTACAGCAGTGTTTCGAGGCTACTTAGCAAATACAAATGTTAGCGGTTTGAACCAGCATCATAAAGTAAAAATAACCTGCAATCTGCTACCATGGCAGCTGGATTCTGGACCTGCTGTGTCTGTAAAGACGCACCCGTTGCTGTCACTCGGTAAAACGTGTCCTGTACAGAGCTCTACAGTAAGAAGCCGGGGACACCTGAAACATGTTATCCCATCAAGGGAAGACGTATCCGTCCCTAAATGGAAGTGAAAACAAATTCTGTTCTTTTTCGCCCCTCCACTTTCCCACTTCGATGTAACACGTGCACGCAGATGACACACCAGTGTGGCAACTGCGTGCGAGTTAGTATAACTGCTAAAGGGTGTTTGCTCCAGCTAGTGTAAATATAGGTTCTATTTAAAGGTAGATTATAAGTAGGTAGATTTAAGTATTGCCTGACGCACCAGGCAACACCCGTTTTCATTCCTAATGTGTGGTCTTCTTGAAGTGGCATACTGCAGAAGACTTGCAAGTCAGCTGAAAGGCAACCTGGTTTTAGGGTGGGCACGGCGTTTAATTGCAAGGGAGAGCGCGCTCCCTGCCTTTCCGAATGCCCACATTAGAATGTTCATATGGGCGCTGGGGTGACTGGGAAAGAATGGCACGCCCAAGCCTGTTCAATAACTGTTCCTGAGCCCCACTGCTGCATGCTTGCACCACAGCATTCTCCTTTTCTATTGATGCGGGTTAACCTTTGCAAACCTCCTTATTAACAAGGATTGAGAATGGCGCGTTCATTGAAAGGTCTAGGATCCATAGATGAGACCAGCGTTATATCACATCCACCCAAATTGAAAGGTAAACTAAATTATTTCTGCCATTTGTCCATATCCGCCAAGAATGCTGCTGTATGTGCTCTTTTCTACAATGTGCTAACAGAACCAGGCTCCAAGATCAGCCACCCTCAGCCCCCTTCCAGTGAGACGGACACTGTCAGAACACTGTTCAGAGGGCCACGGGGCAAGCAGGAGCTACTGCAGTGCTTAATTTGAGCCAGTGGTTTCTGCTGCTCAGTACCGGCACTTATGACGTTCTGCCACATGGGGGGAGAGGGGCTGTCAGTCGAATTTAGAGATGAGCTTAACAGCTGGTCTGTAATTCAATATACAATAGAAATGACTAATACCTGCCAGCCAGGCTATTCTTTTAGCTTAGGGTGGCCTGGAATAGTCTTAACTGTCACACTTGCAGAAGTGTGATGGTTAGTAGTTGTGTTGGTACTGTCATTAGCAGGGGCAATGGGTGGTGCAAGCTGCAGTGGACTCCTGACATGGGTCCTGGCACTTAGGGGCATATTTATGAGCCCCTTGTGCCGCTAGAGCGTCACTTTTTGTGACACTCCGGCGGAGCAAATCACAAAATCATATCTATGAGGCCACACAAAGATATGGAGTGAGGCTAGGCAGCACAAATCGCTGCATTGCCTTACTCTGCGCTCTGAGTAATAAGTCTTCCAAAGATACAAAATTTATCACTGGGGTTACTGCTTAAAATATATTTTGGAAATAAAACCATTTTTTCTACAAATATCCACATATGCGTTCTACAAATACACAAATATTTCGTGAGGCGCTCGGGAGGCATTGCAGTGGGTTTTCCCACGCAACACCCATAGATTTTGACACTTCACCCAGTTTACATGCTCTCGTAAATCTGGGGAAGTGTCAAAACCTTACGCCTCCCAAGGTGAGGTGTAACGCGGAGAAATAACTTTATTTCTACTCATTTTTCCCTCTTTTTAGCTATGCTGCATTCTGCAGCACACATAGAAAGAGGAAAACGCCTCTTAGTATTGTTTCTGTGCCAACAACACAGGCACCCTTGCACCATGGTGCAACAGTATCTACGTTGGAGCTAGGCTGGCGAAATGGCACCAGTGCCGAGGGAAAGAAAAGGAATACACTGTATTGCATAAATACGGTGCATTCCTGCCCTTTCACTTTGGCGCAGGGCAGCAAGCTGACTTGCTGCGCTGGCCCATGCATATCCCCATACTTTTTTTTTTTAACACAAATTAAGCACTGAGCTACTGCACCCAATTATGGGGGTTGAGGCCTTTTTTCTTCTGTCCTGTGGCCCGTCCACTATGGATACCAAGCAACTGGGCCAAGTATGCCTTCAGCACTTGAATCTCAGTGGTAGCACAGGTTGAGCAGTACAAGGCTTCTTCTTTGGGGAGGTCTCTTCCTCTCGAAGATGGTCTTGACCAGACTATGCTCCTTGCCTTTTCCCAGTAGCCCCACTTGACATACAGGGTCACTGTCCACACTCTGCACAAGGGCTGTGACCCAGCCGGCACTGCAGCAATATTCATGGTGGACCCACCTGGCATATGGGAGTCGCCGACTTCCTTCTACACAAAGCCTACAACCCGATCGGCGCAAAAGTAATTCTCCTCACACCTCGCTTCAAAGACCCAACCACCAGGATCATCGATTTAACCTCGCTGCTTTCAGCGCTCTCCTCTCCCTCACAGGGTACACAGGTCTTGGCAGGCAGGAACTGGTGCTTCAGGGGGCAGGTGATCTTGGATTCCCTGGGTGATGTCCCCTCACCCATTTGGGAGCCCCTGGATTCCAGTCCTGGTCACAGGCAGAAGTCTTGCAGAGCTTCTCCTTTTCCCACAGCCCCTACTGGCTGCTTGACCGTTGAAAATTTTGGGGGCCTCAAGCTCCCTTTCTTATAGGCTATTTCAGCCATCAAATGTGATCTAGAGTCTGAGGGGCATATTTAAAATGCACCTGTGGCACTTTCACATCGACAGAGCATCACTTTTGTGACGCTCCGGAGGCACAGTATGCCTGCCCGGATTTACACGGTCACGCAAAGCCACCATGCGTGGCTTTTCTTGGCCTTGTAAATATAGAGTAAGGCAATGCCTTACTCTGCGTGGAAGGGGTATTCCATGGGTATTGCTGTGGGTATGCCCCCGCAAGATTAATAGTTTTTGACACAGCCCCTGATTTACAACAAACCGTAAATCGGGGGCAACCCCAAAACTAATGCCTTCCCAAAGCAGGTGTAACAAGGAGAAATGTTTTATTTCTCCTCGTGTTTTCCTCTTTCCACGTGTGCTGCATTCTGCAGCACACATGGAATGAGGAAGACGTCTCCTTTGATTGTTTTTGTGCAGGAAGGACCTTCCTGCACAAAAACAATCCTGCCAACACGGACACAGGGTGCCTGCGTTGGCGCTCGGCTGCAGTTTGTGAACTGGCAGAAAGGACAGGAATGCACTGCATCTTGAAGATACGGTGCATTCCTGTCCTTTTTATTTTGACGTAGGGCAGCGCAGCTAGAAGGCTTGATGCGCTGCACTATGCCAAAATATTATAAATATGCCCCAAAGTCTATAAAAGGGAGACCCCCAAAATAAACTTTAAAGTGCTCTCCTCTACCCTGCCTTCCAGGATGCCGTCTGTCACAGCAAGAGTGACTCCAAATATGAAAGCCACACAACACAGTCCATGGGAGGACTAGAGGTTCACACCTGAATGTCAGCCACAGTGATGTGTATCAAAAGGATACCCGAGGGCCTCAGCCCTCCTCTTTATGATTCTATTATCAGCCCAATCTCCTTCATGAGAGGCGCCCAGGATCCTTCCTAGTGACCTGTCTCTGAATCAAGGAGCACCATTTGAAGTATGGTAAAGAGGCTGGCTCGTCCTTCCTCCAGTGTGTCCCATCCAGCTCACAGGAATGCAGCAATTCACCAGTCTGTATGGGGCCATTCGTCTATCTCTTCATGCTCCTCCAGTTAGCTCTGAATCTCCCCAAATGGAACTCCGAATCTTCCATGTATTGTACCATTCACAGGCACACATACACCCAGCACATGCATAACACATGTGCTGAGCAGCACTACACACAAATCTGATGTAGGCCAAGGGTGAGTAAAGCATAGAGCAAAAAAACTTTAAATAAGTGAGACTGTAGACCTCACTCTAGTGACACAGGTAAAAAAGCCTGTTCACTCCCTCTGATCACTACACAGTACGATGCCACCAACACACTTGTGCTGCTTAACTTCTGACAAAGGCAGTGAGTGGCCTTTCACCACTATGAGGGTAGTGTTTTGGGCATCCCTCCTGGTTCAAAAAGACCGCAATCCGTGAGACAATTCTATGTCATAGCACACGCATGATTCATGTTCGCCCATGACAACAAAGTCAGCATCAGGGATCCAGACATCATTACAGTTGGGGCACTAAGGGCATAGGTACACATCGATCACCATGCGAAGGACTTTTCCGTCCCAACAAACACATTTTGGGGAGACCGTTATATTTATAAAACTCATTCCATCTGTCTCACCTCAGTGCTTTGAGGCGGCCTTATGGAGACAAAAGTGGCCCTTTTCAAGCAAACATAAAATCAAGTAAGGGGAGCAAGATAACACAGTCACAGGGCACTGTAGAGCATTGTGAACAGCATAAGAGGGTCTTTAGGCAGAGCAAAGATAGCGCTGGTGCAGTTCTGGCTGCCTCTTAGATATGAGAACAACTGCAATCCATGAGGCAGGCCTATGTCATAGCACCTCATTACTTATTCTGCAGCACACACGCAAAGAGTAAGCAGCAAAGAATAGTTTTTGTGCAAGAAGGTATGCCTTCCTGCACAAAAACAATTCTGACTACAATACAAACACCCTTGTGTCGTGGTACAAGGGGGCCTGCATTGGTGCTAGGCAGCCAGATGTGCACCAGCACTATGAGAGTGCAGAACAGAACCACATCTTAGATCTGGCATGTTTCTGCTCTCTCCCTTTGATACAGCGCAGCAACTTCTCTTGCTGCATTGCCCCAAATTTGAGTAAATCTGGCCCTAGATGCCCATTTAATTTGCAATATTAGAAACACAATAACTTCATTAGGAACAGTCTTGCTTCAGTAGTGTGGGCCATACATAGCTTGTGCTAGCTGCCAGGCACTTAAGATTCATAACTTCAAATCTTCATACCCATAAGTAGTGCAATAGTGAACTGGCTGCAAAGGTTTGAGGCCAGTGAACTAATCAGAATATCCAATATGTGCAGAGTTATAATATAAAGTAGAGCTAAAAAAAATGGATGCTTAGACTAGGGAAATTCTGCTAACTGCTCATGCTGCCTTCTTCTTGTCACTGGAAACGTTTAAGCACACATATCCCCATGCAGTGCGGTTAGGACCAAGAGGTAAATCATGTCAGCCTGCTTTCATGAACACATGCAACATTTATTAGATACTTGTCACCGATTCAACTATCCATTAAAAATAGATCTTGGCCGCAAGCCATTTACCAGGGCTCCTTCCTTGCCACAGCTGCTCAGGGCTGTACCATTTTAGAACTAAAACAGACTGCAGCATTTCAAAGAAATGGTTCAACATTAAAGTACAACGCACCACCACTAATTTCTACCTCATTCTTGCTCCCTGCTTAATGAGTAAACAGACAGACTCCCAAGGTTGGCTACACTCCACGCCCTTTTCTCTAGCAGGAGAGATGTCAACATTTGGAGAATACAGGTGTAGCTGGAACACTCCCTCTTCTTTCTACTTAACTGGCTCCTATCAGCGCTTTGAAGCAGCGTTAGGAATGCTGGAGTTTTGCAAGTAACCGACACAAAGAGTGGGGAGAGAGAACAGAGTCACGGCGCACTGTAGCATTTCCACTAAAATTATGGCAGGAAAGTAAGAATTGAAACTGAGCATGGAAAACTTAAAATTGGACGGTGGTCTCATCTAATGTACAAAAAAATAAAACTGCGTCATCCTGACTAGTCAGTTTTGCTTCGAAAAGATGCGTTTGACAAACCAAGATATTAAGCAAAGGAAAATTAAAAAAGAAAAGCTGCAGTTACAGTACCTTCCTGACGAGTTCAACTGCTACTGAGCACGCAGGTCAACCAGTAGCATAAGGCAAAATGATGAGGCCTCCCTGCAGAATGTGATGGGAGCCCCCCAATATCTTACAGATATATTAATTGGTTTTGGGCAGCAGAGGGTTGTGGGAGCTTGCGTGACTCCCTTAAGTGCAACAGCCTGTCTCTACGTCAATGAAAGCTTACTTTCCATTATTTTCCAAGCACAACTGGAGGACAGCGTTGGAGAAACAGCAAAGGTGCTTATACAATGGCAGAGTTAACTACTTTGAATTCATAAAGCAAGTCTTTCAGAAGGGGCAAAAAAAAAGATTTCTATACAGAGACTTTTTAGAACGCCATATAAAAAGTGTTTGTGGCTAAGGCTTTTAAAACTGGGACCTATTGTATGCCCTCTGGTTCTGCCTTTGCCCCCAATTCCCCCTTACTCCTCCTCACCCCCAGAATACAGTAGTGTTCTACCCAATGGTGGCTGCAAGCAGGGAAAGTGGTGGGGCAGCACGGGGGGGGACAATAATAAAAAAAAAAATTAAAAAAACTGCCGCCTCGGTGCTCTTCTGCTCCTGATCGCTGGCTCCCAGACTCCCCTGCGCCAATTCAGATGCTGCTCTCATGCTGGTAATACTATTACCCAGCATGATAGCAGCACTCGGACTGGATGGAGCAGGCTGGTGTTATGCTCCCAGAGGGACTGGGCTGGAGAAGGGAGCCTGTGCCTGCCGTATCTCCAGGAAATAGCCTGGAGATATCCAAGTGAGCATGACTGTTTGGCCGTCCTAAGACGGCGGCCAGACCGTCATGCGCACTTGCAGTGCCCTGTGCGCCTCCTTGCCCCCCACTCCTCCTGCTGCTGTCAGAGGATGGCCCCGCCCTAAAGACTCGGCTCCAGCTCTGTCATGTAAAATAAAATAATAAAACTGCTTTATCATCATTTTATTTTACATGTTTTTATCTGCTGCAGTGGGGTGACACTCCGCCATAACGGAAGAGCCGCTGCTGGTTCTAACACTCAATCCCCATACCAGTGACGTTTACCCTGGATCTCTTTTCTTAGGTTTTTCACCCACTGCAGCTCTAATGGGACATTTTGTAGCCTGACCAGGTGTCGGGGCTTGAGGGGGGGGGGAAGGATGGGGTTATAGGGTAGGCAGGGGCCTCAACCATGGGGGTTGAGGTAGTTTGCGGCTGGTGTCCTAGGGTGCCTCCTAGTATGGCTGTGCAAATAGGGTCAAGCACACCATTTCTGCACTTGGCTCAGTTGTAGTGAGGGTAAGCCGTCCAAGGCAGTGTGGATGGTAAAGACTCAAAACTAAATCACACAACCGGTGCCGTAAAGTAATGTCCTTTCCAATGCTTGCCTTTTTTATTTTTTTAGGAAAAGTTAAGTATTTTAATCACAACAGAACTTAGGGGCATATTTATGAGAGCTTTAAGTCATGCTTGCACTACGCAACGTGGTGCATGAGTGATGCAGACCTCTAAGTCAGACTTATGAAGCTGGAGTCAGGAGTAAGGTAACGCAGCACAATTCGCTGCGTTGTCTTACTCTGTGCCAGGGAGGCATTCCATGGGTGTTGCGGTGGGTGTTCCCACGGAATTCCAATGGTTTTTGATGCAATCCCAGATTTACAAGGACTTGTAAACCTGGGAATGCGGCAAAAAGATAAGCTTCCCAGAGGAGGCATAACAAAGAAAAATAGTTTAGGTCGCCTCGTTTTTTCTTCTTTCTATATATAGTATGCAGCACACACAGAAAGTGGAAAAGGCCTCTCAGGAGTGTTTCTGTGCAGGAAGGTGACTCTTCCTGCACAAAAAACAATCCTGCATGCAACACAAGCACCCTTGCACCATGGTGCAAGGGTGCCTGCTTTAGGCTACCAAAATGGTGCCAGCGCAGGCGTTAAGGACAGAAATGTGCTGTATTAGATAAATAAGGTACATTCCTGCCCTTTCCATGCAACACAGGGCAGGGCACCAAGGTGACTTACTGCGCTGCCCTGTGCCATAAATATGGCCCTTAATACGTTACATACAGAGTAAGCATATCTACAGGAATGCTCAAAGGGATTCTCTACAGAATGAAAACATGGAATATAATGATTAAAACTCAGATGCAAGCTCCATTTGTTACAACAGAGCAGCTTTCTAGTGTTTTGTGACCCATAGTTCAATCTGTAGCAAACTGAGTATTCATTTCCTGAGTGGGATAGCAATATTCAATAAATTGTCCCTCCAAGGGGGGTCAGAGCTTGCCGGAGCTCAAGATGGCCGCGCTTTGAGCGAGCTCTGCGAGCCATCGCCATAATCAGTTAATTATCCTGCATCCATGCATTTCATGTAAGCAGAGCCCCGGTGCCGAGCTACCGATAGATGTGTTTATCACCGGAGTTTGGGTGCTCGAGGGACCCGTTGGAGCTGCGGCCTGCGCTCGCGGCTTCTGCACCAACCTGGAGTATTTGCGATCCCCGCTGGGGCCTACCTGAGAGAGGCCTGCTTAGGGGGTCACCGGGCCCTGGAGTGATTGCGCGGCCTGAGCGTGGCCGCGGAGCAATATCTGCCCCTCAACATCGGAATCGGCCCATGGGAGCATGTTTGTAGGCGGAGGGCGTACTTCGGATCAGCTGACCACGAGGTACGGGACCCGGCAGCGCAGCGACTGCTGTGCTTCGTATCGGCGGCCCTCCAGTGATCCTGCGGACGGCTGCAGACGGCCGGTGCGCGAGAGCAGCGCATAAACCTGAGACGGTACTAGGCCCTGGGGGCCAGAATGCGGACTGTGCCATCCGGCCCCAGGCCTGGGGGCGGCGTCATGCGACACTGAGGTGCCTCGAGGTAATGCGCTCGGATGGACATAGACGCTGCGCAGAAGCCGCTCGAGGTCGCCTGCACCGGCTACTGAGTGGGCCCAGCGACTGCCATTCTTCTGGGCACGGCGGTGCTGACCTGGACCTGTGAGGCCCCATTCCATGTAGAGAGCTCTCCGCCTGGGAATCCTGTCAAGACATACAGCGGAGCACAGCCGCGCGGAGCGGGAAGCTGGGATCTCCTCAGTGCGGTCCGCTGGGATCTGGGGCCCTATCAACTTGAAACTCGTGAGAGGCTGTCCAACTTGGGAGAACTCCAGGATGTTCATGGGCTCGACAGGGACTCTGCTCAAGTTCTGATCGGCGTTGCTGCCCTGCGGTGCCCTGCCTGCGCCTCAGTGAAGTCCCCATGCCCTACTTGCCTTGGGCACACTTCAAGGTTGACGACCCTATAGAGACCAGGTGGGTGCTGTGGCGGTTTGCCAGGCTTCCTGTGCGCTGGAGAGGTCCTTTGGCTTCAGCACGCTCTTGGCGGTACCTACAGTGAGAGTTAGGTGCGTCCTGCTGACCTGTACCCTCCGTGTCAACGTCGGACCTCAGCCGCTATAGTGTGAAGTCTGTGTGCCCCCCTGATCCTGCGCCTGGCGCTTGAGTGAAATAGGATTTGGAGGTGTTGGGGCCTCCCCTTCCATCGCATTAGCATGGGCAAGGTGGAAAGATCTCAACCCAAGCTGAAATTCGAACAACGGAAATCGAGGACCAGAGATACGGAGGGGGCCCGGCCTCCTGAGGAGCCGACTGATATGGCTGAGGAGGCGACTGGGGATCTCAAACAGATCCTTGCGGCGATGCAGTAAAGCCTGCAGAAAAGCCTCTCAACCATAGATGGAAAAAATCGATACTCTTGCATACCGCATGGACAGAATGTCGGAGCGCCTTGACAAACACGCTGAACTTATCGATATGACCGAGAGGAGAGTATCTGACGTAGAGGAAGCGCAGTCGGAGGTTGACACAGCTCAAAAACAGTTAGCGAAAACGCTGACCGCGTTGCAAGAGAAGGTAGAAGACTTGGAGGCTAGGTCCAGGAGAAGCAACATACTGATCACGGGGCTGCCAGAATCCACTTCAGCTGGAAATATGGAAGTGTTCATAGAAAAGCTGCTAGTCACACTACTAGGCCGTGAAACTTTCTCGGATATATTCGTGGTGGAGCGTGCACACCGCTCGCTTGGCCCTAGACCCCCTCCGGGGGCTCCGCCACGCCCAGTGATCGCAAAACTGCTAAACTACAGGGATAGAGATGCGGCCCTGAAGCAAGCTCGAGTGAAAGGAGTCCTGCAATACAAGGGTTCCATGATTTCACTGTTCCCGGGCTTTACCATGAAGGTGTAGGAGGCCAGACGTCAATTTGCTCCACTGAAACGGCGCCTGCGGGAACAAAACATAGATTATGCTATGCTCTACCCAGCCAGGCTGAGGGTCAATATGAACGGCCAATCCAAAATCTTCCTGGACCCAAAATCTCTACAGAAAGCCTTGAAGGAATTTTCTAAGACGATGGGGCGAAGCCAAGAGGCGGAGGGATTGGCTGAGGCAACTGGTGGTGCAGTGGGAGAGGAGGAATAGCGGGGCCTCCAATATACAACCTTTGCTAAGGTCTCGCAGAGGCGTCAGGTGCCACCCTGCCCCTCCCCCCACACTTGATTTCATCAGGGTGCGAATTTCAGTCCGACTCTTTGAACTTGTACCTCCTGTTTAACTAAGCCAGCGTATCGCAAGTATTGTTCAGTTAACTTGTTGTGTGGTGGAGTAGGGATATGTTAAGCGCCTCGACTGTGCGCCCAGATGGCAGGAATTCCATCATGTAAACATGGACGGTGGGCGCCGAAGTGCCCCTAGACGTAAGGATAGCTTTGTCATTGTTATGCATGGATGTACCAGATGCGTTTTTGATGGCACTACTATGTTTCTGTGGTTTTTTCTGCGGTATTAAGGTAACATCCGCCCCCGTGTGTTACTCACCGTACTGCCTTGTTGGTTTATATTTTTATTGTGCGGGTTGGTGGGGGGGTGTCGTCTTTGCTATATTGGGGTTTGCATGGTGTGGGTGGGCAATTCTAAGAAAGTTTTGTTTTTGAATTGTCTTTTTTCGGTCACAGAGTGTACCTTGTGCTTTCCACTTCAACAAGGGTGCCCCGGGGTGATGCGGAGTACTGGAGTGTATCCCTATCCAGATATAGGAGAGACATTGCTGATGAAGTGATCCTTTATGTAGACACCTGGGCGACAGACTAGGCCCCTAATATTCCAGGTTAAGAGCTTCAAACTATTTTCGGAAAACCAGGAAAGTGATTGCCTACTTTAACAGACACAGTATAGACGTTGCACTCCTGCAGGAGACCAATTTACCCACTGATTCCCAGATGCTAACTCGTAGACGTTTGCATGGTGCCTTTCACGCTGCAGGCTTCTCCACGCATGCTCGAGGGGTGCTCACATGGATCAACCCTATAAGTTGTCTTTTCCTGGAGGCTATTGACACGGACGGGGAGGGTAGATATGCCGTCTCCAAGATTAAGGGGAAAGGGATGGAGTTCATTATTGTTAACGTATATGGTCCTAATTTCGATCATCCGCAATTCTACATAGAGCTCCTTGGGCGATTGCAACGGTGGGCATTGCTCCCGGTGGTTTGGGGAGGCGATTTTAATTGCATCCTTAATCCAGCCTTACCCCGCTCCGGGGGCCCGGTGCGGCGCCAATCATTAACGGCTAAAGCCTTAGAGGACGCAATCACAGAACAAAACATGGTGGACGTCTGGCACTCCAGAAGTAGCGGGGCGGGGGGTTTCACGCACTACTCTGCTCCACACAACCTGTATACTAGGAATGATTACTGGTTCATCTCTGGTTCCCTTCTCTCTGCGACTCGCACGTGTGAGGTGCACCCACGCTCATACTCAGACCACTCACCTGTCCAGTTAGATTTTGATACTCCATCGAAAAAGCCAGCCCCCTTTACCTGGAGATTTCCGCCCTATGCACTATTAGATAACGTGCTCAAGACAGAGATGGCCAAAGCCATCGAGACCTTCGACACAAATATTGGCTCTGTTCCTCGGTTCGCTACGACGTGGGAGGCCTTTAAGGTCTACATTAGAGGGATTGCTATGACTAAACACTCTGGGGTGCTCCGCTCCATCACGGAGTACCTGGCAGTACTGGAAAAGAATCTGGCCACTCTTGAGCGGGAAGCCCTAGAGGTCGGAGCTGAACAGGTGGCGGAGGAATTAGACTACCCCGGATGAATATCATGCAACTGCCGACAGATAAGTCAAGTTTTTAGGGAAGTATGCTGTGGCTAAAACTTACGGGGAAGGGGAGCACCCGGGAGCAACACTTGTGGCAGTCTTGAAGGGTAGACGGGAGATGGCTGGAGTCACAGAACTCTGTGCAGCCACTGGCGAGGTATTGCGTGAACCTGATGACATTGCAGACAGATTTAGGGACTACTACTCCGAGCTATATCAAACTAGACTGGCAGGAGGGAGCGACGCTGCTCTAGAATACCTGGAGCATATAAAACTTCCATGGTTAGCTGACGAGCACAGAGAATATATGATGAGGCCACTTGAGGCATGGGAAATTCATGATGCGTTGAAATCCATGCAAGCCGGGAGCGCTCCTGGGCAAGATGGCTTAACTGTTGCCTTCTACAAGGAGTTCAGAGAGCTCCTTGTCCCCCACTTGATTACTCTGTTTGAAGAAATGGGTGAGTGGTGTGATGCCCCCGTCTATGCGGAAAGCCCTACTAGTCACCCTCCCGAAGCCAGGCAAGCCTCCTGATGAAATGAATGCTCTTCGTATAGACCGCTTTCATTGTTGAATGTCGACACCAAATTATTTGCCAAAGTACTAGCTAACCGTTTAGCCCCATTGGTGCCGACTTTGGTCAGTCAGGCAGGATTTGTGCCAGGCCGCACCCCGACGCATAACTTGCGTACAGTATTTGGCGTTATCGAACATACTAAACCAGAAGTCAAGGCCGCTGCGATATTTTTGGATGCCGAGAAGGCTTTCGATTCGGTATAGTGGGAATTTATGATGCTGGTCTTAAGGCGGATGGGTGTTGGCGACCTCTTCTCCCAGCTAGTGTCTGTCCTATATAACTTCCCGACTGCTAGGGTCAGAGTGGGTAACCTGGTCACCACCCTGTTTCAAATCTCCAGGGGTACCCGTCAAGGGTGCCCGCTATCGCCTCTCCTCTATGCTATTGTAGCCGAGCCCTTGGCATGCGCCCTCAAGGAGTATCATAGCCATAGAGGGATACGTTTCCCTGGATATAACCTAATAATTTCCACCTACGCTGACGACACTCTCTTATATATCAGAGATCCTGAGATCAACCTATCCCCTGTTTTGAGGGAAGTGGTGCGGTATGGTGATTTCTCTGGTCTCTGGATCAACTGGACCAAGTCCACCATTTTTCCCCTCACGGCGGCCATGGAACCCATTGAACTGGAATTCCCGTTGCATTGGACCGCTGACTCGGTGTGCTATTTGGGCATTCAGGTGCACACGAATTCCGAAACGGTATTCAGCGAGAACTACGGCAGGGCGGTTGCTAAACTTGAAGAGGATGTCAATAGATGGGTGCGCCTCCCACTGTCCCTACTTGGTCGCATCTCTTTAATGAAAATGGTGGTCCTCCCTGGGTTCCTGTTCTTGTACATACCGATGATCCTCCCAGCCCCCTTTTTTAAACTCATTAAGTCTCTACTCGCCCAGACTAATCGGACCAGCAAACAGCCTCGGGTCAGGTGGGATACTCGCACGCTCCCCTATTCTGTGGGTGGCCTTGGCGCTCCGGATATGGAACTTTACTACCACGCGGCGCAGTGCTCGCATGCCTTTTATTGGCTGCATCAACAATCCCCCCTCCTTCATCTGCATATAAAGAGGGTCGCTGCTGCGCTCTCCCCACTGGCTGCATCTCTGTTCCGGGAGCCATATAGACGCGCTGGTACCCTAGACTCCATAAATGCCACCACACATGCATGGCATAACTTGCTGAAACGGCAGGCGGCCTCTATTTTGTATTCTCTACTCACTCCTGTTGAATGGTGCCTATGGTTGCCGGTGATCACTGAGCCGGAAGTGTTGTGGGCCCTGTTGCTTCTTGAGATCTCTCAAATTGGTGACCTCTTCTAGGATGGAGAGGGACGGGGATGGGATGAGATTGTCTCGGACAGGCAAGATGTCACCCCATTGACGTTGTTCCATTTCTATAGGGTCAGACATGCGCTCCGCGACATTCTAGGATAAGAACTGATGAAACCGCCAGAAGTTGCTCCTTTTTCCCTGCTATTGCGCGCAGAGTCCCCCTGTAAGGTAGTCTCAAGGATTTACAATCTAGCCCAAGACTATCGGAAGAACCATTTCATTAAAGCCAGGCTGGAGTGGCAAATTGATTTAGAAGTCACATTGGATGATGATACATGGCGCTATTGTTGCGAAGCTACACCGCATGTCTCCCTGAACAGGCGGCATTGACTTATACATTTCAAATTTCTCAACAGGGTATATTACACTCCGATCCGCTTACACAAATATGGACTCCGGGACACAGCGAGATGTGACAGATGTGGTACAGATCCCGCAGGTTTTATACATCTGGCCTGGCTGTGTCCTGATATAGCCAACTATTGGATAGCTATTTTCCGAAAACTTAGCGATATCACAGGAGAGTCTCTGAATCCGGATCCATTGTTGGCTCTGCTAGGCTTCTCTAAGTGTATACGTAAAGATATAATGCGCTTGGAAGATATGGGACTATTAATAGCTAGACGTGGGGTTGCTATGCGCTGGGCTAGAGGGCCACCTCCTACTACGGCACAATGGTCAAAAGATATGCTATATTGCAACACGCAAACCGAACTATAAAGTGAGCTGCTCCCCCCCCCAAGTCGCCCTAAGAACTTCTGGAGCTTGTACCAGAGCTATTTAGTGCGTAAGGAGTAAACTAGGTACCTGCCGCTTCCTCGCTGTGGGGGTTGGGATGCAGGCAGTAGTCGGGAGTTATAGGCTTCCCCTTTGGGCTCAGTCTCCAGGTGCTAACTATGTGTTTAATGTCTGCAAGCTGTTTCAGGGGTCTTGCCTCGGAACTGTCTCCATGAGTAATGCTCTCGTATTATCGTTGTGTAACCCCAACAATGGTTGTATAGAAATTACTTGGGATGCTTGCATTCCATCACTGTGTAGCCCCGTGAACCTGTGCTCTGATATTTGTTATGCCCCCTGAACCGTGCATATGTACACTGTGACTGATTTACTTTCATTTCATTTTGGCATGGCTTGTCATGTTTTCTTGTTTGCTAAATTCAATAAATAAATTTAATTAAAAAAAAAAATTGTCCCACCAAACTCGGTGAACCAAACGCTCAGTCAATGTCTCTCTGGTGTATAGTATTAGCTCATATGTGCACATCAGGAAATACTAAACACTGGTGAACCAGTGGGCTGGTTACAGAGCAAGCTGTCCTGCTCACTGGGGCTCATTCAGGCAACCCCGCCTTGATCTCTCCACAGTCAGCTCACTGGCACTACAGTACCTACCTCCATGATGACACCTCCAGCCGTCTGCTGCTGTAGCTGAAGGATCTTTCTCCTTTGTTCACTTCAGTGATCAAATCAGCACTTTGAACCAAAGAGACACAGATGTCCTCTGCTGATTCTTTCATGGCAGTGGTCTCTGAATAAGGCAGCCTTTACTTTGCAACGGACACTGTAAATTCAAATCTGAATGCGGTGAGATAGTGTCCGAATTGCAGTCAGTCTGGGACACTGTGGGCACTTACTGGTCTTCTCAACACGCTTCCACATTCCTTCTGCCCCCTATGGGTTGCGCCTCATAATAGGCTCGGTAGCTGGGTTCTCCAAGAGGCAGGCAGACACCTGCTGGACAAGGACCTTTCCTCTCAACAGGTAGGCAGTTCCCAGGGTCACTGCAGACCCTCAGGAGAAACCAGGCGATGTTCCCTCGACAGCTATCAGCTCTACCAGTCCTTGAACAGAGCAGCTCTTTTCCTCAGCCTCTTAAGCAGCTCAAACTGAAACAAAGTGGAGAAGTTTGAGCCCCACTTTTAAACAACATTTTCAGATGGGGGATGAAAATCCACTGAGTTTACAAACTGTTTAGGCCTGATATTATTTCATAGAATTGGTCTCTGCTGACTCACCACAATTCCCCCACCATTAACCAAATGACAGTGCTCAGGAAGGATTAATCAGAAACCCCTTGCTAAAAAAAAAAATCAGATATCATTTCTGAAGGCAGTCCTGCCACCAGCTCTTCACACTTCTGGGTCTACAATTACACCTTCCTCCTCAGGAATGCAGGAAATACACTTCCACTATCTGGGGCATTTCAGAACCTCCATCTTGTGCCATGTCAGACCAGGGGCAATTCAAAATGGATCCCACTGGTAACAGCATGCATACAGACACACTTAGAAATATGTAGATTTGCTACCATACACATGTTCAACATTGAAGTAAGAATGTCAATGCAGGGTTTGGTCATGACACCCAAGTCAGACTTCACTTGAACTTGCCTGCAGGCATTGCGCTCATTCTTTAACACGTTTAGTGATCCTTAGCCGAATAGGCCTTGTTACATGGCACACTGCCACCACCACTCGCTGTACATGGCCGGGGATACGAACAATAGTCTTGTGCCCAATCACTGGTATGATTTTGGCACCCCTCCATTAGGTCAGGGTCAGGCTCTGGGCCTTACTGTCAATTTCTGACCTAGACTTGCAGTGCACACGAATGTCATCCAGGCTGAGGCCAAAGTAAAGTTAGGCTACCAGATTCACTTGCACTTTGGCCCCCTCAGGGTAGGGGGACACATACTTTATCATGCATAGGACATTCCCACCTCACCACAGGCCCTTCAGAGATAGGAACTCCACAGCCTTCAGCATTATGCCTGATGCCACAAGACCATACAGTTTCACTGACACCTGTAACATATAGGGGTGTCACCTTTCTTAGAAACATATACTGGCCATTTCCTTTCAGTAAAACTCAAATGGATTCTATGTGCTGCTGCAGGAGAAAGGGTTTAATTAAATGTAGCAAGCAGAGTGGTGGCCATGTAAAAGGCCGCCACCAACAGATAAACTGTCATGAGCAGGGTAGGCAAAAAAGTGTAAAGGTTCAGTTTCATTAGCAAAGACTAGACCTAGGGCCAGATTTACTGAACTTTGACACAATGCAGCAAGAGAAGTTGCTGTGTCAAAGGGAGAGAGCAGAAATACATATTCTCTACTAAGAGGACAACACTCCTGGTGGCTAGGGCTGGCTAGCAGGAGAAAAACAAGCACAGAATTATCACGATTGATCCTACGGAGCCGGAGATATCTTGATTTAATGCTCAGTCCCTCAGGCCCCAGGAGAAGTGTACATGATATTGAGCGAGTAGTGCTCCGCTGCCCGAAGGGAATATTCCCCCAGGGATGGTCAAAGGTGTGCATGGGAGCCCCACCCAAAGACACCTTTTGGACCCGGGCCCATTCCCTGGGAAAACATGAGAGGAAGTAGGAGGACCCGCAGGGTGCTTAACCTGCTTCCATATCTGGGTGGGAGTCAGGAGGGGAGGTGGCAGGTGAACCCCTCTTTCAGCCTAAAGAATATGCCAACTCCCACTCTGCACCATGGAAAGGTGCAGCACTGGGATCCAGATGAGGCGGCGGGGTTTCCCCCGCAGCTTCCCAAGAAATGGCGCACATAAGGTGCCCCATTGGAGGTGCATGGGCACCTGGATCTAAAACAAAAAGGGTGGCACAAGGCTGCAAAAGGCATTTTTGAAAGCAGTGAAGCCAATCAAAAGATTCATGCCCAGTGTTAATGGATGCCCCACAAGTCCTTGCAAGGGCTCACAAATTAGCATATTGGCCTTGTGGTGCCAATTTGGGGAGTGTTGTGGGGCTGCAGGGAGTGCAGCAGCCCCCGAGGAAAGGTGTACAAGGTCACCTTAAGTTTACCAGAGGGTTATAGTCATGCCTCTAGGAAAGGTTTTGATGCCTTTCAAAGCACTCCCGGAGTCTGAACTTTTGAAGCTCAGGATTGCAGGAACCTCTATTGATAGGTCCTAAAACAGCAGTAGCAGCATAGTAAAAGTAAAAGAAATACATTTAGGCACATTTTTCAACACAGTGCTCTACTGATAATATTGTTTGTTGACAATGCATGGTTTTACAGAATTATGAATGCTATTGAATGATGGTACTAATCACATTGACTTCAATGGTGGGTTAGAACATGTATTGCATATTGGTACTGTGCACATGGATTTCAGTGGTGTTGCAGTGGTGAAGTAGAACATGTTCTCTGCTTTTACTGATGTGGTGACACCCTGACAAAGCCAGTAAGCCTGTCTTATTGATAATAACACCCCCTAAAATTATGATAGTGTCTAGCATATGTGGGGGTATTGTGGTTATAAAGTTCAGGACCCAATAGGGGTGTAACATGAGGGTGTCAGCAAAGGTATTTCCATCTACCTTGTGTATATTTGTAATTAATGCACATTATTTATTAGTGTTTGGGTGTATAATAAAAGTACTTGTCCTTTTTGTAGAAAAAAGCATTGACTAGACAATTAATTATAGTGTTGTTGTTGCGTACCAGTGAACTGCATTAGCCCACAACACCTCCTGAGTAGGCCTTGAACTGCTATGCTGTGCTACCCGGAGTCAGTCAAGTTCCCCTAATGGGGTACTTAATTCTCAAAAAGAAAAACTTGCAGACTTAGTACTTGAAGGACTTGCCTTTATGCGTTGAACTGTGTGAGAAATTGAGTTATTAGTTGTGAAAGATGTAATTCTAGGTCACTTTGTGATAGAGACCACATCTTTCTGCTAAGGCAACAACACGTTATATTCATTCTTGTTAACACAAGGTTAGTAACTTAGGGCCCAGATTTACTAGTATTTGTTACAAAGCAGTGCAGCAACCATAGTTGCTGGCCTGCTTTGCATCAATATTACTGAAAAAATATGCTTAATATAAACTTAGCATCAAGGGGCCTCCGGGGGGGGGGGGGGTGGGTGGAGAAGCAGAAGCAGCAAAGAAAAGAAGCAGAGAACTCTGGGTAGTTCTCAAGTTTAAGTAGAGTTCTCTGCTTCTTTTCTTGCATAATTTATGCGTCACTCTATGCCTGAAAGGGTTTTGTTTTGACTTATAGTGGGTGCTCCCTTGTGCCTGGACAAAGCTATACCTCTCTGAAGAGCTCTAATGAGAGCGAAACACATGTCAGGGGTTGCTTTTATTCATTTCAGGTTGGCTTGGATGGTATTTTGCCAATCCAAAGCTGTAATACTGTGCCTGGAGTGGTAAAAGGCTTTGGCCATTTTACAGCTCGGCAAGGATAGCACTGTGCTAATCCTATGCTTAAAGACTTTGCTGTGGAAATGGTAAAAGACTTTGTCCCTGTCCATCTCGGTGTGGATGGCACTGTGCTAATCCTATGCTGAAAGACTTTGATAGAAAAACAGACATTTGAGATGAGCAAATTGAGTGTCGCTGGTGTCGAGAGGGCTTTATATTGGAGCTGCTTTCCACCTAAACTTGAGAACTACCCAGAGTTCTCTGCTTCTTTTCTTGCATATATATATACACACACATATGTATACATATACACACATATGTATACATATACATACATATACATATACATACATATGTATACATATATACACATATATACACACATACACATATATACACACACACATATATACACACACATATACACACACACATATATACACACATATATATACACACATACACACACATATACACACATACACACACATATACACACATACACACACATATACATACATATACACACATATACATATATATATATATATATATATATAGAGAGAGAGAGAGAATGTTTGTGCACTAATGCTGGGGAGGAGAGCAGCAGCACCATATCTTAGTAGATATGGCTCTGTAATGCTCTTTCCAGCCAGCGCGATGCAGCAACTTTGGTTGCGCACTGTTAAGATATTTATTTTTTGTAAATGTGCCCCCAGGTGTCTTTAATGAGACCTGAGTCTAGGAAAACTTGCCTCTGCATACAAGATACCCCATGCTGCGCCTCTACATATTACACTGGTGCATTAATATTCCTCTGGCAGCCATGGTTTTGAGGAGAGATTATGTACAATGCTGGCAAACTGTTGAAAACCCTCCACTTTCTGCCCCCCCATCACTCTAGAGTGGTCAATGTAAGGGGTTACAAGGCAAATAAAGTTAAGATGGCAAGAAAAAAGGATAGGAAATCTTCATGTGAGGCTAAATACAGAACTGTACCTTTCTTTCATGCACATCTGAAATCTACCAACACAAACAAAATTTATGTTCTAAATTAATCTGCAACTTTCTATGTGGAGTCTTCTCATAATTAAATTTTGACCTTCCGTAGCAGTAACTATAGAAGTAATAAAGGGGGTCATTTAGTGATTGGCAGACGCCCCGTTCGCCAAGCTTGTTGCCACTCCTCCATTCTATTAAGGGGAATCACAGGATCCACTGTGGACCGTAAAGACACAATCATTGTAGGTCCACTCTCTTCAAGGCGTGGTGACAGTCAATGGATTTCTCTGCCCAGGAACAACATGCAAGCTAAGGTGGTCCTGGTCAGACAAAACAATTGATGGCACCAATGCACAGGGAAAACAATTCCCTGAATGTCGGAGCCACCGATTTCCTCTAAATCGAGCCGGTGGGTGGTCCTCAGCCTGACTTTAAATAAATTCCAAAGTTTCCACTGTGAGGCCCCCTTTTGGTTCTTCATTTTAGTTTTACATTTTACACGTTTTAGCAGACGTCGTTTTAACTTTGTTATTTTTATATATTTTATTTACACAATATTATTCTAGGAAGATGCTGTACATGCTGCTTATTTTTAGAAAGCCTTTCCTGTGACATATGTACACTTCATTCAAGGCCAAGAACAGAACAAGATATCCTAGTGTTTGTGTTGCCTGCTCGGAGACAGCTTCTAACATCTAGACACATCACTGAATCAGAGCTGTACCTCTCCAATACAGCAGTTTTATTATAAAAACCGTGCACTGTTTTATTATATAAACAATGCTCTGTCCCTTTACGGGTCAGAGGGGCACTCCAGCCACGACAGATCTTGAACCAATCCAATGTTCAACATGCAGCTCTGCTAACACTGATCTTCCATCCTGACCCTACAGAGAGGGATTGCCAATCCAACTCGAGACCAAGTCATCCAGGTATGGGGTCTAAGGCTAACCTAAGAGATCGAGTAGAGGGTACCCCGCTATTTTCTCAGGGTAAGGGTAGTGATCAGCAGGGACATATAGATATTTAGAAATCAGACTCCCATGGTAAGACTGTTTATTCTCTTCACCATGTTCATAATGCTGGTTACTTTGTTTTTTCTGCCTACTAATCGCAGCTCACTCTTTCTATGCAAGACTATGATTGTTTCAATAAATTTATTGAAAACTTCCTTCATATCTTTCTTATGTTTACCAAGGGCATGCATGAGTAAACGACGAAAGGGGGTAAGATTTTCCACGATTCCCATGGGGATCACAGTGCCATGTTCAAGGTTGCCAAAATCACCTGTTAGCCCAGGAAGGTTAGGGGTTCGGGTGAGGAACTGTGAGCTAGCTTGGAATTGGGACAGCAGTCTCTAATGGTGTAGATGGACTCAGTCCCTGCACTCGGACGTCCTGTTGTCCTAATACGCAGTCCTACCTTTTCTAGTGGAAACCGTACAAAACCACAAAAGTTATGTACAGCGATGCACTAATATTTGGTCTATTCTGGCATTCCCCGTAACACTATTTCTCATGCTGATTGGGATAATGCCCATAGAAAACTATCTTGATCTAGATTTAAAACCAATACTCATTATCACTACTATTTAAAACTGTTTCAAAGGAACTCTTTCTGATGCTGTGAATACTTGACAAGAAAGCTTTTGGTCAAAATATCTAGGCTCCCCATTAACTGATGTTACACTGAACACAAATCAGCTGGGGAGGCAGAGATGCAGGATTGCCTTTTAACAGCAGCATAACCTACATCATGTTCCCTTTTAAGTCTACGGTCTAGCTAGAAATCAACACCCTTCTCTGCATTTTGCTAATGTTCTGTATCCAGTATTTCCACTTTTGTAAACTTGCAGGTCGCAAGGGGTGTTAGATTACTGGCACTAGATGGCATCCAAGGCTGACCCAGCTGTGAAATCCTGCAGTTATTTCAGTGAAGAGGAAAACGGCGTGCTTTTCAAAAGCATTTTTCAGTGGCCAATTTCCTGTTAATTGTGACCTTTTTAAAAGCATTTCCGTCCACTGCACAGCGTTTCCTTTGCACACCATGCAATAGGTTACTGGCTGTTTCCAAGACAGTGCTTAAAAATAAGTGAAGCAAAGTTTGGTGCATACTGTGCGTATGCACCTGGATCAAAGCTGGATATAGATATATATATATTCACACAAAAAACAAAGGTTAAAGTAACGTTATAGTTATGTGAAATCTTCAGTAACAACGTAATGTTTTAAACTCTAAAAGCCACAGAAATTCACCAATTATAGCTATCTCGAGTAACTACAACTCGTGCTCTAACGTAACTATAACTCTCGCCCCCGCCATGCAGTTTCTCATCAAACATTTCACTGCAAATGTTGCTGTGATATTATCAATGATGTAATAGAAGAGGTCATCAGTGATGTAATATGTGCAGCCAACCCCCCCCACTTGCAGCCAACCCCATGCTGTACACGGCCTTTGGTCAAGCACAGTGGAGAGGTGGCCACAAGGCCAGGCCTGTGGCCAAACACTGTAGCCACACCCCATAAAGGCAGCCAACCCCACACTGTGCAGGGTCTTCGGTCGTGCAAGGCGAGGGGTTGGCCACTGCAGCCACCCCCTCACATGCAGCCATCCCCACGCTGCGCATGGCCTTCATCCATTTTTTCGTTTGATTTGTTTGAGAGTTTTTCATAATATTGTTACAACATGTAAATAGACCGTATATTGATACAGGGGTATCCGCAAATGGTTGTGCAACAGACATTTGAGCGAATCAACCTTTCTGATCAAAAATTGCAGCTCCATGGTATACAACTTGGTTCATTCAGCTCACAGTGAGAGTAAAATACACTTCATATATTCTGGACATAGAAAAGGAGATAAAGAGAGGACCTTATTGTCTGCCACATATCATGTTAATAACATCAAACATACATACGAGTTCTATAACTATGAGTGACCATGTGGCTCAGGGAGAAATAATAATAGATAATACCACCACAGATCAAAGAGAGAAGGTTAGGGATAGGAACAACGGAGTAAACAAAGAAAGGTTCGCTATCACTCAATGCATTATCTGCACATCAGATGTTAAGTACCAACATTGCATTAAAGGTCTGTTTTGCCTCTTCTTATACATCACAATAAGCTAATTTGTAAACATTACAACTATTAAGATCATAGCCTGTAGATAGGTTCTTGTCCAGGTGCTGATCACACATCAGAAGAATCAACCGTTTCCCCTTCAGGGCACAATGCTATTTGGAGGGCCGTTAGGATTGCATCCCAACTGGACAAAATAGGGAATTTAGCAGGCCCAGGGTATCCTCTCTGCAAAGAGTCACTCCTTCTGCTCTAGCCCAATTAAGTATGGAATGTGACCAGGCCAGTAAAGACGGTGGTTCACTAGATTTCCAGCATCTTGTAATGAGGTGTTTAGCCACTATGAAGCCTAGATCTAGGAATCTATTTGTGGCTCTGAGTTTCCTGTCTCTTGTAAATACACCCAATATGCAGACTTCCCATGAATTTGTAAGATGTCCGTCGGTGCATTCGAACAGGTGGTGCGTTATCCCCACCCAATAGCACTGCAGTTTGGGGCACGACCATAACATATGTAAAATGTCATGATGACTGCACCGGGGACAGCCTATATCCTGCCTGTGAAAGTAGCGATTAATTTTTTCCAGGGTGAGATATGCCCTATGTATTATGTAATACTGAATTAGTATAAATCTGACGTTACGGGGGACATATGTAGGGCTCACTAGTATCATATTCCACTACCCAGGTGTGCACGGACGATCCAGGTCTGTCTCCCAGCGGTTTCGCAGGGAAGTCAAATCCATTGCAGTCTGCAGGCGGAGTGCATCTGCAAACCACTGAGCAAGATGACACTCTCCGATGATGTGTATGTACTGAAGTGTGAGATGTGTTTGTAGCTCTTGCGTTATATCTTCACATTGGCAATTGCAATGTGCCAATCCAAGAGGCGTGGCTTTGGAAATATCCCGGTGGCATCCCTTCTTCCTGCGTTATGGTTTTGTAGGACAGCAATGTGACGTCCCGATAGAGGTCCCCTTATGTATAAATGCCCGCCGTATGCCAGGCTGTGAGCTCAGCCGGCAGAGTCTTCCTGTTGCCTCTAGGCATCCCCAACAATGGGATTGCTGGAGCGTATGTCGTAATAGGTTTGGTGATAAATAAACAGCGGCGAAAACAGCGGTAGGCCACATGCAATAACAAAGAGAGAGGCCTGGATGTTTTAGTGCCGGGGTGGAACAGGTGAAGAAGAGTATTGAGTGTATGGGGAGGGGGCATCCACTACTGTGTCCAATAAATGTAACCCCGCCACCCAATGGGCCACCCACTGTATTTGGGATGCTAAATAGTAATGTTCTAGGTTGGGCACCACTAATCCTCCCTTAGCTGACAGCAAATACAGCTTCACGAGCGCCACTTTACAACGTGATGTGTTCCATATTAGATTAAGGAGCATACACTCAATGGGGCGGGAAAAGGAGGGTGGTAGATACAGCGGTAGATTAGTAATATAACATAAAAGCAGCAGAAGTACCACCATTTTGGTAAGCGCAACCCTCCCTGCCACCTGAGCAAGCGTCTACCAGAATGCTATCTCCGATGCCAAAGAGGTAATTGCCCTGGTGAGGTTACCATCTAGTAGGTCTTGGTCATTATGATAAATCCGGACACCCAGGTACCTAAACACTGTCGACTGCCAAGTAACTGGGGCATCCCAAACAATAAGTACCGGATCTGGCGTGTGGAGGACAAAAGGGAACAAGCATGATTTACCTCAGTTGATATGTAATCCAGACAGGCATGCAAAAAGAGTAAGTATGTTAGGTATGCTGTCCAGGACAGATCCGAAATCTTTGATGTACAACAACAGATCATCCGCATACAACAATATTGCGTGTGCGCATGGCCTTCATCCATGCGCGATTGGCCACAAGGCCTGGCCCTGGGTAACCCCCATCTCCTCCCCTTTTTTTGAAGGGGGTGGAGCTTTATAAAGCACGACCTAGACCCGAAGGTATCGGAGCCCTTTATATGGGCACCAGTTGCGTTACAGACGGACACATTAATTTTTTGTTAGGCACGGGGTGATTAAGTGATTTGCCCAGAATCACAGGATGTTGAGCGTCCCTGCCGAGTCTCGAACCAAGTTCCCCAGCTCCGAGGCTGACCACCCTAGCTGTTAGGCCACATCCTCTCCAAAAACCTATTATGGCCCTGGAGACCCCCATCCCCTAGGGCCATATATATATTTTAAAGGGGTGAGGGACTGCGTGGTGCCCCTCTGAGCCTCATTAGGCAAGGACTCCTTTTATTTATTTTATTTAAAATGTTTTATATAGCGCTGGCTGGACCCGAGGGTATCAGAGCGCTTTACATGGGTATTCATTGCAATATAGCCAAATTTACAATGAGGTAGAATTCAGAAACCAATACAAACGGTATAAAGCAGCTAAAAAATTACACAATCTAGATACACAAGTTGCAATGGGCTACAGCAAATACTGAGAGATTGGGCTAGTGAGAGAGGGAAAGGATGGAAAAGGGGGAGGTAGGGTATAGGAATGGGGAGAGGCTAGGGAGGGGGGTAGGTTTAAGGCAATATCATACCGCTATACATGGATAATTAATTGTAATGTAACAGACTTGCAATGAGGTAGTACTCAAAACCCATCCAGACAGTAAAAAAAACTCCCGTTTTACACAATCAAATTACATGTATTGCAATGGGCTACAGCAAGTCCAGAGAGATTAGCCTAGTGTGGGGGTGAAAGGATGGAGGAGAGGGGGGAAGGGAATGGGGAGAGGCTGAGGAGGGGGGAGGATAGGGCCATACCATGTGGGACGAAACAGGTCCTATGGGAAAGGCTAGTGGGAGGAGTTAGTGGGCGAAGGAAGATGAGAGAGGTGGAGGATAGCAGTAGGAGGTCAGTGTATGAGTTCCCAGGGGAGGGGTTAAGGACCCCAGTATTTGTTGAGCAGGAGAAGTTTGAGGTCTTTTTTGAAGTTGACGTAAGAGGGGTTGCAACGAAGATCTTTAGGGAGGGAGTTCCAGATGTTAGGCGCGTTCCCGGAAAAGGAGCGAGATTGTGTGGTTTTCTTGTTTAACAGAGGAGGGACAAGAGCAAGGGTGTTGGAGCTCCTCAATGATCTAGAGCAGCCAGCTTTGTGAAGTTTGTCTGAGAGGTATTGCGGGGAGCGTTGATGCAGGGCTTTGTGCGTAATGCAAGCTGTCTTGTAGGAAGTTCTTCCTTCAACGGGAAGCCACTTGAGGGCTTTAAGGGCAGGGGAGATGTGATCGAACCGTTTGAGGTCGGTAATGAGCCTAGCGGCCAGGTTCAGAACAGATTTGATTGGGGCTAGGTGGGCTTTAGGGGTTCCAGCGAGGATGGCGTTACCATAGTCGATTTTCGACAGGACCAGCGATTGGACGACTAACTTAAAGTCGTCAGCAGGAATGAAAGGTTTTATTTTCTTGAGGTGGTGGAGTGTGAAGAGAGCTTTTGGCCGAATTTTTTATGTGGGGGATAAGAGTAAGGTTTTGGTCAATGCTAAAACCAAGGGATTTAACGGAGTTTGATATAGTGAGGGAGCAGTTGAGTGCGGTAAGGTCAGAGATCCAGGATAGAATGGGGAGCGAGTTGTTCTTAGGGGAGAAAATAATGATTTCGGTCTTTTTTGGGTTGAGTTTGAGGTGGTTGTAGTGGAACCAGGATTGGATCTTACTCAAGGCATCATTGAGGTGAAGAACATCCGAGCGGGATTGAATGTTATAGTAAAGTTGGGTATCATCGGCGTATAGGTGGTAATTGATTCCCGCTTGTTTAAGGATAAGGGTGAGGGGTTCCATGAAGAGATTAAATAGAGAGGGGAGAGGATAGAGCCCTGTGGGACCCCTAGGGAGACGGGCAGAGGTTTGGAAAGGCAGTCACGGATTTTGATTTGCTGGGTTCTGTGTTGGAAAAAGGAGGTGAACCATTTGAGGATTGAACCGTTGAGGCCAAAACGATCTTTAAGTGTGTTAAGTAGAGTAGAGTGGTTAACAGTGTCGAAAGCAGCGGAGAGATCAAGGAGAATGAGAAGGGAGGATTCGCCTTTGTCGAGGGCGTGATGGATGTCATCAATTATGTTTAGCATTGCCGTTTCTGTACTGCAGCCCTTTCTGAAGCCTGATTGATTCATTCAATCTTCTTGACTCTTTCCAATGTGTCTATCTAGTTGGAGCAGGGCGCATTTTTCAAGGGCTTTTGAGAGAAGAGGAAGGTTAGAGATAGGACGAAGGTTATTTAGGTCATTAGGGTCACCAGCAGGATTTTTGAGAATGGGAGTGATTTGTCCCAATTGGAGGGAAGCAGGGACACAACCCGAGGTAAAGGAGGAGTTGATGATAGCGGTCCAATAGGGGGCAATGATATGTTTTAGATCTTGGACAAGGTTGGAAGGGAGAGGGTCTTTTGTGCGCGATTACGGTTTAAGTCGAGAGATGACGTTAAGGACATCAAGTTCAGTGACTGGTTGGAAGTCAAGCCAAGAAGCATTATTTTTTTGCTCAAGTAAGATGGGGCCGGGTTCAGGAATCGGGACGAAAGGGGGGGGGGGGGAACGGTGAGGAATCATGAGGAAGCGTAGAGAGTGAAGGAGAATTGGAGGAAATGTCCAGCGAGGGAAGTAGGTTAAGAGGGAGGGGAGTAAGGGCGAAGGATTGATCAATTTTGGAGATTTTTTCTGAGAAGTAGTTGGCAATTTCTTCACACCTCTCGGTGGTGGCAATCACCTTGGGAGGATGTTTGGTTTTTAACAATGTTGAAGAGTTCCCTAGGTCTATTTTTGGCCCGGTCGAGTTGGGAGCGGAAGAAGGAGGTCTTAGCATTGAGGATGTGTTTTTTATAGTTGGATCTAGCGGATCTGAGGAGAGAGAGATTAAAGGGGGAAGGGTTTTGCCTCCATATGCGTTCAGTCGATCTAAGTGTGCGTCTCTCATTGTTAAGATCAGGATTGAACCAGGATTTGGAGGAGTTTTTCTGTCGTTTTAGTCTGGCTGGGGCAATTTGGTCAAGGTCCTCAACGATGGATTTATTAAAGTGTTCGGTGAGGTCATTGGCATTTTGGGAGGGAGGAGAGAGTCGAAGTTGAGCTTTGACTTTGGTCTCAAGTTCGTCTGGGGGGATAAGATGAAGATTCCTGGTCAGTTTCATCTGATTGATGGTTTTGGGTGGAGGGGGTAGTACGGTGTTAATGATCGTGAAAAGGATGAGGTGGTGGTCGGACCAGTCGATGGGAACGATGGAGGAAAGGGAGGCCAGCTCATTGCTAGTAATGATAGCGTCCAGAGTGGCTCCTTTGGAGTGAGTAGGAGAGTGGCATAGTTGTTTTAGGTCATTGATGTCAAGTAGATCGGTGAGGAGGTTAACCATAGGATCGTCCTTTTTGTTCCAATGAAGGTTAAAATCTCCGAGGAAGAGGTTTTTAGAGTTGGAAAGTGAGGATTGGGTAAGAAGATCAGACAATTCTTCTACAAAAGGAAGGGGGTCGCCGGGAGGATGATAGATATTGTGTAGTCGAATTGGAGGGGAGCCCAGTACTTTAAGTTCCGCTCGGAGGTATTCAAAAGTAGAATGATCGGAGTTTGGCACAGGGGAGAGTTGGAGTTCGTTTTTAAAGATTATTGCTAGACCGCCTCCAATTTTGATAGGTCTATCTTTCCTGAGGATGGAGTATCCAGGGGGAGAGAGCATATCAAGAATGGAAAAAGAGTGATCTTTAAGCCAAGTTTCAGTAAGAAAGGCAATGTCAATGGATTCACTAAGGATGGTTTCCGAAATTTCAGTCGCATGTTGGACAGCCGAGCGACAGTTAACCAGCATGCAAGTCAGGGGTATAGGGTTAGTTGGGGGGGGGGGGGGGAGGGCAGGAGTGGATAGTGCCATTACCCAGGGCTTTTTATTTTTTTTAATCAAAGAGGGAAAGAGCCCCGTGGTCCCCCTCCCCGAGCCTTATCAGACCCTGGGGACATTGTTCCTTATTAAAGGGGATGGGCAGTAGCAATATTTTGATCTGCTTCAACAGATCAAAAGTCCGCTTCCAGCGGGTGGGAGGATTTTCAAGACACCGGGCCCCTAGGGAATGGAGTCACCGGTGCCAAAAAAGGCCCAGGGAGGGGGGCCGAGGGGTCAACCCCGTAAACAAGACGACGGGGGATGGGGTCCCCGGGGACTAAAGCGGCCCAGGGAGGCGGGCTGCGTGCTCCCCTCCCCCTCAAAAACACACCAGGTGCAGGCAGATGGGATCCACGGGGCTGAAATCAGCCTGGGGAGAATGCCACATGTACCCCCTTCCCTAAAAAAGTAACCCCCCCATCCCCTTCTGCCCCGGACCCTGTCCCACCCGCAGGAGGGGGGTTGAAAAACAAGCATGGGAGACCGCGCTCGTTAGGTTCCCTCTAGGGCCCCACCACCAGGCTTAGGGGTGTCAGGGTATCCTTACCCCCTTACTTTTTTTTAGGATTTGGGACCAAGTCCAGATTCTTAAGATGACTGCCAGCACTTCCTAGTTGAAGTGGTGGCAGCCCATGAGATCTCCGCTTGAGATCTTTCTGGATCCATGGAGGCTGCCTGTCCCTAGATATATTACGTTTTTGAGCATTAATTGCTCAAAAACTACTGAATAGATTAACACCAAGACACAAAAAGCACTCTTTCTGGACTAAGATTTAGCTTTCTGACAAATGTGGTGTAAATACGGCTTACGGTGTAGCTGTGTATGGGAAAATGAATCGAGAAAATGCATTTTGGCACCCATTTTTTTTTCCCTCGGCTCCCACTTGACGGATCGCCCTGGAACTTTCCATGCACAAACTAGGCTAAAAAACACTTTTATGGAAAGTTTTGTGGAGATTCGTGAAATGGAACCAAAGTTATTAGCAACAGAAAACATGCATTTCCTATGGAAACACAATCCTAACTATAACTACACAGTAGCAACTGCCACTGGGTAATGATCATATACACATACATATATTCACTGAAAAAACCATAGGTTTTAGGGACAGTTATAGTTACTTGGACATTGCACTCGTACAAAACCCATGAAATTCCCCTGTTATAGTTAGTTCAGCTAACTATAACTCGCGCCCCCGCAATGCACTGCTGATGACGTCACATATTACATCACTCATGACATGGTCAGTGACATCACTGATGACATCACTGATGACATCTCAAATGACATCACTACAGAAACACACAGTCACTGGATGATGTCATCAAAGTTTAAATATTTTTAATATATATAGGGAAAGGCGTATTGAAGAATGAGTGGGTGTATAAGTGTCTGAATGGATGATTTACTAGGTGCGTGACTAACTCTATAAGTGAGTGATTAAACGGATCTTACTGAATGCATGGGTTAGTGACTAAACTGTGTGAATGTCTGTATCCGTCTGTCTGTTGCTGTGTAAGTGGCCGCATGGGTTTGTGAATAGCTACATGAGTGTCTATATGAGTTATTGATTGGTTGTCTGAGTATCTGTATGGGTGCCTGAGTGTTTGTGTGGGTGGGGTGTGTGCGACTGTGCATAGATGTGTGAGTGGGTGATTCACTGGGTGGATGGTTTCAAGAGTGCATCTGTGATAGACTGTATGGGTGGGTAAGTGTGTGTAAGTGTGTTAGTGAGTGAATGTATGTCCCAGTGGTACATGTGTGAGTAACTACATATGTAAAAGGCAGTATATATGTGTGTTAGAGTATATAAATAGCTATAATGCAGAGTGTGTGATTGTGAGAGTGACTGTATGGATGAGTGTGTGCTTGTATCAGTGATTGTATAAGAGCATAAGAATGTGCTAGTATTTGTATGAGTAAGTGAGCTGGTGTGTGTATAATTGTATAGGTGAGTAAATGGCAGTGTGTTTAATTATTTGCATGACTGACTAGGTGTGCGAGTACCTCTATGGATGAGTTGCATTGTGTGAGTGTTTATATAGGTGTATGAGTGCATATGATAGTCCTGTACTGAGTGACTGTAAGTATGAGTGACTGTACGGGTGAGTGAGTAGATGTGTGTGTGTAGACCTAAGAATCAGTGAGTGGGTATGTACTTATTGGTATTGGAGTGTGTATGGTTTTTAGAATGGCAGTCTGTAATTTAGAGTGGGTGTATCAAAAGTTATATTAGGGTGTGAGAAGATGCATTAAATTCTCACATGGATGATTTAATCAGTGATGTCATTTGAGATGTCATCAGTGATGTCATCAGTGATGTCACTGACCATGTCATGAGTGATGTAATATGTGACGTCATCAGCAGTGCATTGCGGGCGCGAGTTATAGTTAGCTGAACTAACTATAACAGGGGAATTTCATGGGTTTTGTACGAGTGCAATGTCCAAGTAACTATAACTGTCCCTAAAACCTATGGTTTTTTCAGTGAATTTGTAAGGTTTTTTAAATGCTAATTTCTAACTATAACGTGCCTGAAACCTATGGTTTTTTCAGTGAATTTCAAAGGTTTTTTAAATGCTAATTCCTAACTATAACATGTCTGAAACCTACGGTTTTTTCAGTAAATTTCAAAGGTTTTGTAAATGACAATTTTTAAATGTATTAATTGTTATATTAATTTTTTTCATACTGATTTACTACATTTTTAGAAACAATTTTTTTTACATATTTTATTTTTTAAATTACATTGTAATTACATTATACATTACATTACAAAAATACTTTCTCAGAATGAATTACTTTAGTTTAAATACTTTGCACATAGGCAATAGACTTTTAAGTACAGTAGTTACAGTTGTTGCAATGGGCAACACATGTTCAAACACAATGCAACATTCAGCTCAATGTGAATTTCTAGTTAAATGCAATTAGTTGCTTTATGGATTACTTTTCTAACCACAGGACTGGATCCTAGATTCAGTCCTGGGACATCTCATGTAAACAGTTGAGCAAAAGCGTTTTATTATTGTATTTTAAAAGTTGACACTTAGAAACTTTTTCTCATAGAATCACCAATGTTATCCTATGGAAGGAAATTCACTTAGCAGGTAAAAACTGTTATCGTTACTTTTTCTTACTCAGTGTTGGATCCTGGATCCAGCACTGGTGCATCTCCTGTAAACAGTTGAAAGAATGCGTTTAAGTCATACAGGCGATTTTTTAGGAATATTTGTAGTTTGTGAAAATCGACACTTTGAAACTTTTCTGCTGAAAACCAGACAATGGATTCCTATGGAAGGAAATATAAGTTACTGGTAAGTACGGTTAAAATTACTTATCAGGGTCAGTGCTGGGCTAAAAGATGCAGCACTGGGTTCTCTCCTGATAACAGGTGAGTAAATTGGAATTCGTATTTTGGCTGATTTTAGAGGAATATTATAAAGTTCCAAAACTCCACACTTTGAAGAATTTCCAAGTGAAACCAGTCAATGTTAGCCTATGGAAGGAAATTCAAGTTACTGGTAAGTACGGTTAAAATTACTTTTCAGGACCAGTACTGGGCTGAAAGATACAGCACTGAGATCTCTCCTGATAACAGGTGAGTAAATCGGAATTCGTATTTCGGCTGATTTTAGAGGAATATTTGTATGTTTCAAAAATCAACACTTAGAAACTTTTTCAGCAAAAAGCAGGCAATGATATCCTATGGAAGGAAATTCAAGTTACTGGTAAGTACGGTTAAAATTACTTTTGAGGATCAGTACTGGGCTGAAAGATGCAGCACTGAGGTCTCTCCTGATAACAGGTGAGTAAATCAGAATTCGTAGTTCGGCAGATTTTAGAGGAATATTTGCACAATGGTGAAGGGAGGGGCGGGGCCTGAGGTGACATCTGTGCAAACGCGCCCCGTGGCGCGTTTTAAGTTGGGGGATTAAGTCCCCTTGAATCATGAGGGTCCCTAGGGGCCAACTAGCCCACCAGGAACCTCCAGTATGCGCCAGGGGCTGCGTTGCAGAGACGTGTAGAGAGGCCACACCCCTTTTACACCTCTCTGCAACGCAGCTCTGTGGCGCTTTCTGGATGTACCTGTTGGGCTAGTTGGCCCCAGGGACCCTCAGGATTGAAGGGGATTTAATTCCCCATCTTAAAACGCGCCACGGGGCCTGTTTGCACACATGTCACCTCAGGCCCCGCCCCTCCCTTCACCACTGTGCAAACGCGCCCGTGGCGCGTTTTAAGTCGGGGGATTAACTCCCTTGAATCCTGAGGGTCCCTGGGGTGCAACTAGCCCACCAGCTACCTCCATTAAGCGCCACAGAGCTGCGTTGCAGAGAGGTGTAAAAGGGGCGTGGCCTCTGTACACCTCTCTGCAAGGCAGCCCCTGGCGCATACTGGAGGTTCCTGGTGGGCTAGTTGGCCCCAGGGACCCCCAGTATTCAAGGGGAATTACTTCCCTTCTTAAAACGCGACAGGGGGCGCGTTTGCAGAGTACTGCAGGGAGGGGGACGGGGCCTCCGGCACGATGCGTTTTTTTTTTTTAATGGGAGGGTGGCTGCGTGGCCCCCTTCCCTCGGCCACTTTGGCCCCGGGGACCCCATCCCCGGGGCCTGAGCATTTTTTTTGTTTTATTAAAAAAAAAAAACGGGAAGGGGGCCGCGTGGCCCCCCTTCCCTGGGCCTCTATTGGCCCCGGGGACCCCATCCCCCGGGGCATGCCCTCTTTTTAAATAAAAATATGGAGGGGGCTGCGTGGCCCCCTCAGGCCATTTAAGGCCCCGGGGACCCCATCCCCGGGGCCGGCCTTGCCCTTATTTTTTTTATTTTTTTTTATTTGGGGAGGGGGCTGCGTGGCCCCCCCTCCCGGGCCACTTATGGCCCCGGGGACCCCATCCCCGGGGCCTGGCCTCTGGTTGGGGACTGTGGGGTCCCCAAACCCCCACAGTCCCGCCGGCTCCCCGTGTCCTACGGGAGCCGGCATGCTTTCCACATGGGGAGCAGCTAACATGCTGCTCCCCATGTGGAAAAGCAATTCGGTTTGCATTTTGAAAGAGTGAGCAGGTTTCCTGCGCTCTCTTTCAAAATGCAAACAAGCTTGCTATGACAGGACGGGAGCCGCGAGGCTCCTGTCCTGTCATAGCAAACAGCAGTGTCCCGGGGGTAGGCACCCTGGGACACTGCAGGAGCCGGCCCTGGGGGTGGCGGTCCCCAGGGCCATCAAGGGCTCCAGGAGGGGGCCGCGCGGCCCCCTCCCTACATTTTGAAAGACCCGGGAGGTGGTGGTCCCCGGGGCTTGGGGGTCCAAAACGGACCCCCATTTTCAATTTTCTTAGTGCCCCGGGGAGGTGGTGGTCCCGGGCGTGTGGGGGCTGGAGCCCCCCACACAGGTTTAAAAAAAAGCCCCGGGAGGTGGCAGTCCCGGGGCTGCGGGAGGGCTCAGAGCCCTCCCGCACCATTTATGATAAAGCCCCGGGGGTGGTGGTCCCCGGGGCTTGGGGGCCCTTATAGGCCCCCCATACATAAAATAACCCCCCCAGCATGCACCCGGGACTTGACCCACCCGGGGGCAAATTACATCGAGCGCGGGAGACCGCGCTTCGATTTTTTTTTTTTCAGCAGGATCCGCGCTCCCTGAGCGCATCCTGTCGATTTTTTTGGGGATTTTTTTTTAATGCTTTTTTCTACCCAGGGGTCCTTGTGGGACCCCTGAGCAGACCTAGGGGTCAGGGTGTTTCTACCCTGCCCCTTTGTGCGTTTTGCGCACTTTTTTACTGCTTTCTTGTTCTTCGGTTCTACCGAGGAACAAGATGGCTGCCAACACTTCCTGGTTTGGAGTGTTGACAGCCAATTAGCAGACAGCTCGTGATCGGGAGGGTGCGCGAATCCGACGCGGCCATAGATATATATGTGATTTTCCTTTTGATTTTCTCAGGAACTACTGAACGGATTTACACCATTTAACAAAAAGGGTTCTTTCTGAACCAAGAACTACCTCTTTGCCAAATTTGGTGTAATTCCGTTCAGCAGTTCGGGCTGTAGCCGTGTCTAAAGTTTCCTATGGGAAAATGAATGGGGAAAACACGTTTTGGGACCCCCCTTTTTTCTCGGCCCCCGCTTGACGAATCACCCCGAGACTTTCAGGGTCGGAGCGGGCCATAAAGTTTGAAAATTTCGCGAAGATTCGTCAACCGGCAAGAGAGTTTTCAAATAGAATGTCGCGGATTTCCTATGGAAAATAGGTCCTAACTATAACTATCTACTGGCGACCGCCAGTAGATAATATATGTGACCAAGACCCTGTGTGAGGTCGAAGCGCGTCTTTCTTCTGCCCAAATTAAAACTTTCGTGAAACAAACCCAACCGGAGTGGCTTCTTCTTGACCGCAATTGCTACGAGTTCATCGACATACATACACACATACATACACACACATATACATACATAAACATACATACACATACATATATACACACATATATATATATACAAACATACACACATATATACACACACACACACATACATATATACACGTACATACATATATACACGTATACATATACACACTGACCATGTCATGAGTGATGTAATATGTGACGTCATCAGCAGTGCATTGCGGGGGCGCGAGTTATAGTTAGCTCAGCTAACTATAACGGCCAAATTTCTCTGATTTTGTACGAGTGAAATGTCAGCCTAACTAGAACGTCCCTGAAACCTGTGGTTTTTGCAATGAATTTCTAAGGTTTTTTAAATGCTAATCCCTAACTAATACGTCCCTGAAGCCTGTGATTTTTTTCAGTGAATTTTTAAGGTTTTTTAAATGCTAATCCCCAACTACAACGTTCCTGAAACCTGAATTTTCTTTCAGTGAATTTCTATGGTTTTTTTAAATGCTAATTTCTAACTATGCCTACATAGATAGAACATATACAGAAAGAGGAAGAAAGGCACAGAAAGAAGAGAAAAGCAGAAAGAGGGAAGAGAGGTGCAGAAAGAGGAAGAAAGGTGCAGAAAGAAGCAAGAAAACTGCAGAAAGAGGCAACAGAAGTCCAGAAAGAGGAAGAAAGGTGCAAAAAGAAGCAAGAGAAGTGCAGAAAGAAGCAACAGAGGTGCAGAAAGAGGCCTACTTTGACTGTACCTTTCTACAGACTCATACAAAGTAGCCTAATCACTAATCCTTCTCCCAAGATGTCTTAAACCTCACTTTTCTCTTGAAGGTTCACTATTCATCGACTGTTTTGAATGTTAGGCCTACCAAATGTAAAACAGCAATCCTAACCATATCACTGTTGTAAGTCTGACCATGTTTGTGAAGGTATGCATGCGTGTCTCTATTTTTATGTAACATGTCACCAGGTAAAAGCAAACTTACAAATACTTAAATATCCGTGTTTCAAACAGCATACTCTGTAAATTTGTGTACAAGTAGGTGTATGTTTCTTTCTGATCCTAATACAGGGCAAATGCGCATTCAATAGTACATTTGAGAGGCTCTACAACACCTATGTACATAAGACATGTCTGCCTGTGCAACTGAATGACAGCAGAACTAAGAAGATTTGACCACCTATAAGAGAAGCTACCTGCTTTTTAAGCTACCATCTTCAGATCCATAACACATGCGAGAACACATGTACAAGTAGACATATATCTCAGTCACGAGAGCACGCAGACCTTTAAACTTGACAGCTTGCACTTCCCTTTTCAATATAGAAACAGGCAAGAGAATTACAGAAATAAGCAAGAGAATTGCAGAAAAAAACGAGAGGTGCAGAAAGAGTAAGAAAGGTGCAGAAAGAGGCAACAGGAGTGCAGAAAGAAGCAAGAGAGGAGCAGAAAGAGGCAAGAGAGGTGCAGAAAGAGGCAAGAGGTGCAGAAGGTGGCAAGAGGTGCAGAAGGTGGCAAGAGGTGCAGAAGGTGGCAAGAGGTGCAGAAGGTGGCAAGAGGTGCAGAAGGTGGCAAGAGGTGCAGAAGGTGGCAAGAGGTGCAGAAGGTGGCAAGAGGTGCAGAAGGTGGCAAGAGAGGTGCAGAAGGTGGCAAGAGAGGTGCAGAAAGTGGCAAGAGAGGTGCAGAAAGTGGCAAGAGAGGTGCAGAAAGAAGCAACAGAGGTGCAGAAAGAAGCAACAGAGGTGAAGAAAAGGGCAAGAGCGGTACAGAGGAAAGAAGCAAGAGAGGTGCAGAAAGAAGCAAGAGGTGCAGAAAGAAGCAAGAGGTGCAGAAAGAAGCAAGAGGTGTAGAAAGAAGCAAGAGGTGCAGAAAGAAGCAAGAGTGGTTTGCGCACCATTAGTACCAATTTAACACCCACATTTAGCAATAGGTAACAGGTGACCATTCCAGGTTTGCAAAGGGCCTTCCACCATGCTGTAACACTTGTCGCTGAATTTTTGGTAACGTTTGAGCTAGAAACAAGGTTTTTTTGTTCAAATCTGCAGATTATGCAGCAGATGATGGATTATGTGGCAAATGCGGAAAATGTGTAATAATGCGAAAATCGGTGCAGCCGAACAGTCACATAATTCCAGTGGCCCTGCTCATACCTCCGACTAGGTCCAGAAGTGCTCCTCAGTGGTTCCTTCTTTTTTTTGTCTCATTGAGTTTATAGTTTAGCTTCTATGGAAACGAGGAAGACTAAACCTGAGGTTACCACTCCACAACACAGACTACCATACCACATAATTACTCTCCATAACTCATAATCCCACTCTACATAATTCCTATACACTAAATACCACATACTTTCTATCCACATAATTTCACTGCACAACATACAGCATAATTCCACTACACACAACGTACATCCACTCCACAAAACATTAGTAAAAAACATTTACAATGCCAATAACAAATGCGAGACCTATTACATTGCAAATGCTTCTTTAACTAGTAGTCGCGTTTGCAGAGTGGTGGAGAAAAGGGGTTGGGCCTCCGACCAGCGCTCAGGAATTCCGCCGCGTAGGACTTACAGGAGGTACCAGGAAGGCTTCTTGGCCCCTAAAGTCCCTCAGGAGTAAAGTGGACTTCATCCCCCAACCAGTAGTGTGCCAGGAGGCGCGTTTGCAGAGTAGTGGAGAAAGGGGGGCATAGCCTCCGAAGACTTCTTAGCAATCCCACTGTATGGGACTTACTGGAGGTAACAGGAGGGGTAGTTGGCCCTCAAGGACATCCTTGGGGGCCAACTACCCCTCCCATTACCTCCAGTAACTCCCACACAGCAGGATTGCTAAGTTCTCATAGCAGGCCACGCCCCCTTTGCCCACCACTCTGCAAATGGCTACCTGGCGCGCTCTTGAATGGAGATTGAAGTCCCCTTCGCTGCTGGGGGTCCTTAGGGGCCAACTAGTCTACCTGTTACCTCCAGTAAGCCCCACACTGCTGGATTGCTGAGAGTGTTCAGAGGCCACGGGCCCTTTTTACACCACTCTGCAAACGTGCCTCCTGGCGCACTGCTGCTTGGGGGATGAAGGCCACTTTAGTCATGAAGTCCTCAGGACACAAGGAGACCTCATCGCCCCACCAGCAGTACGCCAAGAGGCGCGTTTGCAGAGTGGTGTAAAAAGGGGCGTGGCTCGTACCACCTCTCAGCAATCCCACTGTGTGGGGCTTACTGGAGGTCCCTGGTGACATAGTTGGCCCCCAGGGACCCTCAGTAGCGACGGGGACTTAATCCCCCAACGCAAAGCAAACCAGGAGGCACGTTTGCAGAGTCGTGCAGGGAGGGGGCGGGGCTTCCAGTGAGTTGCCTTTTTTTAAATTATTTTAAGATGGGGGGGGGGCTGTGTGGCCCCCTTCTCTTGGGCCTTTTGGGCCCCGGGGACCCCATCCCCCGGGACCTGAGCCAGTTTTTTTTTTTTTTTTATTGAAAAGGAGGTGGGCGCGAGACCCCCCTCCTGAGGCCGATTCCGGCCCAGGGGACCCCATCCCCTGGGGCTAGGCCTTTCCTTTATTTTTTGAAGAGGAGGGGGGGCCGTTGGGCCCCCCCCTCTCCAGGCAAATTTTAGCCCCCGGGACCCCAGCCCCGGCAAAAAATTATTTTGGGAAGGGGGCCGCGTGGCCCCCCTTCCCTGGGCCCCCCTCCTGAGGCCAATTATGTCCCAATTATGTCCCCGGGGACCGCATCCCCAGGGGCCGGCCCTACGTTTAAAAAAAAAAATTAAAAAGGGAGGGGGCCGAGTGGCCCCCCCTCCTGGGCCATTTTTGGCCGGGGGACCCCATCCCCCAGGGCATGGCCTCACTGTTGGGGGCCGCAGGGGGAGCCCCAATGCCCCCGCGGTCCCTGCCGGCTACCCGCCTCCTGCGGGAGCCGGCATTGCTTTTGGGCAAAGGGAGCTGCTGAAATGCAGCTCCCTTTGCCCAAAAGCAATCTGCTTTGCTTCATGGAAGCGAGAGCAGGTTTCCATGAAGCAAAGCAGTGTTTGCTATGATAGGGCCGGAGCCGTGCTCCCGCCCGGCCATAGCAAACTGCAATGTCCGGGGGGTGGGCACCCCGGGACATTGCTGGAGCCGGCCCTGGGCCACCCCAGGGCCAAGGAGGGCTCCACGAGGGGGGCCACGCGGCCCCCCTCCAACAGATTTAAAGTCCCATGGAGGTGGTGGTCCCCAGGGCCGGGGGTCCGCTACGGACCCCCGTAATTAATTTACTCAATGCCCCGGGGAGGTGGTGGTCCCCGGGGCAGCGTGGGGGGCAGGAGCCCCCCCACGCATTTTTTATGAAAAGCCCCGGGAAGGTGGTTGTCCTCGGGGCTGCGGGGGGCCCGCGTGCCCCGCACAATAATATCAAACCCCCGGGGAGGTGGCGGTCCCCGGGCATTGCCCCCGGGACCTGGTCCACCTGAGGGCTAAAAAAAAAACCGAAATGTGGTAGACCGCGCTTAGTTTTTTTTTTTTTTTTTTTCCAACAGGATTCGCGGACCCTACGCGAATTCCGACAAATTTTTAAAAAAATGCTTTTTTTGGCCCTTGGGGTCCCTGTGACCAGGCCTAGGGGGTCAGGGTGTTTCTACCCTGCCCCCTTTTCTCGTTTTAGGACCTTTTTTCTTGTGACTCGGTTCAACCGAGTCACAAGATGGCTGCCAACACTTTTTGGTTTAGTGTTGGCAGCCAATCAGAATCAAGCTCGTGCTCGGGAGGGTTCGCGGATCCACCGCGGTCACCAGATATATAAAGCTTTTTAAATATGAATATTTCAGGAACTACTGAATGGATTTACACCATTTTTTTAAAAAGCACACTTTCTGAACCAAGAGCTACCTTTTTTGCCAAATTTGGTGTAATTCCGTTCAGCAGTTCAGGCTGTAACTTTCTCCAAAATTTCCTATGGAAATTAACATGGAGAAAACGCGTTTTGGGACCCCCCTTTTTTCTCAGCCCCCGCTTGACAAATCACCACGAAACTTTCAAGACAGGAGCTAACCGGAGCACCCCATTAGTTTTGAAAATTTCGCAAAGATTCGACACACGGCGCCAAAGATATTGGCAAAACAAAAAACGCTTTCCTATGGAAAATAGGTCCCAACTATAACTACCTACTGGCGACCGCCTGTAGGCAACACACGACACACACTGAGAATAGGGGGATAAAAATGTGAAGTTCTAGAGTCCAGCACGCTGCCCCACAGTCTGAGAGGAATACAACACTGCAAGCCAATGTCTCGTTGTGGGCAAACTATTAAATATTTTGATGACACTTGAGCACACTATATGACTTGAACCAATTGGAGGCCTGTGCAGGTAAGCGCGGTGGGTGGGGGTGAAAGTGACAAACAGAGAGGGAATGTAAAATAAATAAATAAAACCACTTACCTTGCGCTCGCCGCATCGCCACGAGCGCAATGTAAGTGGTTTAATTTATTTAATTTTACATTCCCTAGCCTGTCGTTTGTCATTTTCACCCCCCTTCCCCTGCCCCACCGCGCTTACCTTCACAGGCCGCCACTGCTTGAACCAAGAGCTGCAGCTGGGCTATCACACATGCTCTGTTGCACTTTCCAAGCACTGACACTTTAACTTTGTACTACTTCAACATTCGTCCATAATGGTGAACAATGGCATCGGTGCCAACTATTTGAATGAACCATCAGCCAGCATAGCAGTTATTACTAACCGACCTTTTGCATTTTTTAAGACCAGTCTTTCAATTCTTTTGCACAACTTGAAGAAATCCAATTAGAGGCATGCCGGGTACAGGACAGCACTAATAGTATAAGTCTTTAAATAGGTTTTTAAAAGGGCCCTTTCACTATGCACATGTTTTATTCATCCTTTTTGTGGTTAACTGTATCCTTTTATCATGTAAAGGGTTATATTAACTGTAACATGATCAATAAAATTATATATATTATACATATATATATTTTGGTAAGCAAAAACCATCTATCTCTATTTATAGATCTATTTGCACACACATTGTCAGTTACTTCCAAACACAGAAAACCATTCTAACACTTGTTCTTTTGAACTATTCAACTGTACAATTTCATAACAGTTATTGCGGGGCCTCCACCCTGTCTCCCTCTCTCCCTTAAAATCTGAAACTATTTAAGTAGAGGCACCTGTGGAAATGCGAGGATACATTTCAATTCTGCTTTGCAGGATGACTTTACGGTTGTCCCAAAAACCGAGACATGCATTTTAAATGGATTAACGCTTTGGGACCCTGGGGTAGTCCTCTGAAAACAGACTATCCAGGGAAATTTAATGATTCATGTCACCTAACCTATAAAGCGAGCCTCCTCTACGGAGTAGTGGTGTGCGAAATTCACTTAATTTGCATATAGGTAATTAAGCGAAATTTGGGGGAAATTACACAAAATTAAGGGGCATATTTACTAGAAACTGGCAGAGCGCTATGTTACGCCAATTTTTGGTAACGCCGTGCACTGTCAGTTTCAAAACGCAGGGATGTCCCGTATTTACAAGAATGCGGCACATCCCTGCGTTTCCCCTAGCGCTGGTGCTAAAGAAGCGCCAGCGCAGGTACCCTTGCGCCATGTTGCAAGGGTGCCTGTACTGCGGGGTGATTGTTTATGTGCAGGAAGGGACACCTTCCTGCACATAAAGACTCTTTACATGCGATTTGTTAATTCTATGTGTGCTGCGGAATGCAGCACACATGGAAATAGCAAAATACGAGGAGAAATGAAAACATTTCTCCTTGTATCTCCTGCTTAAGACCAGGTATTCCCTGGTGATATTTGTGCCACTGCCCCATATTTGTAAATATGGGGCAGCATCAAAAAGCAATGGGTGTTGTGGCGGAACACCCACTGCAACCCTCATTGCACTCCCCTTTTATGCTAAGTGCTGCGTGAATAGGGCCATTATTTACAAGGCGGCGTTAAGACACGATAAGTGACTTAAAACCCCCTTGTAAATAAGGCGCATGAGTTAAAACCACTACAACGTTGGAAAAAGTGACGTTCTGGGGGCGTTAACTCCTTGTAAATGTGCCCCCCAGTGTAATGGTATAATCAGCATTTGGTGCTATATTTCAGAGTGAAATGTGTCCTTGCATCCACTTTGGTTATGAGAACACATATCGCACTAAAGAATAGCCCAAAAAAAAACACAAGCGCCATAGCCAGCAACCCTTCGCATTCTGGCCGTTGTCATTGTTCCAGTGTGCTGAATTATGTTTCAAGCAGCGCATAACTAAACAATGTGGAGTACTAGCATAATTTCCGAAATGTAATATAAGTGTAATATGAAAGTACGCAAGATTAAGCAGGAGAAATGGAAATTTCATCCAGGTCTAACTCTTTTACCCCTGCCCTTGGAGTGTAAAATCTTGGCTCTACACAAATGAACGAACATAGTACCCTTTTCCTGGGTTCGGCTTCACTCCTACTTCGTGCTTGGAGCTGTTGCTCCACTGAGGTTACTCATGTCATGTCTGGAGGCGTAGGGAAACGTCTACCCGGTGCATGCCACATTCCAATGCTGCACTCCAACTTCTGTGCTAGGACCGTCTCTAATGAAACCGAAGAACTATCCTAAAGAAAATCTACTGGCACTAGAAAAATTTAGCAGCAGGATGTATCCAGTAGAAGCGCAGCAACAAGAGCGAGAATTCGATGTTGAGATTGCACTTAATATTTTTATAATTCACATCCAAAATATGCATGTGAGAAATGTTGAAGAGAAACCTAGTACAGCTGCAGAAAAACTGGAATCTCCATGTTAATTTACTGACCTTAGTTCAGATGTACCAGCCTGTGTGGCTTTTGCAGGCCAATAGCCGCCAAGGTTCCTCTCTGTCACAAAGAGCTCACTCAAGGTGAAGTAGAATCGGCTGTTCAGAAAGTTATCCGAGCATAGAAGCCAGTTCTACAAGCAACCACTCAGTTTACATTGGATACATCATTAAACCAACTCCAATGACATACACTTGGAGTGCCGTAAGGATAAGCAGTATTTATCCATTTGTTAATTCGATGTGCACAGTGAGAGAGTCTGGCTGCTAGTAAACAGCAACAGGCATACAATGAAGAAACTGGGCATGTGCTTTGCCATTGCTTAGTCAAGACACGAACAATGCACTTTTGTATGAAATGAAGCTGAGGAATTGTGCTGAAAACTATTCCATGGTGGTGGCCGTGGAATAGTATTTTCCAAATGTATTTTCCAAATCATATCATAATGCAATAAATAACACATAATGTGGATATAAACAGAATTAGCCTCTTCTTTGAATAAGAGATATTAGGGTGTGTATTATAGGCAGTGTCTCAGGGGCGCAACGGGTGCTGTTGGCCACATTTTGAAATTACAGAAGAAACTGTAGATGTTTGCGCAGCCCCTTCTGTAATATCGATCACACCGGTGCTATTTCAAGGAAGCGTTCCCTTATTTGCATGGGGGCAAATGAGGGAATAGTTTGCATCAATGCTGCATTACAGGTGCAGAGGCAGAAAGGCTGTCAGGAGGTCAGTGTGCCACATACAAGTGGTGCACAGTCAGTAAGCCAACCAAGGGCATCCCTTATGAGGGGGACACACTAGCCTCAGAGGATGCCTAACAATGCCCCAACGGGGCATTTGCTGTGATACAGAGCACTGTCCCAGTCACACAACAAACAACGTGGTGCAAGACTGACAAAACTTAAGGTAGATTTTTGAAGCCACGCAAAGCTACTTTGTGTGGCTCCAAAAATCTGGAGTCATGCAATACAGTACAAAACTCTGCGTTGCGTTACTCTGCAATGGGTAGATGTTCTATGGGCGTTGCATGGGTGTTTCCACGCAACTCCCATGGTTTTTGACGCACTCACAAATTTACAAGACCTTGTAAACCTGGGAATGCAGCTAAAAGATATGCCTTCCCCGGTGAGGCGTAACAAGGAGAAAAATCTTTATTTCTCCTCATTACTTCCTACTTCTAGGTATGCTGCAGTCTGCAGCACACCTAGAAAGAGGGAAAAAGCCTCTCAGGATTGTTTCTGTGCAGGAAGGTGCCCCTTTGTGCACAAAAACAATCCTGCCTACAACACAGGGACACTTGCACCATGGTGCAAGGGCATCTGCGAAGGCGCTAGGCTGCCCAAATGGTGCTAGGGAAAAGGACATGAATGTGCCGTATTGGATAAATATGGTGCATTCCTGCCCTTTCCCTGTGAAGCACGGCAGTTCAGCAAGGTGACTTGCTGCGCTGCCCAGCGCGACAAAATTCATAAATCTGACCCTTAATTTTGTATGCTGGGCACAGAGTAGGACTGCACACCATATCCAGAATACGGCCCCAGGGCTACACTGGAGCATGCTAGTTACAGGCACATGGGCTTTGGTATGTTCCAAGGTTTGTTCTCAGAGCTTGATGCATTAATTTGGTCGAGTTACAGCATATATTGACCAGGAGGCATTTGCTGGCTTTCGAGGGAAAGGTTCTGGTGACTTAATTACTCTGAAGGATTTTTTTCAGAAACGACTTTGACGAAATGCTGGTGTAGGAAAAGTAAACAAATTTTGATGTAATATAAAATCTCTACCATGATGAATAAGCTCCATATAAGGGTTCTAATTTCCTTTTCAGGGCATCAACTACATCAACTTCTCTTTGTAAAGCAGCTTAGTTTGTTGAGGTTCCTGCTACAGTAAAACTGTTCTATCAGGTATTCGGCTCCCCCTCCCCTTTATCCCTCCCCCACAACTCTGCTTACTCAAGGTATGTTTTTGTGGAGAAACTTCTTGTCAGAGGCAATGTTTGCTGTCCCTCCAAACACTGAAGACAAGCTTTCACTGTCAGGCGGCATCTGCAATACTCCACTGATGGCCATTTATTCCTACAGTTTATTTCACAAAGCAAGCTTTTCTTTTGTGGGAGGAGTTAGAGACTATTGTCTAAATTGCTGACTTTGACGTCTGCATTGTAATTGTAGTTCAAGCATGAGACCAAAAACGGTGCAATTGTGACAATATCTGTACCGAACACTGTAATTGAGAGTAAAGTTTAAAAAAAAATTAAAAAGTGCAATGTAAAAAAAAAAGTGCAATGTAAAATATGTAAAATTCCATTTAAAGTCTGTAATCTCAAATCATCTGCCACGCCCCCTTTTTATGTGCAGCGCCCACTCGCGCCCTAGTTAGTTTACTGCTCTATAGTTACCAACATATACACTAGCCGGCAGGCTTAATTCCTGTGCAGATGTGTCGTTTTGCCGCCAAACAGCCTGGCCGAGTTGTTAAAGTCTAGCTTTATTTTCACATCTCTTGCTGAACACACATTTCGTGACAGGTGACTGTCTGAACTGGGAGAGCTCCCCACTGTAAACATCGGCTCCGGGTTGCTGGGACACGGCGCGAGTATTTACATGCGCGCTGTTGAAGAATGTGGTTTACTCAAGCGCCAGACATTTTCTGCACAGTGACGCAGACAGGCATGTGCAGAGTTGGACGAAGGAAGCATTGCAACCATGAATATGCTTCCTCTCTGCTCAGTCGTACCGTCAGTAATGCGACTGTACAAGCAAAAGTAACATTCCCAGAAAGAGATAATTCCATTAGAGTTCTGAGCTGATGTTCAAATTCAATTTCTTTGCTAGTCAGCAGGAGCCGGTACAGTTCTGTTAATCAAATTGGCCTCCATTTTGATTAAGACAAATCTTTATGGTTTGGTGCAGGGGCGTAGCTATCGATAGTGCAGCAGGAGCAGTAGGACTGAACCCAAGGTTAGGATGGGCCCACTGAACTTCAATCATGGCAGTGTTTTCACTCCAAACTGGTAATCAGAAAGGCTGTCGGCATAATTGCATAGGACCTCCTGGCACGCTAGCTACACCACTGTGTTGATGCAATTGCAAATCTATTCGGCAGGCAAGATATGGAGGGGCGTATTTACTATTATTTCACACAAAGCATTGTGTGAAAGGCAGAGACCAGAAATGCTCCGTCTTTACAAAGATATGGAGCGTTTCTGTTCTCTCCTTGTGCTGGTGCACTGTGTGCTGCCTAGTGCCACCGCAAGCACCGTTATGCCATAGTGCAAGGGTGCCTGCATCATGGGCAGGATTGTTTAAGTGCAGGAAGGGATATACAAGGACAACGCAAAGGCTTAGTAAATTTGGGCCGGAGGGTATAGCAGTCAGCTTTGCAGAGGCTGAAATGTTTTGTTGCACAAACATTGGCAAAGCCAATAGGTCTCACCTATGAGACCTTGTGGCTTCCGCAAGGATTTATAACCATGTTATACAGTAGCACTGCTGAAAACGTTAATTTAAAAACATTTAAAAAAAGCACTATGATGCAGTTATCACGTCAAGTTGCAGGCATGTACCAACATGGATGCGCGCACCTAGAAAATGAGGGGAGCATTATATTTTCTTTTTAATTACTAATCAGACAACCAGAGATGGATTAGTGAATACAAAGCTGCACAAAATTATCCTTTTTGATCTAGCACGAATAGCTTTAAAAAAATAATTTTTTAATGGGTAATGGTTTGGGGTGGGGAGCGAGGAAACAGAATGAGGGCGGGCAAATGGGGAAGCAAATTGACAATGGAAGGGTGGGGAAGTAAGAACAGCAACAAAAGGTGGGCAGGATGGGAGGAAGCAAGAATGGCAACTAAGGGAGGGAGATGAAGATGATAAACGCATGGGCTTGAAAGAGGAACACAAAGACAGCAGGAAAACATGCACTCAGAGAGCTTTACCAAAATGAATAAAGTAGCGTCAGAAGAGGAAGCAGCGCAAGAACACAAGTAATGGGTCCATGCGCTAGGGCACACAACCAGAAGAGGAATAATAGCCCATGGAAGCGGACAAATAAGAAGCAAGCAACTGGGAAAGACAATATAGTCACCCAATAGTAAGCAATGAGTGGGCTATAAGCCCACTGTAAGTTAACAATGTGTCGCAAACATCAGCGCATACATGGTTTCAGAAGAGACGTAAAAATGCACTCAGTCACATTTGCCCTTCAAAAGCAGGTGGTGTTTACCAAATGCTTTCATGCTGTGTAGATTTGTATTTTATTTTTGTTTGTAAAGCAGGTATGGGAGGCAGTACCCTGCTGGACCAAGATTAAACAAGCATTTGCAAAGCCAGTAGGTCTCACCTTTGAGAACTGTTGGCTTTGCCAATGGCTTAGAATATGAAGCAAGAAACTGAGAATGACATTGAAGCCAACCAATGGTAAGCAATGGGCTGGCTCTAAGCCTACTGTAAGCTAACAAGATGACTCGCAACAGGCAGCACATGCTTGGTCTTAAGCAAGACCTAAAAATGGGCATCGAGTCACATCACATTATGAAAGTAGCCTCCATCCTTACCCAGAGTAAGGCAGTCCAGAATCCACCATACAGCCTATCAGATCTTGCACCAGGTATAACTGTTAAATTTACTTCAGTGGGAAGAGTGATCACTTGCTCCCCATATAGTTCAAAATCATGTCTAAACTGGTTTCCGTACTGACTAGCTTACCAAACTCATTCATGCAAAACTACGTCTGACAAAGGCCAAGCGTCTGATCACGGAGGACTGGATTCACTATACATTTTCTGCAAACTAGAACGTGAAGAAAAGCAGCATTTTAAAGTACAAACAGCACAGTTCAACTTTCGCACCGTAAGTTGCCAGGAGTCCATCACCAAAATTGCTTTATGTCAGAGTGCCAACCCTAGTCCCCCTCCACGTCTGTTATCTATGCAAAGAGGGTAGAACAGGACAGAAACAGCACAACTACTAAAATATTGTGACCTGGCTTGCGTGGAAATCTGCCAACACATGAAACCAGGTACACAAAGGACAGGTAGAATATTGTTTAAAATTCCTACGTATAACTTGTAATGTACACTAAATTAGCCATTTTGTCACAGCTTACCATTGGAAGATGGTCTTTGTGTTATTTGTACGAGAGGTTCATCCTCCAGTACCAATTTTACACAAGGCAACACAAGCTCACGTTTGCGCTGTAGAACACCTTCTAAATGTGGCACTGTGCAATTTTTTATTTTATCCTTCGCACAATGCAGCACTGTTGATTCTCAAGCAGTGCTGCACTGAGTGAATTTAAGTAAAACTGGGCCCTTCTGTAGTATCTTAAGATCGTACAAATGCCTCAGACCTATACCCTCATTCCTAAAAGGTAGGTTTCAAAACAACATTTAATTGGCCTGTCCGTATATTATTTTCAAACCGTTTACGTAGTTTCAAACCCCGCTAGTGCCCATTATGTTTATGGCATAGTAAATGCTGTAAAGAGGCTTCTTGATTGCAAAAAAAAGCAACAACAAAAAAAACCATGTATCACTTTAGGCTGAGGTTAGGTCCATCTTCCCCATTGACAAAAAGGTAGGCCTGCCATTACGTGAATTTTATAGAGCTTCCTAACAGATTTCTGGTTCACAAGTGGTGTTAGCAAAAGGTGCTATTACCCCCAAAAAATGGTTCTCGATCTGTCAACCTTGAAAGCATGAAAAGATGCGTCTGCCACGCCGGGGCTTCAACAGACAAGCAATTTACTCAAATACTGCACTGGTGGTAAGATATTGCTATTATGGGGCGAGCTCTGGGCTTTGCAAGGGGTGAGAACCCAATTGAGGTCTCTTGTTCTAACTGTGCCTGGACTGTAAGCAGAGCAGAAGGATGGACAGACACACTGCTCTCACCTCCCTTGTAGACTCCACGACAGCACTATTAAAGGGGCGAGGGGGTTGGTGTTTAAGACAAACAAACGTAGCTAGAAACGTCACTGTGCTGCATTCAACAATGGCGATTTTCAAAGCAATGCAACTGGCAACTGTGGAATGCCCATCCTCGGGAAGACACTAGCACACCAGTTCTCTTCTCCCCCCTCCAGCAATTAACAGATTATACAATCTTCCCAAAATGTCCACCTGTAGCCATGAAGACATTTTGGAACTCAAGTTGATAACTGGCCACAGGAGCAAAACTGCCATATTTCTCATACAATGAGTATCTTGAAGTTGCTATTCAACTTAAAATAGCATTACATTTATTATTAGCAAATGAGTTTTGCCCCCTCTAGAAGCTTAATCAATAAAATAAAAAACGGACGGAAGCCGGTGGCTATGCAAACCATTTTCCATTGATGTGTTCTAGTCTTCATCTAAACTGGTTTCCCCATTTGGAATGCTGCTTTGTCAACAACTCCCCTCAGTTTCCTGCAGTATTCCCTTCGTTAAGTTTACTAACGTTGTTACAACTCACTTTCTAGTCTGTCATAGCTTCCCACAAATAGCAAATGCGAAATAACTTTCTCACATTAAGGGGCATATTTATAAGGAAATGTCGGAGCGCAGAGCCGCACAAATATGGCAGCTCCGCGCTCAGACATTTCCAAAACGCAGGGATGTGCCATATTCACAACAATATGGCGCACCCGTGTGTTTTGCCTAGCGCTGGCGCTTACAATAGCTGCCTAGCGCCAACGCCTGCACCCTTGCACCATAGGGCAAGGGTGCCCGAGTTGCAGGGAATGATTGTTTATGTGCAGGAAGGTGTCCCTTCCTGCACATAAACAATCATTAACGGCGTTTTGCTCTGTGTGCTGCAGAAAGTAGCACACATAGAAAAAGCAAAAACAAGGATAAATAAAATTATTTCTCCTCGTTGCGCCATTCCAACGCCAGCTATTGCATGGCATTAGTGTTTGGCGCTGTCTCAAATTTACAAACCCTTGTAATTCTGGAGCAGCGTCAAAATGAAATGGATGTTATAGTGAAACACCCACAGCAACACCCATTGCACGCCCCTTTCACGCAAAGTGATGCGTTTAAAGGGGCGGTATTTACAAGGCTGCGTTAAGCGCTGCTTTGTAAATATGGAGAAGGGCATAGCACCTTCAGAACAGGACTAAAAGTGAAGTTCTGGTGGTGCTATCCTCTTGTAAATGTACCCCTGAGTCCGCCACTGACAAAGGAGTCACATAAAGACAGAGGGGCATATTTACAATAAAATTGCGCAGCGATGCAAGCAACTTTGCTGCACCGAGCTACGTCATGTCAAAAACGCAGGGATGCGCTGTATTTACAAGAATACAGAGCACCCCTGTGCTTTCCTCTGCGCAGGCGCTAAAACAGCAGCTGTGCGCCAACGCAGGCCCCCTTGCACCATGGTGCATGGTTGCCTGCATTGCAGGGATGATTGTTGTTGTGCAGGAAGGGACACCTTCCTGCACAAAAACAATCATTAATGGCGTTTTACTCCCATGCAGCACACACAGAAAGAGTAAAAAACTAGGAGAAATAAAAGTATTTCTCCTCTTTGCACCACTTTAACGCCTCCCGTGGAAAGACGTGGTTTCTTGGCGCTGCCTCGGATTTGCGAATCCCTGTAAATCTGGAGCAGTGATAAAAAGCCATGGGTGTTGCATAGGAACACCCACAGCAACACTCATGACAAGCTCCTTTGACTCAATACTGCGTGAAAGAGGGCTATAATTACAAGGCCGTGTAAAGCCACGCAAAGTGGCTTTGCGTGGCCTTCTAAATATGGGCCAGCACACAGCACCACTGGAGTGTCAAAAAAGGTGATGCTCCAAAGGCGCTAGGGGCTTGTAAATATGCCCCAGAGTGTGGTTTTCAGCATCACAAGTAGACTCCATGACAGCAGCTTCAGCAGTAACTACATTAGGGAGGCTGACATGGCAACAACCCTCAGAAGCTAACCCAACAGTCTACCATTACCATCAGTTACATTACAATTTGAGAGACTGCCAAAAAGTCTTGCCATTGCCAATCTCTTTATTCGTTCAAAGAATTTTATAAAGTTTTTGGAACATCAACAAAATCAAATGTAGACATAATATTCAGTGATAGGTCAGAAGTAATGCAGGCACTGGTGATTTCCAGATTAGATTATGGAAATGGATTGTACCTGGGAGCTGATCAAGCTTCAGTCCACCGCTTGCAGCTCATACAAAATGTGGCAGCACGCCTCCTTTTCCGTTGACCTAGACATGCTTCAGTTTCACCTTTGCTTCATAAACTTCATTGGCTTAAGGTGAACAAATGCATCGAATTTAAGGCCTTATGTTACATGTTCCGGGCCAAACATGGTTTGGCGCCTCCCTACATACAAAGTCTGGTCAAACCTTACGCACCCACTCGCCAGCTGAGATCAGCTAGCCATTTCCTTTTTTCTGTACCTAGATTCCGTCTTACTCGGATGAAAGGCCGCTCCTTCTCTTACTTGGGCCCAAAGCTTTGGAACTCTCTTCCAATGGAACGTAGGATGTGCCACTCATGGTTAGCTTTTCGCAAGAATTTAAAGACTTTCATTTCAGTCAAGTATAAACTCCCTATCCTGTCTGTGCTTTGTTTGTTGTCCTGCTCAGCGCCGGGAGATCCTGTTAGGTAGCTGCGCGCTCTATAAAACTATATAGCATAACAAGTGAGTATCAATTTGATATACTTCATACAAAAGGATCTCAAACGCCAAAACATTTTTATTCCTGATTACACTGAAGGCATCAAAAGGATCGGTCATGCAGATGCTGGAAATAGTCATTTGTTATCAAGCCGACAAAAATATGGTAACACAATGTTCAATGCATGAGCTCGTAAGTGTGTGCATCGATATAGATATATATACACATTATATTTGTTGTAAACATACAAATATCGCAGCTCCATTATTTCACATATATATATACACACATATATATATATATATATATATATATATATATAGTGAAATAATGGAGCTGCAGTGTTTGTAGGTTTACAACAAATATATATATATATATATATATATATATATATATATATATATATATCCATCTATCTATATATATATATATATATCCATCTATCTATATAGATACACACTTACCAGCTCATGCATTAAACATTGTGTTACCATATATTCGGTCGGCTTGATAACAAATTACTATTTCCAGCATGTTGTAAACATACAAACATTGCAGCTCTATTATAGATGCAATGTTTGTATGTTTACAACAAAAGAAGAAATAAAGAGAACTAGTACATAGTGGTGACTGAAAGTCATATAGAGTAAGTTATGTTTGTGAAGAATGTGGACATGGAGTCAGCAAGGAGTAAAAACTTAAAGTAGACACACAAAGTTATTTGATATCTTAACAGTCGGGAGGGAAGTGGATGTAGTTTGATTTTTGTGTAGGAATAGATCAAGCTTATTTCAAATAGGTCTTTTACAAGAAATCATATAAGATTTATTTTAGAGATATGTTATCCACACTGTTTGGAGCATAATCATGCCCACCTAGTCTTTTGGTTATTTTATTGGCAGATTTGCAGTTTATAGGAAGGTTTTAGTAGCTAAAGATAGGAGCAAGTTCAATAGCAAATGGTCTGGGAGACTATATAGATACCACTTCTGACACGTAGGCATCCAAGTAGATCGTTATTTTGGCACAATCAATCCGAAAGATACCTTCACAATATGTTGCGATGTCCTGCCAGAAAAGTCTAATATGATTACTGTTGGAAATGGCCCTTTTTGCAGGGTCATCCCTAAACTTTTTGCCTTCCTCCTGTATTTTTTCTGACCTGCTTTTGTTGGTTTTATGACTCTGGGCACTTTACCACTGCTGATCAGTGCTAAAGTGCATATGCTCTCCCTTTGTAAATATGACTATGTGAATTGGTACATCCATGATTGGCTTATTTGGTTTATCTGTTAGTTCCTAGTAGAGTGGCCTGTGTGTGCCCAGGGCTGGTAAACCAAATGCTGCTGGTGGGCATGCAGCGCTGATTTGCGCCACCCACAGAAGCAGCTTGTAAAGTGTGTCTCAGACCTGCCACTGCAGAGTCTGTGTGCAGTCCAGAACTGCCATCTTGGCTGTGAAGTGCACCCACTTCCCAGCCCCTGAACCTTCCCTTGGCATCATGTAAGGCACCCCTAAGGTAGGGTGCATTGTATGTGTAAGGTAGGACATGCCTTGGTGTGTGTGTAGCATGTCCTGGTAGTGAATTACCCCCAATTTCGTTTTTCACTACTGTAAGGCTACCTGTTCCTCATAGGCTAAAATGGGCAGTTTGACTATTACATCCTATAGTCCTAACTGACCCCAGGAACATGGTAGAAAAACGAATTTAGTATGCCTGAGCTCAGAATATTAAAATACATCTTTTAGTGAAGTTTATTTTTATATTCTGTGTTTGAAAATACCACTTTTAGAAAGTAGGTATTTTCTTGCCCAAGCCTTCCAGTGTGCTCTGCTGTTGTGTATTGGCTGTCTGGTTTTGGAGGGACAGGGCAGGCTGAGTCAGACCTGGGTTGAATAGAGAGATCTGCATTTAGAGTATGGGGAGGGGTGGCTCCTTGACCTGAATAGGGCTGTGCCTGGCAAGGTGAATGCTGGCTCCACCTCCTACTGTGTGTCTGCTAGCAGACCCCCTCTTTCTGAAAGGAAGGATGCAGCCTGGTAAACAAAGTGCTCCAGGACTGAGCAGAACTGGTTCTGGCTAGGTTCAGTGACTTGTAGCTTCTGAGAACAAAGACTTTTGGGGTATAAATATCTGTGCTCAAACCCCTACAATTTGTATTGCCCCTGGATCTGAAGAGGAAACTCTGTCCGTGCCACTGGAGGAATCTGCAGGAAGTGACTGTCCTTGTGTGTTTTTCTTGCACTGGCCTGCAGCAGTGACCACTGGACCTTGAAGAAGAGAGAAAAGGACTTTTGAGAGAACTTTTATTTTTGTTACAGCAATTACCCAAGGGCTAGGAAAAGAGCTAGCCTCCTGCTGGAGTCTCAGGCACATCAGACTCCACCACCAACCTCCTGCTTCCTCCCTGCGAGGATTGCTATCTGCTGATGAGGCTCCTGTGAGTTCCAGGGCCTCTAGTTTGCTTCAGAGAAAAGAGTGCTGGAAATCGACGCTAACGCACCTTTGCGAGCCGCTGCAGCCGAGAGCGCTGGAAAAATCATCGCGCTGCTGCCGCTGAGTGCTCGCAACACGAAACCATCGCTAACGCCTCTTTGCGAGCCGCTGCAGCCGAGACGCGCTGGAAAAATCATCGCGCTGCAGTCGCCGAGCGCTCGCAACCCCTACAGAAATCATCGCTTTAAGACATCGCATTGCGGACGCCGTGCGTCCGCCATTTTGATCGCATCGCACCGGATTTCGTCGCTCCCTCGCGGAGCGCCATTTCTTCGCATCGCAACACAATCGCACAACGCAACAGGATCGTCGCATCGACTTCTCCCTCGCGGCAAGAAAGTCATCGCATCGGCGGCCTAGCGTGCAGAAGTTGGTCGCATAGTCTCCGCACGCATCAGCAGATCGGCGCATCATCCTCCCTTGCGGCAAGGATTTAACGCATCGCCGGCCTCGGGTGAGGAAAATCATCGCTACCACTTCTTTGCGACATTTTGTTGGTTTTGCTACTGAATTCAGGTACTTTGTGAGAGAAAGGGTCGCAGAGACCACTGCTTTGAATTTGAACCTTATTTTTGCAACCTTTGAACTATTTTTGACAGCCCTTCAACAGCAATCCTATTTTTGACAGTATTGTGGCTTTTACAGTTATTGGTCTTGTGATAAGTCTACATATATATAAGGATACCTATTTTTTATAACTACTTGTGTGGTGTCCCTTTGTAGTGTTCCTCACTGTGTTACTGTGTATGGTCATAAATGCTTCACACACTGCCTCGGAGATAAGCCTACCTGCTCGTGCTACGTTACCACAGGGTTGAGCGGGGGTATCAAGGAGGGTAGCCCTCTCACTCTAACTTAGGAAGAAGGGTCCCTACTTGGACAGTGGCCAGCCATTGCCAACTAGAGACCCCCATTTCTAACAATTTCATATCTAACATTATGTGCAGAAAGTCCCCTTTAGCTTCATGACAATTTCAACGTGGGTCAGTGGTAGGAAGGTGTAAATCTGTACAACTTTGCTAAGCCTTATGAAGGAATTCTGGCACACCTTAAATATATATGGCGATTTCCAGATAAAAGTCCATTGTTGTGTGAGAAAGGTATATATTTAGCCCATTCCTCTACCCATTTTTTCTGTTTCAACATTGATCTTCGAGGTGGCAGGAAATAAAATTTTGTAAACATTGGAAACAATGTAGTTTAGTGAGAAATGTCAGTGCAAGGTTTGCCGTTAGTTTCTAGTTTAGAAACAGCTGCTTTGACCTACATGAAATTATAAAATTTCATACAATTCAGACCAAATGTATTCTGTAACTTTGCATAAGACAACGGTGAGTCATGGATGCCCAAATCCTTTAAAAGGTTCATACAATGACGTACAGTTAAAATTACCTACTGTCGTGTCAAGGGTATTTTCTAAATGGAGGAGTACTATGGCTGCAGTTAGTAACGATATAAGTGGCTGGCTACTTAGAAGATATCTTTCAATATTTAACCATAGGGCCTCGATGAGTCCTTGGAATGAAAACCATAAAGAGCCCTGTAAGATAATAAATGCTGTTTGATATAGTCAAAAGTTGGCTATGTTCACACCAGCTCGAGCATAGTTCTTTTTCAGAGAAATTCTTGCTTTTTTAGTTTTTCCATAGAACACCTCAGTAAGGCAATTATTTTGAAAAACTAATCTGAATGTCTGATTAGGGCCATACTATTAAGGTAATTCATAACCAGGGTTATCCATTTTCATTCTTCCCCAAAACAGCTAGGAGTTTTGAAATCTTATCAAGAGTAGATTTGTTTTAATTGTTCTTTTACATTAGCACTGAATTTCAGGTAATTGGATTGCCAAAAGAGGCCAGTGTCTTGTTGGGATAGGAATGTTCCCTGCATGGTGTACAGTCGCATTCCCTGGTCCACAGTGCCCGGCTGTACGTATCTGGTATCCTAGCTTTTGATTTTGGAACTAGCATCACACTAATCTAGTGTGAGCAGAGACTTAGTTCTGTCCCTTGAGATGAGGGAGGTCCTGGACCTGTCCTGTGGCATGGGTGAAGAGGGAACACCACGTATGCCCTCACTGAATAGTGGACTACTATCCCGGTCTTGGGTTTAGAACATAAAGCAGGTGGGTCAGTGTACCGGGTCTTGTGGATGCACAGTTGTGGCAAGATCTCTTTATCGAGACAAGACTCCTTTAGAAATTCCTTCCCGAGATGAGATGCTGATTAATCTCCCTAAGGCTCTGCCATTTGGTAGATAGTGGGTGTGATTGGTGGGACTGCAGTTTCTTGTCCAAGGTGAAAGAGACCCTTAGGCGAGGTCAGCCTTTTGTCTTTCCCCCCGATTGCTCTTCAGTGAGGCTGATGACTGCCAGGTGCAGAAAGCGGACACCTCTTTGTGTATAATTATGCTCCTCACAGCAGAGGCACAAAGGCTGTGTATGGACAACCGCCAGGAGAAGACACTTGAAAGGAGAATCAACCCAAACTGGTTCTGAAAGTGCTGACAATACATACACATCTCCGGTCTGCTCCGACTTTATAAAAGTGAGACCCACTGACCAACTTCTTGTTCCAGTTCCAAGTTGCTATGCCCAATAAAGGGATTGCACCACAGAGTACTATGAGGACGGAGGACTGCTGTGCAACCAGAGCATGCCTGCAGAGAGATGGAAGGAGCCTTCCACCCCTGAAGAAGTAACTGTCCAGGAGAAGCTAGGTGTAGCATGACCCCTGGAGCTGTAGGTGTGCAGAAGCGGAGGACTGTGAAAAGTTGTGTGCCCTCTTATCAGCAGGCCCCAGACTCTCCAATGCGATTTTGGGCAGAAACTGAAGCTGCATGACCCAAGCCAATGCACCCATATTGTGAAATTGTGGCATGGCCTAAAGTCACTGCATGTGCACAGAATGCATGACCCAGAGCTGCTGTGTGAACGGAGACCTTGACATGTCTAAAGCATTGGTCCACCATCCAACCAAAGAGGCTACACCATCTGCTAGAGCCCAGTCATGTGTGGCTGCACCAATCCTGATCAGCCTGAGCACCCACTGGACCAGCTGTGAGAAGATATAGCACTTTCCTGAGCAGCCAGTGCGCACCACAGTCACATCGGTGCAACAGCTGAGGAGGCAGAGTGGAACTGTACCCTCGAGGTCAGCCTGGAAGAGGGTGAGCGAGGAAGCATCGGAAGAGCCAGGTGTATGCTTAAGGCGTTTAAAGAGCAAGGACTGAAAAACTGGTTGGGGGAGAACCAGGGCACAAAATTAAAAATATTGCAATTGCATTTATACAGCACTTACTACTGTACCCTAATAGAAAAGTATGGGGGTTATCTGCACCGGACCCTAACCATACTAGAACCAGACCCAGGGAGTGAACTGCCTGGAACACAGAGGGTACCAGGGTCAATAGCAGGAAGACCTACTCTAACACCAGGATATTAAACTGCATTGTGTACATTTTCCTATGTACAGTATTTCGTTCTATTACACATTAAAGAACTTTTCCTCTTGAAAGTCGAGCAATGGGTTGGACAGTCATTTATTACACAAATGTGTGTTAAGTCTTGAGCTCAAATCAGTGAGAGCGGCCATAAAGCATATGGCTCGCAACAAAACTACAGGCACGGTGGATTCCCATCAGAATTCTATGCCGCCTATTCGGAAGAATTGGCACCCCAGTTGGCGGCACTGTACACTGCAGTTAGGAACACAGGGTCACTTATTGACAGCACCAGAGAAGCGCTCATAACTCCGGTCCTGAAATCGGGGAAGCCGGCACAAGACCACACAGCATACAAGCCGCTATCAATGTTAAATATTGACTACAAAATATTAAGTAAAATACTAGCGGCCAGACTACTGCCCCTCATGCCAAGGCTGATCCACCCTGACAAGGCTGGATTCATCCCGGGCTGGAACACAGCGACTAACATCAGACGACTTCTGGCCATACTGGACGCCAACGGTTACGATCAGACGTTCGTGGTAGATATGGAAAAGTCATTTCATAGCCTTGAATGGCCTTTTCTTTATGAGGTATTGAGGCACACAGGACTGGGTGGAGGTTTCCTGATGTGGACGAGGCTTGTGTGTACAAACCCGACGGCCAGAGTGCACACTGGGATGACTGTCTTCCCTTGGCAGGGGGTGTAGCGGGGAACACAACACGGATGCCCTGTCTCTCCTTCTCATCGCGTTAGCTATGGAATCTCTGGCCAACCGTGCGCGAACAGGTCGTGATTCTCGGGGACTGGACATATGGGGCTCACAACACTGCATCACACTATAAGCGGACAATCTTCTGATATTCCGCCACGATACTGGGGAGGACCTAAGGGGAGCCAGGAACATGTTGGAACGCTTGGCCTGCTATCGGGCTTGAGAGTAAATCGGCAGAAATCCCACAACGCCAAAAAGAGTCTCCCCAGCCGAATTAGAACATTTACAGTGGGAGCCCAACTGCCTGCCGTAGCTCGGAGTAAAGATATATCACGATCCCGCCGACCTCTTGGCGAGTAACGTGGGTAGAACGATCCGCTCCCTCTGCTCTTTAATGGAGTTTTAGAAGACACTGCCGCTGTCTGTGAAAGGCAGAGTGGCTCTCCTAAAAAGGGTGACACTGCTGTGCCTACTATACTTCTTTGGCACACTCCCAGTTTGGATCCCCCCAGGAATGTTCCACGACCTGGACTCCCCGATGTCATAATTTATTTGGGGGGGGGAGGGGGGTGGGGGAGGGCCACAGACTAGTAGCACGGGCTATGGTCCAACTCTCCACGACGACTGGACGGACTGGCGGTCCCTGGCTTTGAGAGGTATTATATTGCAGCGCAACTGAACTGCCTGATCCAGTGGCTGGCGTCCAGGAGGAACCCAGAGAAGACCCTGGGCCCATTCATGCCGGCGTCATCTGACCTAGTGAAGGTGCGGTTACTGCTGGGGACACCGGAGAGCTCAGAATCATAACACGATGCTGGGCTAGATATATGCAAAAAACTTGCAATAGGATACCGTACTCCCCGGATTTGCCTCTCCCTATATTGCAGCACTTGCCACACAGCGGATGCTGGGCAGGACTTGACGTTTGGGCTGTGGCAGGTGCGACTACAGTGGGAGACTTATTTCAAGACTTTGAATTGCTCCAGTTCGAACAATTTCATGCTGAATTTGACTTGCCTCAAGGCCATTTTCTTCTGCACAGGGCAGTCTCCTCGGCATTGAGGAAACACTGGAGCACTGGATCCTCTGAACCATTGGCTGAGTTGCTGTCATCACGTGGACCTATGGCGGGTACAGTTAAGACGATCACTTGTCTATATAAAGTGATACGCAGCGATCTACAACACCCCTGCAGGCGCAATGGCAGGAAGATCTGAGGGTTCCTATCCCTGAGAAGGATTGGGACATCACAGTGGAAAGAACACCAAAAGTCTCGAGAAATGTGTGCTTTAAATTAACTACTATATCCTGAATAGATCCTACCTCACCCCTGTGAGAATTAGAAGATACTTCCAGGTAGAGGAGGCAGCTTGCCCCCCGATGTGGGGAAAGAGATGCACACATATTGCATATATTCTGGGAGTGTCCCACCCTAACCGGCAACTGGGAGGAGATCATATCCCTAATCAAAGCAGAGAGATATAGATATATATATATATAGATATATATATATATATATAGATAGGTGTATATATAGATATATATATAATCCTGTCTTCTTTCGTTTTAGGAGGAGGGCGGGTCAGGCTCCTTTCTATCCGATCCACCGCACCATAAATCTTCGTGTAAGGGGCCCCAGACCCTGGCAGGGCGGCTTCGACGTAATGGGCACGAAGAAACCCATTTAAACATAAACCGCACTTCTCTTCACAAAGAAGACGGCGACATCCCATTTAAATTATTTCATGTGCTTTATTTTCTTCGGAGTATGCAGCAGTTCCCTTTATAAACCTTACACGAAGATTTATGGTGCGGTGGATCAGATAGAAAGGAGCCTGACCCGCCCTCCTCCCAAAACGAAAGAAGACAGGATTTTCCTAGCAAGAAATCGGAATGGAGAAGGGAAAGGGAGCAAGTAGAAGCACTCGTCCCTGCTTGCAGATTTGAAGGTATTCATGTGCACAATAGGAGAAGCAAAAGCAAAAGCAGGACCACTTTCCATGTATCGTTTTTAGGTTTCGGAAAGATGAGCCACACCGACGGATTGTTTTGCAATTGTTTACTTGGCAGTAACACAGATTTGTTGTTGATTTTGCACTCTAGTTTATTTAACGGTCTGTCCTTTTTATCAGGCTTAGCCAGCAGCGTGTTGCCACCCTGCTGAGTCAACTCTCCCAGACTAGTGCACAGTTTAATCCAACGTGTACGTTTCACACAAATTCTCCTCTGGTAATTCAAACACTTAAAAAAAGGAGAAAGGCCTTTGCTCACGAGGCATGCTAGAGTATACAAACTTTTGCTTCAACACTGCGCGAAAGCTCCTGGAATGAATATACTCACTGCGAGGAACAGCATGCAGTACATGGAGAAGGACGAATGCCCAGAGTAAAAGGACAGTCTGTGAAACAGAATTAAAAAAACAAATATCACTACAATGTTAAAAAAACAAACTCGCAATGTTTCAGCTACTTAAGATGAGCGGGTTAAAATGTAATTGCTATGAAATACATTATCATACATCTTTCTCGTGTTGGGGACTCGCCCGGCATTTATTAAAAATATTCCAGAACAAATAACCCTCAAAAAAATACAAGCATTTGAAATGTTCTTTTAGACTCTAGGAGGTGCATGAGAAAGGGCTCACAATTAGAGTCTCCCTCATAGCTACTAACAAAATGCAGGAAAAATAACACTCTGCCCTCAACAGAACAGGCAGTAAAAAATGCATTCATTTCAATTTTTAGGCATATTTGTAATCTGGTAGTGTAGCTCTATATAAAGAAATATACGTAACATTACTCAAATACTGAAATCTGTCATAACAATATTAATCTTTGACACATCACGTCCAGTGCATTTCTGGAAGAAGCCCCACTAGAGCAATAAGGCCTGTCCATTAGATCCAACACAAGCAGATTCTGTAGCATAAAACTTTATAAGGTGTGTAGGTACACACTTCAGGATCTTCCTCCATTTATATTTGGTGGACTAACAAGAAATAAGCACAGAAAGCTCTTAGGCGTGGCAGCGAGAGGTCTTCGATACTCGAGTGCGCCAAGACTATAAGCGCAATCCATCAAACGTAGATCCAACTCTCGACGGTTCCAGCAATCCGTTTCACAACAGAGCCAGGGATTGAGCAACGCGCAGATTTATTTTAAATTTGCAACTGTTTCCATCTGGACAACACACAGAAAGGAAAAACAGCTAAAACGGTTCCACAGAGGATACATCGTTCTTCGCAATGTACGTCTGTCACACATGGGATCAAAGTCAAACCTTTGGCAAAGCTTTTGTCCTCCTCACAAAAGAATTTTGTGCTTTAAGCTTGGAGCAGTACAAAAAGGTTTTCAGGCGGGCATCCGGAGCTTAAAAATATCTACCACACAGGACGTTGGCACCGGAATGGCTGAGCATTTGGATATTATTTCACAGGAAAGAATCTGCTGATTACAATGCTTTAGCACCTACGTTGACATAGGTCTTGCGTGCTCCATCCCCCGTTTTTTTTTTTACTTTGTGTTTGCAATGGTCTGCTTCAAACGGGTTTACCTGGGGTAATCCCTCAACTATATATATCGCTGTTTGACAAGGGAAAAAGGAAGAAACCCATCGCTCCAAATGTCTCGGCGCCCTAGGGCGCGTTTTCAGAGTCAGTTACAAGTTATGCAGCCATGAAGGGTGCTGTAGATAACTCGCTTTATTCTTATCACAGGCCTTTATCTACTACATAGCCAACATCAAAACATGCAGACACAGTAGAAACAATTTGCTCCTTTTATACGTTCTTACTGCTAAAGATTTTTACGTTGTTTATTAATGATGTGCTTAAATTATATGGCTGCATCAGGAAAGTGCATTGACTATCACTTTATGCTCACCTTAAGAAGCACTGTAATTTATCGTGCTATCGAAAAGGCACACTTTAAATATCATGTTTATCAAAAATGCGTTCTAAACCAACTGTTTTACATGAATTGTTTGAATCGTCAAGTTACAGCTTCTCAGTTGTACAGATTCATTCTTAACATAATACGGCTACATTTATGTAATGATTTTCTTTTTAATTTTTTTTATGGCACTTCACACTTTAATGGACTTGACTGTCTAAAGTATTTGAAATCTGAATCTGACGATGGAAAAAGGTAACCTTGAAGATATACATTTTTTTCCAGAAATTTTGCAAGGCGAATTGCTTTTTATAAGAACAATAAGCTCGGAATGAGACTTGGACAAGTTAAATTTTTTGGAACTAAAGTTTTCAGGGATGCTCGCTCTAAAAAAACATGACAATTTAGTGCTGCACATGTGGGTCTTAAACATGGTAAGGAAAAGGACGATATGTTTTACGTTGCAAGAGTGGCTGTGCAAGACTTTAGTAAATGAGGGCCATAGTTATGACTGATCTTGATATGAGAGAGCTGCCATTTTGTGCATACGTGTCGCATTCAGGGTAATTTCATTTCCTTTCCATCATTTTTTCACACTCAAGAACCCAGTTCCTTGTCAAGGGTTGATGAGTGCCACACAAAGCACTGCTGACATGCTACTAGCACAGGGTGGAGGGGACGTATACAGACATAGTGGCCATCCGTCTGCAACACAAGTACATGGCATCTATCCTCTCCCTATATAGCAGCCCACAGAGCCACCTGATGCCAACGGTGGTGACAGAAGGTTATAGTTGTATGTCAGAATACTGAGAGGGAACTACCACCTGGAAAAATATTATGGTCAAATATTGTGAAAGTAAGTATGGGGAAATACCTTGAACTGTGTGTGTGTAAATATATATATATATATATATATATATATATATATATATAGAAATCGCAAAGATCCTCCGCCAGCTCGCGGCGCTGTCAGCCCTCGCTTCAGCCGCAAAGGAATCACGAAACACCGGAATGTAGGCAATTTAGATATTTATTTCAGTTTTCCACAGATTACGCGTTTCGGGCACCACTTGCCCTTTATCACACAAGCGAGGGGTAAAAACGCCATAGGAAACTTTAGACAAAGCTACAGCCCGAACTGCTGAATGGAATTACACCAAATTTGGCAAAAAGGTAGCTCTTGGTTCAGAAAGCGCCCTTTTTTTTTTTTTTTTAAATGGTGTAAATCCGTTCAGTAGTTTTTGAAATATTAAAGGAAAAAGAAATATCGATATCTGGGCGGAGCCTAACCACACATCTCGTGAGATCTGATTGGCTGCCAACACTCCAAACCAGGAAGTGTTGGCAGCCATCTTGTGCCTCGCATCTAGTGAAAATCAAAAAGGTGAGACATATGAGACAGAAGTTGGCAGCCTCTAGAACCCTGTGTGTGTCCCATGAGCAGATGATGCAGCTGCTCTGCAGCAGTGCAGACGCAGGAGCGGGAGGTGCACAGGCCGTCCGGCACGGGAAGTGACCGACCGTTCGTCCGGTGACAGCCACTGCAGAGCCCGCAGCCCCGCAGCATGGAGGGCTTCCAGAGCCAGAAGCAGAAAGAACCCGGAGCAGCTGGCAGCCCCTCAGGCCGTCGGTGAAGAGGGGCAGCAGCAAAGTGTGAGTGAAAACCCACGGGTCAGCGCGGGGTGGCAGTGTCCATTTATTGCAGCGAGCTGAGAGAAGTGCCCACTCTCTTCAGGGAGCGTTGCCACCAATGCAGTGCAGGGAGCAGTGCTCATGCACGGCAGGCAACGTTCACTACAAGAAGCACTCACTGCCCGTTAACCGCGCAGTCGGATGTGTACTCGCTTTAGGAAATAATGCCAAAGGCTCAGTCCGCACGGTGATGCACGGCCCTCTCAGTGACGTCACCGGCACTAATCTTCTACCAGCCGATGCGAGAGTGGGCGCCCGCCTCCGGACAATGGACGCCAGTCTTCTTTAGAGCTAGGCTTGGGCAGAGCAGCACAATGGGTCCCGATCTGCAGCCACCGAGTTCCTCACTGCTCAGCTCCTTACTGCTTAGGAAGAACCGGTGCTATCAGGAGCTGTTCTGGAGGGACTTGCAACACAGACACAACAGAGCCGGTTAGTACCTGCTGTGTACTCCTGCTGTATGCCTTTGTAACCTTGCTGCATGCCTTTGTACCCCAGCCTGATGTACGTGCTGTGAGCGTTTGTTTGTGATACCCATAGCTGCCAAGGTTTCAGATTGCTATGTGACATTTTCATATTTAAAGTGTAATTATGAGTGACATTTCAACAACTATGAGTGACACTTTTTTGCGAGCAAAACTCAAGCAATGAATATGAGGGAAATATATATATATCAGTATTTGAACCCATTTGAGCAATGAGAAACTCTAAGAAGACTTTAAAACTGGATGGTGGTATGTATCAACAAGCATTGGCATAGCCAATAGGTCTCGCCTTTGGGACCTTATAAGTGATTAGTTATCCAGCACAATATCCTTGGTGCAACAACATCCAGTGTTGCATGGCTAAACACTTATAAGGTCCCAAAGGCGAGACCTATTGGCTATGCCAATGCTCGTTACTCCATAGACACCAAACAATGTTTTCAATGTATTCAGAATCCCATTTGTTCACAGAAAATAAAACAAGATGCTTTCGAGGTACAACAACGCAACCAACGCTGTTGGCGCATTTCGAATATCAAAAATGGATGCATATCACATTGTAACTTTTTACTGCAGAATGTGTTGTATGTTATTGTTCGTATGTTCCCATGTCCATGTTTTTATGGCCCACTAAAGTTGTTTAACAGAGTGGGCCGGTGGTATGCTCACTACCTCTTGTTTTCTCTGCCATTCGCCTCATTGTTTGTCTAAGTGCGTGCCATCACCCTGAGCAACACAAGCACGGCTTCAGTTGTGCTGTAAACGTGTAATCGCATAGTGCAACACCTTGATCTGAAGCTTCTCCTGAGCCAGACATAGCTGGAGCCCGGAGCGTCGCTGCCACTACCTGATCCAGGCTGAACTCAATACTCACTGCATTTACAACCTTACAGGTCGAAGTGCAGGGAAGTAAGCAGGGGCGGGGGTAAAAGGCGAGGGTGTTGATATGGGTTGATCACTATATTGCATTAGGACACCTGTTCTGTTGCACCGTTTGCCCTTCGCGCACTTGCGCACTCGTCGACTGTGCACTTGTGTACGTCAGGGCACACGTGTCCTAATTTATGAATAACGAGTCTGAAAAGAGGCTTTACTTTCGAGAGCGGTGTTGGTTTCCTGGCAGAAAGGTTGAGGGTCTGTGTAAACGAGAGAGAGACATGGATGTCAATTTGGTGGTGACCAGAGGAAGCACCTGCTGCAGTGTGTTGCCTTTTGTCCTCCACCCCCGGCTTGCCCTTTGGGGACTGTGACCGGTCTCCTAAGCAAAGTTCTTCCCCCACCCCCTATGTTTACCCCCCCCACCCCGCACACACAGCTTTTGAAGAGAGAGAGATAAGAACAGAAACTAAAGAGGGCTCTTAGAGCTTTGTTTACTTTTCTGTTGTTTCCATTTCTTGCCTTTTCCATAACCACTCGGCAGTAAATAAGAGGCCGTCGAAAGTCCAAGGTTGGGACACACCTGTGATGGCACTGGGTGAGAAAGGGAGTGAGATGTCACTTTTGCCACTCCTAACATTCTGATGAATCGATGTCCATCAGGAGAGTGGTGGTGAAAGAATGAGAGGAACAAAAGTAGTGAATTGTATTGTGATTTCTGTTAACGCTTTGTGGGTCCATAAGTCATTCCGGAGCACTCACTGCCAGAATACACAAGTGAAAACATGGGGCAAGAAAGAATGCAGAAGAGGGACAACTTAAAATACTTTTCACAGCGGTTTTGAACTTTCTAGACAAACCATAGCACCCAGTTCCTCAAAGGACAGTATGCTCCAGAAATTGCCATATCTAAAGATGGGATTGTGGACAGAGGCATTCACTTGTTGTAGCGAGGCAAATCCCGGATCACTTCTGTAGACTAACATGTTCACTTCTCAAATTTCATATTTCACTATACTAATTCACCACTAATCCTTTACGGGATCCAGAGTAGCGTGCTACTCGCCAAAAAAGCGCTTCAACATCTGAGGTAGCAAGCACTATATAAATGCAAACCTTTTCCCCCTCTTCTATCCCTCCGCTAACCCTTCTCTATCCAAATAACTGAATAACAAATCCACCACTCAAATTACTTTCATATTTCACTATACTAATTTTCAACACTAATCCTTTATGGGTTCCTGAGTAGCGTGCTACTCGACAAAAAAGCGCTTCAACACCCCATCAGGGGTAGTAAGCGCTATATAAATGCAATTACAAAACAATACATTGCAAACAAGAAAAGGGGGCAGGGTAAAAACACCATGACCCCCCCCCCCCAGGCCTGCTCAGGGGGTCCCACAGGGACCACCAGGCCCAAAAAAAGCATTTTTTCCCCCCAATTTTCGGGCGAGGTCGCGCCGGTGCGCGAATCCGTCTATCCGAAAATTAAAAAAACGAAGCGCGGGCTTCCGTACTTTATTTTTAAAAGCCCCCGGGTGGGCCAGGTCCCGGGGGCAATTTGATATATGTAGCGGGGGCCCGCGGGGGCCACCGCAGCCCCGGAGATCGCCACCTCCCCGGGGCTTTCTAATTTATTCGTGGGGGGCACGCGGCCCCCCCGCAGCCCCGGCTACCGCCACCTCCCCGGGGCTTTAATTCAATGAGGACGGGGGGCCTCTCGGGCCCCCCCCCAAGCCACGGGAACCACCACCTCCCCGGGGCTGTAACAAGTAATTAGTATGGGGGGGCTCGCGCCCCCCCACACTGCCCCGGGGACCACCACCTCCCCGGGGCTTTAGAAACGTTGGGAGAGGGGGGGGGGCGCTGCCTCCTTCCAGGAGCCCTTGATGGCCCTGGGGACCGCCACCCCCAGGGCCGGCTCCTGCGATGTCCCGGGGTGCCCACCCCCAGGACATTGCCATTTGCTATGACAGGGCGGGAGCACGGCTCCCGCCCGGTCATAGCAAACTCTGCTTCGGTTTTTGGAAACGAGAGCAGGAAACCTGCTCTCGCCTCCAAAAACCGAAGCAGAATTGGTTTTGCACAAGGGGAGCTGCTAACATGCAGCTCCCCTTGTGCAAAAGCAGTGCCGGCTCCCCAACGGAGAGGCCAGGCCCCGGGGGATGGGGTACCCGGGGCCAGAAGTGGCCCGGGAGGGGCGCCACGTGGCCCCCCTCCCCTCTAATTAAAAAGATTAAAAAACGGAAAGGCCGGCCCCGGGAGATGGGGTCCCCGGGGCCATAATTGGCCTAAGGAGGGGGGCCACGCAGCCCCGCTCCTAAAAAAAAAACCACAGGCTGGCCAGGCCCCGGGCCCACAAGTGGCCAAGGGAAGGGGGGCCACGCGGCCCTCCTCCCGTACTATTTTTTTTTTTTTTTTTAAACGAGGCAGTGCCCCGGGGGATGGGGTCCCCGGGGCCATTATAGGCCTCAAGAGGGGGGCCACGCGGCCTCCCTCCAAAAAAAAGTATAAAAATGCTGGCCAGGCCCCGGGGGATGGGGTCCCCGGGGCCAATAGCGGCCCAGGGAAGGGAGGCCCAAAAAATAGTAAAAGGGGGGCCACACAGCCCCCCCTTCTACAAATATTTAAAACATAGAAAAGTCGGCATCTCGCCGGAGGCCCCGCCCCCTCCCTGCACCACTCTGCAAACGCGCCCCTGGCGCGTTCTAAGTTGGGGAATTATGTCCCCTTGAATACGGAGGGTCCCTGGGGGGCAACTAGCCCACCAGGTACCTCCAGTAAGCGCCACAGAGCTGGATTGATGAGAGGTGGTCCGAGGCCACGCCCCTTTTTACACCACTCTGCAAACGCGCCTTGTGGCGCACTGCTGGTGGGGCGATGAGGTCCTCTTGTGTCCTTAGGACCTCAGGACACAAGTGGACTTCATCCTCCGAGCAGCAGTGCCCCAGGAGGCGTGTTTGCAGAGTGGTGTTAAAAGGAGGCATGGCCTCGGACCACCTCTCTGCAATCCAGCTGTGTGGCGCTTACTGGAGGTACCTGGTGGGCTAGCTGGCCCCCAGGGACCCTCAGTATTCAAGGGGACTTAATCCGCCAACTTAGCCAGGAGGCGCGTTTGCAGAGTGGTGGAGAAAGGGGGCGTGGCCTGTGTCTACCTCCCAGCAATCCCACTGTGTGGGGGCTTACTGGAGGTAAGAGGTAGGCTAGTTGGCCCCTAAGGACCCCCAGCAGTGAAGGGACTATAATCCCCATCGAAGAGCGCGCCAGGGAGCTCGTTTGCAGAGTGGTGGGCAAAGGGGGCGTGGCCTCTTATGAGAACTTAACAATCCTGCAGTGTGGTACTGACTGGAGGTAATAGGAGGGGTAGTTGTCCCCCAAGGATGTCCTTGGGGGCCAACTACCCCTTTTTGTTACCTCCAGTAAGTCCCACACAGTGGGATTGCTAAAATGTGTTCGGAGGCCATGCCCCCCCTTTCTTCACCACTCTGCAAACGCGCCTCCAGACTACGGGATGGGGGATGAAGTTCAATTTACTCCTGATGGACTTTGGGGGCCAAGAAGCCCTCCTGGTACCTCCTGCAAGTCCTACGCAGCGAAATTCTTGAGCGCTGGTCGGAGGCCCAGCACCCTTTCTCCACCACTTTGCAAACGCAACTACTAGTTAAAGAAGTGTTTGCAACGTAATAGGTTTCGCATTAGCGAGAGATAGAGCTATTGGCATTGTAAATGTAAAAGTTTTTTTCTAATGTTTTTTGGAGTGGAGTGGATGTACGTTGTGTGTAGTGGAATTGTGGTATGTTGTGCAGTGAAATTATGTGGATAGAAAGTATGTGGTATTTAGTGTATAGGAATTATGTAGAGTGGGATTATGAGTTATGGAGAGTAATTATGTGGTATGGTAGTATGTGTTGTGGAGTGGTAACCTTAGGTTTAGTCTTCATCGTTTCCATAGAAGCTCAACTATGAACTTAGTGAGACAAAAAAAGAAGGAATCACTGAGGAGCACTTGTTGGCCTAGTCAGAGGTATGTGCCACTGGAATTATGCGACTGTTTGGCTGCACCGACTTTACCACAAATATACATTTTCCGCATTAGCCACACAATTCATCATCTGCTCCCTAATCTGCAGATTTGAACAAAAAAAAGCCTTGTTTCTAGCTCAAACAGCTCAAACGTTACCAAAAATGCAGCAACAAGTGTTACAGCGTGGTGGAAGGCCCTTTGCAAACCTAGAATGGTCACCCGTTACTTATTGCTAAATGTGGGTGTTAAATTGGTACTAATGGTGTGCAAGCCACTCTTGCTTCCTTCTGCGCCTCTCTTGCCTCTTTCTGCATTTCTGTTGCTTCTTTCTGCACATTTCTTTTTCTGCACTTCTCTTGCCTCTTTCTGTACCTCTCTTCTACTTTCTGCACCTCTTCCCTCTTTCTGCATGTCTGTTGCCTCTTTCTGTACCCCTCTTGCCTTTCTGCACCCTTCTTCCCTCTTTCTGTACCTCTCGCCTTTTTCTGTACCCCTTACGTCTTTCTGCACCATTTTTGCCTCTTTCTGCACTTCTGTTCCTTCTTTCTGCACCTCTTGCGTCTTTCTACACCTCTGTTGCTTTTCTACAATTCTTGCCTCTTTCTGCACCTCTTCCTTCTTTTTGCACCCCTCCTGCCTTTCTGTACCCCTCTTGCCTCTGTGCACCTCTCCTACCTCTTTCTGCACCCCTCTTGCCTCTTTTTGCACCTCTGTTGGTTTTTTCTGCACCTTACTTGCCTCTTTCAGCAATTCTCTTGCTTCTTTCTGCACTTCTATTGCCTTTTTCTGCACCCGACTTGCCTCTTTCAGCACCTGTTGCTTTTTTTTGCAGATCTCTTGCCTTTCTGCACCTTTCTTGCCTCTTTCTGCACCCGTTCACTCTTTCTGCACCCGTTCCCTCTTTCTGCACCTTTCCTGCCTGTTTCTGCATCTCTTGCCTCTTTCTGCACATTTCTTGCCTCTTTCTGCACCTCTGTTGCTCCTTTCTGCACCTCTGTTGCTCCTTTCTGCACCTCTGTTGCTCCTTTCTGCACCTCTGTTGCTCCTTTCTACACCTCTTGCTCCTTTCTGCACCTCAGTTGCCTCTTTCAGCACCTCAGTTGCCTCTTTCAGCACCTCAGTTGCCTCTTTCAGCACCTCAGTTGCCTCTTTCAGCACCTCGGTTGCCTCTTTCAGCACCTCGGTTGCCTCTTTCAGCACCTCGGTTGCCTCTTTCAGCACCTCAGTTGCCTCTTTCAGCACCTCAGTTGCCTCTTTCAGCACCTCAGTTGCCTCTTTCAGCACCTCTGTTGCCTCTTTCAGCACCTCTGTTGCCTCTTTCAGCACCTCTGTTGCCTCTTTCAGCACCTCTGTTGCCTCTTTCAGCACCTCTGTTGCCTCTTTCAGCACCTCTGTTGCCTCTTTCAGCACCTCTGTTGCCTCTTTCAGCACCTCTGTTGCCTCTTTCAGCACCTCTGTAGCCTCTTTCAGCACCTCTGTAGCCTCTTTCAGCACCTCTGTAGCCTCTTTCAGCACCTCTGTTGCTCCTTTCTGCACTTCTATTGCTTCTTTCAGCACCTCAGTTGCCTCTTTCAGCACCTCAGTTGCCTCTTTCAGCACCTCAGTTGCCTCTTTCAGCACCTCAGTTGCCTCTTTCAGCACCTCTGTTGCCTCTTTCAGCACCTCTGTTGCCTCTTTCAGCACCTCTCTTGCCTCTTTCAGCACCTCTCTTGCCTCTTTCAGCACCTCTCTTCCCTCTTTCTGCACCACTCTTGCCTCTTTCTATACCTCTGTTGCTTCTTTCTGCAGTTCTCTTGCCTCTATGCACTCCTCGTGCCTCCTTCTGCACCTCTGTTGCTTCTTTCTACACCTCTGTTGCTTCTTTCAGCAATTCTCTTTCTGCACTTCTCTTGTCTGTTTCTGCACCCGTATTCCCTCTTTGTGCAACTCTCTAGCCTCGTTCTACACCTCTCTTCCCTCTTTCTGCACCACTCTTGCCTCTTTTTGTACCTCTGTTGCTTCTTTCTGCACTTCTCTTGCCTCTTTCAGCACCTCTGTTGGTTCTTTCTGCACTGCTCTTGCTTCTTTCTACACCTCTGTTGCTTCTTTTAACAATTCTCTTGCCTCTTTCTGCACTTCTCTTGCCTCTTTCTGCACTTCTCTTGCCTCTTTCTGCACTCCTCTTGCCTCTTTCTGCACTCCTCTTGCCTCTTTCTGCACTCCTCTTGCCTCTTTCTGCACCTCTTGCCTCTTTCTGCACCTCTTGCCTCTTTCTTCACCTCTTGCCTCTTTCTGCACCTCTTGCCTCTTTCTGCACCTCTTGCCTCTTTCTGCACCTCTTGCCTTTTTGTGCACCTCTCCTACCTCTTTCTGCACCCCTCTTGCCTCTTTTGCACCTCTGTTGGTTCTTTCTGCACTGCTCTTGCTTCTTTCTGCACCTTACTTGCCTCTTTCTGCACCTCTCCTGCCTCTTTCGGCACCTCTCCTGCCTCTTTCGGCACCTCTCCTGCCTCTTTCGGCACCTCTCCTGCCTCTTTCGGCACTTCTCTTGCCTCTTTCTGCACTTCTCTTGCCTCTTTCTGCACTCCTCTTGCCTCTTTCTGCACTCCTCTTGCCTCTTTCTGCACTCCTCTTGCCTCTTTCTGCACTCCTCTTGCCTCTTTCTGCACCTCTTGCCTCTTTCTGCACCTCTTGCCTCTTTCTGCACCTCTTGCCTCTTTCTGCACCTCTTGCCTCTTTCTGCACCTCTTGCCTCTTTCTGCACCTCTTGCCTCTTTCTGCACCTCTTGCCTTTTTGTGCACCTCTCCTACCTCTTTCTGCACCCCTCTTGCCTCTTTTTGCACCTCTGTTGGTTCTTTCTGCACTGCTCTTGCTTCTTTCTGCACCTTACTTGCCTCTTTCTGCACCTCTCCTGCCTCTTTCGGCACCTCTCCTGCCTCTTTCGGCACCTCTCCTGCCTCTTTCGGCACCTCTCCTGCCTCTTTCGGCACCTCTCCTGCCTCTTTCGGCACCTCTCTCGCCTCTTTCGGCACCTCTCTCGCCTCTTTCGGCACCTCTCTCGCCTCTTTCGGCACCTCTCTCGCCTCTTTCGGCACCTCTCTCGCCTCTTTCTGCACCTCTCTCGCCTCTTTCTGCACCTCTCTCGCCTCTTTCTGCACCTCTCTCGCCTCTTTCTGCACCTCTGAGTTAGAGGTAGTTTTAATCCCCCTGCCCTATTATGTACTAGGGCCTTACAGGGAAGGTCATGCCAATCACAGGGGTACCCGAACCCATAGTGTACCCTAGTGTATGTAGGTGTTTTCACTGTATTCTAAGTGTCTTTCAGCATAGCACTGGCTCCGGGCCTGGTTAGTCGGAGTCAGTTACCACCAGTACCAGTCAGCAAAACGTTGGGGGCACAGGATGACTTTGCAACAAGGCCTCTTTCTGCACCTCTGTTGGTTCTTTCTGCATATCTCTTGCTTTTTTCTGTACTTTTCTTCATCTTTCTGGACTTCTGTTGCCTCTTTCTGCATATCTCTTGCTTCTTTCTGCACTTTTCTTCGTCTTTCTGGACTTCTGTTGCCTCTTTCTGCATTTCTCTTGCTTCTTTCTGCGCCTTTCTTCCTCTTTCTGCACATGTCCTACCTCTGTAGGCATACTTCGAAATTAGCATTTAAAAAACCTTAGAGATTCACTGAAAAAAACACAGGTTTCAGGGACGTTATAGTTAGTTGGACATTTCACTCTTACAAAACCAGAGAAATTCGGCCGTTATAGTTAGTTGAGCTAACTATAACTCGCGCCCCCGCAATGCACTGCTGATGACGTCACATATTACATCATTCATGACATGGTCAGTGACATCACTGATGACATCACTGATGCCAGTAGGTAGTTCAAGTTAGGACCTAGTTTCCATAGGAAAAGCGTTATGACTTGCTTATAACTTTACTGCCGTTTGACTAATCTTAACGAAATTTCCCCCCCAAAAAGTGCCCCTCCTGATTCTAGTTGTGCATGGAAAGTTTTGCTGTGTTCCGTCAAGCAGGGGCCAAGAAAACGAGGTGGGGTGGGGGGGGAAGGGGTTATTTAAATTAAAAAAATTGTGTGTTTCCACTGTTAATTCCCATAGAGATTTTAGACACTACTACAGCCCGAACTGCTGAATGGAATTAGACCAAATTTTGAGAAAGGCAGGTCTTGGTTCATAAAGCGACCTTTGTTATTTGGTGTAAATCAGTTCAGTAGTTTTTAGATATTAAAGGAAAACAAAATTTGCATATCTGGGTGGAGCCTAAGCACAGATCTAATGGCGAGATCCGATTGGCTGTCAGCATTTCAACCAGGAGCATTTTTTCAGTGAACACACACACACACATATATATATATATATATATATATATATATATATGCCGTAAACTTCGCCACAACAATCCCAGCAATCCCAAATCACATGACTCAGGAACAGACGAATACAGACCCAATTGTAGGTGCGAGATTCAATTTATTTAGTGCTCTGCATGCCCGCCATGACGCGTTTCAGCCTTCAAGAGGCCTTGATCACATGACGCCTTTAAAGGAGTGTGCCAATATTTAAAGTGCAAAAAACGTGAAAAAACGTTTAACTGATAGCACAAAGGTATAGACATAGAAGAAATCATACACTGCAAAAATTGCTGTCTAGTCATTGCAAATGCCCGCACTTAAAACCATTTCATAAATGCTTAAATAAACATGATTACATGAATATCAAAAACATTAAAATAGAATCAGTAACGTCATACGATTTAAAAAAAAATCAATTAAAAAGATCCGATGTTATAAAAAAAATGACATTCACCTGTGCAAAATTGCAGAAAGAATAAAACCCAAGTGGGTTATAACTTGTCTTTAAACTGCATATAAACACATGTTACTGTTGCACAACTTCAGCAGCTAAAAATATGGAATCTAATTGTTAATCGCCATATTTAAATATTCAAAATTGCTTGAATAACATGCGTTGATCATGACAAATAATTTAAAAACTCCAATAAAAAGTTTCTATTAAAAAATTGCCATCACATGAGAATATTCTGCTGGTCAATCTCCCTGTGGAGAGAGAAATTGTCAGATACGACAAAAATGTAATGCGTCTATGTATACAACCTTAAAAAGTGCAATAAAGTGCTATAGTGCATATGCTAAAAAAAAAAATCAATAAAAAACAGTGTTGTTAAAATATATATATATATATATATATACACACATATATATATATATATATATATATATATACATACATACATATTCACTGAAGAAAAAAAAAAAAAAGGTTACAGGGACGGACGTTCCAGTTAGGAAATAGAATTAAACAAGCATTTGCAATGCAATAGGTCTCGCAGTTGTGAGCGTTTGAGCTATTGGCATTGTAAATGGCAATGCCTTTTATTTACGTGTTGGTTTTTAAAACACAAGTAAAAGGCATTGTCATTTACAATGCCAATAGCTCAAACTCTCACAACTGCGAGACCTATTGCATTGCAAATGCTTGTTAACTCTTGGATGGATGAAAGGTTGAGTTTGTCATATAGCTATTAATACTTATAACCAACGAGTCAGTGGTGAGGGCTTAGCTTGGCAAACCATAAGAGGCCATGTTGGATAAAGGCTGGTGGAGGCTCCTGATGCTGCGGTGACGGAGGCTGGAGCTGGCCTCTTCACCGGGAGGCAGGAGGTGTTCCTGATGAAGAATATGTACAGGACCCATAATGTCTATGCAAGCTTCACGCCTACACACTGAGCAAGTGCAATGTGATTTGTAAGTCACCCTTCTCACATTGCATTGGGGCGGGGTCACTCACACCCATGTATGTAGCCCTGGCTAAGGAGGTGCCTGATACCAGCTGAAAGGGAATCACATACAGGGTCTTGACCACTGCGGAGTGAACAACAGTGGGAGAGGAGACAGTGGCCGGTCCGCGTGGGGACAGAGGCAGCGTGGAACTCATGCCACAGTGGAAGAGAAGGTGGGCCTAATGGAAGACACATGCCCCTATAATTTCTGCCAACTAAGGGACACGTGCCAACCGCCAGCACTAGAGGCCGGCTCATAGCTTTCCAAAAGTGGTGAGCCGAGCACCGAGCTAGTGGGTGGTCTGTACATGCGGGTGTGTGGTAGCAGAGGCAGGAGCGGAGATGGAGTTAGAAAGGAATGGAATAAAGAGCTCTCCGCATCTATTATGAATGACACTTGGAGCTCCTGACCTTGAGCGCACGAGAGCGGAAGAAAAGGCAGGGGATGAAAGGAGCGCACGCGCTGCCAGGGGGCAGCACTAGGAGGTGTGGCGGAGGGCCGGACTCGAGTGGCCAATTAGGAGCTGAAGCACCAGGGGCGCCACTTATGCACAAAGCGCACTTTTGCTTGAATTATCCTCGATGAAGAGCGTGGAAGGAACTTGGTGAAGCCACTGCCTCAACACTTCAGGCATCGCAAGGGAGGGGCAGGCGGGAAGGGGCGGAATAATATGGTAATTGTAAAAGGGCCTTCTTCGTGTGTATCAGGGCTCCAGAGTTACTGAGTTTGCACTGTGTTTGGGAATGCATGCACATAGTGTCTTTTTTTTTGTGGCATTACAGACAAACAAAAATGTTTTTTTTATGGTGGTTTGCCTAGAATCACAAGATGCACGAGCCTCTTCCCATGGTCTGCCGGCTGCGAGGGCACATGAGGACCCCTCTATGATTTCTGAGATTTCTGCCTTTCCTTATGCAGTAGTCTGCTTTTTGGCAGAAGTTTTTGTAAATTAAAAGAGCGGATAGGGAAATGTCTCCGAGTTCGGGCAAACAACAGAAAACATGCCTGACACGAAGCGTGCTGTAAAGATAACCCCGGGAGCAGGCGCGGCCGCGAAGTTAATTAGCCCGCGAGTGGTGCGCGCGCGCTTGGGAGAGCAGTCTGCTCTTTTTGGAAGCACATACTCGTGCTTGTGGCGCGCCCCTGCGCGCTCCCGCAAGGTGTATGCCGCCACAAGCACGAGTATGTGCTTCGAAAAAGAGCTAAACGACGGCTAAAGGTCTCCTATGCAGCGCATGCGCGCTGCGTAGGCGAGACCTAAAAACCTCAAAAATTCACTGAAATAAACAAAGGTTACAGGGACATTATAGTTAGGCTCACATTTCACTTGTAAAAAACCACAGAAATTCAGCAGTTATAGTTACCTGAGCTAACTATAACTTACGCCACCATAATGCACTGCTTATGACCTCACATACTACATCACTGGTGACATGATAGAAACCATCTATAAAAACTTCAATCCCCAACCAGACCACCTCCTCAGCCACGATAGACCACCATCACTGACCACCAGCTCATCGCATGGGAACTCATCACATCGAACACAACCACTCTGATGAACACCATCCACTCAGGAGCACCCAACGACCCCTGCCCCCACCGACTCTTCAACCTTAGAAGAGATGAGATCAGCCATTAACTCACCACCATCCTCAATGCCTCGAGAACCACTGCCACCTTCAGACGCCTGGAAACACGCTGAGGAGAGACCACTCCTCAAGTAACGCTCTGCAGACCCCATCGAGCTCCTCGAATACTGTCCTATCTCGCTGCTCCCTTCACTGCCAAAGTCTTGGAGAAGGCCATCAACCTCCAACTCAAACAACTTGAGAGAAACAACCTACTTGACCCTTCACAATCAGGCTTCAGAACGAACAACAGCAGAGAGACAGCTCTGATCGCCGCAACTGATGACATTCGTGCCCTACTGGACAGAGGAGAATCAGTCACAGTGATCCTGCTCGACCTCTCGCAGCTTTAGACGCCGTCTCTCACCACACAATCATCAATCGCCTACGCCAGATTGATACATACACAAACGACGCAATCAGATGGATGGAATCCTTCCTCGTTGGACGCACCCAGAAAATCTGACCCCGGCTTTCACATCCCAGGCCAAGCACAACATTTGTGGCGTCCCACAAGGCTCAACCCTCAGCCCAACAGTCTTCAACATCTATATAGCACCACTCGCGGACATCAGATCACATGACAACATCATCTCCTACGTTGACGACACCCAGCTCGTCCTATCACTCAGTTGACCCCAAATCTGCAAAGACGAACTTTCACAACTGTATGAAGAACTTCTCAGGCTGGATGAGGGACAACTGCCACAAGCTCAACACAGGCAAGGCGGAAGTTCTCATTTTCAGCAAGCACACCACCCTATGGAATGACTCCTGGTGGCATGGGGCACTCGAACCCACCCCCGCGCCAACAGACCACGCCCGCAACCTCGGCATCATCCTCAACAGCGAACTACCCATGAAACGTCAAGTCAATGCAGTCTCCTCAGCCTGCTTCCACATGCTCTGCAAGATCTTCAAGTGGCTCCCTATCAGCACCAGGAAAACGGTAACGCAGGCTCTCATCACCAGCCAAATGGACAATGGTAACGCATTCTATGGGGGCACCACCGCAGAACTCATGCAAAGACTCCAGTCGAGCCAGAAAGCAGCAGCCAGACTGATCCTCAATCTGCCCAAAAGAATCCACATCACCCAGCAACTGAAGGACCTCCACTGACTCCCAGTTCATAAAGATGCTACTTCAAGCTCCTAACCCATGCCTGCAAAGCCCTCCATGACCATGGACCCGCCTAGTTGAACTACCGCCTGCACTTCCACCGACCTCCCAGGAATCTCCACTCCACACACCTTGCCCTCGCAGACACCCCACATATGCCGAAGCAACATAGGAGGAAGCTCTTTCTCCCATCCCGCTGCCAAAGCCTGGAACACCCTATCCCTCCACCTCCGCACTGCTCCAGTGCAGACCGACTTCGGAAAGGGAATCAAGACCTGGCTTTTCGACAGAGAACAGCAGCAAGCACCTGGATACCCTCATGGGTGACTAGTAGCACCTTATAAATCAAACTTGAATGATTGATGGTCAGTGACATCACAGATGACATCATTGATGGCATCACTGATTACATCATCCAGTGAGTGTAAGTGTCGTAAAAGTTTGAGAGATAAAGATATATACTAAGCTACTGCATAAGTTAAATTACTATTCTTTTCATACTATCAATGAGTGATACTGTTTTTAGTATATATCAGAGTGGCACTGTGTATCAGTGTGGAAGTGGCTGTGTGAGTAGCAGTGTGGAAGTGGCTGTGTGAGTAGCAGTGTGGGAGAGGGTGAGTGAGTAGCTGTATGGGTGTGTGAGTAGCTGTATGGGTGTGTGAGTAGCTGTATGGGTGTGTGAGTAGCTGTATGGGTGAGTGAGTAGCTGTATGGGTGTGTGAGTAGCTGTATGGGTGTGTGAGTAGCTGTATGGGTGAGTGAGTAGCTGTATGGGTGAGTGAGTAGCTGTATGGGTGAGTGAGTAGCTGTATGGGTGAGTGAGTAGCTGTATGGGTGAGTGAGTAGCTGTATGGGTGAGTGAGTAGCTGTATGGGTGAGTGAGTAGCTGTATGGGTGAGTGAGTAGCTGTATGGGTGAGTGAGTAGCTGTATGGGTGAGTGAGTAGCTGTATGGGTGAGCGAGTAGCTGTATGGGTGAGCGAGTAGCTGTATGGGTGAGCGAGTAGCTGTATGGGTGAGCGAGTAGCTGTATGGGTGAGCGAGTAGCTGTATGGGTGAGCGAGTAGCTGTATGGGAGGGGGAGTGTGAGAGAGTGGCTGTATCGGTGACGGTGGTGGCCGTGTGAGTGGCTCTATATATGTGTGTGTCTGTGTGTGAGAGAGAGGCTATGTGAATGGCTCTATGGGTGAGTTACTATGTGTAAGTGGATGTATGGGTAAGCAAGTGGCTGTATGACTGGACATAAGGGTAAGTGAGTGGCTGTTTTGCACAGTATTTGTGTGAGTGGCTGTATAGATGAGTGAGTGGGCATGTGAGTGATTGTATTGATGTGTGAATAGGTATGCAAGTGGTTTTGTGAATGGATGTGTGAGTGAATGGATGGATGTGTGAGTGGCTGTGTGGGTCTGTGAGTGGCTGTGTGGGTCTGTGAGTGGGTCTGTGAGTGGGTCTGTGAGTGGCTGTGTAAGTGGTTGCATGAGTGAGTGTGTCAGTAGATGTATGGGAGTGTGAGAGGTTGTATGGGAGTGTGAGCGGGTGTGTGAATGTCATCAATAATGTCACTGTCCATTTCATGAGTAATGTAATATGTGAGGTCATAAGCAGTGCATTGCGGCAGTGTTCGCTCAGGTAACAACTGCTGAATTTCACTGATTTTGAACGAGGATCATCTGAGCCTAACTATAGCGTCCCTGTAACCTTTGGTTTTTTTCAGTGAATTTCTAAGGTTTTTTAATACTATTTCCTAACTATAGCATCCCTGTAACCTTTGTTTTTTCCAGTGAATTTCTATGTTTTTAAATTCTATTTCCTGACTACAACATCACTGCAACCTTTGTTTTTTTCCAGTGAATGTCAAAAAGTGTTTGATTTTATTTCGTAACTAACACAGGAGAGTGAGAGAGGGAGTATAGTCAGGTGAGAGTGTGTGAGAGAGTGGCTGTATGGGTCTGAGTGGGAGTGGCTGTATAGTTAGGCGGGTGTGTGTGAGAGTGGCTGTGTGAATGACTGTATGGGTGTGGACATTGCTGTGTAAGTGGGTATAGGAGTGCCTGCGTGGATCGGTGGGTGCGTGAGTATCTGAGTGGGTCTGTGAGTTGGTGCACGAGTCTCTGACTGGGTCTGAGAGTCAGTGCATAATTGTCTTTGAAGGTCTGTGAGTGGATGGATGAGCCTGGGAGTGGGTCTGTGGGTGCGTGAGTGTCCGAGTGGGTCAATCAGTGGGTGCATGAGTCTGAGTGGATGTGTGAGTGGGTGCATGAGTCTATGACTCCTCGATAGCTGGAGGAGATTTCTTGGATGAGATCAGGTTTATTACTACATATAATAGTGCTTCCAGAAGAGTCAGGGAAATTCTGCAGAGAAATTGGGACCTATTACAATGCAACAACGTTATGTGAGACAAGTTGGGTTATAGATTACAAATCCCATATAGAAAAAGCAGGTCCTAGAGACTAATTAGTACATAGCAAGTTTAGTGACAAAACAGACATAATGGGAACTGATTTGAAGGGTTTGTACCCCTGCAAAAAAATGCAAAGCATGCAAGCATAGTGATAAAGAATTTCCGGTTCCATATGGAACCGGCGCCAAAGAGATGAATCGAGTTCCAACTTGTGGCTTTAATTTTGTGCTCTATGCACTCATAAACCCCCGTGACAAACTTTATATCGGGAGTACAATCCACTCAGTGAAAAAAATGTAGTTTGGAACATATGAGAGCAACTGAAGACAAACACTATCCGGTAGCATGCCATTATGCTAAATTCAATTTCAGCAACATAGATCTGCTAAGGTTTTATGCCATCGAACAAGTCAGAAGAGGATCCAGGGGAGGAAATAGGGCTTTGCCCTTGAGAGAGTATTATCCAGGCATATTCTTGACGTAGAAACTAAGACAACCTAAAGGACTGAATACAGAAGAGTTAAGAATCTATCTACAGAAATAAGCTATGCAGTGGAGATTTCTTCAGATATCTCTCAGATTAGGGCGCTGATCATTAGCCTGCTTTTACTTTCATTGTTTCTCAGTTGATTTTAATGACACAAATGGGGGAAGGACTTATTTATTTTCGAGTTTTATATAGCGCAAACTTTAAACCTTTGTACCTAGGAACAAGAGGAATGCAGCTCTTGTGGCTGTTGGCAAGAGAGGATGCAGCAGCCAATGAACACCCCTACCCATTTTAGTCTTCAGCATGGAAGGACTTCAATATTACAGATAAGCGGGAACTCCGGAAACCCTCTCCCATTTTGTATTTTTTTTCCTCGCTCTTTTCCTTGATTCTATAATAGGAGGACCCCACAAGTGCCCTACGTTGAGCATTATATATAGGAAACCAGTGCATATATTGTTATGTACTTCAAGTCTCTCTTTAATAATATTTTTCTTCAGAAGTACTCTCAGTAAAACCAATTGGGGTAACCTGATGATGTATGGATTACATTTCATTTTTGAGTTCGTCATGCAAATAATGTAGAAATTATTGGGGGGAAAAAACAGAAATTCACCAGTTCTAGTTATCTTAACTATAACTTGTGACCTAAGGTAACTATAACTCACTGGGCAGAAGCTGGGTTGAGCCAGATCTCAGTGATGACATCTGGCGCAAGGGTGTCTATGAGGTCCCAGAAATCGGTGGAGTGTTTGCAAACTGAGCGCTTGTTGAGGATTGTGAATGCAGGCTGAAGCTGTGGTACTGGTGTGGTGTGAGGAGTGGTATGGGAGGAGTAGGGTGGCGTGTTGGCATGTGGGTTGGTGCAGGTGCAGGTGAAGCTGAAGTGGGTTCTGGTAAAGTGTCCGACGGTGGAGTGTGGGGCGGCAGCGTTTCTGATGGTGCCCAGGTTTGAGGACGTGGATGGCGGCGGAGGTGTAGCAGCGGAGGGTGCAGGGACCAGGGTTCAGGGCACTGGGAGTAGTCCAGGTGTGGACAGGCACAGACTGGCTTGCCTTTGGTGTGTCTGCCATTAAGTAGGTCCTGGGAGGTGGGAAGGGTGTGCGAGAGGTGTGAAAGATGACACTGGGCCGCAGCAGCAGCAAAAGGGAGAGAAGAGCGAGGGAAGGGGAAAAGCAAGCGAAGAGTACGACGGAGGCCAAAAAAGGGTGGGAGCAGCATAAAAGGTGCATAAGAAGAGAAAAGAGTGAGAAAGAAACAAGGGAAGTCAGAAAATGAAAATGAGTGGGAGTAGCAGCAAAAAACAGGACCACAAGGTGAGAGCAGAGTGAAAAACTGGGGGACAGAGACAAGAGCAGAATGAAATGGGGCGAGCAGCAGCAAGAGGGACCTGGACTGACTGGGAGGCCAGACAGAGGCAAGGTGAAAGCTGGGCTTGGGCACCTGCATATGAAGCAGTGGCGCACCAAATTATGAGGCACGGTTGACTAAATTATGCAGCAAGAAAAGGCAACTTTTGTAGCATAATGCAGCACATTTCTGATAGTATTAATTCATTATTTTGCCCAGATGGTATCATCATGTGTAAAAATGACAGATTTCACCTGGTTAATGTCAGTTGAACAACTAAATATAGAAGTAAATGAAAGATGACCAGTATATATATTATAGACATATAGTAGACGAGA